>CAMZMU010000074.1:71439771-72639771 GCA_947311845.1 Poa pratensis
TTTTGACTCTTGCTTGACGACGGGTTTCGATATCCCTATTGTTGCGAGTAATTTCCGCTTGATCATCTTGATCATTTGATCCCCGTCTTGACCGGCTTGATGACCTGATCATCTTGATGCACATCTTCAAATAGAAGTAGATGGTTGATCTTGGTCTTGACCTTGGCTAGTGTTGACATAGGAGTACTTGGTTTTGTATAGCCTCTTTGTCAACTTGAGGAGGGGTCTTGCGCTTGTTCTTGGATAGTGCATCATTTGCTTCCATAGAAGGCACGCTTCAACTTGTGATGATGGAGTCTCCACTTGAGTGGAGCTTGGACTTGCTTGAGGAGGCTCATGATGGATTTCGATGGGGCGATAGAAACCAACCCCATTCTTCTTATGGCATCTTGAGGTTCCTCATTATCTACATCACAAACATGAAATTGCGCCACTTGGGAGCCGTCATTCTCATCGAACCTCACACTACAAGATTCCACAACTCTCACTAAGGATTTGTCGTAGACTCTATAAGTGTGAGAGTTCACACCGTACCCAACAAGAATACCCTCTAAAGGTTTAGCTTCAAATTTAGATAAATGAACACCTTTGATTTTGTAGAAACACTTACAACCAAACACTCGGTAGTAGAGACATTGGGCTTGTTGCTGGTAAGCATTTCATATGGAGTATCCTTCTTTCCTTTGCGAAAGAATAACCGGTTAGGAGGAGTGACACACCGTGGAGATAGCTTCGGCCCACAAGAAGTGGAGACTTAAACTCCGCTAACATGGACCTTGCCATATCCATAAGAGTCCGGTTCTTTCTCTCGCTACACCGTTTTGTTGAGGGGTATACGTAGCGGAATATTGATGACGAATTCTGTCTTCACTAAGAAACTCATTCAAGGTGTAGTTCTTGAACTCGAAGCCATTGTCTCTTCTAATGGCCAATATGGGCACATTGTGTTGATGTTGAACTTCATTGGAGAAGTCGATGACGGTTTTTGAGTTCATCCTTCGTCTTGAAAGAAAAACCCAAGTAAATCTTGAATAGTCAACAACAATCACCAAACATATTTCTTCCCACCAAGACTCGGTTGCGGTACGGCACCAAAGAGATCAACATGAAGAAGTTCCAAAATCCTCTTTGATGAGATGATGGTATTGCTTGGGTGGGGAGAATCATGCATCTTTCCTTCAACACAAGCCCTACAAAGACGATCTCTAGAAAAAGAAACATTCTCTTTTAGTCCAAGAATGTGGCCACCCTTGTGAAGACTTTGCAAGTTCTCATATTGACATGGGACAAGCGGCGATGCCACAACCACCCACGTCGGCCTTTCCGAATAAGCATATTGCTTGAGTGTATTGACCCCAAAAAGTCCACCACAAACAACTCATTTTCAACATACCAACGAACATGACCTTTAGAGTCTTGCTCCTCAAGAGTACCACCATATCAATAGTAAAATGGACATCAAAGTTCATCTTATTAAGAGCACGAAATGGACATAAGATTGTAACCTAGAGACTCAACAAGCATGACATTTACAAGGGTGATATCCCTTGCAACTACCACCTTGCCAACTCTTTACCTCGGCTTTTCACTTGTCACCATAAGAGACGGTTGAGTGATTTAGATTTGGTCTCAACTCCGTCATAATCTCCTTGCTTCATATGACTAGTGCATCCACTATCAACCACCCATTTAGACCCACCGGAAGTATAGTCCTACTAGAGATCATTTCTTGGATTTAGGTACCCATTTCACCATGGGTCCCTTTTGGTTAGCAACAAGGGTCTTAGGAACCCAAATAGAGTAATCAATGTAACCATCATAAGGGCCAACATATTTTGCATAAACATCACCATAATAGTCAACATAAAGAATGTAGTTGGGATTGTTATGCCCCGCAAAGTCACTACAAGTGTTCTTGCCCCTAGTGGCATTACCACCCGCAATGGAAGTCTTGGCTTGTGCGGGCGTGGTCTTGTTCTCCTTGTTGTTACTCACTTTCTTCTTTGCCTCGGCCACATAACCAAGACCTTCCTTCCCTCTGTGTGGTTTTGCTCAAACAACTAAGCAATACCCTTATCTTTACCTTTGGGAATAGAGGTCTTGGCACTAGTGGCCTTGGCAGATCCACCTTCAATCTAGCATTTTCTTCAATAGCATTTGCATGCACACGAGGAAGAATAGATATAATAGTTGAACTAGATTTAGAAAGTTGAGCTTGAAGTTGCTCATGAGACTTGACTAGAAGAGAGTGAGTCATTTCCAAGGCCTTGTGAGCCTTGTCAAGCTTCTCCATATCCTCAAGAAGTCTAGCATTAGCAACCCAAGCTCAACTTTCTCCTTTTTAATCACTTTATATTTAGCAAAGACATGATCTCTATCCTTAATGATTTTATTAATGTCATCATTTTTAGCATCAAGAGAATCAAGTCTTTCCTCCAGAGTGGTTCTATATTCACTCTCTTCATCAAGAGAGGCATTCAAGGATGCTATGGAAGCATTCAAGGAAGCAATGGTGAGAGAATCCTCTCTCAATCTTACTCTTGTCTTCAAGGAGTTCTTCGGCCACACATAGTTGTCTCATGAGAGACTCAACATGTTCTTTAGCTTCACCTTGCAAGTTAGTCATGAAGGTATCGAAAGCAACAAGTTCCTTCTTAATCACAAGACTAGATTGATCACTCATTTCATGCATAGTCTTGGGAGAAGAAGATGACACCTCAGTAACATGAGCCATGAGGCAACGAGCGTTGTTGGTGGAGAAGTTTTCATTGGGGGATTCAAAGAGAGAAGATGATGAAGTTGATACAATAGCCAATGCGGCTACCTCTTTAGTAGGTGCATCTTCATCTTTGGAACCACTTGAGGCATATTCTTCTTGTGTCACCAACACTATTCTTGGTGCCTTCTTGAAGAAAGGCTTCCTTGGTCTTGCGGGCTTCTTTTGAATCAACCTTGAGTGGTCCTTTGGGACAAGCTTCCCACCATTTTGCTCTCGGTTCTCATAAGGACACTCTCTAATGTAGTGATTCTTGTCATGACAATTGTAGCAAGTCTTTGTCCTTGAGGCAAGTTCTTTCTTCCCACTTGAATTGTTCTTGCGGTCAACTCGAGCTTTAGCACTTGCCGGGTCATTCCAAAAGACTCTTCTGGCGAGAGCTATGTGACCATTGACAGCTTGTTCAAGATCGTTGGGAGCAATGTTGCTTGGCAAGCTTCAACCTCATCATTTTCATCTAGACACACCACCTTGGCCTTCAAAGCAAGTGAGGGACCTTGTTTCATTCCCATGGCCCTAGCACGGTTATCTTCGGCATTCTTGGTGGCAACCTTGGAGGCTTGCACTTCTTGCATAACTTCATGTGATGACATTTGATGATAGTTGTGCCTTCCTTGTATTGATTTCAATTCAATGGGCTCGAAAGGCAAGAGAGCATTTGAAAGGACAATGATGTCGCTAGAGGGGGGGTGAATAGGCGATTTAAACTTTTTTGGTTTAGGCTTGATAATTGCGGAATAAAACTAGGTGTTTAAATTAACAAACCAACAACCTAAATATAATAGGCTCACCTATGCGCACCAACAACTTATGCTAAGCAAGACAAGCAACAAGGTGATAGCAATATAGAATACTTCAAGCACGAAGGCTATCACAATGTAAAGTGCATAAGTAAATAGCTCGGGTATAGAAATAACCGAGGCACGCGGAGACGAGGAAGTATTCCCGAGTTCCTCCTTGTTAAGGGACTACGTCTCGTTGGAGAGGTGTGAATCAACACAATGGTTCAACAACCACAAAGGTTTCACCTTCTTCTCCGATGAACCGCACCACAAAGGTTTGGTTCACCTTCCACTATCGGTATTCCTTCGAGGCGGAATCCAGAGCCTTTCAACAAGAATCCGAGGCACAACCCACAACGGGATTGGGGGCTCCCGAACAGCTTTCAACAACAATCCGGGAAACAACCCACAACAAAGGCGTCTAGGGCCCGAAGACCCAAGAGTAACAAGTTCACAAGATTTCAACTTCCACGAATCCTCGTGGAGAGCACACCGATGCACCAAATGCAAAAGGCAAGAGCACAAGTGCTCAAATCCTTCACTCTCAAATCCCACAAAAAGCAACTAATGCTTATGGGGGGAGAAGAGAGGAAGAACAAACAAGAACTCAACAAATGGAACTTCAAGAACTAGATCGAAAGGGTTCCCCTCACTTAGAGGAGAGATTGATTGGTGGAAATGTAGATCTAGGTCTTCTCCTTCAATCCTCCAAAGATCAAAGAGTTTGGGCGAGGGATTGGGAGATATCAAAGAAATGAGCTTGCAACAATGAAGGAGAGAGAAAGAAAATCTTGCTGGGTAGAGCTGACTGGCTGGAGGTAGGTGGAGGGGTATTTATACCCCTCCCAGAAAAAGAGCCATTGCAGCCAGTTTCCCACCGAAGACTCCGGTCCAAGTGACCGGAGACTCCGGCCTGGGGCGGAAACTCCGGTCCCCAGGGGGCGGAAACTCTGGCCCCCACCAGGGGGTAAACCACTTTCAGACGAGAAAGGCACAGGCAGAAACTCCGGTCCCCTGGGGCCGGAAACTCCGGTCTGGGGCAGATACTCCGGACCCCACCGGGGGCTGAACAAGAAAAACAGACTTCGACGAAAACCCTTGGGTCCGGAGACTCCGGACCTGTAGGCCGGAGTCTCCGGTCTGAAAAGCAGCAACGAAACAGCACAGCCTAAAATGCGATAACTTTCTCGTTCGAACTCCAAAACAGGTGAAACCAATTTCGTTGGAAAGATAACGACAAGTGCAACCCCACAAAAAGGTGAAACCAATTTCGTTGGAAATATTAAGGGTCACAAATATAGAGGGAATACCACACATGGGGAGGTGTGGACCCTAACTCGAAGGTGGACCGGTAATATTTCCAACGCCGAGAACAAACAAGTTTTCCATCCGGGTTCCGTTTACAATGATCTTGGGCTTGCTCCGAAGATAATCATAAGCACTACAAGATCATGCATATACACGGACGATGTCAATGTTGTTTCCAACGCTTTGATATCGGCCATGGATGCCGTGGTGGCGTTGGCCTTTTCAAGAGCCTCATTAGCCTTGGCACGATCGGCCTCATCCTCACTTTGTGTCATACTTCTCTTAGGCGGTTAAGCCCAACAAGAGATCCTAGGCTCTGATACCAATTGAAAGGATCGGTATGACACCTAGAGGGGGGGGGTGAATAGGTGCTACTCCAAATTTTAGTTTTTTTTTCAAATTAGGCTTGACACAAAGGTAAATTCTCTAGATATGCAACTACGGTGAATTTACCTATACGACAAGCCAGCAACTAAGCACGATATACAAAGTAAAGGCGGTAACAAGGATAGAAGTAACCGAAGTGAAAGCACACGGAGACACGGATGTAATCCCGAGTTCCTCCTTGGTAAGGGAGTACGTCTCGTTGGAAAGGTGTGAGGCACCACAAAGGTCGAACCTCAATGCCACAAAGGCTCACCCTATTCTCCGATGAACCGCACCACAAAGGATTGGTTCACCTTCCACTATCGGAATCCTTCAAGGCGGAATCCGGAGCCCTTACAACAACGATTTGGGGCACAACCCACAAAGAATTGGGGGCTCTCAAACAGCTACAATCTGTCACAAAGACAATCAAGTAAGTACAACAATGGGCTAGGTTTTCCTAGTGGAAACCCTAGCAAATGGTCCCTCAAGTGAATGAGGGGGAAATGAAGAATGGCTTGGTGAAGATGTAGATCGGGGCCTTCTCCTTCAATCCTCCAAAGATCAACGAGTTTGGGTGGAGGGATTGGGAGATCTAGCAAATCTTGAGCTTGCAATAATGGTGGACTTCAATTCTGGGCGAGCTAGCTGGCTGGAGGTAGGTGGAGGGGTATTTATATCCCTCCCAGAAATGTAGCCGTTGCAGTCCACTTACACCAGAGACTCCGGTCTGGAAGGGCCGGAGACTCCGGTGTTACTCCGGGGTCACTCCGGACCCCTATGCAGAGAGTGACGTCCGCTTGCTCTCTTTGCTCGATTTCTCGAGGACAGGACACTCCAGCCGCTGAGCCCCTTAAGGCTGGAGACTCCGGCCTGGGCAGTCTTTAGCAGATTTGCCTTTGCAATATGTTGATGCCATATGACTATTTCTTTTATTTTCCTGCACCACTTATTAAAACATTAGATACATATATCCTAGTGTTGTTGCCTAACACACAAAATACATGGGATATAAAACATGCTCTTTCAGTCTGCACCCTCCTTCTTTGGGATAAGGGAAATGTTGGCACTGTTGAGGACGTGGAAATTATTGATGCTCAGCTCAGAGAAACCATTCATGACATTCATGAGATCGCCCTTGATAATCTGCCAGCAAGAGCGGAAGAAGTTGGACGTGAATCAGTCAGGTCGAAAATTGCTCTTTTGATTTCCTCCTCGGTGAAGGGCAGGCCTAACTCATCCAGATCATGAATGCTTGGATCGATAGCGTCCCAATTGAAGTCAAGCGGGCGAGGAGGCGGAGAACCCAATGTTGACGTGAAGTGGTCATGTATAAGCTTCTCCTTCTCAGTGTGGTTGACCACCCATCCTCCGTTCCTCCTCAGTCTTTGGATGACATTTTTCCGGCGCCGAGAATTTATCCTCAAGTGAAAGAACTTGGTGTTGGCATCACCCTCACGGAGATAATTGATCCTCGAAGCTTGGCGTTTGCGAGCCCTATCCAAAACGGCCAGGCCCATGACGTGGTGCTTAAGAGCGGTCCTGAGGGTGGATTCCGCATCAGAGAGTTGCCTAGAATCTTGCGCTATGTCAAGCTGAAGAATGACCTCCAGAGCCATAATCAGTTGCTGCTTGTGGTTGGAGAAAAGACCCTTACTCCAAACCCTTAATTTCTTGGCCACAGTTTTGAGCTTGTGGTTGAGGATGTGCACAGGCTGCTGATGGCTCCCAAGTGCAGGAGATCAATTGTAGTACTTTTCGATTAGAAAAGGTTGTCGAACCCACGAGGAGCTGAAGGTATTGGTTAGTAAGATCGATAAATAAGACAATAAAAGATGCAAGTGTTTTTGGTATTTTTGGTTGTATAGTTGCAATGCAGAAAATAAACAGTAGCAAGTGAAAGCTCTCAATGAGAGAAAGCCCAATCCTCTTATGTGGCAAGAGGACAAGCTCAAGTGATGTGTAACTTATATGTGGAAAACGTTCCGAGGGCGGCATGGATATTGCTAGGCATAGAGATTTATTAAACAACACGTTGAATATCTTGTCAAGTTTTAATCTTCTTTGAACGGAGCCATAATTCGGTATAGCTAAATAAATAATCTACAACCCCTTATGATGGATCATGTGGCCAAGTAAATGACTGCACAAGAATTATTAACACATAAAGTCCCACCATAGCATTACACTCTAAGGTCCCCGATACTAATACCCTCATAATATAACTTCATGACTCGGTCTCAGGTTTACATGTCCTCCCAAGTCTTCCTCAATTCATTATTCAACGGTGTTCTCCTATGAGCCCATATAGGTGAAGTGTTGTGCAGTCGACGTTCGCACAACACCATCATAGAATCACATAAAAGATAAACTCTTGACAAAATACCAACACATGTTATATATAAATCATTGCCAATTCATCCTATGCCCTCAGGAACATATGGAACTACTCGCAATGTGCAAACATGATGATATTCAGTGGCATAAGTGGTACAACACAATCTGAAAATATAACTTCACCACCAAATAATGACAAGTACTCAATCACAAACATGAATAGTAGCACAAGAGAAGTATCTAGGGTATAGCAACTCTCAAACTACGAGGGGGACGGAGTGGATCACGGTGATGATGATGGAGATGGTGCTGGTCTTGATGGGGGTGATGATGTAGAGGCCTCCTCCCACGCCAAGGAGGAGAGGTGATGATGATGACGATGATTTCCACCACTCCGGAGCCCCGAAGCAGCAGGATCTGATCCCCCTCAGAGGGAATCAGGAGTTTCGCCGCCGCCACCTCCTCTTTCAGCCCTCGTGGTTCTCCTCTCTTCGGTTTTCTTCCCATTGCCTTTCTCCGATAAAAAACTGACGTGGTATTTTTCCTTTAATTATTTGGGTCCTGTAGCTCCTGAAACATTAAAACAAGAAAATGAGGTTTTCTGCCTCCCAGAAATTAAATACCAAAAATAGGGACTTTGTATGAAAGTCCCCAAATCATCTAAAACATGTAAAAACAATGATATAACATGCAAATAACATTCTAATATGATACTAAAAGTTATATAAATGATGATATAAAATGCACGTATCAACTCCCCCAAGCTTAAACCTTTACTCGTCCTCGAGTAAGTAAGGACATAGATCATTACATGCATCAATGGACTTATGGTTGATAAATAAATACGGCATTGTATCATCATCATATTCAATTGCAAGATAAGATTAATGATCTAAAACTCATACATATGAGGGCAACATAAGTAGAACTCTAGCAATCACCCCTTACTTTTGAAAGCAAATAACCATTGTATGTTGGACAATCGAATCATATTTTTTCACATGCTTTTGCTCTTCATGGCAAGCATTATAATCTTTTATACTTTGCTGAAATTAAAGACAAGATAAACTCTCATTGGATAACAAGTTCAAAGAAGACAAATGAAAAGATAGATAGATATAAATTGTTATCACCTTGCTTGACTAGTAACTAGTGCAAACTTTAGTCATGGATATCTCAATCAAGTTCCTATGCTCTATACAACCTTTATCTTACACTTTCCATGGCTAACTGAAATTTCAGGTGCCTTCCTTTCATTCACATTCAAGAGCATAAGTATTGAAATATCCATGATCATTAATTTGCTCAAAAGATACTAGTTGTAACAAGAGTGTTTTATATCCTTTTCATTATCTTCTCAACTTTTATCCTACAAGACTATATCTCAACCTCAAACTATTAATTCCAAGTCATATTGACTTTTACTTATTTTATGATGATAATTCTACAATTGTCCAACATACTCAAGTTAATTAATTTCAAGGCAAGATGTGATTGAAATTCTAAATATGCCACGCTCATTTGCATGAGTGTTACCCATAAATCTCCAAACAAGAGAATCATGGATGACACCATACTTTAATATTCATTGATAAACCATAAGATAGGATACATGATAATGCTCCATGAGCTCACACACGCCTAAGAGATATTGATAACTAAACGATAAAAGCAAAACACACATGACTAGATAGATATGATAAAAGTAGATAAAGACTAGGTGGAACTCCCCCAAGCTTGACGTTCTTCCAGTCTCTTTGCTGCAGCCTCCTCCTTCTCATATTCTTCCTCCCATTCAGCCATCTTCCATGGGAAAGGCCTTCCATCACGGAAAGATGTAGGTGGATCATTATACCTGAGGGTGGCGCTGCTGCAATCTTCTTGAAGCGTTCTTCATATTCGCAGTTCTGGTTCTCTACATCCCACATGAAGCATTGGAACTTCTCCCACTTGTCGATGACGTCCTTGTACCTATCTTCCAGATCTTCAAGCCTTTCTTGTACTCTTCAACCTTCTTCTCCAGCTCCAGGTTCATGAAGTGGTGAGCATCAAGGCTGCGGTAAACCACAGTGCCATACCTGAAGGTCTTGTCCTAACTCATCCAGCCTTTCCTCCACCGTGCCGGTGGCCTTGGGAGCCTTCACCTCCTCCACGAGCATCACGCCCTCCTTGAAGCACACGGTCTTCGGTGGTGCCATCACGGAGTTGAGGTAGCGGTTCACAACACCTCCTTGGGAGAGCTCTCCCCTCTTGGTTGGATCCGGAGCAAGACATGGCTAAAACCTGACAACAGAAACAGCAGAAAAAGATCGCTCGAGAACGCTCGGTGCGAGATTAGATCGGCAGAGAGGGGTATATATTGAGGGTTTTTAGGTCAAGACGAAGCGTCGGGATCGAAAACGAGACGAAAAGGGACTCCGAGGGGAAAAGGAGTGGGCCCACGCGGCCAGGTACTGGGCCGCGTGGGACCCCCTCTTTCCTCCTCGGGTCTCCGCTTCGTCCAGTTTTCTTGTCCCACACGTTAATTTCCATAAAAAATGACTTCCGTAAAATATTATGCAATTCCGAGAAACTTTCCAACACTAAGTTACCTTCTATTGATTTGGGTTTCTGAAACTGCACGGTTTCTCTCAATTACCTCCTCCGGTGTTTGTAAATTCAACTTCCACCTTCCGATGAAGCTCTTTCCTGCAATATAAGGTTTAAGGCGTTGTCCATTGACTACATGAGGTTTACCTTTCATGTCACCGTGAAGACGGATAGCTCCTGAACGGTACACCTCCTGTATCACTAATGGTCCCTGCCACTTTGAAGCTACTTCCCTGCAGAAAACTTGAAACGAGAGTTGTATAATAAAACTTGATCACCTACTTTGAATTCCTTTTTCTTAATTTTCTTGTCATGCCAAATCTTAACTTTTTCTTTAAACATTGGCACTTTCATAAGCTTCATTTCTCCATTCATCAGTAGGTTTATCAAGAATTCTCTTTTCTCCGCAGTTTTAAAATCAAAGTTCATTGTTTAATAGCCCATCTAGCTTTATGTTCTAGTTCAACAGGTAATGACAAGCTTTTCCATAAACCATTTTATAAGGAGACATTCCCATAGGATTTTTAAAAGCAGTTCTATAAGCCCAAAGCATCATTAATTTAATTGGCCAATCAGATCTAGACTTATTCACTGTCTTTTCCAAAATGAGTTTAATTTCCCTATTGCTTAATTCAACTTGTCCACTTGTTTGAGGATGATAAGGAGATGCAATTCTATGGTTAACATCATATTTTGCCAAAGTTTTTCTAAGAACACCATGCAAGAAATGAGAACCACCATCAGTAATTAAAACCTAGGAACACCAAACCTGGGGAAAATGATGTCCTTGAGCATCTTCATTGCTGTGGCATGATCTGCACTTTTGGTTGGAATTGCTTCCACCCACTTTGTAACATAGTCAACTGCAACCAAAATGTGAGTATGCTTTGTCTTTGATTCTGGGAAAGGACCATAAAGTCAAAACCCCACACATCAAATGGTTCAAGTGGCAATGAATAATTCATAGGCATTTCATTCTCCTACCAATTTCCTACTCTTTGACATTTATCACAAGATTTAACATATTCAGCACAATCCTTAAATAAAGTAGGCCAATAGAAACCAGATTGTAATACCTTTGCTCCTGTGCGATCTCCTGCATGATGCCCTCCATAGGGACTGTCATGACAATCTCTTATAATAGCCTGTTGTTCATGCTCAGGTACACAACGTCTAATAATACCATCCACACTTTTCTTATAAGGAAAGGATCATCCCAAAAATAATGTCTAAGATCATAAAAGAATTTCTTTCTTTGTTGAGAAGTGAAGTGTGGAGGTAAAACTTTACCAACAATAAAATTTGCATAGTTGGCAAACCAAGGAGATGCAACTTTAGCACTAGAAACATTAACAATTGCAAGTTGTTCATTAACAAAGCTATCATTAATAGGAATAGGATCATCAGGTATATTTTCCATCTAGAGAGATGATCAGCTACTTGATTATCTCCCCTTTCCTATCAACAATGTGTAAATCAAATTCTTGCAATAAAGTACCCATCTTATTATCTAGGCTTAGCATCTTTCTTATTCATCAAGTATTTAATAGCAGAATGATCAGTATGTATTGTGACTTTTGAATCAGTAATATAAGGTCTAAACTTGTCACAAGCAAACAGTACTGCTAAAAATTCTTTTCAGTTGTAGCATAATTCTTTGAGCAGCATCAAGTGTTCTACTAGCATAATAAATAACATTCAGTTTCTTATCAACACGTTGGCCCAAAACAGCCCCAACTGCATAATCACTAGCATCACACATAATTTCAAAAGGCAATTTCCAATCAGGAGGTTGAATAATAGGAGCACTTATTAAAGCATTCTTCAAAATATTAAAGGACTCAATGCAATCATCATTAAAAGAGAAAGGAACATCCTTTTGCAAAGATTGGTTAGAGGTTTTGATATTTTGGAGAAATCTTAATAAACCTACGGTAAAAACCTGCATGCCCAAGAAAACTTCTTATACCTTTGATGTCCCTTGGTATGGTAGCTTTTCAATAGCTTCTATCTTTGCTGGATCAACTTCTATTCCTTTCCAGAAATCTTATGCCCAAGAACAATACCTTCAGTAACCATGAAGTGACACTTCTCCCAATTAAGAACAAGTGTTGGTCTTCACAACGCTGCAAAACTTTGTTAAGGTTGAACAAGCAATTATCGAAGGAAGTACCATACACAGAAAAATCATCCATAAAAACTCCATTATCTTTTCAATATAATCAGCAAATATAGCATTCATGCATCTTTGAAAAGTAGCAGGAGCATTACATAAACCGAATGGCATTCTCCTAAGCAAAGTACCATATGGGCAAGTAAAAGTGGTCTTTTCTTGATCATCCTTATGGACAGGAATTTGTGAGAAACCTGAATAACCATCTAGATAGCAAAAGTGAGAGTGTTTAGATAACCTTTCTACATTTGATCAATAAATGGCAATGGATAATGATCTTTTCGAGTTGCTTTATTAATTTTCTGAAATCAATACACATCCTATAACCAACAACAGTACGTTGAGCCACAAGTTCATCCTCATTTGGAACAACAGTCATTCCACCCTTTTTAGGAACACAATGAACAGGACTAACCCACTTACTATCAGCTATAGGATAAATGATACCAGCTTCAATAAGTCTTATTACCTCTTTCTTACCACTTCTTTCATTTTTGGATGGAGACGGCGTTGAAATCAACAACAGGTTTTGCATCTTCCTCCAATTAATTTTATGCATACATAGAGCGGGCTTATACCTTTAAGATCATCAAGAGAGTATCCAATGGCTGGTCGGTGAGCTTTTAGCACATCAAGTAATTTCTCTTCCTCTTCAGCTGAAAGGTTAGCACTAATAATGACAGGATATATGCTCTTCTCATCCAAATATGCATATTTCAGATTTGCAGGCAAAGGTTTAATTCAAAACTAGGATCCCCTTTAGGTGGTGGTAGCACTCCTAAATTATCAGGTGGGATATGCAATTGTAATTGTGGTGGTTGTTGCCATAATATTTGTTCCAAAGCCTCTTTTTCCTCATCATTAAATGGTTCATCTTGATTAAGCATATAACGTTCTACAACATCTGTTGAAGCTACAGCTATATGAGCAAGAGTTTCAATTAAATCTTCAGAATTGGCTCTTTCAACATGTTTATCAGCAAATTTGGAAAAGTTGAATTCAAGTTTTCACCAGCACATTTAATAAACACTTTCTCTTTAGGCAAATTAATTTCAGCACCAACAGTATGTAAGAAAGGTCTACCAAAAATGATAGGACAAAATGAATCTTGAGGACAACCAAGCACAATAAAATCAGCAGGATATTTTATTTTGCCAACCAATACTTCAACATCTCTAACAATTCCAAATGGACTAATATAATCTTTATTAGCAAGTTGAATTGTCATACCTGTCTCTTCCATAACAATGGGATCAATATCAGGCTTGATCTCAAGATAAAGAGAATATGGAATGACACTAATACTTGCTCCAATATCACATAGACCATGATAACTTGAAGTCCCAATAGAGCATGATATAACAGGTTTCCCAACTTTGGCCGAATTACCTTTGATGACTTTAGTAGCATCTTCACATAGATAAACATCACAGGGTCTTCTTCATTTAGTTGCTTGATAACAGAAATTTGAGTGTTGACTTCCACCTGTTCATAAGGCTGAGAACATCTTTTGTTACTCTTGTTAGTAACAGCAATAAGTAAATTCTCCTTAACTTGGTTTGGAATGGAGGTGGTTCAACATACTCCTCAATTGTCACAGATGACATTGGTTCAACCTGTTTAATAACTTTAGGAACAACAATAGATTGTTTAACAGGTTCAACATAAACTTCAAATCCACTTTTTGGAACACAGATATGATCAGCAAAACCTTTAGCTATTTCAATTATAACATAAGGATCAAGACCAAAAGTATCACTCAGATTTTTAAACAAATAGAAGTAGAGAAATTCTCTACACATGAATATTCATAATCAAAATATGGCTCATTACCTTTATCAAGATCCCATGGCTAGTATTTTCAGAAATAGTCTCCAATAAATTCCATGCTTCTTCTTCAGTATTATTAGTAAAACTTCCACCAGATGAATTATCCAGAATTCCTTGTGCTTCATAGGTAGTCTCACATAAAAGTTTATCAATATAAGTTTCCTTGTAAGATCATGACATGGATTCTTGCGAAGGAGTTCCTTTAACCTCCCCCAAGCTTGAGTAATACTCTCTCCCAGATGTGGCCAGAAATTGAATATATAGCAGCGGTTTCATAAGCTTCTTTAGGAGTAAAATATTTAAGAAAGAAAACCTTCCTCAAGATACTCCATTCATGGACCTCTTCATCCAAAGACCTGTACCAATCACGAGCATTACCAGATAAAGACAAATACAATAGCTTCCTTTTTACCTGATCCTCTGAAATACCAGGTAGTCTAAATAAGCCACATATGTCCTCAATTTTCCATGTTCACGTGCAGACTTAGTTCCATCCCTGTAAATGGATTTTTCATAACTCTTTTAACATGACCATGGGAATTTTAAATCCCACTTTAGGTATCTCAGACACAGTAGTTTCAACCACCTTTGCAGTAGTGGCATAAGCACTTTCATATAGAGCAAGATGCAGCGAGGCACGATTCATAAATGCCATAGTAAAATGAATAAAACAGCTTTCAAGTTTCCTTACCAAACTTCTTACCAATAGCGCTACGCTCCCCGGCAACGGCGCCAGAAAAGTATCTTGATGGCTCCCAAGTGCAGGAGATCAATTGTAGTACCTTTCAATTAGAAAAGGTTGTCGAACCCACGAGGAGCTGAAGGTATTGGTTAGTAAGATTGATAAATAAAACAATAAAAGATGCAAGTGTTTTTGGTATTTTTTGTATAGTTGCAAGCAGAAATAACAGTAGCAAGTGAAAGCTCTCAAAGAGAGAAAGCCCAATCCTCTTATGTGGCAAGAGGACAAGCTCAAGTGATGTGTAACTTATATGTGGCAAACGTTCCCGAGGGCGGCATGGATATGCTAGGCATAGAGATTTATTAAACAACACGTTGAATATCTTGTCAAGTTTTAATCTTCTTTGGACGGAGCCATAATTAGGTATAGCTAAATAAATAAACTACAACCCCTTATGATGGATCATGTGGCCAAGTAAATGACTGCACAAGAATTATTAAGACATAAAGTCCCACCATAGCATTACACTCTAAGGTCCCCGATACTAATACCCTCATAATATAACTTCATGACTCGGTCTCAGGTTTATGTCCTCCCAAGTCTCCTCAATTCATTACACTACGGTGTTCTCCTATGAGCCCATATAGGTGAAGTGTTGTGCAGTCGACGTTCGCACAACACCATCATAGAATCACATAAAAGATAAACTCTTGACAAAATACCAACACATGTCATATATAAATCATTGCCAATTCATCCTATGCCCTCAGGAACATACGGGAACTACTCACAACGTGCAAACATGATGATATTCAGTGGCATAAGTGGTACAACACAATCTGAAATTATAACTTCACCACCAAATAATGACAAGTACTCAATCACAAACATGAATAGTAGCACAAGACAAGTATCTAGGGTATAGCAACTCTCAAACTACGAGGGGAACGGAGTGGATCACGGGATGATGATGGATGGTGCTGGTCTTGATGGGGGTGATGATGTAGAGGCCTCCTCCCACGCCAAGGAGGAGAGGTGATGACGATGACGATGATTTCCCCCTTCTCCGGAGTAGCAGGATCTGATCCCCCTCGGAGGGAATCAGGAGTTTCGCCGCCGCGGGCCTCGGATGGACTTGGAAAAATTAGGGCGTACTTTTCGGGCGAGACGAAGGCGTCGATAAAAAGCCCCAGGCGAGGAGGTGCCCGAGGCCCTTTTGGTGGGTCCCACACGGCCAGGTACATGGGCCGCGTGGGCCCACCTCTTTGGCCCTCGTGGCTCTCCTCTCTTCGGTCTTCTTCCCTCTGCCTTTCTCCCGATGAAAAACTGACGTGTATTTTTCCTTTTATTATTTGGGTCCTGTAGCTCCTGAAACATTAAAACAAGAAAAGGAGGTTTTCTGCCTCCCAGAAATTAAATACCAAAAATAGGGACTTTGTATGAAAGTCCCTAAATCATCTAAAACATGTAAAAACAATGATATAACAATGCAAATAACATTCTAATATGATACTAAAAGTTATAAATGATGATATAAAATGCACGTATCAGCTGCGTATGAGTGGAACCTTGATTCCATGCGGCAGTCATGATATAAAATGCACGTATCAGCTGCGTATGAGTTGCATAACATTCTAATTCTCAAAACGGAAAGATGGCGGTTTGTGAGGGCCTGCGTGGTTGGAAATCAGCAGGGGCAGTGGTCTGAGAGGGCGGACGAGAGGGCCTACATAGTATGAGCATCAAAGGCGAGATCCCAGCCTGCATTGCAGAAAGCCCGGTCAAGTCTGACAAGGGTGGGGTCGTTTCTTTCGTTGCTCCAAGTATATTTCCTGTTCTGGAGCTTGATTTCCTTGAGATGACAGGTGTTGAGAGCTTGTCTGAACTGACCCATAAGACGGAGGTTGAGGTTGTCATTATTTTTGTTAACCGCTTGATAAATTTGGTTGAAGTCTCCCAGAATCAGCCACTTTGTGTCAGCGTCAGTTGGAGCAGCAGCAATAGCTTCGTCAAGGAAAGCCCATTTCTCCATGTCGACACTTGGACCGTAAACTGTGGTAATCTTGAAGGTCGTGCCACAGGCGCGAACAATAACATCCACAGATATTAGATGTGTGCCAATATGAATATTGGTGATGTCGACGTAGTCGTCGTTCCATAGCAACATGATCCCACCTCTGGCGCTGATGGTGGGACGGTGGGCAAAGGATCTCAATCTATAGCCTCCAATATAAGCAGTTGTTTGATGATCAATGAAATCTAGCTTAGTCTCTCGAATACATGCGATATGGCATGTGATTTGAGCAATGATCACGTTGACGGCGTCTTTGCGTGCTTGGTCGTTTAAACCGTGGACGTTCCAACAAATGATGTCTAGGATGAGGCCTAACATGGTTGGCAAACAAGCAAAGGTTGTGGAGAGGTTGTGGAGAGTAGCTCGGAGTGCTCGGAGTGGTTGAAGCAGTCGATTTGCTGGAGCTTTTTTGACTCGGTTGGAGTCCAGCGGGGTATTAACAACACTCTAGTCGCATACATCAATCTCTCATGTATTCAACTTACAAACTGTCCAAGATGTTAGAACACCTTTGCTGGCACGGTTGGATTCCGTCCAACTTGTACAAGGTCCCCATGAATTTCGTTGAAATTTATGCGAGAATGGAAAATTCTCAGTGTATTCTATGTATAGGGCGCTTGTTCATTCTGATATTCAAATAGATGATAATAAAAATATGGGGAATGAAGATTCCATTTAAAAAAAGTATTTACAAGGGTGTCATTTTAACCAAGAAAACGGCCCCCTTTTTTCCCCTCTCCCTCGCGTCGTCTCTCCGGAGGCGACTCGGGGGCGCCCTAGGGTTTTCGCCGCCGCCCCTCTTCTAGCCCTTCCCACCCCTCGCCGCTAACTGAGGAGACTGCCGGGGCAAGCCCGCGTCGCCTCCGGTGAAGGTGGCGGCGGGGATTCGCTGCTCTGCTGCCCTGGCGGGGAGTTTCAGGCGTCGAGGCGGCGGCCTCTGAGGCGAGGCGGCATCGACTACGGCGGCTAGTGGCGCTCGCGGGTGCGCGCCGTCATCTTCGGCCGTGCGGGCGGCAAGGTGGCGGTGGGTGGTGGTCGTGGCGTCGTGAGTGCTCCGGTGCTCCTACGTCAGATCTGAAGGTCAGCCCCTCCCTCCTTCTCTGCTCTCTCCTCCCCCACCAGATCCGGTGGCTGGCTTCTTTGGGGCTGGTTCGATGGTTGGTAGCGGTGCCGGTGTTGTGAGATCAAGCCCGGGAGAAATCCCTGGTCGGCCTGCCCGACCACGGCGGTGGCGGCGTCCCCGGGCGCCGTCCTTCCTCTTGAGGCACCGTCGAGGTCTCGATCTCCTCACTCCGGACCCTATTCCCGGGTGAAAACCTAATATCCTTTCGGATTTGGCGATGGCGGCGCCATGGGCGTCGCTTCCTCCTTGGAGGCGTTGTCAGGGGAACGATGGGTGCCGGTGGAGAGATGCCATCGAGGGTAGGTGGCTGGTAGTGGTTCTCAGAGTGCTTCCGGCTGCGGCGAGTTTGTGGGCTCGTGACCTTCTTCAGGCGAGCTCTCTGCCCTCCTATGATGCTGTCTGCTGGCGGGTCGGCGCCCTTGATCCTGGGCTGGAGGAGAAAGGGTTCTCCTCCCCTGCGACAGCTTTGCCGAGGCTGCGGAGAGCCGGAGCTTCTCTGCTGTCTTCGAGCTTCTTCTCGCATTCGTCGTCTGCATCTCGGGGCGTGCCCTTCTTCGTCGGCGAGCATGACCCCTGCTTACCCTCTTTGGTTTCGTCATCTTCGGACTTTGGCAGCCCGACCTTGTAGGTATGTCAGTTTCGGCGAGGTCTCTTGCTTCTGTCTGTGCTGGCCTTGTGCGCAGTGCCCTCCATAGCTCAGGGGAGCGCCTCCGGTGTCCGACGGTGCGGCGTCCTTCGAGCCAGGACGAGAGGGAAGGGTTCCCTTTTCGGCGTCGAAAATGGAAGGGACTCTGCCACCCCCAACCTATGTGCAGAAGGTGGTCTCTGTCAAGCAGCCGACGGATCCTACAAGCCGGTGCTGCCGCTCCTTGGTGACTTCGCGGCGAGGACATCGATTTCTTCAAGTTGTGCTTTAATTTATTGTTTCTATGTTGCTTGAGTTTCGGTGTTTGTAAGCTGGTTCTACATCCTATAACAAAACCTGGCCGTATGTTGCTTTATTAATTTAAATCTGGGCACTTTGTGCCTTGTATCTAAAAAAAAAACCAAGAAAACCTTGTCAAACGGAATTGGCATGGCAGTACTAAGTATGTGTTTTGTCCACAACAAGAGACAATAAAACACTTATTACTTCTTCGAGCGTAGCATCGCACGTTCTATATGGTCATCTATCCAATAATGTCTAGCTTATATCCACCTAAGTCCGTTGCAAATGTTTTTGGCAACTGGCTACATGGGATAGATAAAAAGCTTAGAGCGGTTATTAGGTGGGAGCGATTGCCGTTATAAGATCGCTTTGACTTAGGAGGAATAACAAGATTTTTAATGATAAAAATGTGTCTCATATGCAGGTACTCTACCGTTGCACAAGTATTCTCCGTTTGTGGTCCACCTTACAACGTGTGGGACATCGAGAGGCGTGTGCACGATTGGAAGATGTGGCGAGGTACATTTTTTTACATCATGGGTGGCCGCTTAATCGCCGGATTGGTCCTGTCGAGCTTGTCTTTGTCATAAGCGTTTTACATTATCGATTGTAACTCGTCTATTGTTCCACTACTTTTACTTTCTCAGTTGGATTGCGGCTGCGTGCATTGTTTATCAAGAGGTCAGGTGTAATATGTAAATTCTCGAATAATAAATCTCTTTATCTAAAAAATAATATGGGAATACATCCTCCCGGCCTCCGGCGTTATCTGGGACTCTGTTCTATTAATCATACAAGAGAAAGTATAACATACCAGCAGGAGCAGCATCAGCGGGAACACGGAGATCAGAAAGGCCGTCAACGGACGCTTGCCCAAACGAATTTCCCTCCTGCGCGCGTCGTCCTGAGCCGGCGCAGCAGCATCAACAGAGCAAGCAGACAAACCCGAGTCCGTAGAAAACGAATCGAAAGGGGGCAAGGAAACAACAACAGAAGGATCTCGCGCAGCAGCAGGAACAACACCAAACTGAACACTGGCAGAAGAACGCCCAGCTGCGAACGTCGAAGAAAGAGGATCAGCAAGGCCAACAATAGATAGCTTAAAAGCTGCATCAAGTGGAAGCCGTCGACGTCGTACCCGGCGAACCGACCCGTTCGAGCAAGGCTGGTCGCCAGCAGGCCGGCGTCGAGCACGACCTGCAGGAACTGTGAAGCGACTATCGGCGACGAAGCATCCAATGCACGACGGGGACGGCACGCCAGACGAACAGGCACCTCCGGCGATCAACGCTCCGGGGGACGGCGGCGACGACGACCAACAGCCTCAGGCAGAATGCCGGCACTGAGACGATCAACTGAACCATGACAATCCAGAGCCGAAACCCCCAAATCGGTCACATCGAGCGAAGTAGAGAGCAGAGGAGGCGTCGAAAATCTAGGCGCAAGATCAGGCGAGGGTTATACATCAGACGGGGCAGATGAGAACAAAGCCCCAGGCCGATGACGCTGACGCCGCGACGGAACCGAGGACGCCGTAGCAGCAACATCGGACGCCGATGAGAGCAAAGCCCGAGGCCGATGACGTCGACGACGCGACAGAACCGAGGACGCCGTGGCAGCAACATCGGACGGAGCAGGTGGAAGCTGGCGACCAACAGAGCCAACGGAATCACCGCCGGAGGAATCCCCAATCCAAAGAAATCCGGAGGCGTATGGATGGAATCAGGCGGAGGAGAATCAGCCGCCGCATCGCAGAAGAAGGTCGCACCGGATTGCAGTGAAGGGGAAGAAGGCCGAACAGGGACCCGACGACGACGGCGCATCGAGGAAGAAGAGCGTCTCAAATCGGCCGCCGCGAGAGGATGGGTCCGCCCTGATTGGTAGTGTGTTGCGCTGCTGCTGGATGGAGTGGAGAGGCGAGGTGGATTGGCGTCCCTTGGCGGAGTCGACTCGCGTCGTTTGCCGGGGGCAGTCTCCGGCGGAAGGAAAGAGGCGGAGAGACGAAGAAAACAAACAGGCAACCTGGCTGAAGGAAGAGCGGTCGGTACCATCGAGATGAGGACACGTACACATGGAATCCCCCAAGACCAAGCAGCCGAACCAAGCTGCTACAGTGACAGAGCCGCCCACAGTTCGCGAAAGGGGCCATCTTTTATATATTTAGTAATTATAGAAAATTTGGGATGGTCGTAATTTTTGTGTTTTTAGTAAAGTTCAGGTCGGGATTCTCCATTACGCAGCTTCGTGGCCTTCGCCATCGCCGTCAGGACAAGCCACAGGTGCGGCGGTTCGCCTTTTCCTGTTATTATTACCGGTAAACTGCCTGCGGTTGGTACCTATGATTTTGCGCGCATGGTGGTGTTGTGACCCTGATCTGAAACAATATCTGATGACGCACTGTCCGATTGGGTTGGGGCTAAAGAATTGGGGGAGCTTGCTCTGCGTCTGACGCAGCTTCGCACCTGAATTGATCCTGTCAGATGAGACAGGATTGGAGGATCATTGATTAATTCAAGCAGTTTTGCTGTGCGTTAGCTCTGTCCTACTAGTAATCTGATTTTTCCGAAGTAGAGCTTTACAAGAGGAAGATATATCAGGAGACGGAACAGCCTGCTCATAGTATCATGACTTTTAGTCACTCGTCTTTAGAGCAGCCAGAGTGCGGCGCTTAAACACAGGCGCCAGGATCGGAATCCCGGCCGGTCGACAGTTACAGCGTACAATCCCGGGCGCCCGCTGCTAATTCTTTCGTCTGACGCTACAAGATTTTTTGCTTGCGCCGTGAAAATCGGAAGCATCCAACAACGTTAGCTAGCGTCTCAAACAAGAGCCGTGCGGTGCGTGGCTCGGCGCTTATCTACCTATTTTATTCCGTACGATTTATTTTTATTACTTAAGCGTCTATCTTTCTTTTTTGAGAATCCCTTAAGCGTCTATCTAAGCGTTCATCATTGTGGATGCTCTTAGAGTTCAGACAGATGCGCTGATGGATCTTGAAGATTTCATATGGCCAAACTGTCAGTCTGGATTATTTGTCATTTTTCAAGAGTCAAGACAGAACAGCCTGCTCATAGTATTTCCTGTTGGTCTAAGAACTGTTTGACCACTTTCCTGCCGATTCTCGCTTGAAGCTACTAGTAGTTCGTTGTACCTTCTCCAGATAAGAAAGATTAAACGTAAACGATGCAATAAAATTTTGCGACTACAGTTCTTGCAACTAGATAAGTATGTCTGCTATTTTTGTAGTCTCGGTAGCTCTGCTATATGCACATATTAATTTCACTTCAATTTTAATCATTGACAGAAGTTTCTTCTCCACTTCTTTGGTACTCCCTCCGATCCAAAATAAGTGTCGCAGTTTTGAACCGGGGTTATGATCATGGATCAGAGGTCGTATAATATTCGCTAAGGTGGGATCATAGCTTCCGTGATCACTTTTGTCCTACCGAACCGCACACCAACACTGCTATATAAAACTTTGCTTGCTATCATCAATGTTCAGAATTCTGTATTATTTGACTTCCATGCGTCTGTCATATGGCTTGGCCGAATTCCACTGTGATATCTTGAAATCATTAGTAACATCCACAATTTGTACAGGGAAAGCGGATAATGTACCTCTGAGTGATGAGGAGTTGAAGAAGCGCCTAACAAAAGAACAATATTGCGTCACTCGGCAGAAGGGAACTGAGAGAGCATTCACTGATCTTCGTATGTGAGCAATCTTAGTTTGCTATTTTTAGCGCTACAACAGTACGGTATAACATTATATTTTCTTTGTTGTGTAACCAGGGAATACTGGAACTCTAAAACCCAGGGATCTACCACTGCGTCTGCTGTGACACCCCTCTGTTTTAGTAAGCACTGACACCAGAGCATCCAAAAGGGGCAGCTGCGTGTTTTCTTATTCCAAGAATGGAGTAGTTACCTTTTGCACTTAAAACTCCAGCTGTAATCTGCTCATTGTTCTGCACTGATGCTCTCTTGTGTTTCATAGGTCATCTACCAAGTTTGATAGGGGCACTGGATGGCTATCCTATTATCAACCAATCGGCAACAGCGTCAAGAACAAACTTGATATGTCCATCTTCTTCATGCCTCAGACCGAGTCCCATGTGTGCTGTCTGTGACGCTCACCTGGGGCATGTGTTTGACGATGGACCACCGCCGACAGGGAAGAGATATTGCATTAACATGTACGTTTGATCCCTTCGCTTGATCCTTTCTGTTCATATGTTTATCTTTGCTACATCTTGTTCTTGTTGGCAAGATGAAAGGGTGAGGTTTCTTTTCATCCTTTCATCCTCTCTGCTTGCTTGCAGTGCATCTCTGAAGCTGAAGCCCGAGTAATCCCCATAAGAAGAATCAAGATGCAAGCACTAGTAAGTTTTGGTTTTGCTACGAACTATTTGCAATGTAATAGACTAGTTTGGCGCGTCTGAACATGTAAATCCACAAATTTCAAGTTTGTAAAGCCATGCGTCCAAACCATGTAAAGTGATGGGGCACACCTTTTCTTGTCAGACAATTATTGTCCACCAAAATGCATAAAAAATAATAATAAGGAGATAACACCAAACAGACAAACAGTAATTTAAGTTTCATCTCCAAGCTTTTTTTTAATATACATGTGCTGCTTATCTGATTACTAGCTAGCTAGTAGTACATCGATCAAACGGTCTATATCATCCTGGCGAGGGAGAATCAACTTCCAAACCTGTTAAGAATGTTGCATTCTTCACTTATGCAGCAAGTAAGAAGACAAGCGCCATCGATGTGCATACCGGGAAGAACTAGTCTCCTCCTTGTACAGTTATGGATGGGAAATCACTATGGCAGGGCAGGCACGATTCTTTCACAACCAGCCGGGTCGGTTGGGTTACCTGTCTGACTGTCCGTTCCTCCCCGACCAATATCGTTGGCCTTTTGAGTGTCACAACCTCCTGTAGTTGTGGGGCAGCTGGTTACTGCCTCTACACTTGGATTCTGTGATGGCTCATCCACCTCAGAATCCTGCGTTGCCAGTTATTAAACATGTTATCAGAAACTTAATCAGGCTCAAGTAAAATAAGAAACTTAATCAGGCTGCATAAGAGACATGCAGAAACAGTTATATATATCTGACGTTGTAGTGGTATCTGACGCTGGACGATGAGTCGCCGGTGTGAGGAGATGGGCGTTGATGCAAAGCAGGAGGCCGTAGTAGGAGTTGACGACGTCCTGCATGTCGCGCAGCTGGGTGGCCATGCCCCGGCCGCTCCGGACGCGGCGCCACAGCGTGCTCTTCTTGTAGGACTCGACAAGGCCGGCCGCGTCGGCGAGCGCCTCGCCCACGGGATCCCCCACCATGTCCGAGCACAGCAGCGCGACGCCGTAGACTGTCGCCGGCCACTGGAGGAGCGCGCGGAGCCGGCGCGTGCAGCGCTCGAGCTTGACGCACTCCCGCTTGCTTTGCGGGATGCGCAGGACGGTGACGATTACGGCGACGAGCATTACGGCGTGCAGCCCGGACATCTGCGCCAGGTTCGCGGCCTTTGCTAGTATGTCCCATAGCGCTGCCGCCGTCGTCTCCATTGTCTTCTTAGCTTGGTCCGTTGTTGTCCATGTCCTCACCAAAGAATGACCGCCTGCACATGATTATATATGCTGCAGAACTCAACTTTGGACACCAGAAAAACGCTTTGCCATAGCCAGTAAAAGAATGGCTGCTTGTTTTTTCCAACAAGGAACAGTTGATCTTGTAGGGACTCCAAGTCCAAGACCACCTGGCCAACAGTCGCCATGGCCCACGTACGGTGGATGATATACAAAAGGAACAACATGCACATCATGAATTGACTTTTTATCAAACCATAAACTGAGTGCTTGACCATCTTTTCCAATCAGTGGTGGTGATGACATGGCACTCTTGTGGGGCCTGCTTGCAGGTTGATCCACCGAGAATTTTGGTTGTCCAGATAAAACGGTGCTAAATAAGATTATCTAATTGATTTTTTTTGCGGGGGTAAAGTATCTATCTATTATATAATAAAAGCAAAATGAGTTAGTTTTTCGAGTCACCACATTAAGCCACATCATCTAAATTAATTTTAATGGTTAGATCTGAAATATATGGCTAAGATTTAAAGAAAGGTTTGTAGTTATATATGTAACCATATATTTTAGTTTGACACGATCAATCTACAAGACGTGGATGCCAAAGAAAAAAAAAGCAAGACTGCGAATCTGATCCAGTTTTAAACGGCCGGCCGGGAACCAGCTGACTCCCTCTCATTGACGAGTCACGTAAAAAATTTCCAAACCTTTTTAAGCGTAATGACGGCCGGCCGGAAATCAGCTGAGTTCCTCTCATATGATGAGAAGAGTACAATTTTCATGTGCACATGACTCTATCGATGGATAGGCGTATCATTCCGTGTAAAATTCATTGCATCGTGTCAAGTTTCTCCTCCGAAGAGAAATAGCTGGGTCACGATAAAAAAAAAGCCTACTGTTCCAACTAGAATATGATGGTATACGTGAAACAAAAACGAAATAAACTACTTTCTTTTTTTGAAAATAGAAAATACTTCTACAGTAGTTGTTGAGTATGCTAATATATTTGTAATGTGTTTTTGCGTGACTGGACCAAAAATGACAATATAACTACATTTTTCTTCTAATTAAGCATAGGGTGCGACATCGAAGTCCACAAGAGTACACTACCACATATGTACACACACTCACAGATAGTCTACTAATGAGCATAGTTGTGGAGATTCAATATTAGGGAAGTCACCACTATCGACGGCAATGTCGTTTGCTGTTCTAAAGACAGTCTGCTTTAGCGAGACACACATGGTACAAAAACATATGTTTCATTCCCGTTGGGTTGGGAACAAGCATCTTCCTACCCATCTAACCACACATTGGTTCTCCAAAAAATAATTGCACTTCTAATTTATATGTACAAAATTACAGAAATTGAAAAAAAAATAGTGAAAACTTTGGTGAAACCACCAGTAAGCTACCGATAAGAACGTCATCTTCCATTTGTTAGATAATCTCCCTTAATGAGACTTTTAGGTAAAAAAATAGGGTGTTGATGTGTTGTGGATAGAAACACAAGCACCCTTCTACCTAACCAACCACACGTTGGATTTACTAAGTTCGTGTTTAAAACATTGAAGAGTTTATGGATGGTTTGAAGATATTCATGAAAATCATTCATTTGAAGGTTGCACATCTTATTGTGATGATTCTCAAATTTAAAAGTTCCACACTGACATAGTGAAACACACAATCTTCACAAATTTCAATTGAATTATAAAGAACATGTTTCCTGATTGTGTATTTAGTTAACTCTAAGAATGTAAACCATATGGGCACATCACATTGATAAAATAGCTAATACCATAAAAAATCAGGTTAAAATAGCTAATACCATAAATAATCAGGTTATTCGAAAATTAATTTATTGTATGATGAAATCATAGTACAACTTGAAAATAAAGATATAGCAATCACGGAATATATGATGGCGGCGCATACGAAGTGAGAAAAGGAATGAAGAGGAGTTGTGATGAGAAGCTAAGTATAACCTAGAGTTAATATGGTCTGACATGGAAGCCTAATGAATATCACAATTGTCATATGTTTGTAATTATCAAGGGTGTTAAATGTTGCAATTGGTATAAGAACCCTTCTGTGCCATCCAAGCACACATTTGTTCTCTAAGAAATCTACATTTCAAATTTTAATTTCAAAACATAAAAGACTATATGAATGATGAATCTTGAGTACACTATTCTTTATGTATACCGCCAATGATATTCCTGAAAAACTATATGTATACAAAATAACAAAGAAATCATAATTGTAGATATTAATTACCGCACCCAAGGAAAATAAGTTTGATATAAGATCACGGTAACATCAGCTAGATGTTGGCCTGCCCTTATTGTTATTTTAGCCACAACAGGAAGACTTTCATAACTATATATATAATGCGATACCATATAAACATTTAATTATGTTTAGTAATTTTATATGTACCACAATGACAAATATATGTGTTTGCAAAAATGACACAATAATCCGTCATTTAGAAATTAAAGATATTATTTACCATACCATTCATGTCGATGTTAGAGGAATACTATTACTTCTCACATAAGGTGATATCCATACAAACACAATTTCATTTCTCATAAACTTTCAACATATGAAAGTTTATGAACTCACAATTCTTATTGTTAATTCTAAAAAATATGAAATCTTTTGTATTTATATAAGCATCATATAAATAAATGTATGTTTAATAATCTAATATCAAACACATAATAACGTGTGTGTTTAGGGAAATGATGTCATAATTCTGAAAATTACTGTTGACTAGAGATACTACATACCTACATATGTCATAGCTAAATTTGTGGCGGTGGCAATATGATAGCAGATTCAAATAAATTTAATTCTTTAGATCCTTCAACATGCTAAAGACGATGCCCTCGCATTTGCGAGGGCCACCTTGCTAGTTGTATTAAATGATCAAAGAGTTGTTATAATCTTTCTGGATATGATCCTGAAGAAACTCAGGAACCGACCCTACCCAAACCTGAGATCTTTGGTTCTGCAACCCAAAACTAGCTAACTCATGACTAACAGTATTACATATTCTGGGAATTTTCAATAAAACCACCACACGATCCGAAGCTATGAGAGACCGGAGATCAGCCACCAGATGTGCCAACGCCGAACTATCCCGATCCTTGCTTGTTGCCAACTGTACCAGCTCGGAGCAATCAGTCTCAATCGTGATCCGCTCAGTACTCATGTCCAAAGAAAAGCGGATACTCTCCATACAGGCAAGCATGTCCGCCTCGAGCGCGGAGGCACAGAAACTTAGACTCCTACACACAGAGAAAACCACGGTTCCATCACTCCGTCTTAGGATCATGCCAGTTCCCGTGCGTCCAGACTGCTCTACAAAGCCACCATCCACATATCTAATTGATATTTTAAAACATTGGAAATATTTGTGTGCCTTGATAATTTGATGAGCCTGAGATAGCTTTTCTCATTTTTTTTTAGTATACATTTTAGAAGTACATGACAAAATGCAGCACGCTGGTTGTACCCTAGATAGAAAAGCTAGAGAAATGTTGCATGATGCCTCTGTTACAATGGAACAAGTGGGATGTAAGTGTTCCATTTGCGGCTCTCATCTTGCTTTTTGAGGATGCATTGGTTGATGCATGCTTTGGAAGGTTATTGAAATTGGAGTAAGATACCCATCAAGCATCTGTCCAGTAGGGATTTTTGAAGTTATAGGCATTAATATATAAGACACTTCATACCATTGCTTCTTAGTTTTGAGGTTGAGCAGAAGGGTGCCTGCATATTTCTATCTCCAGGATGTGAAGGTACATAATCAAATTGTTTGTCGCATAAAATCACCACCTTTGATGTCAAACATATCAAATGGTGCCACTTGTCGTTTAGAGACACAAAATAACCACAACCTTTTAATCTTTTTGCAAAAACAATTAAATGTGAACTGGCACTAATTGCCCCCCCCCCCCCCCAGCCTGACAAGGGGGCCCACCTGTTAGGCTGATGTGGCACAGTAGAGACGATGCTCTGAAAGAGCTGGTAACGGACGTTATGTGCCACACAGATTGACCGGTGGGGCTAGGCCACCACGTGGTTGCCACATCAGGCGTACACCAAGCAGAATGACAATAAAGTATCACGAAAGAGTTAACATTTATGTGTTACACAGTCACAAACATTAACTAGGACCAATCGTGTCAGAAACATATTTTCTATGGATAATGCACGTACACAACAACACATCACGCTAGAGAGGTGTCAGACCGCGCCATATTATTAGGTGCGAAACCAGAAAATTGTCTATATCGGTTTTAGACCGATTTCCGCTAATGAACCAGTCACTCGTTTACTTTTTAGAAAAAAAAATGCAAGTTTATCCTTTTTCTTCGAAGATTTATTTTCTACCTGCTAGCACAGCAAAAAACTCATTTTAGATTATTTTCTGTAACAGAGTTAATCGTGAGAAACCGGCTGTTTTTAACCTACAATATTAAAAGGAAACAAGAGGAGTGAAACCTAACCGGCCGCTACATGCTAACCGCTTACTAAGAGTTTCTGTCATTTTCAGTAAAGCACGCGGCAAAGGGAGAGCAAACATGTTACAACTTGCCCTGCATAAAGATTTTCGTCATTTTCAGGAAAGCACGCAGCAAAAGGCGAACACAGATGCTACCCGTTTCGCGTCATTTTCGGGAAGCTCGTTGAGACTGTAGGGCGATTCTGCCTCCAACGTTTTCTGGTGAAGCTATTGCGTTACTCCTTCCTAAAGTCAAAAGACCATCCCAACCGATGAAAGGGCAAAACACATAAAGTAGTACTATAAAATTCTGGGCAGGGTAAGGGCACGAGCAGCGGTGGCATACGACTAGTTATAGTGGAGAGTATTAAAGAGTGGTATCATGTATATGATACTTGTGTAAGATACTATCTCTATAATGCATAGTATCATGTAGTAGTATCATAGCCACACCATATTTATTGCTTTGTAAAATCTCAATACAAATATGTGTACAAGATTTACTTGTTATTAAAATACCTTGTTTTACGTCTCATGATACTCCCTCCGTTCGCTTTTACACTGCGTCCTAGCTTTTTTAAAATTTTCACTTTTACATCGCGTTCTGAACTTTTTACCACTTGATTTCCTTTTTTACCCCCAAAGTGGTATCCGTCGGCATTAAAACCTTGCCGCAGATCACTGGCCTTCTAGGTTCCAGCCGTAGAGTCCTCGTACCAGACCAATGCATGCACAGATTGATGGCAACGGCAGAATTAATTTTCCAGTCAGCGTAACGGGTAATTCAGTCCAGCCAGTCCCTAATTAAGCCTCTTCTTAGCTCTCATTGGTATCCGTGTTTAGGCTAAAACACAGTGTAAAGGTAATGGGAGGGAGTACAGTAACATAGGTAGATAACACTACCATCTCTTTACTCATTAATTGTTGTGCCACATTAGATTTTTGCCAACATGACATGCATGATAGTACCAATGATACCCCACTATGTCTAGTCTACGAACCGGTCGCCCCATGTAAAAATGCTGTCAGAGGCATCGCCATTAGTTTTATCTATCCAATGGAAGCTACACCCGACTCTCCCCTTGGTGCAGAAAAAAGATTCGAATGACCTCAGAGCAAGTACAATAGTATAGCCGGTTGTCATCTATAGCCAACATAATAGCCAACACATACAATAGTTGGTTATAAATATAGACTACTTTATCAATAGTTGGCCCACCCTCCAATCTCACAAAGTGCCTAGGAGCACGTGCTGCAGCTGGCTCTTACATGAGAGCTCGCTTACACTCTCTCTCCTATTATCTCTCCTCCATGTAAGCATATTTATATTATTAAAATCCTTATAGCCCGCTGACTGGACCTTATTATACTTGCTCTCATGGAGAGAACAGTGCATGCATGTCATCTATCTCTTCTTCTCTCCACCTTTGAAACGGGACCATGTCATTTTGCTCTTGGGATCCTGCCTCGGCTCTGACAAACTGCGGAGCGACTCCTCTAACAATCCGAACCTATCATGGCCTGCGGGGCAGTAGGTTGAGGCTATGCGTTGGGCATGCCCTAATATATCTTGAGACTGTGGCTAGGGCTATGCTGGGCAGGTCGTGAAGGAGGCCGCGGGGAGATAAGCCGATCCGCGCTTTCTTATAGTTTGGCACTGTGCTCCAGCAATGGTGGCCGCATCTTAACTTTGGTCGAAATGCGTAGGCAAAGTGATTGGCGTGCCGTGGCATGTGTGCGACTAGCGGCAGCGATGTCACGGAGACTTTTTGGGGCTAAGCGGTGTGCTTTCTGGCTGTGACTTCTTGGGGATAAGCGGTGCGCTTTCTGGCTGTGGAAGGATTGGATCGGCTGCTGGTGACAGTGTGCAAAAGGTAATTGACGAGGCTGTGTCTGGCACAGAGTATGCTGTGCGTCAGCCGGGATTATGGTCGTGTGAAGTCCAACTCTTGAGTTGCAGGTATGACAGACGCCAGACGGCGACTTCGACACAAAGCGGGACGCCGGTATATTAATTTGGAGTTGAGGGCAAAAGTTTGAGCGGGACACTTGCTTAGTAAACTCAGGAACACTAATCACTTCCATTATTTGAGTACGCCTAGGCCGCCGTAGGATGTAAATGGACGCTTAAATGGCGCCATATAATCACGTGTAAGTGGCCCCTAGTTCATTTTTTTCAGGAAACGGAACAAGTTTTTGACCTATTGACCAAAATAAATGGGATTATGTGGCGCCACCATGGCCGCCCCAGTTTGAGTGACCCATGATTTGTAACTTTTGTGTACATGATACTCGTTTTCTTGTTTAATAAATGGTTCTGTGCATTATTATAATTCAGAGACCGGGGCATTCCTCTTTCGAAAAAATGTCTCTTTGAGTTCATCCCTGTCACAAGGAGTTAAAGAGCAGTACTTAGAGCATCTCCACCGGGGCCTCCAAACGACCGCTCATTGGTGGTCCGGACACCGAAAACCGCCACCAGCGGCACCCCCAAAGGCTCGCTCTGAGCGATTTTATGTCCGGCACCCCCGAGAGGGCCTTCAAATGGCGGACATGGCCCTGACAGCGGTGACCCGCCCGTCATAGAGAGAGACCATCGCCTCCGTGTTAAATTAGGCTGTGTAGGAGGTCGTTCCACCGCGTTTAATGTCGAGGCGACGAAACGGCGGCACGCCTGTCAGCACACATCGTAATAACGCCGTGCCCGTTCCCCTGGCGGGCGCAGAGCGAAGCGATGCATCGCAATAACGCCGCGCCTCTTCCCATGGCGCAGACGAAAGCGACGCGTGCTGAAGTCGCAGCGGCTAGCCGCGGCGGCGCCCTGCACACGCTTCGTCGGCGTTAATGCGCAGCCAGGCGAAGCGGTGGTCGCGTTAATGTAGGCCACCCAACTCCGCTCCTCCGGTCGCCTTTAAAACCCGACGCACTCAGCCCTTCTCTCCTCACACCATCACCTCTCCCTCTCTTTCTCTCTCCCACAAGAAGATAGGCCGCCATGGCGGGCAGCCGCGACGAGCGTTGCCGTGAGCAACGCCACGAGCAACTGGAGGAACTCCGACGTCGCAACGAGGAGGCGGAGATGGCCAAGGCGTTCCAGCGAGACATGTGGCGCGAGGAGGCCGACAACGCGCCTCCGTACGTGCTCTCGGTGGAGACCGCGCGGCTGTGCAGCCGCCACGCGGTCCCGGTGGTGGCCGACGTCGCCACCCTTCCGGACGGGTGGGAGAGGAGTGCCGCCAACATTCCGGTGGCGCCGCGGCTCAGCGGGCAGGAGCGCATCGACTTCCTACAGCACAAGTGGATGGAGATGTCGTACGAGCAAAAGGTCGACCCCAAGTACTCCATCTCAGCGCCCTACTGTCACGCCGTGGTGGACAAGGAGTACGTGGCGCATCGTAGTGGCCGACGAGAGCCAACGCCGGAGTTGTCCGCAAGGGACGACGAGCGTGACGGCGAGGACGACGATCTGCCTCTACCACCGGCTGCATCTTGGGCGGCAGCGTCGCCGTCACCGAAGAAAGGGGCGCCGCAAGCCGAAGAGGCTTCGCATCAAACACCCTGCCGCATGTCACGGCGGTAGATCGAATGCCACGCGTCGGCGAAACCAGAAGCCTCATTCGGCTCAGCCGAGGTTACGGGACGTTCCTTATGACCGGAGCCCACGATATGGGAGGCCGCCGGGAACGTTTCTAATGGACGTAGCCGACGGGAATAGCAGATGAATTTCCGGCGCCAGATCATTGAGGCATGCAAGTCTCTTGATGATTCCGACGCTTGGTTCACATCTTCTTCTCCATCGGCAGGCCATGAAGCGGGGCATGAAGCGGTATCTTTCTCCCCGCCGACGGGCCATGAAGCTGCATCTCTCTTCCGACCGGCGCGTGTAGTGGTTGGCTAGACGCCGTAATTTAGGTTTAGTTTGTTAAATCTCGTTTAAATTTGAAATTATAAGTTTGTTAAATCTCTTTTAAATTCTGTCGGAGTTAATGAATGAAAATTATTAAAAAAATGTTTGCGGTGCCTGCTTTGGGGGGTCCCGCTGTGGGCGGCCTCCAAATTTCGGGCGGACACATGTCCGGCACCCCCAATGGGGCCTTCACTGGGGGCGCCGGACACGAATTTGGATGCCCCCGGTGGATATGCTCTTATCTGGTTACGGCGATTTTGGGGTGGTTGTTTGGGGTTTCATTATTTATTTTTTTGAACATAAGAGGGCACAAAGTGCCCGATTTCCATTCAGCTCAGAAGCAAAGTACATTGAGGATTATATGTGAGTATTTCTAGCAAATATGCCCTCGTGCTCATACATTTTATATTTATTGACTATTTTTTTAGATCATGGAGAGTTCAATGGAATTTTAATATAAGTTCAAATTTTCATCCAGTAAGACCATTTAGGATTGTCGTTGTCAGGATCATGAAGTGTAGAGGTGAGGAAGCGACACTCATATCAGGGACGCTCATGTTCTATCTTTGAAAATCGTCAGTTCATTAATCGTGCACAACCAAGAAGGGCTTGGATGGATGTTCACTACTCTCTTGTGTTTAAATAAGCTTTTGTAGCTTTTTCTGTTTTTTTCCTGATTCCTACATATGTAAATGTATTTTTTAGGTAGTTCAGTCACTTCGACGACAGAGGCCGCAAGGTAGTACCTATTGCCTTTTGGTAGCGATTTTTCTGCATTCTCCCGTTGATCGTGCCCTCTGCATTGTCTCGCCTCACTCCGGTGGCGTCCGGGGTAGAAGACGATGACCAAGACGGCCGAAGCGAAGCTTTTTGTACCTATTTTTTGTTTACTTGTTGCGTGAGGTTTGTAAGGCATGTGTTTGTATCTTCCGTACTGGCTTTGTTAATTAAAAATTGGGCTCTCTGAGCCTTCTATCTAAAAAAGCCTATGATGACTAAAGGGATTGAATTGTATGGAAAACGCGTCTTGGTGGGCCATTGACTAGGTTGCCAGAGTTTTTCTCCGGGAGAAAGTATACTTTTCACCTTGAAATGTAGTGATTTGGAGACAATTCACTCTGAACTCCAAAACCGGGTAATTTGTACCCTGAATTTTGCAATACCAGAAAAATCAAACCCTAAGGTGATTTTTGTTCGATTTGTGGCGGTTTTTGGCAAATTTTGACTGTTTGACCCGTTGACGAGGCGTCTGACGTGGCAAAATTTTGGATTTTTTTTTTCAATTCTTGGACCGCCTCTCTCTGTGGTCGTCTCCGTTGCCGGCTGCCGTCCTCGTCAAGACGGCGCGTTCCGGCCGCCGGAGCTGACACACGCCCTGCCGTGGACGCGAGTGATGGTTCGTCATCGTCGTCTTCGGAGTAGAGCAGCAGGCGTCACCTACCTCGCCGCGTGCCTCCCGTCCCCGACCTCCCGCCCCGAGCACCTCTGCTCACTGGCCTCCCGTCCTCGATCTCCTGACCCGGTGGACGCCGCCTTCGCTCGCCGGCCTCCCATCCTCTACCTCCCGCCCCGGTCGCCTTCGCTCGCCGGCCTGCCGTCCCCGACTTCCGGCACCGGGCGGCTCCACTCGCCGACCTCCCGCGCCGGGGCCCCCGCCCAGACCTCACGCGACGTGGCGCGCCGCCCATCTCCGCCGTGTCCTGACGCCAGACAACGTCGGCGAGCTTCCGCACTGGAGCTCCTCTCTGCTCGCCGGACGAACGTACAGCACGCGCGAGTTTTGTTCCAGCGTCGCTGGTACCCTGTTCGATTGGGTCCACTGCCGCTGGTCCCAGGTTGCCTCCTCGCCGGCGAGCGCACCTGCCGCTTGTTGAGAATATAGGCAATTGTTCGATTAAATTAATCCAAGAATAAATCATGAACATGGCATACACAGTGCTAATGACATACTGAAACTTCATGATGAAACTACGTACTAGACAAATAGTAGAAACATCTACGCATATGACTAGTACTGCAAACATGGAAATAAACAGGAGAGGGATAAACATGTTATACCCTCCAGTAGGCCAGTTGGCCGTGGCAGCAGCGGAGGCTGCGGCGGCAGCGGCAGCAGCAGCGTTGGCAGTCTCTTGGGCGGCGGCGGCAGCAGCATTGGCGGCCGCAGCAGCAGTGGCGTCCTCGTTGGTCATGATGATGATGAAGGCGACGCAGATGTAGTGGACGAAGAGGAAGTAGACGACGTAGGGGACGAAGATTGGCGAGCAGTCGCGTAGGAGACGCTCCCCAAAAACCTAATCGCCCCTCTCCCGTACAGGAAACGGAGAGGCGGGGTTTCGGAGGCCTGCTCTCCCGTCGACCTTGTACGCGGCGGACGGGATGGGATCAGCGATGGCAGCGACAGCAAAGGAACGATGGTAGCGGCGCGTGGAGCAGATGATTCTGTTCTGTGTTCGCAAGAGAGGAGCGACCTCTCCTTTATACACGCAGCGCAGGAGGCGAGAGGTCCAACAGAAACGCGTGCAATCAATTCCGTTAAGGCAAATGAATTCTGGAAACGGTCGTACTTAAGAGCACTTAAGACAGACGTTTCAACTTCGTATTCATTTCCATTAAGGAAAAACGTTTCATGACCGTTCACATTTTATTCCTGCGTGACAAAAAGAATACATCGGCTCGGCGAGATTCCCGCAACCCGCGGCGCGTCGTGACGTGTCGTGACGAGGCGAGGCGTGGCGAGGCGGGCGGCGGAGGAGGAGGAGCGCGCGTGTGGTACACAGCCATTCTCCTAATACCTCACACCAACTCATACTAGTAGGAGAATGTCTCAGTATATAAGCTGATGCACATCTCACTAAACTAGCGGTATGGGACTAAACTCCCACCACATGCCATGACAACATGGGCCTTAGGGATTTTCAGAATTGTTAAATGGGCTAAATGGCCCAATATTTCAGCAATCCCCCACCAGATCCCAAAGACCCATGATGTTGTCATCTGTTCCAAACACTGTTTTGATATACCAGTATTTTCAGTGGAGACCCGTTAAGGTTGAACATCCACCTAGAGCAATCAGCTACACTCCTTCACAACTGACAATGGACTAGGCCTTGAATTGTCAGTTTGGCGTAAAGTAGTTTCACTGAATGTCTTACCAGTACTAGGCTGCCGAAGGCTGACCCCTCGGGTGGAGCATATTAGTCACTCCTGGCCTTTTCATGAACTTACTAGAGATCACCCTAATCTCATAGACTGTGACCAGCAGTCAGGTTCATATAGGTGTGTTCCTCCAAAGATCGCTCTGTAGGATAGCGTCTTGCTTATGCAAAGCTTTGGAACACATTAAGACATGTCAACCTGCCATACAGTTACCGAGAGTATTGCATCTCCAACGGAGTAGGTTAGTAAAAGTACTCTCCTCAGTTAACCATCAGCTTGTTTTCCCAGGTCCTACTTCACGGGATCTCCGATCACATAGGTTGGGTTACTACCATGGCAGCTCATGTGGGTTTCATCCCTATCTCCCTCGATGCATTTTCTATCACAACACGTGATAGCCCTTTAGTAAAGGGATCTGCCAGATTCTTAGCCGACTGGATATAATCCAGCGCTATTACTCCGGAGTTTCTCAAATGTCTGACAGCTTTTAATCTCATTCTTATATGTTTGTTGGACTGCATGTTGTCCTTTGAACTCTTGACCTTGGTAATCACTGTCTGATTGTCACAGTTCATAAGGATAGCCGGAACTGGCTTTTCAACCACAGGCAAGTCCATCAACAGATCTCGAAGCCATCCTGCTTCGACACCAGATGTGTCCAATGCTGTTAATTCTGCTTCCATTGTCGATCTCGTCAGGATCGTTTGCTTGCAAGACTTCCAGGAAACAGCACCACCTCCAAGGGTAAACACATAACCCGTTGTGGCTTTCATCTCATCAGCATCAGAGATCCAATTCGCATCACAATACCCCTCAAGCACTGACGGGCTTCCAGAATAGTGAAGTCCGTAGTTCTCAGTACCTTTCAGATAGCGCATAATTCTTTCGACAGCATGCCAATGAACATCACCCGGATTGGAAACAAACCGGCTCAGTTTGCACACAGCAAACATGATGTCAGGCCTTGTAGCGCTTGCTAAGTACATGAGTGAACCAATGACTTGAGAGTACCTCAACTGATCCTTAGCTGTGCCTTTGAATTTTCGAATTTGCACACTAGGATCATATGGTGTTGGAGAAGTTTTGCAGTCCGAATATCCAAAACGACTCAAAATCTTCTCAACGTAATGAGATTGCAACAGAGTAATCCCACCCTCATTATCTCTCAATAGCTTGATGTTCAAAATAACATCAGCCACACCAAGGTCTTTCATCTCAAAGTTCTGAGACAGAAAAGATTTAACCTCCTCAATGACTTTGAGGTTGGTCCCAAATATCAGTATGTCATCAACATACAAGCACAGTATAACTCCTTCGCCCCCACCATGGCGATAATATACACATTTGTCAGCTTCATTAACAACAAAACCAGCAGAGGTTAAAGTTGTATTGAACTTCTCATGCCATTGCTTAGGTGCTTGTTTCAGGCCATATAATGATTTCAGTAACTTACACACCTTTCCTTCCTGACCATCTAATACAAAGCCATCTGGCTGTTGCATGTAGATTTCCTCGTCTAGCTCTCCGTTCAGGAAAGCCGTCTTAACATCCATCTGGTGGACGAGAAGACCATGCGAGGCTGCCAAAGAGAGTAATACTCGTATGGTGGTCAGTCTGGCCACAGGTGAATAAGTATCGAAGAAATCTTCCTCTTCTTTCTGGGAATAACCCTTGGCCACAAGTCTAGCCTTGTACTTTTCAATTGTACCATCGGGCCTAAGCTTCTTTTTGAACACCCACTTACATCCCAATGGTTTACAGCCATAGGGACGTTCAGTAATTTCCCATGTTCCGTTAGCCATGATGGAGTCCATCTCGCTACGAACCGCTTCTTTCCAGTAATCAGCATCCGGAGACGCATAAGCCTCTGAGATAGAAGTGGGAGTATCATCCACGAGGTATACAAGGAAATCATCACCAAAGGACTTTGCAGTCCTCTGTCTCTTGCCCCTACCAAGGGTTTCCTCATCATCCTCCTCAGGATTTTCATCATGTGTTTGTTCATAATATTCCATCGGAATGACAGGTTCAGGAGTCTCATTAGATTCCTGTCTAGAAGTGCTTTGCATATCTCTCATAGGAAAAATATCCTCAAAGAATGTAGCATCTTTAGACTCCATAATTGTACCGACCTTCACGTCAGGTACCTCGGATTTCACTACTAGAAATCTATAGCCGACGCTGTTCTTAGCGTAGCCCAAATTAACACAGTCCACGGTCTTTGGTCCAAGCTTACGCTTTTTGGGGATCGGCACATTGACTTTCGCCAAGCATCCCCAAGTACGCAAGTATGAGAGTGTCGTTTTTCTCTTCTCCCATTTTTCATAGGGAGTGATCTCACTGTCTTTTGTCGGAACTTTATTCAGGACATGACATGATGTCAATACAGCCTCCCCCCACCATGCCTTGGATAAACCCGATGTATCTAACATGGCGTTAACCAAATCTGTTAGAGTACGGTTTTTCCGTTCAGCAACCCCATTTGACTGGGGTGAATAGGGAGGCGTCCTCTCATGAATAATGCCGTGTTCCGCACAGAAAGAATCAAACTCATGTGAGAAGTACTCTCCACCACGATCTGACCGGACTCGTTTAATTTTCTTTTCAAGTTGATTCTCAACTTCTGCCTTATAGATTTTAAAGTAGTGTAGAGCCTCATCTTTAGTGCTTAACATATATATATATATATAGCAAAATCTAGTGGAATCATCTATGAGTGTCATGAAATATCTTTTTCCACCTTTAGTCAGCACGCCATTCATCTCACAAAGATCAGAATGTATGAGTTCTAACGGTGCCAAGTGTCTCTCCGTCGCAGCTTTATGGGGCTTGCGAGGTTGTTTTGCTTGCACACACGAAAGGCACTTAGAACCTTTGGCTAAAGTGAAATTCGGGATTAAATTCAATTTTGCTAACCGCGTCATACAACCGAAACCAATGTGACAAAGACGTGAATGCCAAACTTCTGTTTCATTAACATTCGAATGAATATTGTTCACGACTTTATTACAAAAATCAGCGAGGGAAAAGCGGAACAAGCCTCCGCATTCATAACCTTTTCCAACAAATAGTCCATATTTCGTAATAACTACTTTATTAGACTCAAATACCAACTTAAACCCTTCTCTACATAGAAGGGAGCCACTAACGAGATTCTTCTTGATGGCGGGGACATGCTGCACGTTCTTGAGCTGCACGATCCTTCCCGAAGTAAACTTCAGATCGACCGTGCCAACACCAAGAACAGAAGCACTTGCGCCATTCCCCATCAGTACGGATCCGTTCCCTGTGACCTGATAAGAAGAAAACAATGAGATGTCAGCACATACATGTATATTTGCACCCGTGTCAATCCACCAATCGTTAGACTGAAAAACTGAAAATACAGTAAACAAATTACCGTACCCGGATGCACCATTCTCATTGTTGCTCACAACCATGTTGGCAGACTTGGAGTCCTGTCCTGGTTTCTTGAACTTCTTTGGGCACTTGGGAGCCCAATGTTCCTCTGAACCACATGTGAAGCAGGCTCCCTTCTTCTTATCCTTGTTGAAGGGCTTCTTACCCTTCTTCTTGAAGTCGGTATTCTGTTGGACACTAGGTCTTCCCTTGGGCTTGTGGTGGTTGGAGTTCTTCTGTACAAAATTGGCGACAGAAGATCCCTCGTTCCCTTTTCCGTTTGAGTCCTTTGCTCTCGAGTTCTGCTCCACACTCAGATGGCCGATGACATCCTCCACTGAGAATTCACGCCTCTGATGTTTCAGAGTAGTAGCAAAGTTCCTCCAGGAATTGGGCAGCTTAGCGATTATGCATCCCGCGACAAACTTGCCCGGTAACACACACTTCAGAAGCTCAAGCTCCTTAGCGATGCACTGTATCTCATGAGCTTGTTCCAATACAGAACGGTTTTCAACCATCTTGTAATCATGGAACTGCTCTATAGTGTACATCTCGCTTCCAGCATCAGTTGCGCCGAATTTAGATTCGAGCGCCTCCCACAAGTCCTTGGCAACCCGCACATGTAAATATGCATCAACCAACTTATCTCCGATCACGCTCAGAATGGCTCCAACAAAGACGACGGTGGCATCCCTGAACGCCTTCTCCTGTTCAGGAGCAATCGTTCCATTGGGAGTAACACCGGCGACCCAGAACACGTTCATTGCAGTGAGCCATAAGGTGGTTTTGGTTTGCCAACGCTTAAAATATGTCCCCGTAAACGGGGCTGGTTTCAGTGCAGCAGCAAAACCATTGACCGAAAATTGCCTACACATATTAGGTTTTTGGATTGTTGAGAATATAGGCAATTGTTCGATTAAATTAATCCAAGAATAAATCATGAACATGGCATACACAGTGCTAATGACATACTGAAACTTCATGATGAAACTACGTACTAGACAAATAGTAGAAACATCTACGCATATGACTAGTACTGCAAATATGGAAATAAACAGGAGAGGGATAAACATGTTATACCCTCTGAAAGGACAAGGATGTCGCCTAGAGGGGGGGGGTGAATAGGCGTTTAAAAACTTTTCTGGTTTAGTCTTACTAATTACGGAATAAAACTAGATGTTTAAATTAACAAGCCAACAACCTAAATAAACTATGTCATCTATGTGCACCAACAACTTATGCTAAGCAAGTCAAGCAACAAAGTGATAGCAAGATATATAACTTCACGCACGAAGGCTATCACAATGTAAATTGCATAAGTAAAGAGCTCGGGTATAGAAATAACCGAGGCACGCGGAGACGACGATGTATTCCCGAGTTCCTCCTTTTTAGGGGAGTACGTCTCGTTGGAGGGGTGTGAGTATCAATCTCAAGATGCCACAAATGGCCTCACCCTATTCTCCGATGAACCTTGCCCAAAAGCTCGATTCACCTTCCACTATTGATTTTCTTTTGGGCGGAAATCGAGTCCCTTACAACAAACTTGAGGCACAACCCACAAAAGGATCGGGAGCTCCCAAGCGGCCACAAAAGGCCTTGCACCGCCACAAAAGGCGCCACTCGCCACAAAAGGCGTCTAGGGTCCAATGACCCAAGAGTAACAAACTCACGAACTTTCACTTCCACGAATCTTCGTGGAGAGAGCAAACCGATGCACAAAAGCAATGGCAAGAGCACACGGAGTGCTCAAGTCCTTCACTCTCAAATTCCAACAAAGCAACAAATGCTTATGGGGAATAAGAGAGGAAGAACAAAGGAGGAGAAACACCAAGAACTCCAAGATCAAGATCTACTAGGTTCCCCTCACTAAGAGGAGGAATGGATTGGTGGAAATGTAGATCTAGATCTCCTCTCTCAAATCCCTCAAAGATATGCAAGAATCATGGGAGGAATTGGGAGAGGGGCAAGCTTTCCAAGGTCAACAATGGAGGAGAGAGAAGGGGAAAAACGTGCTTGGAAGAGCTAAGTGGCTGAAGGTAGGTGGAGGGGTATAAATACCCCTCCCAGAAAAAGAGCCGTTACAGCCACTTAGACCGGAGACTCCGGACCACGGAGGCCGGAGACTCCGGCCAGTGCGGAGACTCCGGACCAAAAGTGCGGAGACTCCGGACCGGGGAGAGCAGGGAAAAACCGTTTGCAGAAAACTAACACCGGAGACTCTGGACCACAAAAGGCCGGAGACTCCGGTCTGGGCGGAGACTCCGGACCAACTCCGGTTTCAAAACAGCGGCTGCCGCCGCGAAGCTCTTCAACGCAGAAAAACCAGATGGGCCGGAAACTCCGGACCTTGAGGGCGGAAACTCCGGCCCTGCCGGAAACTCCGGGGAAACTCCGGACCTACTCCGGCCTCGATACCGCAAGCGCCGTGCGCGAGGCACTTAGCCTCAAAACCAGGGGCCGGAGACTCCGGACCTAAAACCACGGAGACTCCGGACAGAAAAACCAGCAGAGCAGCAAATCCTGAAATGCAATAACTTTCTCGTCCGAACTCCAAATCAGGTGAATCCAATTGCGTTGGAAAGGTAACGACAAGAGCAAGCATACAAAACATGGGAAGGTGTGGACCCTATCTTGAAGTGGACCGATAATATTTCCAAAGCCGAAAATGCAAACAAGTTTTCATCCGGACTCCGTTTTCAATGATCTTGGGCTTGTTCCGAAGATAATCACAAGCACTACAAGATCATGCATATACACATCATAGTCCATCATGTGAGGAGGAGACCACAAGGAGAGAGTTTGACCTCTCTAGAAACGATGAACCGGTAAAACCTCCAACATCAAAAACACCACAAGATATTCACTTGAAACCCGTTTTTGATGAACTAGAGCTTGGTATGGAGATAAACACAAGATCTAAATTCTCACATGGATAAAAGCCAAATAAGAACCAAGAAAGATGATATGCCAAGAATGCAAAGGTTTGAGCTCTCCACAAAGATGCGATCAAGTTACTCACTTGAGAGCCCCTCTTGATAGTACGCCGTCTATCCTATAACCCGGTCTCCCACTAACAACATGATCATACCTTTGCCTTGCGCATTCCACTTGAGCTAGATGATGACGATCTTGATCTCTTCAAGTGGACCACCTTTCTTGATTGCGCTTGCTAGCACATGCTTGATGAATACATCTCCAAATGCTCCCCCATACTCCATTATGGGAGAGCCTCGCTAAGCTCCGTCTTCAAGAATCCACTTGCGCTTCATATACTTCTTGTCTTGATATGATGATGGCTTGGAGATAAACATGAATCTTCACTCAATCTTCTTTTCCAAGCCACTCTTGCAATAAGCTCATCTCTACACATGACCATTCTTCATATATAAATCCTTGGATAGAACCTTGGTCATCATATACTCTTCTAGAGTCCAACACATGAACTCCAAACTTCTTCATGGACTCGATCTATAAAGATATCTCAATGCAAACATTAGTCCATAGAGATTGTCATTAATTACCAAAACCACACATGGGGCAACACATGCTCTTTCACCCTCCAGTAGGCCAGTTGGTCGTGGCAGCAGCGGAGGCTGCGACGGCAGCGGCAGCAGCAGCGTTGGCAGTCTCTTGGGCGGCGGCGGCCGCAGCATCAGCATTGGCGGCCGCAGCAGCAGTGGCGTCCTCGTTGGTCATGATGATGATGAAGGCGACGCAGATGTAGTGGACGAAGAGGAAGTAGACGACGTAGGGGACGAAGATTGGCGAGCAGTCGCGTAGGAGACGCTCCCCAAAAACCTAATCGCCCCTCTCCCGTACAGGAAACGGAGAGGCGGGGTTTCGGAGGCCTGCTCTCCCGTCGACCTTGTACGCGGCGGACGGGATGGGATCAGCGATGGCAGCGATAACAAAGGAACGATGGTAGCGGCGCGTGGAGCAGATGATTCTGTTCTGTGTTTGCAAGAGAGGAGCGACCTCTCCTTTATACACGCAGCGCAGGAGGCGAGAGGTCCAACAGAAACGCGTGCAATCAATTCCGTTAAGGCAAATGAATTCTGAAAACGGTCGTACTTAAGAGCACTTAAAACAGACGTTTCAACTTCGTATTCATTTCCATTAAGGAAAAACGTTTCATGACCGTTCACATTTTATTCCTGCGTGACAAAAAGAATACATCGGCTCGGCGAGATTCCCGCAACCCGCGGCGCGTCGTGACGTGTCGTGACGAGGCGGGCGGCGGTGGAGGAGGAGCGCGTGTGTGGTACACAGCCATTCTCCTAATACCTCACACCAACTCATACTAGTAGGAGAATGTCTCAGTATATAAGCTGATGCACATCTCACTAAACTAGCGGTATGGGACTAAACTCCTACCACATGTCATGACAACATGGGTTTTAGGGATCTATTATATACTAAAAGCGAAATGAGTTAGTTTTCGAGACACCACGTTAATCCACATAGGTTATAAATATATGATTCGTTGATTTTTATTTTGATGGTTGAGATTAAAAGATGAAAAAGTTACGTACAACATTAGTCGGTACAAACAAGTCGTTTTCAACAAGTAAATCACGTCATGTTATCTCCAAAAAAGAAAAGAAAAATCATGTCACGTGCACAACGCCAACAGGTTATATATATAACTCGTGACATGAAGAATTTGCAGGCACGGTCCGCTTCCGGCCGGACATACAGTTATCCAATCCATCGGCGCTTCCGGCCGGCCAGATGTATAGTTAGCTGATCGATCGGTCAGTAAATACAAATTGGAATCTATAGTACAATCCGATCGGACTAATAAGCTCATCAATCGCATGTTAACTAGCTGATAAATCGATCTGCAAAAACCATGTGATCTCTTCCGATCCTAGCTCGGTCAGCCGCCGGCACCAAGACTCCATCTACGGCTAGCAGTCTGGCGATGATGAAGCATCCACTTCCTTTTTTCTTTGGCTTCGCATGCTTCCAGGTACCATGGATGTTGCTGATCTATCGACTTGCTAGCATGCGGCCACTTGCAAATTCTTCGCCGACGATGCATCTGATCAACACAATGTATACAGGTACCATGGAGGCATGGAAGAGTGCAGGCGCACACGTACTCGAGATCTTGGCGCAGTTGTGTTATGATTGATCGATTGTCTGATCTGCCTTCTAATTATTTTTTGTCTCCACGTGCCCTAGAAAACGCCTACTTTATCATCCGTCGTCACTATTTTAACTTTTCATAACACAAATTTTACTTAAAAAAAATATGTTATATACGCACAATATGGTAGAGAAATATACACATGTGAGAAGTTCCACGAAAGTTTGCATGAGTTTACTTCAATCTTATATGGTTTTCTTAAGGTGTGATCAAATACACTTTTAAGTAAGTCTCCCTGGAGTTTTATTTTGCTCGCATGAACTTTATTTGGATTCTTATTCTTAAAATTTAATATGAGACATCTCCGATTTTTTTAATGATGTAGAAGACATTACGACCGATGAAGATTCTAAAACAATGTTTCCATGGAAACGGAGTGGAGTTTCATGACACGACATATGCAAGTGAGCGAGATAGTATTATTATTGGGTAAAAGAGTGAGTTTGGCAGGGAGAGAGAGTTAAATCATGCAAATCAACTAATAGAATTTTTTTAGGGTATTTTAGGACAATGCAACTAGGGAAAATAGTACGATGGTTATAATTTTTTGGGGCAATTAAAAACATTAATTGTGAGATGACTTAAAGCTTGGTAACCTATTAAACCATCTAAGTATTTTTTAATTTAATATGTTACATGAAACTATGTGCTATTTAAGTCAGTGTAATCATTATTACATGACAAACAAATATGTATCACTGAAAAATGGGGATGGCAGGAAAAGAGTAAAATATACTGTATTAAAATGGCAGTACCATCTACGGCTAAAAGTAAACGAACTCCTAAAATATGTGACATGCTAATTATTTTTGAGATATAGAAAACACATTATTTATAAATTCAAACAATATAGGCACGCCTAATTCAAACAACATTCAAAGGATGCTATTATTTAGATTTTGTTCTTTCCCGACAAAAACACACATTTAATACACGAACATATTAAATACATTTTAGATGATGCCCTCGCATTTGCGAGGGCCACCTTTCTAGTTTTTAGAATTGTTAAATGGGCTAAATGGCCCAATATTTCAGCACCGCTCACCGCCAATGGATCTCTACCGTGGCCTGTCACGACCGCCGGCTCCCCCACCTCCAGCGGCCAGCCTGCCGTGATGCACCTCCATCCAACCTGCTCGTCAGTACAGAGGCACTGAAAAAAAAGAAGTGCAGGTTAAATAAAAAAGATACTCCGTACATACGCTAGTGGAACTACTGCAGGTACACAGCAGCCAGTCCACTCCGTCCTGATCGATTGATGATTCAATAGATTTTGGATTGGCTCAAGCTGGCCGGAAATTGCATACACGGAATCGTGCCACGCTTCTTCGCAGATCACTGCAAGAAAACTTGAACAAGTTTCAGGTTCTGATCGAGCAAAGCCGACGACGATCGATCGGAGAACACGAGTGAGGCGATTGGTGTCCTTCTCTCTCTCACCATTTCTAGCGTCCATCTTGCAGTGCTGCCACTGCAGCTGCGTGAGGTGGAGCGTCACACCCGACGTCGGCGCCGTCGCGTTGTCGACATTGACGACCCCGTGGCCCGCCGTGAAGCCGGAGCCGCGGATGACCTTCTGGCGGAGCTTCCTCGCCGAGGTCGTCGAGGAAGGAGAGCAACGCCGCCCTCTCCTCCTCAATGCGCGCGCCGGCGACCGAGCTGGCCAATAGCAGCAGCTTTGACGACGCCCGTGCCCTACTCGACGAAATGCGCCGCAGGTCGCTCGCGTTCCAGAGGGCTGTGATCCTCCTCATCCGCCGCTAGCGCGCCACGCAGGACGTCGCGAGCGCCATCGCCGCGTTCCGGGCGCTCGAGGTTCGGCTTTGAGCCTGGCGTCGCAGCTGGCTCGAGCGGATCGCAGCACAGCCACGACGGACGCCGCGTCGGGTGGCCAACGCGCCGACAGCGAGGCGTGGTGAGCGCGGGCGGCGCGCGAGGTGCAGCAGCCGCGAAAGGAAGAACCTCTGCAGTGACGCCTTCCGCATGATGGGCAGGTCCTCGAGCGCTGGGGCCAGGGCAGCCGGGGTCGGGGCAACGGGCGCGGCGCCGGCGGTGGCGGTCATGCGCATCACCTCAGCCGCCTTCTCGGCCGGGAAGTCCTCGAAGACGACCATTGTGCCGCCGTAGAAGATGGTGACGACGCGCCTGCGCGTTCGCCGTCGCGGGCCCTGCGGCCTCCTCTCCGGTGGCCGCCTCCGCGTGCTCTTGGGCGACGTCGGCGCCGGGCATGAGGCTGAGCGGGCCATGATTTTTGTGTGTGTTTGTGGCACGTCAGGGCCACGTCATCTCAAGAGAAAGTCAAACAAAACCGCTCCAAATCGAGCAAAACCACTATCAGGGTGTGATTTGTCCGGTATTACAAAGTTTAGGGTATAAATTATCCGGTTTTTGAGTTTAGAGTGAATTGTCTCCAAATCATGACATTTCAGGGTGTAAATTTTTTCCTTTCTCCTGTCCCGGGCATCCAAATGGCCTGATTCTGGAAAAGCCCAGTATAGTCAGCCAGCCCATACACCCACCACACGAGCACACCAAGAGGAGCATGAAAAACAAAACAGAAAAACAACAGGAGCATCACCACAGCTGCTAATAGATATTCTAAAAAAAACATGTTGCTCATAGATGCGCTCAACGTTCGAGTCCATCAAGTAATTTAATATATTCGGTACACTGCTTAGATTTTCTTATGCAACCGCAGGACTACATATATAGTTTCTCTTGTGCGTACATATATAGTTGAACTATGTCTTTTCCTGTTGGTAACAAAAGATAAATCAAATTTAAATATAAAAATTTGTGTAGCCGGCAACATTTCATGACGTTGCACATCTCACATCAGCCTAATATGTAAATTCGTGAAAGACTTGAGCCAATGGACCAACTGATAATTTAACCGACGAAAAAACAGCAGGTGGGAATTAGACGGACATGCAGTAACTGGCAAACAAAACATTTGCCAGGTTCTTCGTTTCGAAATCTATATTTGTTAATCCCAAGTTGCATTCGATGTAGTACCTAGCCACTGTATACAAAAGTACTATATGGGCAGCCTCATGGATCGTATGCATAGTATTTTTGTACTAGTAGTAGTAGGGAGATTTTTTTTGCGAAAGCTGATATACATTAACCACGGATCTTACAGATCAGTCCAAAGCAAAGAAACAAATTACAATAAAGTCCCTCTGGACCTCGACGCCATGGATGGCGAACAGAACGTTGCGCCGGCGCGCCGCCGCACCACCTCCCCTCTGGCCTTGGATCAGGAGGTCCCCCTGCACGGACGGGAAGTCGACGCTCCTCGGGTCCGAAGATCCTCCATCCTGCGCCACCTCTGGCATCGACGAAGTCAACCACATCAGCTTGAAACTTCAACTGGGCCAGAGCCGCCGCTACTCGGCCTCCGGCACGGGGGAACTCGCGCCGTAGCTCCGAGGATCTGCAGCCGAGAGACGAGCGCGCGACCGGTGACGAAGCCTCGCCGAGCAACCCCACCGAGGATGAAGATCGCCGCCCCAAAACACCACTCCGACCGCGCCGCCATCTTCTCGACGCCGCCGGCTGGTACCTGCACAAACCTACTCTATAAACAGAAGAGAAACGAGGCTCCCCCGCCCTCCCGCCGCCGGAGCGGCCGGCGGAGGACGAGGGACCCGCCGATTCGTCGACGAAGGAGTGGATCGGCCGGTGGTTTCCAAAGATCGCCCCCACAGCACTGTAGCGGGGTGGGGAAAGGTCCAGGCTCCTCTACTATTTAGTAGTAGTAGGGAGATTGATTAATCACTGTTGAAATCTTCAGTGGTACGAACCCGGATCGGATCCATCAATCATAACCCTGTCGCCCGCTGTACTCTATTACCTTAATCGCAGCAAGCTAGCCAGCAGGGTTAGGCCGTATCTCTGTACTAGTACGAGTAGTACAGAGCAGAGTATGTACGCAGCTTCCCATGCCTGCGCTGGGCAGCAATCTTCCATTCGATCAATCCCTGAAAAGGATCGGAGCCAGGCTGACGGCGGTATATTCCACATTCGCCATGTGCGCGCAGGTGGAGCAGCAAGTATTCGCTCGTCAGCTATATTACAAGTAGCAGCAGCATTTAGCGCTAGAAGATTGTCTTTGCGATGATAGTTGCATGTGATCGTGATTGTTGGATCTGGAAAACGTGATGGACATAGCCATCAGCGACGGCATTTCAGCACCATTTTCGCAAAGATAGGAGATTAGTACTCCTACATTAGTATTACTGGCTAGTGTCGCATCAATGTTATCGGACAGAAAATTGTTCCCAGCTCCGTTGTATTGGAGGCTTGGTTATACATGTGTGCTGTGTTCGATGTTCCCGGAGTTTCCAATATTAAAGTGGTTACAAACTGACAATCTTTCTTTCCTAGTAGTTCCTACTGCCGTGTAATTCGATACTTTGTGTTGACTTAGTTTTTCGTGCTGCACGATGCATTGAAAATGTAGATAAGCACAAGAGCGCTATGTATACTACGGATGCACCGAAACGTAATCTATGTATCTTCATCGAGAATTTGGATATGGCGGTGGATTCTTAGTTACTCGGAAATTCACGCATTGTCTCTACCCACCGTCACCGAAAGGTAAAAGACGATCAACACAAGTGGCAAAAGAATAGGATTATCCGCGCGCGGGGCGACGGCCTATCATACACAATTGGCCGCCAATTCATATGCTCCATCATGTGCCAACTGCCAAGCTAGCTCTAGCTACCTTTAGCTAGCCTCTCGTTTGCTGGATCTCCATATACATAGGCAAGGGAGCACTTGCCAGTTATCAAATCCCGTGATGGATATGAAAATAATATGGAAGGAAGCACATGAGCAGAGCACACACCGATCTGGCGGTTCAAATTATGGATCTCACTAGTAAGATGAAACTGAGATGATGTTTTCTATTCACAGTCGGAGTAATTTTCGTGTGTGGCTGATGGCCATAACCAAGCATACATATCATGAGCATATTACAGAGATGGAGTATTCCGTCGTAGCTACTACATAGGGAGTCAGGTTTTGCTTGAACAACACAGGAGTAGAGTAAAATGCGATCCTTGCGTAGGAGGCAATGCCCGACGGAAAAGCTTCAAGGCAAAGCAGCCTGACATGGTGATTTCCAGACGCTCGCTTTCGGCTTTTGCTTGTTCAGGGGACAAGGCTCTGCCCTTCAGCCGATCGCTCGATCTACATGTCGCCAGGATCTAGCTACGAGTATGTTACTTTTCTCTGTCTGCTCAAGCAGAGGATGTCCTATGACAGTGTAGTGTAGGGCTGTTTCTGTCCAATTCTGACGAGCGCCCCCGGTTTTTATCGATCGTCCCTCCCTAGTACTCGAAACACACTCGTGAACCCTGGCTCTGACTGACGACGGTCAACGAAGCAAGACCGACAAATAATACTGCTCCGCCGCTATTTTGAGCGTACGAATCCATGTGGGATGATGCACCAAGTCAAGATGCATGCATCGATCCCGGCCACTAGCACAAGGACTGAACCAAGTCAATGCTACTTTGCACCAAATTGAGTAATGCTCCGATGGACATGTTAGGTTCTCTAGAGCCTCTTCTCTCCAAACCAAGCAATTTGAGCTAGCCAGTCGATGCCAATCTGCGTTCCACGTCCATGTACCTCGTCGGAAACGGGCAACTTTTCATCCATGGCCGGAAGATCACCGTGGCCGGCGGCGAGCCACGTGAAGCAACCAACCAACAACGGGATCCCCCGCGCCGGCTGCTCTCCCGATTTCGCTTCAAACCTAGTTCTGGTCCCACCGATTTGGAAAAATCTCGCCATAAAGCGCAAAATGTGCTGACGCTTCCTAGAATCTCCTGCAGACGCGCGCTGCTCCACATGGTATTTTCGTCACTACCATTGTGTCCCTAAATCTACCGATCGAACCGTATATGTAGTAATGTAGTCAGTATGTAGTACGATCATTCCTTCCCTCTACTCCAAATCTCCAATAGACCATGGTCCTAAATTTGCAAATCTAGCCGATCCACTAAATTTGCAAACCGTAAAACGAGTTTCGCGTACCTGCGGAACTGATTTTATGAGAATCCATCACGCAGAACAGAAACCTGAAATTCATACCGAGATTTCGAAATCTAATTCGCGCCATGATTCTGATCAAACAGAGTTCAGCAAGTATAGTTGATACATGCTCCATACATCATCACAATCTAAACCTTGATCTGAAGCAGTTGTTGGACTTGTGCCGAAGGTCGCGTACAAACTTTCGGCAGAGCGCTGCGTGCTTGGCGCTCAATTGGAAGGAAGTCGCAACAGAGCTTTTCGGCATGGACAGAGCTTTTCGGCATGGACAGAGCTTTTCGGCGTGAACCATTGGGCCCACTGGGCGGTTTGGTGGCGGAGCACAACGACTTATGTTTGGACGCGCTCCATGAGCTCGTTGTCAAAAGCGTGCCCGAAAGAGAGACCGACACGGTGCACTTGGAACCGGGAGGGGCGCGCGTGCCCAACGTGCGCCAAGGTAGGTAGGTACGTACTACGTCACTTTCTGAGACGGGTTGGAGGGGTGGACCTCATCGTCCATCCACCAGACTGAGCCAGCGAGCGAGCCATGGCCACGACGCCCCTGCCTGGCCCTCCCGACGAACGGACGGCCGGGTCCCGCCGCCGCTGTCATTCACACCCGACTTCGCCGCCTCGTAATAACTAACCTCGCCGGCCGTACCGTAACCACCACTAACCATCTCGTTGCCAGTCAGTCACGCGTGACACATGACCGAAAGTATATTCCCCCGTCTACTTCTTCTTCTTCCCGATCGACGATCCGCATTTGCTCCTCCGCCATGTCCGTCCATGTGTTTGTGCCAACAGGTCAGGACAGTCATCAGCTGGCATTCGATTCTTCCCGTGTTTAAGCTCGGCGTAAGTACTACTACTGCTGCGAATAATGGCGAGCGGAGAAACACATGACATGGGAGTAGAATAAACGGAGCGCAAAGGTAAACGGGACGGCCAGCGGTGACAAACAGAGCATACTGTATCGGAAAAGAATTTTCCATTGCTTCTTGTGATTGGAACGGTACTACAATCGTCGCTAATCACGTGATTACCATCATCACTGCGCGTCTCGCCATTACAGCTGCTGCTCGTGTTGTCACCGGAGCGATCATGTGAGGCCTGGCTGTTCGAGGACCCCGCCTCGGCCTCGGCCACGCGCCCAGCGGAGGAGCTGCTGCTGCCGACGCTGGAATCGCTGCTGTCGCTGTCCGATTCCGCCTCCGGCGATATCGCTTGCTCGTCGTCACCGGACGAATGGACCGTGATCCAGCTCGCGTCCCAGGTCCAGTCCGCCGCGCCGGCGGCCAGCGCGCGGACCCTGTCGGCGGGGCTTCCGGTGGTGCTGGTCTCCGCCGCCGTCATGTCCTCGTCTTCTTCCCACAATGCCTGGTCGAGAACGCTCTTGGGGGACACGAACATCGCCTTTTCGGTGATCCCTTGCAAGGAATTGGACGAACATACACCATTGACGGCTGCGGCCACGAACTCATGCTCCAGCAGCTGCTCCGCCGTCCACCGCTCCGCGGCGTCCTGCAGCAAGCACCTTCCCAAGAAGTCCTTGCCTTGGTCCGACAACCACGGAGGGAACTCCGGCGCCTCTCCTGAGAACGCGACGTGGTGCAGCGTCGCGGCGGCGCTGGCGAACCGCTGCCACGGCGCGGCGCCGGTGGCCATCTCTATGACTGTGCACCCGACCGCCCATATGTCGGCCGCCGGCCCCTGTTCCTCGCCCCGCGCAGCCTCGGGCGCCATGAACATCGGCGTTCCACCGCCCACCAGCCGCTGCTCGCCGACGGCAATGCGGTGCGCGCAGCCGAAGTCGGCGATCATGGCGCGGCCGTCAAACCCGATGAGCACGTTCCGGCCTTTGACGTCACAGTGCGCGACCCCGGCGGCGTGCGCGTGTGCCAGCCCGCGAAGGATGTCGCGCGTGCGCCACCGGATGAGATCCTCCTCGCACCGCCCGCCGCACCGCTTGATCTCGTCCACCAGCGACCCGCCGGGCGCGTACTCCATCAGCATGTCGTGCCCGGAGCCTCCCAGGCAGTGCACGACGTGCGGCGAGCTGAGGCCGCACAGGATGCTCTGCTCCCGCCGGAGCTCGGCCGCCCGGTCGGCGCCCACGGACTTCACCGCAAGCACGTCGCCCGTCAGGCGATCGACCGCGAGCGACACGGTGGCTGAGGAGCCCCTGCCGATCGTCGGCCCCCGCGTCCACTCTAGTCCGACGCCCATTCTTGCAGCCGCCGCCGCAAGAATGGCTGATGCGCGGTGGCGTGTGCTCTGCTTCTTGTTTCTTCCGAGAAGTGGACGCAATTGGAATTTGGGACAATGAGAACCTTTGTGTGATGCCTGGCGTTGAGCTATGTTTATATACTACTCCTCCAGCTCCGAGCTGGGCACTGCAACTACAAGGCTAGCAGATAGACAGATTGGTGAGGGTGGATCGATGCTTTGGAAGGGGAAGGTGGTTAATTGTGGGCTGTCCAAAGCGCTCCAAGCTGGCAGGAGGCGGCCGTCGCGAGGAGATTCGCCATTTGGCGCCATGGGAGTGGCCATTTGCCCATTTTGGGGCAAGAGATTGGTGGGGTTTTGGCAGTGCCTTCCTATTCTATGCTCTGCTCTGTATTCTTTCTTTTTTTCTCTCAGTTTAATATTGACAGAACGCACTACGCACCTAACTAACTTGTGGTACAATGGGGTATACCCAGGGTTTTATTGGTGGTGTTTAATCATGAGGCGGAGGGGGACACTTGTCTTCGAGAGCGTTTTGCCTGGCTCATGTGAGGAATCGAATATTGGATTGGAAAGGCCTCATTCCTTCCTCACTTCTGTTCTTTGTTTGTTTTCAGCAGCCAGTCTGCTTCAATTGTTTGGCCAGATGCGGCTAATGATCTAATGGCAACCATGATAACTGATTTAAGTTTAGTCTACTCTATATAGATGATAAAGGATATTGTAGCCTGTTGGAAGAAATAACCTCACTAAAGATGTAGTTGGACAGTAAAGTCTATCTTTCAGTACAACTTGGGGATTTTTTGCCTTCTGATGTAAATTTTAAGGTCCTTCCTTCTCCTGCTTTAACTAGTGTCCTCACACCTCACTGTATTTCGAAGTAAGAAGGTAAAGATGGATTTACGTGTAATTGATGGAGTATTTCTTCTTCTGAATCCACAGGAAGAATAATGAAGTGGCCTGCCACTTACGGACTTACCTCAACCAATCCATCGACGATATGAAATGAATTGAACATGACCACAGGTTTAGTTTAGTTTACTTTTTAAAGGGTAGTCTCAAACTCTGTAAATAACATTCTATTCTATCTAATCGGACGACGGATACGACCGTCTTAAAACTCAAAAAGAATAAACCTCATTGAACATTCTGTTGGAAGAAAAACTTCCCTGAAGATGTAGTTGGACAGTGAAGTCCTTTCGAAATTTTTTGCCTTGTATGTAAATTTCAAGGACCTTCCTTCTCATGCTTAAACTAGTACCCTTCCTATTTCATGAACTAAAAAGGTGAACATTACAGTCAAAAAAAAAAAGACGAACATGGATTTAGGGTGCAAAAGTCATGATACTTCAGCAATGGAATGCATACTTCTTACAGGTACCTGCTCTCACAAATGGAATTTAATTTCAGTTTGTAATTTTCCCTGATAACTCCAGTAATGGAGCATTTCTTGTTCAAAACCTAGAGGAAGAACGGAAGTGGCCTACCACTTACCTGAATCAACAACAAATGAATAAGGTAACCACAACACACTTTCAGACCACAAACCACTCACCACCAGTTTCGAATCGAATACTGGTCTTCTCCCCTGCGGACGGCTCACGCAATAGCATTTCCTTTAAATCGTACTTCCACTCACATAATCAACGATTGTCAGCCGTTTCCCTCCGTTGAAAGCATGCGTTTATTTTCTCTTTTCCGAGCTTGATTTGATGTACAAGCGCAAGAACACTTCTACTAAATTGCGATACTCCTACTGGACACTGTACCTTGTAGCTTGCCGGCAAGGTTTTCCTCCGGATTGGCCGCTCGCATCGACCTTTCCCATTTAACTTCAGCAACCTGTGACCGGTGGCAAAGCCAAATCTAGTTGAACACATCTTTCCCCTTCACTCCCCGTTGCCGCATGGGATGGAAGAATTGCGTGGCAAGATTTCTCCACTTTGCCTTTTCCTTTGTAGAAGTAACCTTTTGGGCTTTCCACTCAAAGACGATTGCTCATGATTATATACAGTATAATTCTTGGGCACACTATTTGCTTATCTTGCCATTAATTTTGCAATACCAATTTTCTAGCTAGACCAACCCCCTTTGATACAATATGACGACGACGTTTCAACTTGATTAATTACCTTTTCCAAGCACACAATTAATATTGTAGATGAGACATGTAGTCCCTTTCAATCCGCAGAAATTAGTTAGTAAGCCTAACAAATTGTAAAGATCATGACAGTGACTATTTTTATTATTTCCGTATCTTGTGCTGAAATCACAGCCTCGCTTATGAACGAGTAAGATTCTTCATTTTTGCAACCGACAATGTATTAGAGAAATTGTTTTTGGTGCCAGACTTTTCTTTTGTTGTTGCGGAATTTGGAGCCTGGAATAATATGACTTCGAGGGGCTTTGATCATAAGAGTAGTTTTAAATTTTCAGTCGGGCAAGAAAATTACCGAATCATTGGCGCCATTCTTAATTAGTTTTTTTTTAGAAAAAGGGCAGCCCCAAGCCTCTGTATCAATGCATACGGCTTGCTTTATTAATTTATTTTGACGTTTGTCCAGTCTATTACATCACCATTCTTAATTGTTTCTTCAGGAGAGTTGCAAGCCATGATCAACATCTGATCTGCGGTTGTTGCAACAGTATCCTCACCATTTCCCAAACTCGACGCCACAGCGTTTCAGCTCGAGTGTCCCAACACTACAGTATCCTCCATATTCAGATTTAAAAAACACACCAACGCACCATTTTCGAAACTCATCAGATTTTCGAAACACTACAGTTGAGCTAGCTGTGTTAACAAAGACAGCCCCATCAGATTTTCAGATGGATCACCAACGCAAAGCAGATCGATCGATCAACGGACGGACGGACGGATGGATGATTAGTTAACGCGCGTACGTGTGAGGTTGTTGGTTTAGTGTCACATCCGGCCGGCGACGTCAAGCTGCGTATATGTGACGGATCAAACACAGTCGGTCGGTCATAGGATCGAGATTGGGGAATTAGAGGTACGTTGGGTGTGACGACAGCACTCGACATTTTCCATTTTGTTTCGCTAGAAAGATGCAGAGACGGACGTCATGTTTACGTTCGAATATCGCTTACTTAATTAGGACTTGACTAAGCCACTGAGCAAATTCAGCCTTGCCTGGCCATGGAACATGCATACATGTTGCCGATCGATGTTGGGTTGGCATTGGCTAGATTGACCTTGATAATGGGTTAAAAACTTAAAATATTTTGGCCGTGATTCGATTATAGGATACTAGAAAAATTAAACAAACGCAAACAAATCAAAAGTTTCAAATTTCATTCATATTTGATTATATATTAAGAATGATTTGGAATGAAATTTGACCTAAACCCTAACCCTAGCTAGGCCTACTCGAGGCCGTCACGGCCGTCGTTCTCGCGTACTCACGCAACCCAACCCAACCCAACCCAACCCAAGCGCAAGCGCACGAACGCTCGATCGATTCGCGCTCGGCGTTGGCCCCGCCGCCGTACGTACGCTCGTGCGCGCATGGCCACCCGATCGACAGCGACCACCCATCGATTCGCGTTCGCCTGCATAGATGTTTGGTACGGTGGTCTTCAACCATCAGCATATATATGGCCAGATCGTTCGATCAATTCCACACACAAATTAACCATGCATGCAACTCTGGAAAATTGAGGAGACCGGTTGGCTAAATAACAGGTAAGAACGACTGCTGTACGTGAGCTGCGGATACTAGTAGCAGTGAACAGCAAGGACCACGCTTCACGTCTCGCTAAAACAGTTGGGAATGGGACGGCCTTGCTCCTTTGGGCACGCATGCATGGTGCATGCATGTGCATCGGCTATCCTCTTTTGCCAATTTGGCCTCACGACGTGGCCAGCCATTCTATATTTTAGACGTGCCTGTGCGTTGCTACGGGAGTAAAAAATAATTTTAGTGTAAAATATTGATATAAAGCAAATTTTACCCCAAACCTGTATAATAATATGACCTCTTACTAAATATTGATGGTAGATGTGCTAACTTTCTCTTATGTTGAGATACATGCAGGATGCTCGCAATTGAAATCTTTGTATGGTGTGTGTTGCACCTAAGCTCTATTCTATCTTCTTTTTATTTTTTCTTGGTTTTTCTTCGTTAGTCATCCGTGCATACCAATATCTATATCGTTTCCTTCTTTGATCTTTGACATCCATGATTAAATATTGTACTATCCCAAATTGCTTGGCTGCATGAGAGTTTCCGATGTCCTTGACAGAAAAAGAAGAAACTGATTAGATTTTATATCGCACTACAGTCCGCCGAGATGCACACCTTATACAAGCTATCTAGCAAACATGCTGGTTGTTGGATCAGGTGGACATGCGCGTATTGGCTGGGCTATCACTACTTTCCTTAGCTAGCTAGCTTGACGTACTGATCGAACTGGGACTGCACATCCATGCTTATTTCCAACAACGCACTACAGGAGCTCCCCGTTGGTGCCGTCCTGCTGCATGACTCGGAAACGGGTGTTGACGATGGACCTGCGTCGTGGCGGGCTTCGACGAAGTCGCCCTCGATAAAAGTCGGTGGAGAAGACCTGCAACTTGTCGCTGAGGCCCTTGGCGAAAACCTCGCGGCGATGCACATAGTCAGCTATGCGGCGTCACGGTGTTCTTAGGCTCCAGTCGGCCACCTTCGGCTGCTGCCCGATTAACTTGAGGTTGCTCTCGAACTTGGTCTCCGCAGGTCCGTGTCGATTAATTTGTCTCTCAGTTACCTAGCGCTCCACAGCGTCTCGACGTCCACATGCAGATCGCCGTCCTCGGGAGCAACTCCACGACGGTTTTCCAGAACACGCCGTCGTCCTGATTGATCAGGATCTCTTCCCGGAGCTGCTCGACGAGGTACTTGGCGTGCTCCCCTCGCGGGCGTACTTCCTACCGGTGCCGAAGGCCTTGTCCTTCCTAAGCGAAACCTTACGGCCGGGATGCATCTCCAACTTGGCGATGGCGGCGTAGATCTTCTGGAGCGCGCTGCACTTGAGGTTGCCGACGCGGGCGAGGCCGCTTGGACCTCCTGCAATGTGAACTGCAGCTCCTCGCGCCGCTGATTCAGCTTCCTAAATTCACTAATCCAACTTCGCGGACTTGTGCGGGGGACGGAGCGACGAAGGAAAGTTTTGCAAGAAACTCTCCTCTCCTCCCTGTCAGCGGCGTGCCGGCGAGAAGCTCGACTACATCCCTCCCTCTCCACCTCCTCACCGAGTCGAGGATCTTGCGGACGTCTCCTGACGAACTTCTTGTCGATCGGATCCTAGAGGAAGAAACCGTCAAAAAGTTTGATCAATTTCCGACTTGCCGGCGAAATTATGCTGATCGAGTTGGTCGATGAAAACTTGCGTGGAGCGTTGTATATATATGAGCGTCTAGCAACCGTACGTTCACGTCGACCTGGAGACCTGTCCTGATAACATACGTATTGGTAAGAGATCGCGTGCGTGAGTTGGCTCGGGGGCCGTTTGGTCTTGTGGACTGTGGTACACGGACAAACGAAACGTTCCACGGACGACGGAAACACGAGTTAGAGACTCGAACAGTTTTTTTTTTTTAACTTACCGGTGGCATTGGTGGGTAATTTTAATCAAATTCAGGGGTAGTTCAAACGACGTACCGCAAAAAACCACGGACGGACCAAAATCGGGAGGAAGAAACACTCATTCCTTTATTATTAGAATAGGAAATATGCACGTGCGTTGCAACGGGAGTTAAAAGTAAATCTTGGTCAAAAAATATTGGCGAAACCAAAATTTACCCCGAAGTCGATCACCCACATAGACTAATTAATTTATTTTTCTATCCAAATGAGTATCAAGTTAAATGCAAGGTAAAAATACATTTAATCGATAAGTTTTCTCTTACCTATCACTGCCACTGCAGAGTAAGAAGTCAGATCAATTTTAATGTATCCAGCCAATTCATCTGTGCAGAGTGCTCCAAACGAGCCGGCTGTGCGAAACCTTCTTACCACGAAACAGGTTTTCGCCCAACTTTATAAATAAAACACCGACCAACATACAACCGATGATACAAACTCGACACCACATAAGTTGGGGCAGGAGCAAACACACACAAACGCCCAAAAAAAGGAAAGCAGAAAGAATGGTGACAAAGGTGGATCGACTAAACTATGATGACCCGCAACTGTTGCGCCCTCTCCGAAGAAGTACCACCACGCTCCTTGCATGTTGGTGACCAGTGATGGCTGAAGTAAGGTCCCCACGGCCCCATCCTTGTAGCTATGTTCAGTTGTATCTGCCTTCATGTTGCATATGTATGTTTATGCGCCTATCATGTTGCATATGTATATATGTTTAGATGTGACAAACGCAATGATCTAGGAGAATTAAGTTGTACACGAGTGGTATGCCAGAAGGCGGCTAAACAACTAAAAACATCAAGGGCAGAAGCACGGTATAGGCATATCGATCCGGAGTTTAAGTGCAAAACACAGATCAAAAAATTGAATGAGGGTGTCAATTTTTCTCGCAAAAAGGAAAGTGAGTTTGTTGACCTTAGTACTGTGCATATGCATGATTCATCCACATTTGATTGTCGAATTTGACGTACTCCTCTGATTCGTAATTCTTGTCGTTAGTTGTTTAGGAGTTTGTACTAGAGTAGTATTGTTTATGTGACAGTTAAATCGGGCCGGAGGTAGTATTTTTTTCCCCAGTGAAAAGGTGGTTCCATGCTAATAGCACCGTGGCATTGGTAGAGAGAATTAACAGCTAAACTGACAGTGAGTCCCACACCCACTCGAATAAGAGATTTAGAAAATCTGAGAAAAATGAAATAAATCTCAGCAAATAATCTGCTAGAGCTGACGCCATCATGACGTGAGATGCTCGATGGATGTGCCGTGGTACTGCAACTGGCATTCGGAGCGCGACGTGTGGCTTCGGGTTGTGGTGGGGCAGCGCTGTGGACCAAGGTGTTGACGGGGCAGGTGGTGGAGAACTCCGACAACACGACCAAGAACCTCACCACGAAAGTACGAGCTCCTCCGAACCGGAAGCATGAGGTCCAACTGCGGGTGCAGATTGATGAGGTAGCGGGTAACTGCAGCGGTAGGCATAGGCAGGCGGACGTCAGCAGGGAGGATTGGGGGTCGTTCAGTGACGAGGTCGACTACGAGGACGATGGCGCGCGCCCGACAAAGAGCTCGGGGAGGTGCTCCAGACCGGTCTTGCTCAATTGGCCATGGTGTAGACGGCCACGGTTGGGGATTTTTTTTTTCAAGATTTTCAATTTTTTCTTAGAATTTTATATTCTTTATTGGACTGACAACTGGGTCAGTTTAGGTGCTAATCTTTACCCAATAATAAAAGAAACAAGGCTTCTTGTTCGTCCGTTTTCATCCGTTCCGTGGTTTCCTATGTCGTGTGATTTTGATTCCGACCGATCGCTGGGTGTGGGCCGGTCAAGAGCCAGAGCTGAACACGCGACCGTATCGTACTCAAATCAGCCAAGATCAGATCAATTCCAGGCCTTTAAATATGGGATCCATCGATTGCCCTGGATCAAATCGATCCCAGCCTCGATCAAAATCGATTGTCCAAGCTATTAGACGAACCAGCTTTGGAATTGGACTCGAGACCAAGCAAAAACCATGGCGACGACCACGACAGAGAAGCATAGTCGACGAGGTTGTGGGCGAGAAGAGCAGGACGATCATGCTGGTCAGCTCCGACCGCGACCAACTCGAGATTTGATCGACTTTTGTGAGAGTTTCTTTGTCGACGTCGAGGAACCGATCTAGATGAAGTTCGTGGCGGCGCACGGCGTACCTGCTAGCGAACCTCGCCGGGAACACGAGCGCAAGCAAGGAGGACGTCCGCAAGATCCTGAACTCGGTGTGCGCCGAAGTGGAGGACGACAAGCTGCAGATGCTATTCAATGAGGTGAAGGGGACGTCCAATCCATCCCTTCGCCCTCGACGCGCAGTTTCCATAGGTAGGAAAAGATTCCAACACGACTGCCCACGCGCATCGCCTTTCCGTTTTCGCCGCCCGTACACGGCAAACGCCTCGCCCCCGGCTCTGGTCTGCTCAGTACGCCGCCCGCCGGTACCAAGCTTGCAGCCGAGAAGATCACCGCACGCCCGGCTCTGCTCTGCTAAGTACGCGGCCCGTCGGTACCGGACGGTGCCTCGCCGCAGCGGCCAACGACCACCAGGCCGGTCGCGGGACAACGCCGACCTGAAGCGCGTCACCACCAGGCCGGCCGCGGGACGACGCCGACCTGAAGCGCATCCAGAGGGCGACCTCCCTCGCTCAGTCCGCCGCGAGGAGGTTTGTACTCGCGTTATCTATCCCGGCTACTACGTCTTCGGCAATGGTAATTCGTTCTCTCGGCTCCCAACGACGTCGACAAAGTGGTTCGGTTATTTGTCCCTGGAATATCAGTGGTGGTGTTCCTGCCGATGTTGCTTGATTAATTTAATGGTTATGTGTGTGCACAAAGCCTCGGCATTGCGGCTCAAAATTAAAAGGGGAGAATTTTCGTCGGTATTCGCAGGTCTGTGGTTTGGAGTTTTCGGCGTTGTTCTACGGCTGCCTTCAGAAAAGTATAAGATTGGGTCATGGAGAAAGAAAGAGCTTGAAGATCTCATAGATTTGCTCGTCTTTTTTAGTATTGTTTGTGTAATCGATATAATCGTGTACTCTTTGTTGGTTCAATTTATATGGAAAATTCACAAAAAAAAGAGACGGGGGATAAAAGTAGATCGCATCTCGTTTAAATAAGGAGAAAATCAAGACATGAGATTGCGCCATCCATGCACGAGCGTGGTTTTTCTTTTCTTTTCAGCAAGACAGATAACGTACCTACTCTTGCCTAAATTATCTTTCTTTCCAGTAATATAAATTCTAATTAGCTCGATCGATCTGCTCGGCCATAGCCATTCGCCCATGCATCACCGATCGATCGATCGTGCCATCCATGTATTTCATTATCATCGACCGTCGGCGTAGTAATGCATGGCGCGTCCTCGACGTTGAACTGTAGTGGATGGATGGATCACCAATAAGCAGATCGATTGGACGGACGGATGGATGGGTGATTAGTTAGCGTGTGAGGTTCTTGGTTTAGTGTTACGTCCGGCCGGCGACGTCAAGCTGGCGGTCACGCATCAGACGGCCGATGGATCGGAAAGAAAGAAAACCGTGGCCAAGCTGGGGTGCGTACGACATGCAGAAATATAATTGACGTGCCGCACACGCCGATCGCTGTCGCCATAGGAGTAGTGACGATCGAATATACTCCCGTCGATTTGGTTGGCGATCTGCGTACTTGCGTCACACCTCGGTCTGCTGTTCTAATTCTTGGTATTCTCTTTACGCAAGCAGTTGTCTGATAACTGATCAAGGAATTCCAGCCCAGAAATCGCCCGGCCCCCGCATCGATCTCGGTTTGTTCTCTACCCAGTGCCGAATATATATACTAGTTGAATGCCCGTGCGTTGCTACGGGCTTTTTTGTATCGCCACCTATGTCGCACATGTAAATATAAAATACACATAAATATCAAAATAGATTGACATATTGTTATATATAGCATAATGCCCGTGCGCTGTAACAGATACAAATATGTTTTATAGCTCTCAAAATCATATATTATAGTTGCTGGAAAACACTTGAACATAGAAAATGTACAAGTTGTTTTTTACATACATTTTCTCTTGCTCGCGATGTCAATCCCCTTTCAGTTGCTACTGTTGGGTAGGTTTAGTCTGTGTAGGCCGGACATACGGACACCCGCACACGGTTATGAAGCTAGGACGAGAAAATGGGCAGGAGGGATGGATGGAGGGGCAAGGCGATTTTCATGTGTCGAAACACTCTAGGCACATCGTTCATTCGTTCTGTTATCCTTTGATAGTGAAACCCTGCTTTTATGTGAGTCATATTGGTCGCTAGTCTTTTTTCCATGCTGGATTGAACATGGGTGGATCTAAAAATTTACGGTAAGGTGGGGCAGCTAACATAAGTTTTTCTGGTACTACAAGTATAATATGTACATGTATAAAGTTTAGTAAAAACACTGCAAAAAAATACGAACTAATTTATTAATTTGGTATGACTATTTTATTATTCTACTTTGGGAAAAAAATCACAAGTGAAGGAAAAATAAGACGCAAGCTCTTGCATTCAGAAAACAGAAAGACATGCGTGGAGCTCAGCTAGCAGCTCACAGCTCAGCTGATAAAATATTTGTGTCACACCCTGCATACTTCGCAACTCGCAAGGCTACTGCCGTAAGCCTGTAACAAGCAAAAGCACACGACGCCGTGCTTTGACTAATCCAGCTGAGGCCTGGATGCGCGTCCGCGCGCGTGAGAGCCGCGGCGGCAGCCGTGTCCTGCGTGCCCGTTAGCCGCGCCTAAGTTAAACCTGACTACGGCCTCCAGTCGATGACGGTACTCGGGCTGGGCGGAGGGACCTAGCGGCGCAGCAGCTGCCGAGCGCGGTGGCCGGCTCCCGCTGATGCCGATGTGGCACTCGGCGCCCGGGGGCCGGGGTCTGGCCGGCAGTGACGCGCGTGCGAGTGCCGCTGGCCGCCATACGAGTGCCGCTGGCCGCTGATCCTAGGAAATAGATAATCAAAATGGATCGGGGTTCATTTCTGTTTCGTCAAGCTATGGGACTTTGGTCAGTTTGGTGCTGCTAGTTTTAAGTCAGATCAAGACTGAAGAAATCCATCAGATGCGAGGTCTGAAGACATGCCGTCTGAGAGTTCAGAGCTGGATGCCACACGTGGGTTCCCTGTCAGTGTTCCTCTGGGCGGAGGACGGGGCGGCGGCCTGAGATCGGGTGACCAGCTTCCCTAGGACGGCGCGCTGGACTTTGGTCGGTGCCCGGTGTCGACCTGCCGTGAGCGGCGCGCTGGACTCCGTGGGCAAGAACGGCGACCGGTCATGCGCACAGCCGCCCTGGCCTGCAGCTCGACGCGGCAGCTCGGACACCTGCCCCCATGCCCGTCCGTGGCTCCAGCTCCACCGGCGAGCTGCCGCTTCCGGCCTTGCCTGCACGCTGGTGAAGTGTGAGCGGGGGTTTCTCCTCCGCATTCCCTGTAGGCCGGGAACGACGTGTCGAGTACAGCGAGCAGAGACCAGCTTCCGCGTCCACCTCCTCGACATGTGAGGCTATGGCGCGCCACTTTCGTGACGGATCCCACCTCAACTCCAGCTTGTTCCCCTGTCTCCGGTCTCTCCAATTTCTCCTTCTCTTTGGTTCCCTCTCCAAAATTACCCCAGCACAATCATGCGATCTGGAGGTGCGGCAGCAGCGTTGTGGCTGGGAGGAATAAAAGGCAGCGTCGCGGCGCGTCTGCCCAACCTCTTGGAGCCCTGTTGCTCGACGGTCGTCTCGGCGTCGGCCATGCTGTTTTCTTTTTTCGGGTTCGTCTCAGCGCGCCGTGGAGAAGGAAGCCGCCCGGTAGTTCTGCTCCTCGAAGCGGAACCTCCGCAAGCCAGAGCGAGGCGGCGCGCGTAGACTACCGAGGTGACGAGCGCAAGGATCTCGGCGGCGGTTCAGTCGGGGGAACCATTGGATGACGTGCGGAAGGTGCTGGTTACCTACAGGAGTTGGGGCGAGCGGCAGCCGGCCGTCGGCGGCCGGAAGGACCTAGCGATTGAAGGAGATGGCTCACAGTACCACGTATGGATTGGATCAACGCTGGAGGAAGGGAACAATACGGGAGAGTTGACCGTTATGTTCACTTAAGCGGTGGCAGCGGTTGTAAATTCTTCAAAAACATAGGGGTAGAATCGGAAATTAAAAATAACGTACCAACCATCACCTCTAACTATATTATATAGTAGAGATTTTTTCTCAAAATAAGGATGTTTAACAGAGAGAGTTCTGAAACCTGAGGAACATAGGAGGCTGATCGGCAGAGGAAATGCATTGTGTGCAAGTAAAGTCTCACCGATAAAGTTTACTTCTAAGTCTAGATAGATAACACCATATATACTCACATGGGCATGTATAATCTCTCGATCGAGCAGACATGGAATCTCGTTGCCTAGCTACAATCGAATAAACAATAGGACCTCTCGATCTGTCGGTTAACATACTAGTACTACTGTAATCCTGTGTGCAGAGCTAATCATTGGACATTTTAGCCTCTTCCATGATTAGTGAAAGGACTAGTGGGCGAGCAGTACAGTGTGTAATGGGTGCATTGGCTGGCCCAAGTGGTGGTGCTCCCGTCTCATTGGCAAGACACCACCCTCCCCACCGGCCGGCTGGGAAGACGTTGCATTTGCACAGCGAAGATGGGGCTCCCGGTGTCCAATCGCAACTTAACCAATAGGAAGAAAACTCACATGATCCAGATACGGAGATTTCAAGATACAGAGAGGGACGTCATGTTTACGTGCGAATATCGCTTACTTAATTAGGACTTGAGTGAGCCAGTGGTCTACATATAAGCCGGTGAGCAAATTCAGCCTGGCCATGGAACATGCATATACATGTTGCCGCGCGATCGATGTTAGTTGGGTTGGCCGTGGCCTGACGTACCTTAATTGATGATGGGTTCGATATTTTGGCTGGGATATGAATTGTCGGATGGGCATATACGGTACTACACTGTCCAGGTAATGCCCGTCTAGAAATGCATGCATCTTTCGTCCTAAATAGTCATGTGACTAACTACTGTATGAGCTACTAATATAATAGGTCCCTCCTGAAAACATCATTCACCATCGATGCAAGTGATGGCGCCAGCGAATCCACGGGGGTTGGACGTACTGAGCGGACGAAATGTCTCGAGGGAGGAGGCCCCATACTGTGCGTGCTGATCGTCGTCTACACACTCGCTCACGCCTAAAACGTGGACCATCACTCTTCATCCACTCCGTCGTCACCGTCTCAGCTAGCTGGTCAAGCCCCGTCAAGGAGGAGGACGACAGAGTAGGACAAGCGATCACCCTACTCACGCCTAAAACGTGGATCTACTCCGTCACGATCGTCACGATCGTCGTCTACACACTCGCTCACGCCTAAAACGTGGATCTACTCCGTCCCAGCCAGCCACCGATAAATCTGGTCTGGTCCTCCGACGTCGATCGGTGCGTCGCTTTCTCGCCTACTCACGCAAGATGGATGGCCTGTCGCTGCATGCATGCGCGCTCGTGTGTGCTGTACTGCTGTGCATGGCCACACCCACACGATCGAGAGCGACCACCCATTCTCCTCCTAGCTCCCTCTTGCATGTTCTCTTCTGAGATTTCCCCTAGAATATTTGGTGTGAGCAATGTCGTCTTGAGTGGACACTTCTGGCTCTGGGATCCACTTATCCCTCTATTTTAAAAAATAAAATTTTAGTTACAAGTTTTTTTAAATGTTTTTTTATGTTCTCCACGATGTATCCCATAAACATACAATATAAATTGGAAGTACATTTTGAGCTACACAAAAATGACAAATTTACAGTTCCGAGTATATTGAATAACGTACATTTTCAAATATATGAAAGTTTATTTTTCTATAGCCCATAATACAATGAATTTTCTATTATGATTTTCCATGCTTATATGATACAACATTGGCTATATGCCTGTATCTAGATTTTTTCACATGCTTTCGAAACTTATATATATATATATATATATATATATATATATATATATATATATATATATATATTGCTGGAAATCAAGAATCAAAATGACTTTCCGAGTCATATTGGCCTTCTCCTCTATAGCTCGAATAAAACAGTTCTCCTGTTGTGGTTCAAAAAAAAAAAAAATCGTGTGAGCTGTGGAGGCTAGCAGTGAACATCAAGGACCACCACTCCACCAGTTTCATGTCTCTCCAACGGCTGGGAATGGGCACGCACGATGCATGTACATTAGCTCCTCTTTCGCCAATTTGGCCTGACGACGTTGCCAACCATTCTTAATTTAGATTGTCGTTACCAGCTATTCTTTCACGTGCATTGGCCTGTAGTAATCTCTGGGCTCGATATACAACCGTGGATTGGATCGACCTGTCGAACAAGGCCGGTAACATGATGAGTATAGAATAGTTGAGGCTACATAATGTATCATACCTTCTAACAAATCAAATTAGCATTGATGAAAATGGATTTGTAAGACACTTACAGGATCGGTGCCAAGAAAATAAAGAGATCGCGGAATATTGCCTGCAACACAGAACAGATCCCTGCTTGTGATACTCTGTTGTGATGAGACTAAAAGTGGATACTCAATTTGTGACAGTGTTGCGATGAGACTTTGTTCTTGGGCGTGTTCTTTGAGCTCACACTACGGGAAACCCACGATACGCCGACGGCCAGAAGCCGTCGGCGTAGGCACGTTTGCTGTCGGCGTAGGCCTAGGCCGACGGCAGCCGTCGGCGTATCGCCGTCGGCGTAGCAGCCCGTCGACGTAGACAAATAACCGTCGGCGTATACGTAACCGTCGGCGTAGCCGCTGTGGGGCCCACAAAAACGGAAGCCGTCCTAGTGTGCCACGTGGAGCGAGCTGGGCGTCTGGGACGTGCTATACGCCGACGGCAAAGCCGTCGGCGTATTCGTTACAATTTGGTCCACTTTAGGCGATGTGGCAGCACCCTGTGCGCCTGGGAGGTTCTATTGCCGTCGGCGTATCCTTGACCAGAATTTCCAGTTTTAGCTGCTTATTGCTGCTGGTTTCTGGCGCATTTTAAATACAATTAAAATTGCACAAGTCATAAAACATCACAGAAACATCAAATAAAACACCACATACATATCCAAATGACACGAACATGATTCAAATTTATCCAAGCATTCATACAAACTCCAAACAAGTTCGAATTCACACACGCTACACCCGAACACATCCTACACCTCCCGAGAGCCCGAGGCCGATGATTCCTTGCCTTGGCTCATCTTGGTCAATCACCTGCATTGAGAAAGGATAAACTTTTAAGCATGTTGAAAAATGTAGTAAATAAGAATAAAGACGTAATGCAATTAAGAAGAAGCATGTTGAAAAGTAAATAGTACGCAAAAGGACATAAAAGACCCTCACCCCTAATCATCACTCTCATAGTTAAGTACTGGGTTGTCATCATCACTATCACGAGTGTTGTATATTGGAACCTCCTCGCACGGTGGAGGCTCATCATCGTCATCACTATCACTCTGTAACTTGTTGAGCATATCTATATCCTTTAGATTCACCACTACGTCACCACCTATTTGTGCATTGTCCTCGCGGTCCTCAAGACCTTGTATGCCAAAGTCCCCAAAGGTTTGTTCCTCTTGATAGAAAATCCCCTCGTATGTTTTAGGGTCAATGTTGTTGTAATCGTCTTCGGAGGGTATGGGTAGCTTACCACGTGGCGATACATGGAACACGACTTCTCAACCAATGAGTTCCTCTTTCTTGCATGGGTAGGGAAAATAATAAACTTGAAAGGCTTGGTGAGCCACAACAAAGACATCGGATCCATTGTAGGTGGTTGAAGGCTTAACTTCAACTAACCCAATGGAAGGGGTACTTTTGGTTCCATGCTCAGGGTCGAACCAGTGGCATTTGAACACAACAAGCTTGAGTGATCTGTTCGTGTTATTGAACGTCAGCTCATATACGTTCTGTAACCTTCCGTAGTAATCATAATTACCGGCTCCTTTGGTGAAGACCCCGGTATTTATAGTCTTTGCATTAGGCCGACTGTTCTGGTGATGCTCTGTATGGAAGCGGTACCCATTCACATCATACTTCTCATACTTCTCGACTCTACGGTTACAACCTTGGGAGACACATCTCAACTCATCTGACATCACAACGTTGGGATCAGCTCCCTACAAGTACAAATTGTTTTGTGCATTAGTAAGAGGGATAATACACGAATTGCAAGGTAGAAGGGACAGGTTTGAAATTACCTTTTCCCTGAACCAAACCGTGAATTTTTTCTTTCCGGGGGCAGGCTCTTTCAAAAGTGTCCAACGCGGCTTCATTGGGTCCATCTGATGTTCCCGACCACATTTCATCCGTGAATTGACTAAAAGGAGAAAATACGTATAAGAACTGAAAGGACAAGGATGTCGCCTAGAGGGGGGGTGAATAGGCGTTTAAAACTTTTCGCGGTTTAGGCTTGCTAATTGCGGAATAAAACTAGGTGTTTAAATTAACAAGCCAATCAACCTAAATAAACTAGGTTCACCTATGTGCACCAACAACTTATGCTAAGCAAGACAAGCAACAAAGTGATAGCAAGATATAATACTTCAAGCACGAAGGCTATCACAATGTAAAGTGCATAAGTAAAGAGCTCGGGTATAGAAATAACCGAGGCACGTGGAGACGAAGATGTATTCCCGAGTTCCTCCTTTTTAGGGGAGTACGTCTCGTTGGAGGGGTGTGAGTATCAAACTCAAGACGCCACAAATGGCCTCACCCTATTCTCCGATGAACCTCGCACAAAAGCTCGGTTCACCTTCCACTATTGATTTCCTTTTGGGCGGAAATCGAGTCCCTTACAACAAACTTGAGGCACAACCCACAAAAGGATCGGGAGCTCCCAAGCGGTACCAAAAGGCCTTGCACCGCCACAAAAGGCGCCACTCGCCACAAAAGGCGTCTAGGGTCCAATGACCCAAGAGTAACAAGCTCACGAACTTTCACTTCCACGAATCTTCGTGGAGAGAGCAAATCGATGCACAAAAGCAATGGTAAGAGCACACGGAGTGCTCAAGTCCTTCACTCTCAAATTCCAACAAAGCAACAAATGCTTATGGGGGAATAAGAGAGGAAGAACAAAGGAGGAGAAACACCAAGAACTCCAAGATCAAGATCTACTAGGTTCCCCTCACTAAGAGGAGGAATGGATTGGTGGAAATGTAGATCTAGATCTCCTCTCTCAAATCCCTCAAAGATATGCAAGAATCATGGGAGGAATTGGGAGAGGGGCAAGCTTTCCAAGGTCAACAATGGAGGAGAGAGAAGGGGAAAAACGTGCTTGGAAGAGCTAAGTGGCTGAAGGTAGGTGGAGGGGTATTTATACCCCTCCCAGAAAAAGAGCCGTTGCAGCCACTTAGACCGGAGACTCCGGACCACGAAGACCGGCGACTCCGGCCCGGGCGGAGACTCCGGACCAAAAGTGCGGAGACTCCGGATCCAGAAGAGCAGGAAAAAGTCGACGCAGGAAAGCTTGCACCGGAGACTCCGGACCACGAAGGCCGGAGACTCCGGCCAGGGCGGAGACTCCGGGGTTACTCCGGACCAACTCCGGACCCCTATACAGCAAGTGCCGCCCTGAGGAGCAGAGAACCTTACACCGGAGACTCCGGACCACGAAGGCCGGAGACTCCGGCCAGTGCGGAGACTCCGGGGAAACTCCGGACCTACTCCGGCCTCGATACCGCAAGCGCCGTGCGTGAGGCACTTAGCCTCAAAACCAGGGGCCGGAGACTCCGGACCGAAAACCACGGAGACTCCGGACAGAAAAACCAGCAGAGCAGCAAATCCTGAAATGCAATAACTTGAAATGGAAATATTAAGGGTCACAAATATAGAGGGGATACCACACATGGGAAGGTGTGGACCCTATCTTGAAGTGGACCGATAATATTTCCAAAGCCGAGAATGCAAACAAGTTTTCATCCGGACTCCGTTTTCAATGATCTTGGGCTTGTTCCGAAGATAATCACAAGCACTACAAGATCATGCATATACACATCATAGTCCATCATGTGAGGAGGAGACCACAAGGAGAGAGTTTGACCTCTCTAGAAACGACGAACCGGTAAAACCTCCAACATCAAAAACACCACAAGATATTCACTTGAAACCCGTTTTTGATGAACTAGAGCTTGGTATGGAGATGAACACAAGCTCTAAATTCTCACATGGATAAAAACCAAATAAGAACCAAGAAAGATGATATGCCAAGAATGCAAAGGTTTGAGCTCTCCACAAAGATGCGATCAAGTTACTCACTTGAGAGCCCCTCTTGATAGTACGCCGTCTATCCTATAACCCGGTCTCCCACTACAACATGAGACCGGTAAAATAGAAAACCTATCAAGATCATACCTTTGCCTTGCGCATTCCACTTGAGCTAGATGATGACGATCTTGATCTCTTCAAGTGGACCACCTTTCTTGATTGCGCTTGCTAGCACATGCTTGATGAAGACATCTCCAAATGCTCCCCCATACTCCATTATGGGAGAGCCTCGCTAAGCTCCGTCTTCAAGAATCCACTTGCGCTTCATATACTTCTTGTCTTGATATGATGATGGCTTGGAGATAAACATGAATCTTCACTCAATCTTCTTTTCCAAGCCACTCTTGCAATAAGCTCATCTCTACACATGACCATTCTTCATATATAAATCCTTGGATAGAACCTTGGTCATCATATACTCTTCTAGAGTCCAACACATGAACTCCAAACTTCTTCATGGACTCGATCTATAAAGATATCTCAATGCAAACATTAGTCCATAGAGATTGTCATTAATTACCAAAACCACACATGGGGCAACACATGCTCTTTCAATCTCCCCCATTTTGGTAATTGATGACAATCCCTTTTACGAGGGTTTATATAATGAATTAAGCAACCATGCACAATAAAGAGCAAGGATGCAAGAGAAAGAAAGGCAAATGCTTAAGAACGAAACTAAAGCATAAAACCAAATTCCCTTAAACCCTCTAAATCTCTCCCCCATTGGCATCGATTGCCGAAATGGGAGGAAAAATTTAGAAGACCAATATAGGAATAGCTCCCCCATAATGTGTGCATTTCTCATAATATGAGTTAAATCAAATGCACGTATCCAATGACGAATAGAGGCAGGGAGATCAAACTATATCAAGGATCCAAAGATTGCGAAAGAAAATCAAATTTGAAGGATACTTCGACAAAAGAAGTAACCAAACAAAGGATCCGAAAAGGTGTTCTCAAAATCGAGAGGGAACTCCCCAAGGTACGTGCACAAAACGGATTTGCATTTCAATATAGTGTGCACAACATGGAATCCTCACTCCCTCCTAAATAGATTCGAACACAAGCATATGCAAGAGAATATAAAGAGAAAAAGGAGCAGAACAACTTGCAACAAATAAAATGTTTTGCAACGTGAGCAAGGAGCGGCAAATAAAATGATGGGTGTGAGATATAAAGACATTTTAGGAGACCAATACAAGGATGAGCAAAAGCATCAACATAGTCTTTTAAAAAGTGTTGCACATAGTGCATATCGTGTCTTTCCCGTACCCACACACCAAAGAAGATATAGCAAATAGCTCCACAAGCTTATTAAGATGTAAAATGGAATACCAAATGAAAAATGAAGCTTGTGCCTTTTAGAGACCACCAAGGAATCAAAAGAGAACAAGGGGTGGTCACTAAAGAATTGGAATACCAATTAAAGAAGTAACTATTCTCATGTGTATAAGTTTCTAAGTAGACACCAATCACTAAGATATAAGTCCACAAATAAACATGTACACACAAAAATAGGTACAAAGCTAAAGAACATGATATCCAAGTGGAAGTCATAAATACACCAATAAGATCTTTGTTTAAAAGCATAGCACAAAGCTTAGTTTTATCTTAAAGGGATATAGATGAACTTCCAACACATACTCATCATAGCATCAAAACTATCCACAAGGGATAAAGTGATAAAAATGGGATGCTCCGAGAAAGATAACAAGTATCGCAAAAGGCAAATGATTTTGAAAAGCATCAATATTACATATGTGAGCCATAGAGTAGAAAGTGCTAGATTAACATATATGGGATTGATGAATCATGAAAATGATTATATATATATTCCCCTTGATATGTAATCATCCCGGCTTGCCCACATTTGCAACAAAGTTGTTTTGCAAGAACCAAAAGAATTGCAAAAAGAGATTCATGCCATGAAACAACCTACACAAGATTGAAAGCTAGAAATGTATGCATGAGCTAGATACTTGTTACCGAGATAGCATTGTTGATGTAGAAGATACGAGTTCACAATCATCCGAGCTTGGCTCCAATAAGCACATGGTGACAACACCTTCCTTGTAGATGAGACAAGCTAACAATGTATCTCAAGTGTACCTAAAACAAATTCAAGTACAACATGGTACCCAAACTAATTGGGTCCAAAGTAGTTAGAGCAACTACAATACATAGGACAAACTCCACATAAATATGTGCATATTGATATGAAATTGAATTTCATGCACATCTTACCCATTTAGGATTTGATGGAGTTTATCCTATATATTGGATCAATGAAAGTAAGCATGCCATAAGATATACATATAGTAAATATGCATGCACAAAACTTTCAAGAGCCAAACGAGATACAATTCGGACAAAACACCAATTAACCAACAAAGTACACACAAGTGTGACAAGGAAATAAGTTGCCCAAATTATATCAAATATCCAAATCAACACATGATTGAAGATACCACTTTGAAAAAGATACCAATGAAATCAAGATACCAAATTGATGAAAATATCATCAAGGAATAACCCAAACCATCTACACTTTTCATGATGGCACAAAGTACCAAGACGAAAAAAAATGTTTGTCTTCCAAGGAGACACGTCATCGGGATCCAATACCAAATGAAGACAACTAATGTTCAACAAGCATATAGGATTGCTCCCCCAAGATATGTGCATTATTTATGATTTTGCATTTGAATACAAAATGCGCACACATGAGATCATTACTCTCCATATATATATATATATATATATAATTCAAACACTAGTCATGTTCAAGAAAGGCAAGAGATTGCAATACCAATTTAAAGAACAGTGTTTTACTCGAAGTAGGATAGCTTCCCAAAGAATAGTGCATTATTAAGAAGTATGACTTTTGAATGTCAATGCACAAGAATTGGATCATTGCTTTCCCAACTCAAGAAAGCACAAAATAAATTTTGTGTAGAGCAATAAAGGATCCAAAAGATACAAGGAAGACAAATGAGAGTTAGATCAAAACAAATCATTGGCAATCAAATAAGGCAATTCAAAGCAAGAGACAAAGTGAATATGATCAACATATTTAGATAGATAGATATTCTTGATAGCTTCAAATATTCACGCGATCATGCAAAGCAACTCCAAGGAGTAGCTTGAAGCAATTGGTTTCCCAAAAAGATATATGAGAACATAATTAGGGAAAGCCATATCAAGAACATCCATCACAAACAAGATCCAACGGTGAGAGGCAAATAGTATTTAAGCAAAAAGGAACTTGTTTGAGAAACATGCCACAAAGGAATAAGATAATGAAGAATATCAATTCTAGGTGACAATACCTCACATGTTCACATTATCTAGGCTTGTAATATGCACAAAGCTTATTACTCCCCCATAATGTGACAATTCATTTATTTTAAAACAAGAGGCAAACAAAGCCAACTTGAGAAATTAATGGACATTATAGAATTTGAATTTCTCATGAGCAAGACATACCACATAGAGAATAGATAGATTGATATATCATCACTAAGTGGTATTCCTCATGTACACATATTTTTAGAATTGTGAAGTGCACGAAGCATATCACTCTCCCAAAATGGGATAGTCCATTATTCTCTCAAAAGGAGAGCCTACAAGATAAGAGATCAAATAAAAGTAATAAGGCTCAAAACAAATATATGGTGTGCAAACCAACATACACATACTTGATTACTCAAATAAGTAAGTAGAGAGCACAACACATACAAACACTAGTAAGGTACAAAACCAAACACATGTAAGGGTGCAAGCAACTTTCAATGTATATATATGATTTAAATAGAAGTTACCGCAAGGAGGCTCATTGGATGTGATATAGAACAATGTAATCCAAATGACTTGGCTTGAGAGAATATAATTGATGAAGCTCCCTTAATTCTTCATAATGTAGCCAAGTCTCCAATGCCCTCCAACAACACCTATTGATCAAGTTTTGGCTTGTTGGTCCCCAACCAAGTTGGGTCCTAAGAGGTTAGTCACAATAGGCTTGGCAACCCAAATGGTTCTTTTCTTGACACCACTTTGAGTACCAACATATTTGGCAAACACATTGCCAACCTTATCTTCCTAAGAGAATAAACATTATCAATTATGATAGGGTTGGATAAGGTACCACTAGTGCATGAAGAGCAAAGTGACCCTTCTCACGGCATAAGTAGCAACATTGGCTTCCTCCTTTCTTCTTAGTTGTAATCTTGACTTGTGGAGGTGTAGCATGATTCTTCATGGGAAGAGACCGTTCTTCACCTTGAGGAACTTGAGATTGCACTTGAGGCTTCTTCCCTTGTTGCTTCTCACTAAGAGCTTCTTCTTCAAAGGGCAAGATCTAACATGGTGCCCTTCAATTTGCACTTAAAGCAAACAATCTTGGCCGAATCTTTAACTTGTTCTTGGCCCTTTTTCTTCTTGTTGAACTTGGACTTGTTCTTGATATTGGAGTTGAATCCAAGTCCACTCTTGTCATTGGGGCGTCTTTGAACACTCAACATATTGTCAAGTGTAGAATCCCCAACATGACGCTTTTCCAAGTCTTTCTTCAAAGAAGTGACTTGGGCCTTGAGCTCTTTGATTTCCTCTACATGGTTAGTATCAACAAAAACACTAGAGGAAGTAGATGCTTCATTGTTAGAGCAACAAGGCATGGAAAGTAATTCATCACAAGATGTAGCAACATTGTGAGTGGATGAATCACTAGGACTAGCACAAGACAATAAAGCATTTCTAGTAGAAGTTGTGCCTTTGTCCACATGAGGCTCACAAGATTTTACCTTTGTAGTGATAGCCTCATGAGCTAACTTTAGCCTAGCATGGGATGCTAGAAGATCCTCATTAGAGCTAGAGAGCTTTTCATGACTTTCTTCCAATTTCCCATACTTGCTAGTTAGCAACTCAAGTTGAGCCCTTAGCTCAACATTCTCCTTCAAAATAGATGCTTCACAAGAAGTGGAGTTAGTAGCACAAGCATCATTAGCATTAGAAATGGAAGAAGACAACTTGGCAAGCTCATCATTCAACCTAGCATTTTCCTCAATAATATTAGCATGATCACATGAAGAAGTAGAGGAACTAGGTGCATCAATTTTAGTAGATTGTATTTGAAGTTGTTCAAAAGACTTGGTGAGAGTAGAGTGTTCACTCTCCAAGGCCTTGTGAGCCTTGGAGAGCGTCTCTAGCTCATCGTTTAGTCTATTATGACCAACACCAAATACGACCTTTTGTTTCTCTAAAACTTTGTAGTTAGCAATAGCATGGTCACGTTCTTTAATGATTTGAGAAAGAGTTTCATTTTGAGATTCATCAATATTCTCAAGCTTCTCCACAAGAGAAACTCGAAGCTCATGTTCTTCCTCAATAGCGATGGTAAGGGAAGCAATCTCATTAGCATATTCTCTTTCAAGTCTCCCCTTTTCTTCAATGATATCCTTGCACTTAATAGCAAAACACAAAATTTCACATAAGTAAGAGCAAGCTTGACTACCTTTAGGGAGAGCACCGAATACCAAATCACTCTTCTCCATTAAGGAGTCAATATCATTAGCTTTTAATCCATAATAATCCTCATCCTCGTCATCACAAGATGTAGAGGGTTCCAAAGGTGGAGATTCATTTGAACCCTTAGCCATAAGGCAAAAGTGAGTGATGGACGACGAAGATGAAGAATTGCTTGAAGCACCATTGAGATCCATGTCTTGTTCCAACAAATGTTGGTTTTCCTCTACATTGTTAGCCATACACGAAATAGAGGATATGGAAGTATTGTTTTCATGACAACAAGACATATGAAGCATATCATCATGAGATTTAGTTAAACAACTATTACATGATATGCAAGGACTATCAATACTAGCATGTAAGACATTTGAGGTGCTAGAAGTGTTTAAGTCCAAAGATAGAACATTGCAATGAGATAGAGATGACGTATAGTCAATAGAGGATTCACCATCAACAATGCAATCTCTATCACCACTCACCATGTCATTACCTTGTGACAAATCACATGTTGGTGAAGTGGAAGAATAAGTGAGCTCATCTCGTCCGGAGGTGGAGGGACAACAATCATCCTCAATAATGTTGGACACTTCATATTTATCTTGAAGCTTGGTCCAAAGCTCATGAGCATTCCGGAAAGGCATGATTGAAGCAAGAACTACATCGCTCAAAACACATATAAGGCCATTAGATACTTGAGTATCGAGATGAGAGTTTTCCTCCTCCTCTAAAGATAATTCTTGCGAATCCTTTGGAGGAGAGAAACCCACATCTACAAGACTCTTGATATAATTTGGACCAATGGCCCTAAATAGATTAAGCATGCGAATTTTCCAAACAACATAATTAGTGCCATCGAATTTAAGAGTGGGATTGTGCACTAATTCTCTAAACGACATCTTTACTCTCTAGGCGGTAAAGCCCTATAAAGAGAGCCCAGGCTCTGATACCAATTGAAAGGACAAGGATGTCGCCTAGAGGGGGGGTGAATAGGCGTTTAAAAACTTTTCGGTTTAGGCTTGCTAATTGCGGAATAAAACTAGGTGTTTAAATTAACAAGCCAACAACCTAAATAAACTAGGTTCACCTATGTGCACCAACAACTTATGCTAAGCAAGACAAGCAACAAAGTGATAGCAAGATATAATACTTCAAGCACGAAGGCTATCACAATGTAAATTGCATAAGTAAAGAGCTCGGGTATAGAAATAACCGAGGCACGTGGAGACGACGATGTATTCCCGAGTTCCTCCTTTTTAGGGGAGTACGTCTCGTTGGAGGGGTGTGAGTATCAAACTCAAGATGCCACAAATGGCCTCACCCTATTCTCCGATGAACCTTGCAAAAGCTCGGTTCACCTTCCACTATTGATTTCCTTTTGGGCGGAAATCGAGTCCCTTACAACAAACTTGAGGCACAACCCACAAAAGGATCGGGAGCTCCCAAGCGGCCACAAAAGGCCTTGCACCGCCACAAAAGGCGCCACTCGCCACAAAAGGCGTCTAGGGTCCAATGACCCAAGAGTAACAAGCTCACGAACTTTCACTTCCACGAATCTTCGTGGAGAGAGCAAACCGATGCACAAAAGCAATGGCAAGAGCACACGGAGTGCTCAAGTCCTTCACTCTCAAATTCCAACAAAGCAACAAATGCTTATGGGGGAATAAGAGAGGAAGAACAAAGGAGGAGAAACACCAAGAACTCCAAGATCAAGATCTACTAGGTTCCCCTCACTAATAGGAGGAATGGATTGGTGGAAATGTAGATCTAGATCTCCTCTCTCAAATCCCTCAAAGATATGCAAGAATCATGGGAGGAATTGGGAGAGGGGCAAGCTTTCCAAGGTCAACAATGGAGGAGAGAGAAGGGGAAAAACGTGCTTGGAAGAGCTAAGTGGCTGAAGGTAGGTGGAGGGGTATTTATACCCCTCCCAGAAAAAGAGCCGTTGCAGCCACTTAGACCGGAGACTCCGGACCATGAAGACCGGAGACTCCGGACCAAAAGTGCGGAGACTCCGGATCCAGAAGAGCAGGAAAAAGTCGACGCAGGAAAGCTTGCACCGGAGACTCCGGACCACGAAGGCCGGAGACTCCGGCCAGGGCGGAGACTCCGGGGTTACTCCGGACCAACTCCGGACCCCTATACAGCAAGTGCCGCCCTGAGGAGCAGAGAACCTTACACCGGAGACTCCGGACCACGAAGGCCGGAGACTCCGGCCAGTGCGGAGACTCCGGGGAAACTCCGGACCTACTCCGGCCTCGATACCGCAAGCGCCGTGCGTGAGGCACTTAGCCTCAAAACCAGGGGCCGGAGACTCCGGACCGAAAACCACGGAGACTCCGGACAGAAAAACCAGCAGAGCAGCAAATCCTGAAATGCAATAACTTGAAGTGGAAATATTAAGGGTCACAAATATAGAGGGGATACCACACATGGGAAGGTGTGGACCCTATCTTGAAGTGGACCGATAATATTTCCAAAGCCGAGAATGCAAACAAGTTTTCATCCGGACTCCGTTTTCAATGATCTTGGGCTTGTTCCGAAGATAATCACAAGCACTACAAGATCATGCATATACACATCATAGTCCATCATGTGAGGAGGAGACCACAAGGAGAGAGTTTGACCTCTCTAGAAACGACGAACCGGTAAAACCTCCAACATCAAAAACACCACAAGATATTCACTTGAAACCCGTTTTTGATGAACTAGAGCTTGGTATGGAGATGAACACAAGCTCTAAATTCTCACATGGATAAAAACCAAATAAGAACCAAGAAAGATGATATGCCAAGAATGCAAAGGTTTGAGCTCTCCACAACGATGCGATCAAGTTACTCACTTGAGAGCCCCTCTTGATAGTACGCCGTCTATCCTATAACCCGGTCTCCCACTAACAACATGAGACCGGTAAAATAGAAAACCTATCAAGATCATACCTTTGCCTTGCGCATTCCACTTGAGCTAGATGATGACGATCTTGATCTCTTCAAGTGGACCACCTTTCTTGATTGCGCTTGCTAGCACATGCTTGATGAAGACATCTCCAAATGCTCCCCCATACTCCATTATGGGAGAGCCTCGCTAAGCTCCGTCTTCAAGAATCCACTTGCGCTTCATATACTTCTTGTCTTGATATGATGATGGCTTGGAGATAAACATGAATCTTCACTCAATCTTCTTTTCCAAGCCACTCTTGCAATAAGCTCATCTCTACACATGACCATTCTTCATATATAAATCCTTGGATAGAACCTTGGTCATCATATACTCTTCTAGAGTCCAACACATGAACTCCAAACTTCTTCATGGACTCGATCTATAAAGATATCTCAATGCAAACATTAGTCCATAGAGATTGTCATTAATTACCAAAACCACACATGGGGCAACACATGCTCTTTCAAGAACGAAATCATGATAGTAGTTGCAAAGTAATTTGTTCCCCATTTTACCTAAGGAAACTGCCCTCTTCTCCCTGCTCGTCGTGGGTCACTTCCTTCATGTTCATAAGCACATAGAGCATTATGCACTCCAGCTCATCATTGGTCAAGTTATACCTTGTTGGGCCACCGCTCTTGCCACCGGGACACTGGAAGAGGACGAGCTTGGGGTCTCGCTTGGGCTCGTCGACATTGTACCGAGAGGCCTGGTTATGCATAGTGGGAACATCATCAGGGTAGTACGTTAGCCTGGCGTCTGCCATCTCCTGAAGGATAGTTGCCTCGGCTATGGATGACTCAATCTTATTTTTGTTTCCACATTTGGTTCGAATATACTTAAACTCTCTCTCAATACAAAACTGCCAACGAAACTGCACCGGTCCACCCAAGAGTACCTCATTCGCAAGATGCACAACAAGATGTGCCATCGGAGTAAAGAAGCCTGGCGGAAATATCGTCTCTAAGTTGCACAGCAACTCCGGCACTAGTTCATGCAGCTTCTGAATAATCAGGGGACATACTTGCTTAGCACAGAGCGTGCGGAAGAAATGGCTCACCTCCGCGAGCACTCGCCAGACACGGTCGGGGAGATACCCTCGAACCATCACCGGTAGCAGCCGCTCAATCCATATATGATAGTCGTGACTCTTGAGCCCGGTGACTTTTGCCGTTTGTATATTGACTCCCGCCAATGGAATGCCTCAGACCTTTGCATACTATTAAGGCAGAAGTCAGCATGCGGCTTGAACCAGTTCTTTTGACGGCCTTCAGGAGGCTTCATGTGCATTCTCTCCCTATCACAGAGCTTCTTAACATCAACTCTAGCCTTAACATTATCCTTCGACTTCGGGGTAATGTTCAGGATTGTGTGAAAGAGGGACTCTCCAACATTCTTTTCGGTGTGCATCACATCGATGCTATGGGGAAGTTCGAGGTCCTTGTAATATTCGAGTTGCGTCAAGCCTGCCACGTGAGTCCAGTTGTGCGACACACCATATCCCACATATCGTGGGCCTTTTCTCCCAGCAGGCACGAGAGCACTTAGCTCGGCGTCAACAGCTGCACCATCGAAAGTTGGTATCGCTTTTTCTTCACGCTCAACTCTGCCCTTCTTGAAGTTCTTTTTGTCTTCTCTAAACGGATGCCCTCTTTTGAGGAACTTTCGATGTGTGTCAAACGCGGAATACTTCCGTCCCGCCGTTAGCCACATGAACTCAAGTCGGTTCCTGCACACTGGGCATGGCCACTTACCAGCTGTACACCATCCGCAGAATAGGGCGTACCCGGGCATGTCATGCATGGAATTGTGATACCAAACTTTCATCAAGAAGTTTGTCTTCGATGCACGATCATATGTCAACGTCCCGTGGTGCCAAGAGTGGTTCAGATCATCCACAATTGGCTGCATGTACATACTTAAATTCTTCCCCGGATATTCAGGACCTGGAATGATCAGCGAGAGGAACATGGTCTTCTTTTGCATTAGGGCTCCAGGAGGGAGATTGAGCGGAATAACAAACACGGGCCAGCAGCTGTACGCGGTAGTCGACAAACCATATGGATTGAATCCATCGGTTGCTATCGCGATTCTCACGTTTCGAGCATCTGCTGCCTCATCGGGGTGGTTCGCATCAAAGTTCTTCCATGCCGTACCATCAGATGGATGTCCCATCAATTCCCGGTCGTGCTCATCCTTGTATCTCTTCCCCGTTTTGTGCCATTGCATCTGTGTGGCAGACTCTTTGTTCATGTAAAGCCGCTTGATTCTTTGTATGAATGGGAGGTAACGAAGAATCTTAATGGCGACATTTGACTGCGTCTTCGTACCATCGGTCCTTTTACCACATGATACCTAGAGGCCTTACACAAGATACAGTACTTGTCATTGGCAAACTGTTTCCAAAACAAAAGGCATCCTTTTGGACAACAATCTATCTTCTGATAATCCATGCTGAGATCTCGCAGGATTTTCTTCGTTTCGTACATGCTTTGAGGCAGACAATGCCCTTCAGGCAACAGGTTACCAGTTGTTTGCAGATGCGCTTCAAAGCATGAACGGGTGCTGCCATACTGGAGCTTGTTGGCTAGTGCTTGCGAGATGGCATCGAGCTGAGAAACTTTTGCACCCTCGTACAGAGGCCTCTGAGACGAGGCCATCATATGAAAGAAGGCCTTCGCGGTTGGCTCTGGGTCCTCCGGTTCACGCGGTTCCTCCGGTTCCTCCTGTGATGGTGGCGAATCTGGCATGTCGCCAGCACGGAGATCATCTAGCCAGTTTCTAATCCCATCATCTTCATTGCCATTGATCCGCTGCCGCATCACCCTGCCACTCTCGCGCTCGTACTCATCAAAGTTGACTGTCGTCACGAAGTTCGGCATATACCCACGAGAGAAGAGGTGTTTAATCATATCATCCTTTCCCTGACGTGTACGAAACTTGCAACGAGGGCAAGGGCACTGTCCACGAGCGCCTGACTCTGAACCCTTACGCGCTAACTCCTTCACTAACAAATGCGTCTTCCATACCCACTCATCTGTTTTGTCAACCAAACTAGTTCGGCCACTGTACATCCACCCATTATCTGCCATCCTCTGCTGCTTTACTGTGAGCCAAATAATAATAACATGAAATTAAATGCATCATATTTTTATTTTCTTGCATGCAATGTCACCATTTTATTACGGCCAAATTTTATCTTTTACAACATGCAAGGGTTCACATACACTTCTAATAGGTAGGGGCCTATCCCGCCCGAGTACGTGTAGATCGAGTCGTGTCCCATGTTCTACCCCGACCCGAGACGGAATTTCGGCAGCACCTCCCCGCTGTTCTTCAGAATACACGTCTCGAGCTTGTCAAGCCGAGAGGGTGTGCATCCGAAGAACAACAGGGAGGTGCTGCCGAAATTCCGTCTCAGGAAGGGGTAGAACGTGGAACACGACCCGATCTACACGTACTCGGACTGTCCAACAGGACAACCCGGAAGTGTTACGGTTATAAATATGCAAAGATGGACAATCCTGCATATTTATAAATTTGTAACCCTTCCGGATGGGATCTGACTCGGGTTACGCGACTGACTTGGTGATCTAGACCAAAATAAACCTATGCAGCAAGAGAGGCGAAAGATTTATACCCTCGAAGCGTGATCGGTGGCCGGAGAAGGTCGAGGACGTGTCCGGAAGAGGGCGACAACAAAGGGCACCGAGGCGGCCCCTCCTAATCTGGAGAAGCCGCGACGATGCGCGGGGCCGACGGTGCTGGCTGGCGGGAAGCTACGTCATCTAAAAAGTACAAACAATCGAAATATATAAGCAAATATCCTCCATTTTACCTAATAATTAAATATAAAACAGAAGAAACCATAGAACGATGTAACCATATTAGCTAAACATAACACATATAGACAAGTAGCACAATAATACATAGGTAGCATGCATGATAAGTCTAGCAGTACAACAGGTAGCAAGATAAGTCTAGTAGTACGACAAGTAGGATGATAGACATCCTAAACTCGACTCGCGCCGGTGTCAGTGACGTCGTCCAAGCGGTCCCACGAAGAGGACAGGCTGCTGCTAGAGTCCTCGCCCTGCTGCTGCGTGCCGGAGGGGCCGGCCTCGCCCTGCCCGCGCTGCTGCCGGCTCTCGCTGAAGACCTGGTACTGGACCGCCATCACCTGGGGATCAAGGAGGAGATCCTTGACCAAGGGGTCATCCTCCTCGCGCTGGTGGCGCGCCCTGAGCAGCCTCTCTGCCTGTCGGTGCTCCCTCTCCTCGGCCTCGTCGCGATCCTCATGCCATCTGGCGCTAACAAATGCGCCACGCGCCGCTCATCCTCAAAGTTGAGGATCGCTCTCGCCCCAAAGTGCTGGACCGCCGCGCAGTCGTAGGCGCGGGCCGCCTGCCACGGGCACCTGAAAGTACCAAGCTGGATCTTCCTGTGATCCACTGTGATCTGAGCTGCCCAAGTCGGGATCTTCGTGTGTCTCCGATGAACACCGCGAAACTTTCGCTCCGGCTCCGACATGATACTTAGTTAAGCAAAAGCATTTGATACACGGGTTAGTCAAGGAAGCATAGATAAAAAAAAGCAGGCCTACGTGAGACAACATCGATTGTACAACATATATTGCATACACCAAAATTTGCTCACTGTTTTAATAAACCTAAAACTTAATCAACTACACATATACACATGAGGAAGAATAAACCTAAAATTTACTATCAATCTACTAATTGTAAACCTAACAAACACTTAAAATCTACTAATTCTAATACTAAAACTACCATTTTACAACTAACAGTGGCACTAACCCTAAAACTAACACACACAAACTAACACACACTAACTCTAAAACTATTAATTTGCAAAACAAATGAACAAACCTTGGAGGAGCTTCGGTGGTGTGGAGATGCGGTGGAGGAGCGGCCGGAGAGGAGGCACTGTGGGCGACGGAGGAGCGCACTACAAGAAATATGATATCCTATGACCTTTTATTGTGACGCTCAAAATATTGGTGCGGGGAGGAGGCGGCCGGGGCGCGGGGAGGAGGCAGGCTGCGCAGGGAGGAGGCGGGCTGTGTGGGCGGGCGGATGGCGCGGGGAGGAGGCGGCCGGGGCGCGGGAAGGAGGCAGGCGGTGTGGGCAGGCGACGCCGGGGAGGAGACGCCCGGGGAACGGGGAGGAGGCGGCCGGGGCGTGGGGAGGAGGCGGGCTGCGCAGGGGAGGAGGCGGGCTGTGTGGGTGGGCGGACGGCGCGGGGAGGAGGCGGCCGGGGCGCGGGAAGGAGGCAGGCGGTGTGGGCAGGCGACGCCGGGGAGGAGACGGCCGGGGAACGGGAAGGAGGCGGCCGGGGCGCGGAGAGGAGGCGGCGGCGGATCGAGGAGGAGGCGGGCGGTGTGGGCTGGGTTGTGTGGTTGGGGACGAGCGTGCGGCCGCGCGGTTTTGGTTAAGTGGATAAGCATACGCCGACGGCAATGCCGTCGGCGTATGTGTTCTGAATTTCTTCCTTTTTTATAAACAAATAAAATATTATTTATTTCTCCATATAATATTTATTTATTTATTTCTCCATATAATATTTAATGTAGTTATAATTTATATATATATTGGACCTATAATTGCCCTCCCAATTTCAGTATCCCACCCCCGTAAAATAACGGTCTTGTGCCGCAGGAGGAAGCTGAGAATGAACAGAAGCGTCTTGAGAAGCAAGCTTCTTTGATGCAGCGCTTTTTCAAAAGTAAGGACAGTGAAAAACATGATAAATCTGGAGAGGATAACTCAGGTGCTTGCTCTGTCGCCCGAAAGGGGAGTTTTCACCTCTAAGTGCAGGAACTCACTAGAGAGAAAGTGAAGCCGGTGAAGCCGGTCACACCTACGAGTAGGATATTGCACATTTACAACACACAACACACTTGTATACATACGGTATGGCACAACCTAGATTTGGGTGGGGTTCCGACGCTCCAGGGCCCCGCTTCGGCGAAACCCTGAATCCGCTGGAAAAACCCTAATGTTTCCGTCTACCCCCATAGACGTGCGTCGAAAGGGGGTAGCCCGGTGGACTTTTTTGCTTGGTTGCGTTAGGTTAGGCCATAGGAACATCATAAACCAAAGTCTACCCCAAACGACACAAGATTCCATCCGGTTCGCCCGAAAGGGGAGTTTTCACCTCTAAGTGCAGGAACTCACTAGAGAGAAAGTGAAGCCGGTGAAGCCGGTCACACCTACGAGTAGGATATTGCACATTTACAACACACAACACACTTGTATACATACGGTATGGCACAACCTAGATTTGGGTGGGGTTCCGACGCTCCAGGGCCCCGCTTCGGCGAAACCCTGAATCCGCTGGAAAAACCCTAATGTTTCCGTCTACCCCCATAGACGTGCGTCGAAAGGGGGTAGCCCGGTGGACTTTTTTGCTTGGTTGCGTTAGGTTAGGCCATAGGAACATCATAAACCAAAGTCTACCCCAAACGACACAAGATTCCATCCGGTTCGCCCGAAAGGGGAGTTTTCACCTCTAAGTGCAGGAACTCACTAGAGAGAAAGTGAAGCCGGTGAAGCCGGTCACACCTACGAGTAGGATATTGCACATTTACAACACACAACACACTTGTATACATACGGTATGGCACAACCTAGGTTTGGGTGGGGTTCCGACGCTCCGGGGCCCCGCTTCGGCGAAACCCTGAATCCGCTGGAAAAACCCTAACGTTTCCGTCTACCCCATAGACGTGCGTCGAAAGGGGGTAGCCCGGTGGACTTTTTTGCTTGGTTGCGTTAGGTTAGGCCATAGGAACATCATAAACCAAAGTCTACCCCAAATCGACACAAGATTCCATCCGGTTCGCCCGAAAGGGGAGTTTTCACCTCTAAGTGCAGGAACTCACTAGAGAGAAAGTGAAGCCGGTGAAGCCGGTCACACCTACGAGTAGGATATTGCACATTTACAACACACAACACACTTGTATACATACGGTATGGCACAACCTAGGTTTGGGTGGGGTTCCGACGCTCCGGGGCCCCGCTTCGGCGAAACCCTGAATCCGCTGGAAAAACCCTAACGTTTCCGTCTACCCCCATAGACGTGCGTCGAAAGGGGTAGCCCGGTGGACTTTTTTGCTTGGTTGCGTTAGGTTAGGCCATAGGAAGGTATTTTACATGTGTTGTTTTTATTTATTTTACATGTATATGTTGTAGGGTTGGGTTACGGGAAACTCGAACCGTTATTTTACGGGGGTGGGATACTGAAATTAGGAGGGCAATTATAGGTCCAATATATATATAAATTATAACTACATTAAATATTATATGGAGAAATAAATAAATAAATATTATATGGAGAAATAAATAAATTTTATACAAATTGGAAGTACACGTGCTTGCCGTCGGCGTATCGACGCAGCTGGACGTATTTGTTCTTTCCGTCACGGCGTCCTTTTGTACGCCGACGGCACGTTTTATGCCGACGGCTGCCGTCGGCCTTACCTGGGTACGCCGACGGCGCTTCGTACGCCGACAACTGTTTCGACGGATGCCCTAGCTCGTGCTGTACGCCGACGGCCCCGACATTTAGCCGTCGGCGTACGACTCGGCCGTCGGCGTAGTGTGGCTTTCCCGTAGTGTCAATCTATCAATTTTGAGGACGAAAATATATGACCTTCAATGATTGTGTCTATTAATCGTGCCTTCTTCAATGATTGTGTCTATTAATCGTGCCTTCTCAGGTAGTCATTTTTTTCTTGAAAGCATTGTTAAGTAGATTTGAACCTAATCGAGGACAATGCAATTTATGACCATACTGGTTAGAAGTGACGACGATCAAGGTGTTGTCAATATTAGTGGTGCTATTGTTGCTGCGAGTCTCTGATTTCATGGACAAGTTAGTTTTTTTTTGGTCGATTGTGTGCATCCTTAATGTCCCGACTTGATCTAATTACTACTGTTCTTGCAGAGATTAGATATAATTGATATCATCCTCTTATTAATACATTCATTTTGTCGTTAAATAAAGACTGGATATAAGATTTCGCTCCGCCACTTGAACCCTTCATGGGTGACCCACTTAACCTATGAAGACCAGATCATTTCCAGGGATATGCACTCCAGGGCAATCTAAGAACAAGCTGGCGATCTAAAAAAGCAAGATACGTACGTATTGCAAGGCTAAAGTAAAAAAAAATGTATGCTGGCATGCATAGGCCAAACCTTGTTGGTGCAGGAGGAAAGAACCATGCCTGCACCCGATCATCCATGCGCCGATCCCGCCACAACAACAGTTGGATCATCTGGGAAATATGCCTTCCTTGTGATCGATAGCGACCTCTTTCCTTGTTCTTTTCTCTTTTGAAGGTTTGCTGCTCGTCGGACGCATGCAGTTGTTGGCCGGGGGAGGAAAAGCTCCTACAAGTGGGCAATCCATGCGCGCCGTTTAGATTGTTGGCTTGCAAGCGACGGCACACATGATGCGTGCTGTCACTGAGCTATACTAATAGCTAGCCTTGTTCTAGTGAGAGGGATTAGCTCGCTCGTGTAGCTAAGAGAGTGGAGTGTGCATAGTATATAGGACTAATGGACTGTATGGCTACCTTGTTAGTTGGCTGATGCAATGTTAGGTGCAACTGTGTGGCCAGTGCTGGCTGAAGTGTGGTCCCCCACTATTGCTGTAGCTATCTTCAGTATCTGCGCCTATCATGCATGTTGCATATGTATTTGTACATGTGACTAACCCAGTGCTTTAAGTGGTACACGAGTGGTATCCTAGAACGGGACTAGTCAACTAGAATATTGAAGTGTAGAAACATGGGATATGTATATGCCGATCTAGAGTTTAACTGAAAAACTCGGGTCAAAAAAATGTTGAAGTGTGTTGATCTTGGTGCTGCTTCTGAATCTCAGTCGAATTTGATGTATTTTCTCCAAGTAAAAAAAAAGGTGGTTCCATGCTAATTGGATACTCGATCTTGATTGGCACTAGGTTAGCAGTCATATTAGTTACAGAACCATTCACACCTCAGTCTATTAAGATTTTCGTACTGTATCCAATTAGCATGGAATCTCCTTTTTAACTCCATGTTAGAGGGCTTCACACCATCTATGTGATCCTTCGATTTGCTTTGGAAGAGGTTTGCTCCTCACATTGTATATGTTTGGCAATGTGGCTTTATTTATAAAGCGGGATGAAAACCTATTTCGTTGTAGATTTTCGTGTGTATTTGACCCATTCTGAAATTGCAACTTTAGTTAGGGGTCCAATATGTCGGGACGGGCAGGAAACACGCTGTCTACCTTCTCGAGAAAAGAAGCATCACATTGTAATCAACTCCCATTACACGCTTCTCTTCACGTTTTTTCTCCTCTACATTAGTTTCTTTCTAATTGGTCCAGTGCAACTAACGGAGAGGTACATGACTACACACCATAGAGGATGACAGTAGACAGCATTATGATGTGATGCGTAACTACGACAGAATTAAGGGGAAACCGACACCTAAATTACAAGAACCGGTTCAACGTCGTGTGACCCGCCAAGACTCTGTCCTTAATTTTAGATGGTGTGACCAGGATTGTTAGTACAACAACTGCATGCAACATACAAGCTAGATACCTAGTCGTCTTCCACTCCGCAACCACTAATTAACCACCAGGAAACAGAAAAGAAGCTAATAACCCATATCCGGTCTCGCTTTGCACGTGCAATATCTCTGCACTAACCACAAATTAAGTTCCTATCATCAACCCATGATAGAAAAAAAAAACGTTCGCCTGGGATCTGAAAGATCTTGGGTTTGTGACATCATGATGCGTACACTGGTCCCATTTGCATGTAGGGCCCGGCTAGAGGATACATGAGAATTTCCTTTCAAGGCAAGAAGGATGTTTTATGCCTTTGAGGGCTTGCATGGTTGTACCGCTGATGGTTGCAAGAAAGTCGTGCCCGTGATATGGTAGTAGTACTATGGATTGCATTTGAAATGGATAATGTGTGTATGGACCTACACTACACGCAAATCCACAAGGATTTGGATACGGATGCATATTGCGAGATTGGCTCATCATGGCCGCGGATCGTAGCGTGTGCGCGATGAGATCTTTGTCGTGAGCGAGTGGGGATTCGTGCGGCCGGATGGAACATCTTCCTGGATGGAGAAAATTGCAAAAAACCACCACAATTGGTGGTTCGGTTGCAAATCGCCACCACTTTTGAATGACAGTGTTGCAAAAACCACCGTTTTTTCTAAATTGATGCTCATTCTGACCAGTATGGCCCACCGTCAGACGTGACGTGGCGTTGTAAATTTTGCGAAAAAGTCCAGGATGCGATGCAATGGAGTGAAGCTTCATCGCTGGTCCTCCTTGTGATCGATCCATGCACGTCTGAGATATTAACGTATGTGATATGTACTGAACTGTAACTGTGTTTCGCTGCCCTCACTTACCAACATTAATTTCAGAAGAGATTAGCAATTGGAACAAAACAAGTCCCGCACGAATTGATTCGGAATATGGCCTTACGGCACAGCGCGGCCAGTAGATCGAAGAGAAGCAGAGGTAAGGAGAACGTGAAGAAGAGGCAAGGCCGACGGCGGCGTCTGACAGGTACAGAATACCCTGGTGGCTTTAGAAGAAAGCCTCATCCGCTGTCGCCAGTGATGACCAACCCAGCGGCTTCTCTTATCTATCCCTTACTACTCGGCGGCGGTGGCAAGCCGAGGAAGGGCACACCACAGGCCGCCGGTGACAGAATAGGGAGGAAGAAAGGACGAAGACCAAAGATGAATCCTAGTATATACAGTCCTAAATACAAACGGTAGAACCTGATATCAGCATTTTCTTGACGGGATTCAGACTTACCAGGATACGAGGTACTGTTATACGAGCATATGATTAGAAGTTATTTGTTCTCTAAGTTTTCTCCAAATTGATGAAAAGATAACTAGAGTTCAATGATCTATGTTTAGGCAAGCTCGTGGCAGGATAGCCAGAGTTAAGTAATCAGCAGCCATTTTTGTCTGAGACGCGCACAGTTCATGTTCTAGCTACGACTTTGATCAGATATTGAGTCGAACATCTACACATCAGATATTTACAGACGAGAATCTTTGCATTGGCAGCTACTCAGATGGCTGTAAGAGGGCGAACCATATTTTCCGTGCTAGTACTCCATACCAGCGGATTTATGCTAAGATGGCACTACTCAGATGGCAGATTATCAGTAACTGACGTCCTATTCATGCATCGGCTGTCTTCAGGCTTCCAGGGTTTCTGTGCGGTAGTCCAATAAAAGAGTAAGAATCGTACCGTCATGAAAGCTGCAATATGTGTATGGATGAAAACCAGGCCTACCTTGAGAACAGTCACATCATTAGGCATTCTTCCTACCCTCCGAACATGACACCGCGATGTCTCCTGACTGCACCTGGTCAAGGAGATGCTTGTTGTCCTCCAGCAGGCGGTCATATTTGAGCATTACGCCTTCCGATTGTGTTTTGGCAGCTAGGGCTTTGGCCTCTGCATCCTTGACCTCCTCCTTTTTATCTTTAAGTTGCAGCTTCAGCTTCTTAATCTTTTCATTCAGCGAAGCAATATCTTTCTGGTGTGCCTTGCTATCATCATCATCAGAGCTTCCAAATTTTGCTTCTTCAAATGTCTTATTTTGCTTAGACACAGCTTCCAAGTTCTTCTTTAGCCCTTTCAATCCGCAGTAGAATATCATGGTCTTCTTCAACAGTATTTTCAAATTTTCAAATTTTCAACAGTAGAATATCATGGTCTTCTTCAAATATGACGACGACGTTTCAACTTGATTAATTACCTTTTCCAAGCACACAATTAATATTGTAGATGAGACATGTAGTCCCTTTCAATCCGCAGAAATTAGTTAGTAAGCCTAATTAACAAATTGTAAAGATCATGACAGTGACTATTTTTATTATTTCCGTATCTTGTGCTCAAATCACAGCCTCGCTTATGAACGAGTAAGATTCTTCATTTTTGCAACCGACAATGTATTAGAGAAATTGTTTTTGGTGCCAGACTTTTCTTTTGTTGTTGCGGAATTTGCAGCCTGGAATAATATGACTTCGAGGGGCTTTGATCATAAGAGTAGTTTTAATTTTTCAGTCGGGCAAGAAAATTACCGGATCATTGGCGCCATTCTTAATTAGTTTTTTTTAGAAAAAGGGCAGCCCTAGCCTCTGCATCAATGCATACGGCTTGCTTTATTAATTTATTTTGACGTTTGTCCAGTCTATTACATCACCATTCTTAATTAGTGTGACAAGATGCAATTGTTTCTTCAGGAGAGTTGCAAGCCATGATCAACATCTGATCTGCGGTTGTTGCAACAGTATCCTCACCATTTCCCAAACTCGACGCCACAGCGTTTCAGCTCGAGTGTCCCAACACTACAGTATCCTCCATATTCAGATTTAAAAAACACACCAACGCACCATTTTCGAAACTCGATAGTTCAGCGTTTCAGCTCGAGTGTCGCAACACTACTGTCCATGATCCGAATAGCCAAAAGAAAATGAAAAAGATCTCGTCGCTTTTTTTTTTAGAGCGTTCACCGGGGGGAGCACAAAGGCTCCCACCTGAATTTTCCATTTATTACCCAGGGGAGGTAGGGTGAAACCCCTTATTTTGTTGCGGACAGAAGTGTACACTGAGGTGGGGAGGGAGACAGCGCCACAGCGTGGGCGAGCTCGAAGAACATGCGCTCAAGGAGCGAGGTAGGACAGCCAGAGATCAACATCGGAGCGGCGATCCAAGGGAAGACGGGCGCGCCAGAGGACCGCATCATCACGGCAGTTTTTCTGGACGAGAGCGAGGGAGGGAGCCGCTTTGTTGAAGACTACCTCGTTCCTGTGCTTCCATATATGCCAGAGGCAAAGGAGGCGCAGCGTGGCGGCCGTCTGAGCTGGAACAGACGCAGGGAGCGGGCAGTGTGCGGCGAGAGACACACTGCACGCAGTGGCGGGAGGCGAGCCCATGGCCGCCCAGAAGTGGCGGGCGAACGGGCATTCGAAGAACAGGTGGTCTGCAGACACGAGATTGCGCAATATATGCACGAGGTTTTTCTTTTCAGCAAAACTGTAGGGCGCACCGCGCACCTACTCTCCATCTGCGCGTGACCTAAACTAGAGTAAAATGCATCAGTGGTCCCGGAAGTCATTGGCTATGTCTAAAACGATCCTCAAACTTACAATTTGCCCTAATACAGTCCTTGAAGTTGCTCGGGGTGTCCATATACGGTCCTAACTATGAATCTCTACCGTATATCCCTGACATGGCATAAAAAAAACCACGAGGAGTGCACCCAGTCGTCGATTGGAGACCGCTGATCCGTAGTCCCCGCGTTGGCCGCGCCATCCGCCGACTAGAACATCGCGGCCATGCTGTCCTTGGCAGGTTCTCCTCCGCGCCGTCCCACACCACGTACTCACGCGTCAGCGCCATCCACAAGAACTCAACGGCGGGGATCTTTTCCCCACCGCTTCCACCGCTCTCCTCTTTTGAGAGTCGACTCCCGGCCCTAGTAGCCGCCCCTTTCCTCCCTGCTTTCCGGCGGCGTTGCCGGCCGGCGAGTGGATGGAATAGGAGGTAAAGTAGTAATAGCTTTAGGTGTAGTGATTGCCTCTATGGCGTCTGGCTTTATGCCGAATCGAAGCGTGTCGCCGGCGCTGACGAGCGGCGTCGGTCGATTTGCGATGTGCTCGTTCTTGGCTATGGTGGCGAGGTGCTGCGGGTGGCCAAGGGGGGCGACATCGGCGTCTTCGTCAATTAGCTCGTCCTCTGGCCAGATCTCGATCCAGCGAGATGTTCCTCTGGCTATTTCTCCGGCCGGCCGTGGAGGCGAGGGACAGAGATGGAGAGGGTTTCATGGAACTCGAGCTGGATCTGGCGAAGCCGCTGGTTTCGTGACGCCGGAGCTTCCGAGGTGCTCCTGGTGTATAGCAGAGGAGATGATGCTGTTCGTCAAGCTCCAGAGGATGGAGGACATGATCTGCATCGTCATCTCGGCGATCTTTGCGGTAATTAAGCTCGGATTTTTGCTGCTTCTTGCTTTCTTTTCTTGCTACCGAGGTAGAGGAAGAAGAGGATTGGAGAAGTGGTTGGGCCTGTGGCGGCAGATTCTGCTTTTTTTGCTGTTCCTGGAGCTGAGCTTATGCGGGTTTGCTTGCTATCGCCGGCGACCCGACGGCCGGTGTTGGATCGGAGCGTTGCTCCCGCCGATGCATCTTCTCGCCGTCTGCAAGATCCCTGCGTCCGCGTTGGGTGGATATCCCAGCTCGTTCTGGTCCGATAAGGGATCCGGCCCCAGCATCAGCAGCTGCCGCCTCCTCCGCGCCGTTGCCGCTGCCTCCGCCGAAGCGGCGTTGTGGCTGTTACCTCGCAGTGATCACCTTGCCATCCTCGCTGCGGCTGGGCTGTGCGCTCTTCACCACAACACGATGATGCTAGGCGTGGCCATGGCCGGGCAGGCGCAGCTGGGCAGTGCGGCGATGATGACGCTGCGGGACGCGAACCAGGCAGGCGCCGTGCCGCTCTTATTCTGGGCGCGACGTGCCCGTGCGGGTGGAGCTCGGCAGCCTCAAGCTGTGGAAGGTCACGTCCCGGGTGCGCTGTGACCTCGTCGTCGACAGCCTCCTGAGTCCTGAAAGCCAGCAGCCAGATCAGATCAAGACCACAACTGCAAGTTCAGTTTCAAGCTGAGATCCATTATTTGGGTTGTTCACGGGGATTGATCGACCAAGTTGTTCTGGCCGCGTTGGATTTTTTGGCAGCCTAGTGACGTGTTGCATCGGTTCGCTGCACTCCCCCCATCCCCCGCCCCCTATAGCTCTGTGCATGTACAGTACATCTTTGTATGTAGAGTTAATATTACGTTGATGTAAGTTAAATAGTTAGTGAGGAATAATAATATGCATTTTTCGAACTAGCTCAGTTGTCGCTGCAAATCATCCAGCGTGGAGGACCGTCTGGAGCTTGGTGTGGGCAATACGGTTGGGATTCGTAGTTAGGACCGTATGTGGACACAGAGAGAGCAAGTTGAAGGACTGCAAATTCTAAGTTTAAGGATCGTTGTAGACACAGCCGACGACTTCCCGGACCATTGATGCATTTCACTCCCTAAACTATGTTCCAAATCCTTAGCTCAGGCTGCACAACAATAGCCATCCGCCAATCACCGGTGGATGATCGATCGTGCCATCCATCCATGCAATGCAAAGTATCTGCGTCGGCTTAGTAAAGCGTGGCGCGTCGTCGCCGATGAGGCGTTGAGCTAGCTGTGTTAACAAAGACAGCCCCATCAGATTTTCAGATGGATCACCAACGCAAAGCAGATCGATCGATCAACGGACGGACGGACGGATGGATGATTAGTTAACGCGCGTACGTGTGAGGTTGTTGGTTTAGTGTCACATCCGGCCGGCGACGTCAAGCTGCGTATATGTGACGGATCAAACACAGTCGGTCGGTCATAGGATCGAGATTGGGGAATTAGAGGTACGTTGGGTGTGACGACAGCACTCGACATTTTCCATTTTGTTTCGCTAGAAAGATGCAGAGACGGACGTCATGTTTACGTTCGAATGCCGCAAATTCAGCCTTGCCTGGCCATGGAACATGCATACATGTTGCCGATCGATGTTGGGTTGGCATTGGCTAGATTGACCTTGATAATGGGTTAAAAACTTAAAATATTTTGGCCGTGATTCGATTATAGGATACTAGAAAAATTAAACAAACGCAAACAAATCAAAAGTTTCAAATTTCATTCATATTTGATTATATATTAAGAATGATTTGGAATGAAATTTGACCTAAACCCTAACCCTAGCTAGGCCTACTCGAGGCCGTCACGGCCGTCGTTCTCGCGTACTCACGCAACCCAACCCAACCCAACCCAACCCAAGCGCAAGCGCACGAACGCTCGATCGATTCGCGCTCGGCGTTGGCCCCGCCGCCGTACGTACGCTCGTGCGCGCATGGCCACCCGATCGACAGCGACCACCCATCGATTCGCGTTCGCCTGCATAGATGTTTGGTACGGTGGTCTTCAACCATCAGCATATATATGGCCAGATCGTTCGATCAATTCCACACACAAATTAACCATGCATGCAACTCTGGAAAATTGAGGAGACCGGTTGGCTAAATAACAGGTAAGAACGACTGCTGTACGTGAGCTGCGGATACTAGTAGCACTGAACAGCAAGGACCACGCTTCATGTCTCGCTAAAACAGTTGGGAATGGGACGGCCTTGCTCCTTTGGGCACGCATGTGCATCGGCTATCCTCTTTTGCCAATTTGGCCTCACGACGTGGCCAGCCCTTCTATATTTTAGATTATCATTACCAGCTATTCCTTCCTTCGATCAAGTCCATTGGCCTTTTGTAACCTGTCTGTCAACTTCTTTTTTGTTTTTGCGAGTCCTGTGAACTCGATATATACGTACACAACTGTGCATCTCGATCGACCTGTTGAACATGGCCGAGACGCAGAACAGATCCCTACTTTTTTTTTCGAAACGAAGGCAAAACCTTTGCCTTTTCTATTTATTAAGAAGAAGGTGTCCAGTTTATTAGCGGGAGAAATCGGGCGAAAACCGTACAACGAACACCACAGGAAGGAGCCCACACAACCACACAAAGAGCAACACCTAAAACGAGCAACACAAGGCAACAACCACAAGCAAACAACTACCCGTCCAACCTAGCACAACCACAAACTAATAACACGACAACCTCAAAAGGGATCAACAATCAAGAAGAACTGAACCTTTTCTTGGGACGCGAAACTTCTTTCTTGCCATCTTTTTGAGAGACTTCTCCACCTTTATGAATACACTGTCTGAAGCTATCCCTGTCAAGACGCAAATGATATCCTTGCCATATCCAGGGCAAGCCGACTCTAAATCGACAAGCAAGTCCAAAACCTCTTTGCCAAAGAGGACCTCAGACTTAGGCGCCAACATAGCTGACTCATCAACCTGGTCACTCAACGAAGAGGAAGTGACAGAACCAACCAAACCTCCACTATCCATAGGGGAAAGCAACTGGCAGGACTCATACGCAGATGGGGATGGTGCCATGTCCACCGCCAAAGACTCCAAAGAGCCCAACTCCATCGGAAGCACCATGGACGAATCCCCACAAGGCACCTGTAGCACAGACAAACACTGCGCAACAGGAGCCACAACCTCGGTGCTAACAACAACCTCAAGAACAAACGGTGTCGCCGGCGTCGCATGTAGAGCACGAGGAGAAAAATCCAAGCGGTCCTGGACAAGTTAGCAAGAAAGCTACCGTTTTGGAAAGCAAGATTGCTTACCAAAGATGGTCGTGTGGTCTACGTCCAGGCAGTCATGACTGCTTCCGTGATTTACCAGCTGATGGCGCTTGACCTGGAGCCGTGGTTTTTCAAGGTTGTGGACAAACTTAGAAGAGGATTCCTATGGGTGGGAAGAGAGGATGCCAGAGGCGGCAATTGCCTGGTAGCATGGCCTGCGGTTTGCCAGCCGAAGCGAACAGGTGGACTCGGATTCCACAACCTTCGGTGGCTCAACGCGGCCCTGCGAGCACGATGGCTTTGGTTACAAAAGACAGAGCCTGGGAAACCTTGGGCCGGACTCCAGTTCTGAGTCCTGCACGAAGCGATGGCCCTGTTCAACGCTTCGGTGGTGATCTCGGTGGGAGACGGCGCCCGGATCAACTTCTGGGAGGACCCGTGGATCGAGGGCAGAACGGCGGCATCGCTTGCGCCGACAATCCTAGCTATGGTCCGGCCAGGCATCCGACAGAAGAGGTGTTGGAAATATGCCCTAGAGGCAATAATAAAGAGTTATTATCATATTTCCATGTTCATGGTAATGTTTATTCTTCATGCTATAATTGTATTAACCGGAAACCTGATACATGTGTGGTTATGTAAACAACACAGAGTCCCTAGTAAGCCTCTACTAGACTAGCTCGTTGATTAATGATGGTTATGGTTTCCTAACCATGGACATGAGTTGTCAATTAATAACGAGGTCATGTCATTGGAGAATGACGTGATGGACAGACCCAACCAAGCATAGCAATATTGATCGGATCAATAAGTATATATTGCCATGTCTTGTATTGTCAAGTATCATGTTTCTTTGACCATGAGATTATGTCTATCCCGGGTACTGAGGAATACGTCTTGGGGGCTTCAAACGTCACTTCGTAACTGGGTGACTATAAAGGTGTCTTACAGGTATCTCCGAAAGTACTTGTTGATTTGCATGTATCAAGACTGAGATTTGTCCCTCCGTGTGACGGAGAGATATACTATGTGCTCACTCGGTAATGCACATTCGGTATCGCTTGCAAGCACGTGACTAAAGAGTTAGCCACATGGAATGTTATATTATGAAACGAGTAAAGAGTACTTACTAGTAACGACATTGAGCTAGGTATGGTGATACCGCCGATCAGATCTCGGGTAAGTAAAATATCGTGAGACAAAGGAAATGGAATACGTTGACATTGTGGTTCACACTGATAACGATCTTCGTTGAACTTGTGGGAGTCATTATGGGCATCCAGGTCCCGCTAATGGTTATTGATCATAGAGGAGTCTTGATCATGTCCACTTGTTCTTGAACCCGTAAGGTCACACACTTAAAGTTTGGTAACGCTAGAGTAGCTTTGGGATAATTATAATGGTGAGACCGAAGGTTGTTCGGAGTCCCGGATAGGATCCGGGACATCACAAGGAGCTCCGGAAGAGTCCGGAGATAAAGTTTCATATATAGGAATGTGGTTTTTGGGTTCCGGAAAGGTTCAGGAATTAACCGATATTGTATCGGGGCTTTTCCTGAAATGTTCCGGTGGGTCCCATGGTGGGGCCCACTATCCCGAACGTCCCACTTAGGATATTTGGCAGCCAAGTTCCTTCCTTGAGAAGTCTTGGCAGCTAGGTTCCTTCCTAGGGAAGCCTTGGAGGCTGGTTCCTTCCTGGGGAAGATTTGGAGGATGGTTTCTTCCTAGGGAAGATTTGGAGGCTGGTTTCTTCCTAGGCAAGATTTGGAGGCTGGTTTCTTCCTGGGGAAGATAGCCTCACACCCCCTCCCCACATCCTATATAAGGAGGGTACCATTTGGGGGAAAGAATAATGATTTTTGATTCCTAAGCCAGTACATTTCCTCTTACTCCTTTCTCTTGTGGTCTTGGCTTGATGAAGCCCTGCCCGCGTGAGAGCTCACCGAACCACCACACCGTCGTGCCGCTGGTTTGAATCCCATCTACTTCTCCTTCAATCTTGCTGGATCAAGAAGAGGTGACGTTGCTGAGCCGTACGTGTGTAAATCTCAGAGGCACTGCTCATTGTGGTGCTGATCGGAGTGAACCGCATCAAGGTCTACACCAAGCTGCGTTGTGATTAACGTCCAACGCTCGTGTTCTTCGAGGGTATGTTGATTACCCTCCCGTTACTTGCATCTCCTTAGATAAGATCTTTGGGTGTTGCTTCCGCATGTGAGAGAAAATTTTGATTTTCTGTCGCGCATATCCCTACAAGAGGACGGTGCGCGACGGCCTGGACAACAACGCATGGACCGGGGACATCGCTGGGGAGCTGACAGTAGATGCCGCTGTCCAATACCTCAAGCTATGGGATGCCAACAGTGCTATTCCTCGAGGTGGCGACCAAGACAACTTCAGGTGGAGGTGGACGGCATCGGGCAGGTTCAGTGCTCGGACCGCATACAACGCGTTCTTTGAGGGATTGACAGTGATGTCGGGTGCCCAGCAGGTCTGGCACTCGTTTGCTCCCTTGAAAGTGCGGCTGCATGCTTGGTTCGCATTGAGGGATAGGTGCTGGACTGCGGATCGTAGGCTGCGACGAGGGCTCACCTCTCACACGCTCTGCCACCTCTGTGTTCGTGAGAACGAGACCATGGAGCACCTCACGATGCGCTGCACGTTTGCTGCTACTATATGGAACGGCACCAATGCTCGGCTGGGTGTCTCGGTGCCACCCCCGACTGCTCAGAGCACCCTCGCCATTTGGTGGCCGGCAGCTGTGCAGCGCCTCCCACGGAAGGATCAGAAGACTGCAAATTCGCTGATCATGCTCATCATCCGAGCGTTGTGGCTTGAACGGAATGCTCGGGTGTTCGAAGGACATGCTACCACGGCGGCACTTGTAGGTTGACGCGAGAGTGACATGTATCTCAGCAGTAGGCGCCGCACCCCTAAGTGGTGCTGGCCGTGGTGTGTGCTCGCCCAACGACGGCTTGTTGTAACCTTCTCCTTGAAAGCTTAATAAAGAAACGCGCAGACCTCCTGCGGGTTCTCTAAAAAAAATGTTAGGTGCAACTGTGTGACCAGTGATGGCTGAAGTAAGGTCCCCCACGGCCCCATCCTTGTTGTAGCTATGTTCAGTTGTATCTGCCTTCATGTTGCATATGTATGTTTATGCCTATCATGTTGCATATGTATATATGTTAGATGTGACAAACGCAATGATCTAGGAGCATTAAGTTGTACACGAGTGGTATGCCAGAAGGCGGCTAAACAACTAAAAACATCAAGGGCAGAAGCACGGTATAGGCACATCGATCCGGAGTTTAAGTGCAAAACACAGATCAAAAAATTGAATGAGGGTGTCAATTTTTTCTCGCAAAAAGGAAAGTGAGTTTGTTGACCTTAGTACTGTGCATATGCATGATTCATCCACATTTGATTGTCGAATTTGACGTACTCCTCTGATTCGTAATTCTTGTCGTTAGTTGTTTAGGAGTTTGTACTAGAGTAGTATTGTTTATGTGACAGTTAAATCGGGCCGGAGGTAGTATTTTTTTCCCAGTGAAAAGGTGGTTCCATGCTAATAGGATACCCATGAGTCGTGACTGAGTCTGGGTTAACGATCATATTAGTTACGGGTCCAACGACGTCTCAATCTACATAGATTTTCTTGTGTGTTTGATCGATTCTTAAATTGCAACTTTTGTTAGGGGTCCAATATGTCGGGACAGCCAGGAAACATTGTCTACTTCTCGGAAAATGAAACACCAACACATTGTAATCAACTCCTGTTTTTTTACACACGCTTCTTTCTAAACTGGCCCTGCGCAAGTACTTGCCAGGTACTCCCTCCGTTCCAATTTAATTGACTTGCTATACATCCACATGTGGTGCATAGCAAGTCAATTAAATTGGAACGGAGGGAGTACATGACTACACACACTAGAGCATGACAGTGCACTAGAGAATTGAGGGGAAACCGACACCTATAAAACACAATAATCGATTCAACGTCGTGTGACCCGCCAAGGCTCTGTCCTTAATTTTAGATGATGGTGTGAGAGAGCAGGACTGTTAGTGCAACAACTGCATGCAACCGACAAGCTAGCTAGCTAGCCAGTCGTCTTCCACTCAGCAACCACTAATTAACCACCAGGAAGCAGAAAAGAAGGATAACCTATCTCCTGTCTCATTTCGCACGTGCCAGATCTCTACATCATACTTAATTCGTACGGGTCTCACTGCTCTAGCTAGAGGATTTTCTTTCAAGGCAAGAAGGAAAGAGCACCGTGGCATTGGTAGAGAGAATTAACAGCTAAACTGACAGTGAGTCCCACACCCACTCGAATAAGAGATTTAGAAAATCTGAGAAAAATGAAATAAATCTCAGCAAATAATCTGCTAGAGCTGACGCCATCATGACGTGAGATGCTCGATGGATGTGCCGTGGTACTGCAACTGGCATTCGGGTTGTGGTGGGGCAGCGCTGTGGACCAAGGTGTTGACGGGGCAGGTGGTGGAGAACTCCGACAACACGACCAAGAACCTCACCACGAAAGTAGGAGCTCCTCCGAACCGGAAGCATGAGGTCCAACTGCGGGTGCAGATTGATGAGGTAGCGGGTAACTGCAGCGGTAGGCATAGGCAGGCGGACGGAGCTACCGCATGGCACGTCAGCAGGGAGGATTGGGGGTCGTTCGGTGACGAGGTCGACTACGAGGACGATGGCGCGCGCCCGACAAAGGCGGGAGCGAGCTCGGGGAGGTGCTCCAGACCGGTCTTGCTCAATTGGCCATGGTGTAGACGGCCACGGTCGCCAAAACATCAACTAGTCTAATGCTATCAACTCTGAGCGGGCGGGGATTCGGCCGCATGGAACGTCTTCCTGGGTGTGATGCGATGCGATGCGATGGAGTGAAGTTTTATCGCTGGTCCTTGTGATCGATCCATGCTGTGACAAACAAAGCATACTGTATCGGAAAATAATCCACTGCCTGTGATTGGGAGGGTACAATCGTGGCTAATCATGTGATTATCATCATCACTGCGCTCGCCATTACAGCTGCCCGTGTCATCGTAACGATCGCCATCGCCATGTGATAAGGCCTGGCTGCAGTTCGAGGACCCAGCCTCGGCCACACGCCCAGCGGAGCTGCTGCTGTAGGTATCCGAGGCCGGCGACATTGCTCGCTCGTCGTCTTTGTCGTCGCCGGAGGTGGTGCCGCAATGGACCGTGATCCAGCTCGCGTCCAAGGTCCAGTCCGCCGAGCCGGCGGCTAGTGCGCGGACTCTGTCAGCGGGGCTGTCCTCCGTCGTGTCGTCTTCGTCTTCTTCCCACAATGCCTGGTCGAGGACGCTCTTGGGGGACACAAACATCGCCTTTTCGGTGATCCCTTGCACGGAATGGGATGAACATACAGCATTGACGGCTGCTGCTACGAATTCATGCTCGAGCAGCTGCTCCGCGGTCCACCGCTCCCTGGCGTCCTGCAGCAAGCACCTGCCCAGGAAGTCCTTGCCTTGCTCCGACAGCCACGGGGGGAGCTCCGGCGCCTCGCCCGAGAACGCGACGTGGTGCAGCGTCGCGGCGGCGCTGGCGAACCGCTGCCACGGCGCGGCGCCGGTGGCTATCTCGATGACCGTGCACCCGAGCGCCCAGATGTCCGCGGCCGGGCCCTGCTCCTCGCCCCGCGCGGCCTCGGGCGCCATGAACATCGGTGTGCCCATCAGCCGCCGCTCGCCGGCGGGTGCAATGCCGTTCTCCATGCGGCGCGCGCAGCCGAAGTCGGCGATCATGGCGCGGCCGTCGGACCCGATGAGCACGTTCCGGCCCTTGACGTCGCAGTGCGCGACCCAGCGGCGTGCGCGTGCGCGAGCCCGCGCAGGATGTCGCGCGCGCGGGACCGGATGAGGCCCTCCTCGCACCGCCCGCCGCACCTCCTGATCTCGTCCACCAGCGACCCGCCGGGCGCGTACTCTATGAGCATGTCGTACCCGCCGGTCCGATCCTCGGACACCCCGGAGCGGCCCAGACAGCGCACGACGTGCGGCGAGCTGAGGCTGCAGATGATGCTCTGCTCCCGCCGGAGCTCTGCCGCCCGGTCGGCGCCCACGGACTTCACCGCGAGGAAGTCGCGGTCTTGCGATCGACCGCGAGCGACACGGTGGCCGAGGCGCCCCTGCCGATCGTCGGTCCCCGCGTCCACTCTCCGACGACGCCCATTCTTGCAGCCGCCGCCGCAAGAATGGCTTGAGGCGCGGCCTGGTGGCGTGTGCTCTGCTTCTTGGTTCCGAGTAGTGGACGCAATTGGAATTGGGACAAGAAGAGGAGTTGTGTGATGGCTGGTGTCGAGCTATGTTTATATACTACTCCTCCAGCTCCGACTGGGCACTCTGCAACTACAAGGCTAGCAGATAGACAGAGACACGATGCTTTGGACGGGGGAGGTGGTTAATTGTGGGCTGTCCAAAGCGTCCCGAGCTGGCAGGAGGCGGCCGTCGCGAGGATATTCGCCATTTGGCGCCATTGGAGTGGCCATTTGCCCATTTTGAGGCAAGAAATTGGTGGGTTTGGGCAGTGCCTTCCTATTCTATGCTGCCTGAATGTATTCCTTCTTTCTTTTATTTCTTCCTTGTTTCATATTGGCACAACGCACCTAACTAACTTGTGGTACAATGGGGTATCTCAGGGTTTTATTGGTGGTGTTTAATCATGAGTTGGAGGGGAACACTTGTCGTCATCGAGAGCGTTTTGCCTGCCTCATCTGAGGAATGGAATATTACGATTGGGAAGGACTCACTCCTTCCTTTTTTTTTTTTTTTGGACCGTAAACTCACTCCTTCCTCACTTCTGTTTTTTGTTTGTTTTCAGCAGCCAGCCTGTTTCAATTGTTTGGCCAGATACGGCTAATGGACTAATGGCAACCGGGCGCGGCTTCTCTGCAGTACTGTACATCACTGTACCCTCACTGACATGTGGGACCGGCCCCATATGGCAGCGGCAGTGACTGCACCTCTATTACAGCAGAGGATCCCAGCGGATGGCAACCATGATAACTGATTTAGGTTTAGCTTACTTCAGATAGAGGACAAAAGGAATAAGCTCATTGAACATCTTGTTGGGAAAAGAACTTAGCCGAAGAAGTAAAATTTGGACAGTAAAGTCTATCCTCTAGTACACCTTCGGGAATTTTCGCCTTCTATGTACATTTTGATGACATTCCTTGTCCGGCTTTAACTAGTGCCCTTACTCTATTTTGAAGTAACAAGGTTAAGGTGGATTTAGGCTGTAGAAGTCATGACACTCCAGTAGTGAAATGCTTATTTTTGTCCAGGCACTTCCTTTCATACATGGAATTTAGTTTCAGTTCGGAAATTTTCCTAGACAACTACTCCAGTAATAGAGTATTTCTAGTTAAGGATCTACAGGAAGAACTGAAGCGGCCTGCCACTTACCTGAACCAATCGATCGACGCTAAGAATTGAAGGCAGCCACACCACAACACAGTTTCTGAATTTGAGCAGCCTAACTGTACTGCTAGGGTCAACCGACGGCTCATGCAATGGGCTTAAATTCCTGAACTTGTTCTTACAGTACAGGTACTTTGTTTCATAAATGGAATTTAGTTTCAATTTGCAAACTTTTCTTGACAAGTCCAGTAATGGAATGCTTATTCTTTACGTATCAAGATGCCCTATTTTTGTTATTAATTGTTCAGAATCTACAGAGTGAATGGAAGTGGTCTGCCACTTAGCTCGATCAATCGACCGACGCTAAACTGAACTTATAGCCAAACGACCAGTTAGCAACAGTTTCGAATCGAATCCCGGTCTTCTCCTCCGCGGACGGCTCACGCAATAGCATTCCCTTTAAATCGTACTTCCACTGACATAATATATAAACGATTGTTAGCCGTTTCCCTCCGTTGAAAGCATGCGTTTATTTTCTGTTTGTCTAGCTTGATTTGATGTACAACCGCAAGAACACTTCTACTAATATTGTGATACTCCCACTGGATACTGTACCTTGTAGCTTGCCGGCAAGGTTTTCCTCCGGATTGGCCGCTCGCATCGACCTTTCTTCCCATTTAACTTGAACAACCTGTGACCGGTGGCAAAGCCACATCTGGTTGAACACATCTTTCTCCCTCGCCACTCCCGTTGCCGCATAGAATGGAAGAATTGCGTGGCAAGACTCTGCGCCCTTTGCCTTTTCCTTTCTAGAAGTAACCTTTTTGGCTTTCCACTCAAAGAGGATTGCTCATGATTATTTATATGAAGGGGAATACTACTTAATTCTTGGGCACACTATTTGCTTATCTTGCCCTTATGCAAACTGTTTTTCTAGCTAGACCAACCCCTCTGCAACAATATGACGCCGACGTTTCAACTTGATTAGTTACCTTTTTCATGCACAAAACATAATGTATCAGTTAAGAATTTGACTCGGTAGGGATATTGTGGATGAGACATGTCATCTCTTTCGATCAGCAGAAATTAGTTAGTACGCCTAACAAATTGTAAAGATCATGACAGTGACTATTTTTATGATCTCATCAGGATCTTGTATAAAAATCGCAGCCTCGCTTATTAATCAGTAAGATTCTTCATTTTGCAACCGACAATTATTCAGACAAGCTGTTTTTGGGTGCCAAACTTTTTGTTGTTGTTGCGGAATTTGGAATATGAATTGGAAGGCTTTGATCAGAAGAATAGTTTATTTCAGTCGGGGGAGAAAATTTCAGGATCATTGGGGGCAATGCTTAATTAGTGTGAAGATGCAAATGTTTCTTCAGGAGAGTTGCAAGCCATGATCAAACATCTGATCTGCGGTTGTTGCAACAGTGTCGTCCATATTCAGATTAAAAGATGCGTCGCACCATTTTCCTAACTCGATACTACAGCATTACAGGTCGAGTGTAGCTACACTACTGTCCCATGATCCGAATAGCTAAAAGAACAGAAAATATAAAAAAGTAAACATCACGTCGTGTTTAAATAAGGAGAAAAATCAACAAACGAGATTGTTTTATCTTTTCAGCAAAACTGCAGAACGCAACTACTCTCCATCCGCGCGTGTACATAAACTATCATTCTTTCACAAATCTAAGCTCAGTCTGCTCAACAATAGCCATCAGCCCATCGTCGATCGATCGTGCCATCCATGCATGCCCTTACTATACCATTTTGACACACAGGATCTGCGTTCGTAGGTGCATCCCATCGACCGTCGGGCCAGTAAATATCTCCAACCGAACTCCACTAAGGTGACCCTAGAGTTTTCACATATATTCGTCACGAAATACATCACAAAATCAACACAAATTTACCCAAAGACGTTGTAAATGGATCACAATAAATCAATGAGTAAAACACACGTGGAGTCTACCAAGTTGCGGAGTTGGAGCGGATTGGTCACTAACTGGGAAAATGCTAACTATTGGTCACTAAGTTGTGTCAATATTGAACGTTTGTCATTCCGGTATTCCCACCGTTAAAATGCTGACGTGGACGATTTTTTTTTACAAAAAAGACCTTAACCTTCCGGAAATTCACATTCGCACCCGAGCTCATATGCTACAGTGATTTTCGGGAAAATAAAAAAATAGTAAAACATTTCAAAAAATTCCGAAAAAAATCACAGGCAAACATGAGTATGGTACGCACACCCGTCAGAGATTTGTCTTTTTTGCACAGGGCGGTCACAATGTCATTTCGTTATGAAATTTTACACGGGTGTGCGTACCATACTCATGTTTGCCTGTGATTTGTTTCGGAATTTTTTTGAAATGTTTTACTATTTTTTTATTTTCCCGAAAAAATATCGTCCACGTCAGCATTTTAACGGTGGGAATAACGTAATGACTAATGTTCAATATTGACACAACTTAGTGACCAATAGTTAGCATTTTCCCAGTTGATGACCAATCCGCTCCAACTCCGCAACTTGGTAGACTCCACGTGCGTTTTACTCTAAATCAATCATCCTTTTTTTACCCATGTTGGATCTATTTGTCATGTAGCAAATAAAAGAATCATTAAAGATATTCAATAATAAGTTAAGGAAACAACAAAACTGAAGCAAACCAAACTTCTTACATTTTGCACTTGGTCATAGCACCCAGTGAAGATGTTCACGGTGTTTTGGATGCCCATCTATGTCTGAGAGGGAGTCCTCGGTAAGCGTCATGTGGATTATATGCGGATGTTCATTGTAAACTCGATATATTTTTTCCCAAAAATCTTAGGCATTTGTTTCATTAATGGCATTCATGCTTCTGGTAAACCAAGCGTTGCACAACAACTCGTCCACATGGACAGAGTAGAGATTCCATCTCGATAGCATTGGACCCGACATTGAACCAAGTATCACAATTAACGTCCGTCCTGAAAAATAGATTTGATAGTGATGGATGAGATGCAGCGGGACAAACCAACGGATGACTGGGTCAGCTCCTGTCGAGTTAAGGAACTCGGACACCGGAGATGCGAACACCTCCTAGTTTTTCGGTAGGAGGGCGCGAGGTGCTCCGACGTCAGTCCCCAGAAAACGAGCACGAACACACGAGATTTTACCTAGGTTCAGGCCGCGTCGCCGCGTAATACCCTACGTCCTGCTTGTCTGGCTTGATTGATCCTGGATGAAGTCGTACAGGGTGTGTCTTACAATCCTTCCCTCTATGCTCCAGGCCTATCCAAGCTTCACCTCGGGAAGGTCTCCGAGAGAAGTCAGTTAGCCCTCGAGCTATGTGTCTAGTAGGAAGTCTCTTCCTCCTCCTCTCGACCTCGATCCTCCTTTTATACTCAAGGGGCTACCACAGGGGGTCGAGTTGGCACGTTCGGTCGTCGGCCGGAGGCACGCGTCGCGGCGCCGTCTAGGTGGCGGTCTTCAGCTGTCGATGTGCTCGCGGCGTTAGCCTTCATGCCGTGCCTTCAACCAGCTTTGATGTGATGGCCCGTCTAGGGCTGCTCCGGATCTGGCTAGGCGGATACGCTCAACCCCGCCCACGATGGGACGGGTGATCAGGTCCCATCGCGCACAGGGCTATGCTTCCGCTGTGGAAGCACCGGGTCTTGTCCGTGGCGCCAGTGACGCTTCCTTCTCTGCGAAGCCATCTTCTCTGGCACGGTGCAGGAATCTCCCTCCACGTGGCGTGATCCCTGATCTTCTCGGGGGGAGCACTGCCTTCTCCGGGTCTTGGGGCGATCCCGCTCTCGGGCTCCCCCCTCTCCGTTGTGAACGGACGGCGCCCCGCCGGCTCTCCGGAGAGCGGGGCCCTATATGCCGGCTTCCCGGGGGACCCCGTCCCCAGAACGCCGACAGTAGCCCCCGGGCGCCCCAGGGCAGAAATCGGGTCTCTGCCCGGGGGTGTCCTTCTGCAGCGCGGGGGGCCCGCTCCTCTGAGGCCCGTGCTACGGACGCGTGGCCGAAACCACTGGTGTCTTGTCTGCGCAGAGCCCCCCGTCCTGTCGCATCGTTTCTGCCGACGGTGGGAACCGGCGAGCAATGATGTATGTTCTGGGACGGTTACACTTCCCGAGGGAAGCGGGACCGTCTCTGCACCTCCTTCTTTATTTAAGAGAGGGGAAAGCCCGCCTCCGGCTGTCCTGCTGCACTTCTCCTCCCTCTCTTCCATGGCTTCTTCCAAGAGATCATCTCCTTCGGGGAGCCCCACTTCCCTGCCCCGAAGATCGCCGTTTCCCGCTCCTGGGAGGTCTGCAGCTCGGTTCTTTCGTCTTCTTCGTTCGTCGGGCCGCATCCCCCTTGCACCGCAACTGCGTCCTCCTCGCGGCTTTGGGAGAGGGCGGCCTTCCTTGGCGGGGCTCAGACTTGTCTCGCGGGGAGTTGGATTTTCTTGCTGTCGTTGGCTTTCTTCCTAGCTCCGACCGATCGTCGTGGCGAGTGACGGAGGAGGAGGAGTTGGTCCCTCGCCCATCTCCCGGGGAATGTGTGCAATTTGCTTCTCACTTGGAATGCGGGCTTTCCCCTCCGGTGCACCCATTCCTTTATTCCCTCCTCCGCTTGTATGGGATTCAGCTTCAACATCTGTCTCCGGACTGCATTACCCTTGTCTGTTGCTTCATCGCTTGCTGCGAGGCTTTCCTCGGGGCCCATTACCATCTTGGCTTCTGGTGCTCTTTCTTCTTCCTCCGGGGCAGGGTCGCCGGAGAAGGTGATCCCGAGTCGGAGTGCGGCGCGGTGAGGGTAGTCCCACGCCGTTCCCCCTTCCCAGACCTTGCTCTCCGGGGAACGTGCGGCGAGTGGCAGCGCTCGTTCTTCTACTATCCCGAACTTCCTTCCTCGTCAGGCGGGCCCGGTCTCCCTCCCTTCTCCCGGGGGTTACCAGCTTCCCAGAAGGGGTGGGCCCTCAGCTTCTTTGGCAACCTCGAGGAGGTACGGGCGCTTACCGACCGCTTAAAGGCGGCTGTCAGGCGTGGACTTACAGGGCTGGACCTTCTGTTGACGTGGATGGCCCGGAGAGTCTAGCCGCTGCAGCTCCGGCTCCACACGATCGGGGAGTGGTCTCCAGAGAGGGACTACTCCCGGATCATGTCGAGGGAGCTGCGGGTGCATGAGATGGAGGGGTGGGTCCGATCCATCTCGGCGCTCCCGATTTGTCGCCCGTACAGGCCAGGCCTCCCGGCGCTCGGCGCACCCAACCCCCCCTTGCGGGTGAGCCATTCTCTTCCTTCGGCGTCAGTGTCTTGGCTCGGTCATGTCTTGCTCGTCTGCTTTCGGGCTGAGTCGGGATGGCTGCATGCGTGAGGTGAACTTACATGTGTTCTTCCCTTCCTGTGCCTTGTGTAGGACCTCCAAACCAGCTCCGCGGTGATTCGTGTACTCAAGGAGCGTGTGGCCAGTCTCCCGGGCCCTCTCCTCCTGATACGCCGGCTAGAAGAGGCCTTGGAGGTGTCTTTCTTGTTGCCCGTCCCTGTCTCGGTGTCCTCGCTGTTGCTCTCTTACACTTGTCGCGCCTCTGCATGCAGGTTGAGGCGGTAGCTTCCCGGTTGTCCCTCGCGCTCCTGCAAGCGAAAGCGGCGGCCCTGCGGTCCGCCCTGGCGTATGCCAAGGAGACTCCATCGCCGGTGCTGGGGCCCCCGGTTTTCCACGGGGCCCCCTAGCCCCCGGATCCCTCGGGTGGAGAGACTGGTGTGCTACCTCCCCGGGCCCATCTGTAGGCCCCGAGATTGTAATTTCGGCGAACCCCGCATGGTGCAAACGATGAATTTCTCTTTTATTTTCCTGGTGTTGTTTGTTAGTCCCGGGGGGATCTCTCCCCCCGAGTGCCCGCTCGACGTGATGGCTCGGCGAACCCAGACCTAGTCGCGTTGCGCCTCTGGGGGACCCTTGATTCCGAGGGGCATGCCGCCCCGGGGGGGGGGGCAGGATATGCCCGCGCCGGTAGGCTCATCACTAGGGCTCCGTTTCCGGTTGCAAGTGTACAAGATACGGGGTATTCCGATCGTGCCGACTTGCATGCCGCTAGGGCTTTTACTCATGAGTTCAAGTTGTGGTGGCACGGCGAGCTCCGACCTTGCTGAACTTTTCCAGCTCTATCATCTAGGGGTTCGTTTCCGAACATGAGTCTCATTGGGCACGGCGAACCCTGACCTTGCCGACACACTCATCCCTAGGGCTATCTTTCCAGATACAGGTGCCTTGGCATTCATGGGTTCCAACCAAGGCTCCCGCCCCGCGCAAGGCGGGGACTCCGGGTGAGTGGCTTTCCGGGGTGCGCGGGATCTCGTGTCCGGGGCACCACTTCTTCCCCACTTACTCCCCCAGGGAGGGGAGTTGACGCGAGCTAATTTGACCCGGTGATGGCCCTTCACGTAGTTACCTGCATGAAAAGTAAATGGGTTAGGTTGAGACTCCAAGTGCGTAAGTGGAAGACGTGTTTTCCCCACTAGGGGCGACTCGAGAGTTTAATATCGAACTCTCGGGGAATCAGTAGTGAAAGATTTATCTTCCTATCCTTCTCTTGGTCCTACAAAACAAAGTAAATGTTTTGGTGTTCAACCTCACCTAGTGGTTGTCAAGCACAAGGTGTGAGAATAATATCAAGATAATATGCAATGCAAAAAAGAAATAAATATGTTGTGGTGATAAATAAATATGCAAGGATGGTGGTGGCAATGATAAATGATATTTTTGGGTTTTATATGATGTATGCAAGATGTAAAAGTGTTTTTGTATTTTCGGATTTTTAAATGGCAGAAAATGGAAAATAGATAAAAGTTGTTGGAAAGGTGTTTCTTATGATTAAAAATGGACCGGGGTTCATGGTTTCACAAATGTATTCTCTTTTTAATAAAGTGGTAGACAATGGAACACTAGAGTTGACATATGAGATTGCAACACAAAAGTTTAGTGACAAGTTACTAGTTATATGGGCATCAAGTCCTAACATAGAGACCTTTTGTTTATTAGTCTCACAAAAGCTATCGCACCACATGGTGCAGAGACACTCGACAAAAGACGAGCAACAGCCCTTGGCAGCCCCAAGATGCGAACTAAATCATAACATCTCAGTAATTAAAATAACTCAGAGTATAGCTTTAAGTATCATGACATGAAGTTAAAATAAGAACATGCTAGATCTAGTCACGGAGAAGTGGCATGATCACCCACAACCCTTGTAGCATGGTATTTTTGTTTATCCCTAGTGAGGTAACAAAGTAAGGTAATATACCCAAGTGGCTCGCGATATTACAGTGGTCAGCTTACCGCACTCACCACCCCCGTTACTACAATTAATGCACACATCACCCCACACACGCTCTCATAAACATGCTTGATCAAATCAAGTAAATAGGAACAGGGTACATAATATGCATCTACTTTCATAACTGAAACAAAACAATTGCAATCTCAAACATATATTAACTCATAAAAAGATCCACCACATAAATATTACATAGATGACCGTAATCATGTTCAGCAGCTCATACAGTGCTAATTAGTGAAGCTCAAAGAGAGGCGAGATACATAAGTTACTTCCACAAACCCATAGTCTAGGGGTGGACTACTCCCTCTTCATCATGGAGACGGTGGAGAAGTCGTTGGAGAAGATGGAGACCACGCCGGCAGCGCCCCGCCGGAGTTTTCCCCCTCCAATCTGCAGCTCCAGTTCTCTGTTTCGGTGTTTCTGTGTTTCGGCGGCGCTCCTGAGCCTCGAGGGCCAAAAGAGGGGGCCCCACGCGGCCAAGGAGTCTGGCCACGTGGGCCCACTCAACTTGGGCCTCGGGCCTCCGCTTGTTTGCTTCCTTCGCTCCCAAGTCTTGTCCTTCCAAAAATTGATGCTCGTAAATTTCCAGCTCATTTGGACGTCGTTTGGGTCCCTGAAACATCAAAATATAGAAAATAGGGTTTTCTGCCTGTTGATGGCCCTTGAAGAGGTTGATCTACGGCACCAGAAAACACTTTGCTGCGCGCTAAGTTGACGAGGGAAAATATTGCGGTGTTGCTTCTATCTCCCCGTCAACGACGCCAGAAAACAGTCTTGATCTCCGGTGCGTAGTTACCTGCGTCAAAAGTAAATGGGTTAGGTTGAGACTCCAAGTGCAGAGTGTGTAGTAGTGGAAGACGTGTTTTCCCCACGAGGATGACTCGAGGGTCTAATATCGAACTCTCGGGGAATCAGTAGTGAAAGGTTTATCTCCTTATCCTTCTTTTGGTCACCTACAAAACAGAGGTTAATTGTTTTGGTCCTCAACCTCACCTGTGGTTGTCAAGCACAAGGTGTAGAATGATATCAAGATAAATATGCAATGCAAACAAGAAATCAATATGCAATGATGGTGGATGAATGTGTAAGGATGATGATAACAATGGTAAATGATATTTTTGGGTTTTTTATGATGAATGCAAGATGGAAAAGTCTTTTTGTATTTTCGGATTTACAAATGGCAGAAAATGGCAAAGTGATAAAAGTGGTTGGAAAGGTGTTTCTTATGATTAAAAATGGACCAGGGTTCATGGTTTCACAAATGCACTCTCTCTTTTAATGTTGTGGCAGACAATGGACACATAGAGTTGACATATGAGATTGCAACACAAAGTTTGATATCAAGTTACTAATTATATGGGCATCACGTCCTAACATAGAGATCTTTTGGTTATTAACCTCTCTTATACTCCACCAAGATGTGAACTAAATCATAACACCTTAGCAATTAAGATAAATCAGAGTATAGATTTAAGTATCATGACATGAAGTGAAAATAAGAACATGCTAGATCTAGTCATGGAGTAATGGCAATGGTCACACCCACATCTCCGGTAGCATGATATTTGTGTTTATCCCTAGTGAGGCAACAAAGTAAGGTAGAAATACCCAAGTGGATCGCAGAACTATCTCTCACGTTCACTGCACTAGCCACCCCTCCGTTACTCCAACTAATGCATACATCACCCCACACACGCCCTCATGAACATGCTTGATCATAACAAGTAGATAAGAACGGGGTACATAATATGCATCTATACTCATAACTGAAACAAACATTTGCAATCTCAACCTATATTAACTCACAAAAAGATCCACCACATAGGTAATACCAATATGACCGTAATCATGTTCAGCAGTTCATACGGTACTCATTAGTGAAGCTCAAGAGAGAGGAGAGATACATATGTTACTTCCACAAACCCATAGTCCAGAGGTGGACTACTCCCTCTTCATGGTGGAGATGATGGAGATGTCGATGGAGATGAAGGAGACCACGCCGGTAGCGCCCGCCGGAGTTTTCCCCCTTCAATCTGCAGCTCCAGATCTTCGTTTTCGTGTTTCTGTGACATGGCGGCGTTTGTGTACGGGAACGCCAGGGGACCTTTTTTATAGGCGTTTTTAGGTCAAGACGAAGGCGGTGGAGAAAGGATCGACGACTGCGGAGCTTCGAGGGCCAAAAGGGTGGGCCCCACGCGGCAGGTACAGGGGCCGTGTGGGCCACCACCTTTTTGCCTTGCGGGCTCCGTTTGCTTGATTCCTTCTCTCCGAGGTCTTCCTCCATCCAAAATAATGACCTCTGAATTTTTCCTGAATTTTATGACGACGTTTTGGTCCCTGAAACATAAAAGGAAAAAAATAGGGTTTTCTGCCTGCGCAGGGTTAATTCCATAAAAATAGGAAACAATTATTTTATTTCCTAAAATCATTAAATAACAGTGGTATAACCCTTATATGATGCAAATATGATTGGAATATGAGTGATATAGTGCAAAGTTCATGTATGCATTTTACATGCATCACCTGTGTAGGGTTAAATCCATAAAAATAGGAAAATTATGAAATATTCCAAAAATCATTATAAAATAGATATAACCCTTATATGATGCAAATATATATATGATTGTAATATAAGTAATATAGTGCAAAGTTCATGTATGCATTTTACATGCATCACCCGGCTAACCCAGACCTGGTCGACGAAGGTGTACTTGGGGGGGCACGCGTGATCTCGTGGTCCGAATGCCCCCGCTTTCCACCGGCGCGGTGGTTAGGAGGGAGCGGCACGGGCCGGAGGTGCTTCCGGCTCCGCTATCGCTCCGTCCCGAGTATTTTCTACTTCTTTTTGGGCGGTCGCTCCGTTGCCTTCGTCGCATGGAGGCAAAGAAAGGGGCGACAAGCACCTCCCATCCATGCCCTCCCCCCGCTCCCAAAAGTCTCGTTCGGTCATCTCGGGAGGGGTGCCCGGGGTGGCCGGGGGATCCCCATGGGCCGCCTTCGCACCCCGTCCCTTGGTGTCCAAGACGTGAGTAGCAGGCGCTACGCCTTGCTTGCCTGTCATGGCGGTAGCGATAGCCGGGGAGCCCCGCCCGGAGTTGGCTCGTGTGAGGAGCTTGAGGCTTAGGGGGTGTGGCGCCTCCATATGTGGTCGAAGTGATATCCGAGCCATGCCGATGATGAGTTCCTCGGGGTCCTTTCCCCCGACGGTTCCGGTGAGTGTAGCCGCCCCCATCCCCGATGTGGGGGAGGGGCCTCTTCGACGCTTGGTAATGGTTGGAGGTGGGGTGGCCGCCGCGTTTCGATGATTGGCGATTGGTTGGCGGAGATGAGCGTTCCTCTGCCGATGTTGGAAGCTTCGAGCCCTCCGTAGTTGGCGATTTCCGTGGGGACAGGCCCGCGGTAGGTCGGCCCCCGAGTCGGTGCGTGGCTCCGGGGCCGCTCGTCTCTAGTCTTGTCCTTGTGACGACGCTCTTGATCTCCTTCCGTGGCTTGAGGGTCGTTTGCGGAGCTCCAGGTGGGGCTCCGTCCTTCTTCTTCCGCGATGCTCGCGAGTCTTCATTTCCTGGGCCCGCCCTCTTGCTGGGCGGTCCGGGCAGTCTCGGGCGTGGTGCCCCAGTTCCTCGCAGATGAAGCAACTCCCGCCGGTGAGTCTGGTCTCGCGCGTAGCACGCCGCCTCCCATGGGATGCGGCGAAACTGTGCACCGACCGGCAGTCCCGCGCGTCGTGGGTCAGAACCTTGTGGACGGGGCACCACGCCCCCGACGCCGCCATCGGGCCTGGGCCCTTAGCGGCGGGGATCAGCGGGTGTCCTCGCTTCCGCGGGCTCTCCCGCGGCGGAGCTGCTGTCTCCGTAGCGAGCTCTGGGGCCCGTCGCCCCTCTTCCATTTTGGCACACTTCTCGGCCAGGGCGTATAGCTCTTGTAGGCACCCAACATCACGGCAGCCGAGCTTCTCTATCATACGGATGTCGCGCACCTTTCGGCGGTAAGCCTGGATGGCAGCGGCCTCCGGCATGTCTGGACAGAAGCTCAAGGCGTGGCGGAAACGTCGCGTGTAATGTCGGAGCATCTCTCCAGGCTCCTGCGCGGTGAGGTGCAGCTCCTACACTCCGCGCTGGCGCTCTGTCGTCGTGGGAGTCGTTCCGGTCGCCATTGGCCCCTGGAGCACCCAGCGGCCCTGCCGCCGCTGAGGAACGACCGCGGTTTTGGCGACGAAGCACGGGTGCCCCCCTACCTGGCGCGCCAGATGTCGAGTTACGGAACTCGGACACCGGAGGTGTGAACACCTCCTAGTTGTTCGGTAGGAGGGCGCGAGGTGCTCCGACGTCAGTCCCCGGAGAACGAGCACGAACACACGAGATTTTACCCAGGTTCAGGCCGCGTCGCCGCGTAATGCCCTACGTCCTGCTTGTTTGGCTTGATTGATCCTGGATGAAGTCATACATGGTGTGTCTTACAATCCTTCCCTCTATGCTCCAGGCCTATCCAAGCTTCACCTTGGGAAGGTCTCCGAGAGAAGTAAGTTAGCCCCCGAGCTATGTGTCTAGTAGGAAGTCTCTTCCTCCTCCTCCTCGACCTCGGTCCTCCTTTTATACTCAAGGGGCTACCACAGGGGGTCGAGTTGGCACGTTCGGTCGTCGGCCGGAGACACGCGTCGCGGCGCCGTCCAGGTGGCGGTCTTCTGCTGTCGCCGTGTCGATGTGCTCGCGGCGTTGGCCTTCATGCCGTGCCTTCAGCCGGCTTTGATATGATGGCCCGTCTAGGGCTGCTCCGGATCTGGCTAGGCGGATACGCTCAGCCCTGCCCGCGATGGGACGGGTGATCAGGTCCCATCGCGCGCAGGGCTATGCTTCCGCCGTGGAAGCACCGTGTCTTGTCCGTGGCGCCAGTGACGCTTCTTTCTCAGCGAAGCCATCTTCTCTGGCACGGTGCAGGAATCTCCCTCCACGAGGCGTGATCCCTGATCTCCCCGGGGGGAGCGCTGCCTTCTCCCGGGTCTTGGGGCGATCCCGCTCCCGGGCTCCCCCCTCTCCGTTGTGAACGGGCGGCGCCCTGCCGGCCCCTCCGGGGAGCGGGGCCCTATGCGCCGGCTTCCCGGGGGACCCCGTCCCTGGGACGCCGACAGCTCCAATGCCGGAGTTGCCTGACCCACGGCTGCATTCACCCTAGGAAGCCAGCGGTGCAGATCTCTTATATCCTCCATCGAGCAGCGGAGAGCGTCATCCTCGTTGTCCGACGCGGGCCTGGAAAACTCCACCACAAGCGCGTCCTAGTGTGGGGTCGATTTCAGACCCAGATCTGTCGTCGGAGACGACCATGTTCAAGCGGAGGGTAGGGGATCGGTCGAAGGTGAGCCAGGGTATTTACGGGAGAGGATGAAGGGTCAGATTGGGCCATCCTGGGATGAATCCGACGTGGCGGTTATTCGGGCAGCTCATTTTCGTCCCTCATAGGGACACACATGGTACGAGAGTTGATGGATAGCCTGGCATGATTTTGGTATTACTTTAAACTTTTTTTGCTGGGGAAGAAATTACCGGGTCAGTGGTTCATGCTTGATTAGTGTGACAAGATGCGTAGTAATGCATGGCGCGTCGTCGACGTTGAACTGTAGTGGATGGATGGATCACCAATAAGCAGATCGATTGGACGGATGGGTGATTAGTTAGCGTGTGAGGTTGTTGGTTTAGTGTCACGTCCGGCCGGCGACGTCAAGCTGGCGGTCACGCATCAGACGGCCGATGGATCTGAAAGAAAGAAAACCGTGGCCAAGCTGGGGTGCGTACGACATGCAGAAATATAATTGACGTACGTTCTCTTTTTTGTTTCGCTACTAGTAGCCTTGCACGTGCACGCACGTCTGAACTAAAATTTGTGAATACATTCTTCTTCTATATTTCGAAGTAGTAGTAATACTAATATAGTGTGATGAATTATAGTCAAATTTATAAAAATTAGTCTGCGAGCAACATTTGGCAAAATTGCATGTGCGTTACAGCGGGTTTAAAATGATTGAATATTTGCTCACAAACCTAAAAGATTATATATTTCCAGCACTCAAACATATAAATGTCATTCGGAAATCACGTAGGCAACACTAATTGAGCTTCAAGCTCAAGTTCACCCACGGTAATTTTCAAGGTCACTTAAGCACCTTTTTTTAACATCTTGAAGTCCTGTTATTTGGATCAAGACTGCTTGCGGTGTGCATTAACGATGTCTGTCGACGCTGCCAGGAGCCCTGTACTCGGTCGTCGTTTTTTCCAGGCCACCAGCCGAGTTCCTTCTCTCTCTTCTTTCCACTTTTCTTACCATCGCCGCCACACCAGTCGAGCAATTTCCTGAGCCTAGCAGACGCGCTCGCGCCCTAGCTGCTGCGCTCGCCTGGGTATTCCCGTGCTCGCGCGCCCAAGAGCTACAGACACGCTCGCACATTAGAAACAGAGAGAAATTATACAGATGACGGGTTTTATACCAAGAGGCATCTTTTATTTTTGAGAGAGACACAACCAAGATACATCTTTTATGAATACCAGTTTTACGAAATTATCTGTACTCTACTGTGAATGTAATGTTTCGGGTAGCTAGTACGAATCATGATTCCGGGAGGAGAATCTGCCGGATAATCTGGTAAATAGCTCCAATATATCCCTTGCGCTGCTCTTCCTCCGGAAGCCTCAGCATGCTCGACACCTGCTCAAACTTCTCCCTCGCCAGAGCCACATCCGCCGGCGACGCTACGGCCGACACCGTCCCCGGCAACGCCCTCAGGTCCCTGTGGAACTCCGGCGGCGACAGCGCCCACTGCATAGCCCAGATGCAGAGGGGACGCATGTAGTGCAGCGACCGGTACCCGCCGCCGCCGTCAGCCGTCCAGGCCTCCGGCGTCTGGAACGCGTACCCGTACCCCTCCCTGCTCCACGCGGCGTCGTGCGCGCCCTTCGCCGTCCAGAACGCCGCCTCCGGCATGCCCTCGTGGATCATGGCGGCGGCCACGCCGTAGGTGACCCCGGGCCACACCTCCTTGGACTGCGTCGACGACTCGTCCACGGCGCCGTCCGGCCGCATCCCGTTCACCGCCCCCACCGTGCCGCCCTGCACCCGCATCACTAATTAGCAGTGAAAAAGATTAGATGAATGAAGGATTTACAAAAATCCATTGGGTTCATTTGAACCCAATAGTTGTACTGCAGCGCCGCCCCTGGTTGTAGTCCAGCACCGTCGCCAGCGCGCTGCGAGCCTTCTCCTCCTCCACGATCGGCTCAAGCCCGCACACGCGCGCGTACCATTGTCCGGCGAGCTGGTCAGACATGATGGACTTGCTGTTCGCGCCGCCGCTGTTGTCGTAATCGAAGTATGAGCCGTTCCAGAGCTCGACGTCGTACACCCCCTGCGCCCTTTTGTACCGCTCGAGGAAGTATCCCTCCGCGCCGTGGTCGCCAACGACGCGCGCCATGGCGGCCGCCGCCTGGAGCGCCGCGACCCAGAGGCCGCCGGTGTAGGCGCTGACGCCGGAGACGGACCAGAGGTCATACGTCTGGTCGGGGCATCCCTCGTTCTCCACCATGCCGTCCTCGTCCCGGTTGAACTGGTCCATGTACGCCATGGCCAGGTACACCGCCGGTCCCTCCCGCCATAGCCCACGAGGCGTAGCTTGACTTGCCGACGCTTCTTATTGGTGGCAATCCTTTGTAATTAAACACAAAACGAAAAGATGGTGGCAATTTAGTCGTATTATGTGATTGGTGGGAGGGCAAAATGATCCAAAACGGACAATGTTGAGTTGTCAAACATTGGGACGATCTGAGCCGTTTGATCGGATATTGAACGGTCCAGATTTAAAGTATCAGAACAACACAAGTTTGCTCTTTTAATAGTAGTATAGACTAGCAAGATACAGAGAGGGACGTCATGTTTACGTGCGAATATCGGTTAGTTAGGACTTGAGTGAGGCAGTGGTCTACATATAAGCCGGTGAGCAAATTCAGCCTGGCCATGGAACATGCATATATACATGTTGCCGATCGATCGATGTTAGTTGGGTTGGCCGTACGTGGCCTGACCTTGATGATGGGTTCGATATTTTGGCTGGGATATGAATTGTCGGATGGGCATATACGGTACTACAGTACTGTCCAGGTAATGCCCGTCGACTAGAAATGCATGCATCTTTCGTCCTAAATAGTCATGTGACTAACTATGAGCTACTAATAGGTCCCTCCTGAAAACATCTCATTCACCATCGATGCAAGTGATGGCGCCAGCGAATCCACGGGGGTTGGACGTACTAAGCGGACGAAATGTGTCGAGGGAGGAGGCCCCATACTGTGCGTGCTGATCGAAGCGCGCATGCATGTACACCACCGACCGTCACGATCGTCGTCCACACGCTCGGCTCGTCGCCGTCCCAGCCCAGCCAGCCACCGATTGATAAATCTGGTCTGGTCCTCCCGATCGACGTCGATCGGTGCGTCGCTTTGATCTCGCCTACTCACGCAACGCAACCCAAGCCGGCCGCACCAACGCTCGATGGATGGCCTGTCGCCGAACCTACGTACGCTCGTGTGTGCTGTTACCAGCTATTCTTTCACGTGCATTGGCCTGTAGTAATCTCTGGGCTCGATATACAACCGTGGATCGGATCGACCTGTCGAACAAGGCCGGTAACATGATGAGTATAGAATAGTTGAGGCTACATAATGTATCATACCTTCTAACAAATCAAATTAGCATTGATGACCAATGGATTTGTAAGACACTTACAGGATCGGTGCCAAGAAAATAAAGAGATCGCGGAACATTGCCGGCAACACAGAACAGATCCCTGCTTGTGATACTCTGTTGTGATGAGACTAAAAGTGGATACTCAATTTGTGACAGTGTTGCCATGAGACTTTGTTCTTGGGCGTGTTCTTTGAGCTCAATCTATCAATTTTGAGGACGAAAATATATGACCTTCAATTAATCGTGCCTTCTCAGGTAGTCATTTTTTTCTTCTTGAAAGCATTGTTAAGGAGATCTGAACCTAATCGAGGACAATGCAATTTATGACCATACTGGTTAGACGTGACGACGATCAAGGTGTTGTCAATATTGGTGGTGCTATATTGTTGCTGCGGGTCTCTGATTTCATGGACAAGTTAGTTCTTTTTTGGGTCGATTGTGTGCATCCTTAATGTTCCTACTTGATCTAATTGCTACTGTTCTTGCAGAGATTAGATATAATTGATATCATATTGTTATTAATACATTCATTTTGTCGTTAAATAAAGACTGGATATAAGATTTCGCTCCGCCACTTGAACCCTTCATGGGTGACCCACTTAACCTATGAAGACCAGATCATTTCCAGGGACATGCACTCCAGGGCAATCTAAGAACAAGCTGGCGATCTAAAAAAGCAAGATACGTACGTATTGCAAGGCTAAAGTAAAAAATAAAAATAAAAACGCATGCTGGCATGCATACGCCAAATCTTGTTGGTGCGGGAGGAAAGAACCATGCCTGCACTCGATCATCCATGCGCCGATCCCCCACAACAAGTCAACAACAGTTGGATCATCTGGGGAATATGCCAGCTTCCTTGTGATCGATAGCGACCTCTTTCCTTGTTCTTTTCTCTTTTGAAGGTTTGCTGCTCGTCGGACGCATGTAGTTGTTGGCAGGGGAGGAAAAGCTCCTACAAGTGGGCAATGCATGCATGCCGTTTTGATTGTTGGCTTTGCAAGCGACGGCACACATGATGCGTGCTGTCACTGAGCTATACTAATAGCTAGCCTTGTTTTAATGAGAGAGATTAGCGCGCTCGTGTTGCTGCATAGTATAGGACTAATGGACTGTTTGGCTACCTTGTTAGGTGCAACTGTGTGGCCAGTGCTGGCTGAACTATGGTCCCCCACTCCTGCTGTAGCTATCTTCAGTATCTGCGCCTATCATGCATGTTGCATATGTATTTGTACATGTGGCTAACCCAATGCGTACACGAGTGGTATCCTAGAACGGGACTAGTCAACTAGAATATTCAAGTGTAGAAACATGGGATATGTATATGCCGATCTATAGTTTAACCGGAAAACTCGGGTCAAAAAAATGTTGAACTGTGTTGACCTTGGTGCTGCTTCTGAATCTCAGGCGAATTTGATGTATTTTCTCCAAGTAAAAAAAGGTGGTTCCATGCTAATTGGATACTCGATCTTGATTGACACTGGGTTAGTATAATCATATTAGTTACGAAACCATTCACGCTTCAGTCTATTAAGATTTTCGTACTGTATCCAAGCTAGCTACCTAGTCGTCAACCACTAATTAACCACCAGGAAACAGAAAAGAAGCTAATAACCCATATCCGGTCTCGTTTTGCACGTGCAATATCTCTGCACTAACCACAAATTAAGTTCCTATCATCAACCCATGATAGAAAAAAACGTTCGCCTGGGATCTGAAAGATCTTGGGTTTGTGACATCATGATGCGTACACTGGTCCCATTTGCATGTAGGGCCCGGCTAGAGGATACATGAGAATTTCCTTTCAAGGCAAGAAGGATGTTTTATGCCTTTAAGGGCTTGCATGGTTGTACCGCTGATGGTTGCAAGAAAGTCGTGCCCGTGATATGGTAGTACTATGGATTGCATTTGAAATGGATAATGTGTGTATGGACCTACACTACACACAAATCCACAAGGATTTGGATACGGATGCATATTGCGAGATTGGCTCATCATGGCCGCGGATCGTAGCGTGTGCGCGATGAGATCTTGTCGTGAGTGAGTGGGGATTCGTGCGGCCGGATGGAACATCTTCCTGGATGGAGAAAATTGCAAAAAATCACCACAATTGGTGGTTCAGTTGCAAAAGATCACCGGTTTCCAATAAATTCGCAAATCGCCACCACTTTTGAATGACAGTGTTGCAAAAACCACCGTTTTTTCCTGTGAACACGATTAGCTAAGTTGATGCTCATTCTGACCAGTATGGCCCACCGTCAGACGTGACGTGGCGTTGTAAATTTTGCGAAAAAGTCCTGGATGCGATGCGATGGAGTGAAGCTTCATCGCTGGTCCTCCTTGTGATCGATCCATGCACGTCTGAGATATTAACGTATGTGATATGTACTGAACTGTAACTGTGTTTCGCTGCCCTCACTTACCAACATTTTTTTTTTGAATTTTTCCACGTATATTAAACCAGCAAAGAGTACACGATGATATCGATTACAAAAACAAAACTAAAAGAGACTAGCAAATCTATGAGATCTTCAAACTCTTTCTTCATCCATGACACAATCTTGTATTTTTCTGAAAGCAGCCGTAAAACAACGCCAACACCACCAAACCACAGACCTGTGAATATCACCGAAGGTTCTTCCTTTTTAATTTTGAGCCGCAATGTCAAGGCTTTGTGCACGCATGCATCCATTAAATTAATCAAGCAATATCGGCAAGAGCACCACCACTGATATTCCAAGGACAAATAACCGAACCACTTTGTCGACGTCGTTGGGAGCCGAGAGAACGAATCACCATTGCCGAAGACGTAGTAGCCGGGATAGATATTGCGAGGACAAACCTCCTCGCGACAACCATGAGAAACAATCCAAGATTGATCTGACGAACCAAGATCTGAAGAACCATATCTAGACAGACTTAATCTTCCAAAGCCACCATTGACGTCGGGAAGGATATCTCGCCGTCAAACGAAGCGTGGAAGATCACTTATTGCAGATGATACCATCTCCATTAACGAAGAAGATGATGACCAAAACCAAACTCTACCATTAAGGACCTTCGAAAAGCGCCGTGCGCAGGTCCGAGGTCCCCACCCCTTCTAGTGCCAGAACGGCACCTAGAGGAGACAAGGACAAGGTCCGAGGTCCCCACCCCTAGGCCGCCGCCACGATCGCCTCCTCTCTCCTGTCTCTCGTACGTGACCGCGTTTTCCCCTCACTTACCAACATTAATTTCAGAAGAGATTAGCAATTGGAACAAAACAAGTCCCGCACGAATTGATTCGGAATATGGCCTTACGGCACAGCGCGGCCAGTAGATCGAAGAGAAGCAGAGGTAAGGAGAACGTGAAGAAGAGGCAAGGCCGACGGCGGCGTCTGACAGGTACAGAATACCCTGGTGGCTTTAGAAGAAAGCCTCATCCGCTGTCGCCAGTGATGACCAACCCAGCGGCTTCTCTTATCTATCCCTTACTACTCGGCGGCGGTGGCAAGCCGAGGAAGGGCACACCACAGGCCGCCGGTGACAGAATAGGGAGGAAGGGAGCAGACAGCACCACCACCCAGCAGGGAGGATGAAAGGACGAAGACCAAAGATGAACCCTAGTATATACAGTCCTAAATACAAACGGTAGAACCTGATATCAGCATTTTCTTGACGGGATTCAGACTTACCAGGATACGAGGTATGTTATACGAGCATATGATTAGAAGTTATTTGTTCTCTAAGTTTTCTCCAAATTGATGAAAAGATAACTAGAGTTCAATGATCTATGTTTAGGCAAGCTCGTGGCAGGATAGCCAGAGTTAAGTAATCAGCAGCCATTTTTGTCTGAGACGCGCACAGTTCATGTTCTAGCTAGGACTTTGATCAGATATTGAGTCGAACATCTACACATCAGATATTTACAGACAGAATCTTTGCATTGGCAGCTACTCAGATGGCTGTAAGAGGGCGAACCATATTTTCCGTGCTAGTACTCCATACCAGCAGATTTATGCTAAGATGGTACTACTCAGATGGCAGATTATCAGTAACTGACGTCCTATTCATGCATCGGCTGTCTTCAGGCTTCCAGGGTTTCTGTGCGGTAGTCCAATAAAAGAGTAAGAATCATACCGTCATGAAAGCTGCAATATGTGTATGGATGAAAACCAGGCCTACCTTGAGAACAGTCACATCATTAGGCATTCTTCCTACCCTCCGAACGTGACACCGCGATGTCTCCTGACTGCACCTGGTCAAGGAGATGCTTGTTGTCCTCCAGCAGGCGGTCATATTTGAGCATTACGCCTTCCGATTGTGTTTTGGCAGCTAGGGCTTTGGCCTCTGCATCCTTGACCTCCTCCTTTTTATCTTTAAGTTGCAGCTTCAGCTTCTTAATCTTTTCATTCAGCGAAGCAATATCTTTCTGGTGTGCCTTGCTATCATCATCATCAGAGCTTCCAAATTTTGCTTCTTCAAATGTCTTATTTTGCTTAGACACAGCTTCCAAGTTCTTCTTTAGCCCTCGCATTTCTCTGATGTAGTTGTGCAGCCGGTCAATGACGAGAGCAAGGAACAAGATGTACCCTGAAACATGTATACACATTAGGGAGTATTGTGTGACTCAGATCAGATGTAGGTTTGACACAGCTTAAGACTCAGACTCGAACCGTACAAAATCTCAAAACCCTCCAACAAAACAGTGCACCATTATGCATGGAAAATTTTCTCACAGAACTACAAATGCCATGTAAAATGCTACTGTGCTTTGGTCTCAAGCAGGACTGATCTCTGAGACAAATCACTCAGCTACGACACAAACAGACAAAAAATTACTATGAAACATCATACATAATTTTGCGTATTTAATTGAAGAGTATGAACTATGTTACATCAAAGAAAGACGAATCACAAAGTTGAGGGTTTAGACTTCAGAATATAAGGTCTCGGGGATCAAATTTTGTCAATATTTCTTCTCCAGAAGCAACAACTCAACTAGCTTACATTTTTTGTTGGCAGAATAAATAGAAGTCTCCAAAACCACTGTAAGAATCCTCAAAAAAATTAAAAGACTGAAAGGGAATTTGATATCACAAACATAAGACCAACCACGAAAGAGTGGAGCCATAACATGGTGTTTTCCTAATGTCACAAGCCACAAAAGACTATTGTTCACAGCACAGCGAGTGACTATGCCTAGCTACTCCACTATACAATACTCCCTCCGTTCCAAATTAATTGACTTGGGTATGTCCAAATATGGATGTATCTAGACACTAAATAAGTATAGATACATCCATATTTGGACAAACCCAAATCAATTAATTTGGAACGGAGGGAGTAAACAATAAGAATCCATATATAACCAGCTAAAAAGGTAAATCCTCCCTTTTTTCTATTTAACACTCCTACCTTTTAAAACCATGTTATTGTGTGTTTTAGGACATTTCAGATGTATGCAAGTTCATCAATTTCAGGACTACATAGTCACTCAAATGTAATAACTGGAATTGCAGAAACAAATTAGAAAATTTTATACATCAGTACTTAAGAATAATCGAGATCCTAAAGCAACAAATGAACTGTTCCAGAACAAACATAAATATAAGATATGCTACAAATCTTCAACTTCATGATTTGCCAGATTTTACTACATAAGAAATGTATGAAACATGTAATAGTTGATATTCATCTCTACGAGATACATCGTCAGTGGTTCGATTTTGCATTATCTACTCATTTCTGATTCAATCTTTTAGGAACAAAAATTTCATTTAGCAAGGTGAACATAACACTCAAACTTTAGGGACTACATATTGCAGTTATAGAGGACATCCATTATATGCAAGCATCTATTTCAAAGCTCATTTGAACTCCGAATAAATATACTTAATGGGAACAAGCCATATCTTTACCACCAAATAATGAAGCAACTATAGGAAAACAACTCTCAGTGTATAGCAAAAAAGCTGTGCCATTCATCAGCTTGGGCCAAAGATTATATCACTTTCAAGAACAAGAAAAATAGATGAACACCCATGAAATCACGTGAATCTTTTTCTTGGAAGTCATAAATGATAACGACACCGCGAAAGAAGAGGAAAATGGTACCTAAACAAATGTCAACAGATAAGTGTAGCGTACCTGCACTTAAAATATGGCAAGGTACCTGTGTATAGTGCAAACCCCTGGATCGTTTCATTTGCACACACAGTTTAAGATGTAGTATCACAACAAAGTATCATTATTACATCGAATGATCCAGACTTGGTAAAATATTCATTACAACTTGCATAGCATATAGCTAGCTTGAAAGAGTAAAGCAGCGGAAATAATAATCCTCATGGAGTCCTCATCCTTTGCATGTGCCACAGGCGAAAACATGTTGGTTGCAGACTCGAAACCCTTAACGAAACTCACTCGTCGTCAGAACAATCTGCAACAAAATAAAATTTTGCAACAGAGTGGGTCAGATACCATTTAAAAATGGATCTGGCAAGTGACACTATGTGGACACTTAATGGAATAACTCTATAGCCTATATGCATATTTTGGCTGGTGGAGTTCAAGGCTATTTTGCATAAAAGCCAATTTTGCCTAACACTTTGTAAAACATATTCATCAAAAGTTGGAGACGATATGGTATAAGACCATAGTCTCATCTACCCTTGTTCACCATCAAGTTTTACTTTCGAAATTGGAATGATGAAGCCTCCGTTGAATCCTTGATCAGCTGCTCAAATTGTCCGTAACCGGGGACACGGCTAAGTACTTAGTTTTTAACTCTGCAGAGGTTGTGCACTTTCACCATTAGACCCAACAAACCCAAACTATCCTCAAGCACTCAATTTGTGCTAAGGAAAAGGAGAGAGTTGAGACGAGATTTTTCAGAAGCATTTTCCCATCCCATACCGACTTGACGCGCTCCCATGCTAACCATTCTACCACCACCTGTCAAGTCGGGACGAGTCCACGCAACTTAATCCATCTAGCCAGAGCCCATATGACTAATGGCTGCACGGTAAGCAACTTCACTTAGAGAAAACCTTGGCCTCTTAATACCCTGGGTGGCAACCACAAGTGACCATCCCTTAGAGGTCACCCCTAAGAGATGACACTCAACCTTTCCATCATCTTTTCATAACCAAGTCCACCCAGTGATAAATTACTTAGTAGAATTTAGCTTTAAGGAAAACACATTTGCATAGCATCCAATAATCTACTAAGTTATCAAAAGGGATTCTAGACACAACTAGAGTAAAGGTATGGTGGGTTTAGCATATAGCGATACTTCTATCCAACACATGCATATAGAAATACACTAAGTAATGCATATAAAATACTTAGGAAACTTCATGGGGGTGTGCCACTTGCCTTGGCAAACAGAGTGTAGTAGTAGCAGTTGCAACCACTTTCGTCTCTCTCCGGAATTTCTAACAATTCAAACAAATCACAAATAAACATTCAATCATAATGCACACTTGGAAAAATATGATATGCATGAGATGCAGATGATACGAAGAAATGTGGTATGAAAGACAAGCAAAACAATATAAGGAAAGACCTAATATAACAATGTCCCAAAAGGCTAAGGCAAGGTCAAAGTTAAGCCAAATAAATAAAATAACAACTTGAGGAGTTGTAAGGCTACTCCAAGTCTTCACAAGTTTGGTCTTCAATTAATCTTCAACTCCTTTGTAGCTTCATTGATCTTTTATGGTCTTCAATTAGCACTCAAGGAGCTTAGTCATAAACACAAAGGACTTGGTCTATGTCCAAAGTGAGACAAAATAGAAAGAAAGAAGATGGAAAGAGAATAAGTAGTTGGTCTTCTACAATTCTTCTCCTTGCTTCATTGTAGTCTTACTTGATGTGATGACTTCATTGCACTTTGTGGACTTGTTGATTCTGAAGACTTGATGATGTTGGCAGAATCCAGGTTGGTCTTGAATATAACTTAGTCACCATGAAGTCTAAGAGAAGAAGGAAGAAAAGGGCAGAAAGGAAAGAAAGACTTAGAAAATTGTAGGTGGTTGGTCTTCATGAACTTCTTCTTGATTTTCTTCTAAGTACTTTTACTTCTTGGAGATGCTTCTGGAGTCTTGTTTTCTTGGCTAAGTCCTTCATTGGTTTCCACTAATTCTAACTTAGTGGTTTTCGACTAGGAGGGTCAAAAGGACTAACATGCATCCTCAAAATTTTTTTCTAAGGAGGAATGTCATGTAAGAAGTGCAAAATATTTCTAAGGACTAGAGATGCATGCCAAGCCATGAAATTATTCTAAGTTAATGCAAGACAAGTAAGATGGTCCAAAAATGACTAAGGACCAAAGGTCAAACAACGAGTCCAAATAATTTCTAAGGAAAAGTTTTAACAAAACAAGTGACAAAATCATTTCTAAGGAAAGTACACAATTTATAATATGCTAAATTTTTGCTAAGTAAAGGATGACAAATATGAGGTCCAAATTATTTCTAAGTGTTTTTGAGAGCATCTCTATTCTTCTAAAAATACTAAGTCATGAATGATTCGAACATGTGATAAAAATAATTTTTAATATTAAATATAATTAAAATAACACCATTTTTACTAAGTCAAAATAATTAAAACAATTCCCAAAAAGGGAAATGAACACTATGTCGAAAATAATCCTAAACAAAATACTTAGCAAAAATAGGGAGAGGTTTTCCTAGGAGGAGTATAATTATACAATTCCAATGCAATTGGATTCACTCAAAAATATTTTTTATAATAAAAGATATGCCAAATTTACTCAAATAACACATTTGTAATTTGAATAAATTTAAATTTGGCAAAATATAAAACTAATTCAGCCAAACTATTCTAAATGTCAAGGGTTTTCCAAAAAGATTTTATTTGCAAAATTTGGACTTATAGAATTAAAGTAATGTAAAAAATACTCAAACTTAGAGTTTCAAAATCACCGAAATTTAGTTACAGTAAAAGTTAAATATTTTAACAGATCTGAGCAGATCACAATTTTCTGAATCCGTAGACATCAAGTTTGTTAAATTTGGACATACGGTTTGAGAGATATGTATTTTACAAGTTTTAACAATTTTCTGGAATTTTATCAAATTCGTATAAAAAACAGTTGACTGGGTTGACCCAGCTGGCGACGTGGCGCTGCGGTGGCGCTGACTGTGCAGCTGACTCCGCTGCCACGCGGCGCGATTCTACTGGTCGGTACCTCTTCACCTATAGCTCCTAATCTGAACCGTGGATCAACGATCTAGCGGCCAGGACGAATCCGTCCTGGACATGCTGGTGCTCACCGGAGAAACGACGACGGTGACGAACTGCGGCTTGCCTGCGATCGTAGATGGCGTACTGCTGCTCCTTCAGGCTTGGAGACGGCAGGAATCGGTAGAGGTGATCACGGCGAACTCGATGGCATACTTGGCGACGTCCTCGGCTGCTCCAAACGACGGCAGCGACCGCTCTCCGAGCTCCTGTACCGGCGGCGCTCCGGCGACGATTACAAGCTTCCTGGTACACCGTTTTCAAAAAGAAAATTTCAGGAAGGTGAGGAACAAAGAGGGTAACAGGATGGACAAAGAAATAGAGACTAGGGTTGTGCGAGGCGACGGCGACAACCTCCGAAGCTCGTCAATGGCGGCGGCGGCGGTAGATCGATTTCGACCCAAAATTCGGGCAGCCTGGTGGCTGGTTTTTGGGGCTTTTTAGGGTAGAAGATGCGCGAGGTTGTTGGCTATTTATAGCCGGAGTTTCGTGGCAAAACGATAAGGGAAATCGGAAGAAATCGAGGATTTTGCGGACAAAACACGTCACGTACGAACTCTGTTCGTCCTAGGATTTCTTGCCGTGTACGTGACGATGGTGTTGGGCTGACTCGCTGCTGTTGGGCCTTTGCTCTCTGCTGCATGCGCGCGAGGCAAGTTGGGCTTGGCTCAGTTAGCTAGGATTTTTTTTTTTGTTCTTTCTTCTTTTCTATTTTCTGAAAACTTTGATATCTTTTAATATAAAACTCCAATTTGATTCAAACCAATTTCTATAAATTTATAAAAACAAACTCTTTGTTTTGAAACTTTCAAACAAAATTTTCCATACTATTTTACCACAAACCTTTGTAAATATATTTAAATGAAAATTTGACACTTAATGTCTATTTTTAAAATACACTTCATAAACCAAATAATTGGGGCTTGGTTAAATACAAACAAAATAATACACATGTAAATATTTGAAATTACTTATTTTCAAAATGCAAACAAACCATCTCAGCCAAGAAAATAACCAGAACAAATAAACACATAAAAGTCAGAAAACAACTATGGAGCAAACTTTGCTCTTTTATTTTTTTATTACATTTTCTAAAATATGTTTTGAGTGGAAATAATATTCCAACTTTTGCAATATACAAATGCAGCAATACAATATGCAGATGAATGCATGCATGATTTTTCTTTTTAAAGCAAAATACATAGTAGTTTTTAAAAGTTTTAAATTTTTCTGATTTTTCAACTTTTTAAAAAAAACTTGGGATGTTACAATAAGGTATATAAACTGCGCATGGGCGCTGCAATTTGTTTTTTGAATTTAGCATCAGGGTAACCACAAAGATCAGGCAAGAAAAATACTACTCCCTCCGTTCACTAATATAAGGTATTAGACCAATCATTTAAATTTTGGTCACATACATTTTAAAATGAGTGAATCTATATATAAAATATGTGTACAATACATATGAATCAATAAAAAGTTGGAGTGCCTTATACTAGTGAACGGAGGGAGTGTCTGAGATGCTCATTTTTACTTCAACGTTATTTGTCTTCGAGGCATGATTTTAGTGACCGTACGTAAAAAAACACAGGCTGTATGGACATATTCTTCAGTATACCTTTAGAAATGAAAATGACGCAGCACAAAAAACAGGAAAATGGTGCATAAACAACAGATCAGGATATTAACTAAACGTGAATGCTTCAATATAATTTTGCATTTGGAATGGTAATCATAACAATTTCAGGAAAAATAAATACTATCTGAGATGCTCTGTTTTTTTCTTAATGTTATTTGTCTCCGTGAAGTCATTTTAGTCACCGTATGTAACAATCACAGGCTGTATGAGCATAATCTTAATATGTACCTAAAATGCATATTAGTCTGAGCAGTGTAAGACTCGTCCTGTATATGGTCCTAAATTCAATCATAGCTGGCTCATTGAGCAAGGGTAGAGTATTCTATGTTACTACAACTAATTAGTTAGCACACTTTCTTGAATCCCTAAGCCATACAAATTACCGCTGCATCTTAAAATCACGGCAGGTTCCGATATGACAAGCTAATAGGTGGACTTATGAATACTCTATTTACAAATTACCACTGCAGCCGACAAATGAGAAATTTAACTTGAAAGGGGGCAGCGGGCAAACCCTAAAGGTGGCCCGTGGGTAAAAGACATCCTACATTTCTACATCATGTTCAGCGATGGACTATTTGATTGCATACACTCCATCTGAAACTCGAACTGAACTGTAATTATGAACTTACATTACAGATAACCGAAATAACTTTAGTATATATGATTAAATTGTAAATCTATTCCAAGCATTTAGGACACCCTAGCATATGCAGCTACTTAATTACTTATCAAGGTATCATCTCAGTACATCGACCTAGAACAAAATCAGTCGTTGCGTGATACCCTATGGTGAAATCGAGTCCTCCGTTCCCCTTTAACCCCAGGAAACCCCCCACACCGACAGTATTCACAGGGGGGCATCACATCAGGACGATGGATCGAATCGAAACATAGTAGGAAATGCAAATTTAAGAGGAGAAAAGTGTCCGGATCAGAAGCCCAGGACGGCAAGGTGTGACGTACGTACGTACCCATGAGGGAGGCCTCGAGTAGGTGCCGGGCGGCGAGGACCTGGTCGGTGGGGGAGAGCGCCGCGGGCGCGTCGAGCTCTCCGGCGCCGGCGTGGCCGTGGATGCTGGTCATGCTGTGGAGGCTGGACGCGAGGACGACGAGGAGGGTGGCGGCGACGGTGCGCACCATGACGGGGGCCCGGCCGCGCTTGAGGCGGTCGAGCGCGAGCATGGCCAGCTTCCGCAGCGGCGTCTTGAAGAGCAGCGCCGTCGCCAGGCCGGCCTCCGCGGCCAGCACCGTGAAGAGGAGGTGGATCATCGCGGATGGCTGCGGCGCGGCGGGGCTGCTGGGGTTCGGGTGGGGACTGGGGGCTTTGTACTGGAAAGCGAGGAGGACGCGGTGCCTTTCCTTGCCCCGGGGGTGGGTTTTGGAATGGAACTCACACGGAAGGGCAGAGGAAATTGCCGTCGAACGGTCACGGACGCCGTGTTGGAAGGGTTTTGCAGTTTCTGGGCGAACAATTACGACTCTACGAGTAGGTTTTAGTTGGACCGTGTGCTCCCTTTTTGGGCTCTCGCATTGTCTATAGGTCTTTCTTCGGAGAAGGAATTGAATCGGACCATACAAATGAGCAAAAATGCAATACCGCAACCTTAGAGGATATACACCAACTATTCACACCTTAATTTCAATCACGATTTGGGGAACAAATTTATCAACGATTTTTCATAGGTCAACGTATTGTCAATAATTGATGGATATTTGTAATTTAAAATTCATGTAATTTTTTGTGCATGCATTGACAAAAAAAAAATTAAAACCACGCACTAACTTATTTTTTAGTTTTTAATACATAAATAGTAGTAGGAATAATATGGTCCGTTGGATGCAAAATCAACGGTCATGATAAACAGTGGAGATCCTCTTAGTTGTGGGAAAACCATGTTGTAAAAATGAGCTTATACTAACCTTACTGCAACAGGAGGGTGAAGCCAAAGGAACAACGCCAATCAAACCGACCACACAGCCTCAGATGTTGATTTGTCGCTTGTCATCAACGTTGCACAGATCTCATCGCCACCGATTGGATCTCGTAGCCCAAATCCAACTTCAAGAAACAAACAACCATCAGGAACTAAGGTACACATCGTCGAAGAGACGGCTACCGCAACATCGTCGCGACTCCATCCTCACGCATCCTCGTCCTCATGAATGCCAATACATAGACCATCGGCGACCACCAACACAACTCGCTGGTTAGTTAATGGAAAGTGTGATGTGTTAGTTAATGGAGGTCGTGCATTTCTCTAGTGTTTTGGGGTCTAACTAATCAACATATCATATTGATTCATTCGCAAAAAAAAAATCTCATCTTGATTGTTATTAATCTTCTCTATCTAAATAGGACAGCCCCCACTACCTGAATTTTCTGCGTTCCTGTGCGTCCACGTCACCCTTTTTTCTTCCCACGTGTTCTCGCGGTCACAGTATAGCGTGATAGCGTCGCTAGCTCCCTGCATGTGTCCAGTATTTCTCGATGTGGGCCAGGGCCAGGGCAGGGAGGCCCTTCTTGGGTAAATGGGCTGGGCGACACTGCGTGGGCTGAACGAGATTCCTCTTCGTTGGCTCGCTCGCTGTTCGTCGTGTAAACAAGAGTCGGCAGCCATTCGTGCTCCTGGTGGTGCTCTCCGCCGCCGCGACCTACGTCTTCTTCTCCACAAGCCCACAAATGCCCTGCGACCTAAGGCCTCCTCGCCGCAAATGATTGCGAAACCACTCGATAAATTCCAGCATTCATTGTTGAGTATCGTGATTAGTTAGGAAAAATAGGATAGTGTAGGATTTGATTCTACCTTGACTTGTACTCCAAGCAGATCATGTACTCCTTTATATACGCCCACGAGGCTCAAGCAATAGAACCAACGATTCCACCAATCCCTCTCTATTCTCCTATATGGTATCAGCCTAAACTCGATCCAAAACCCTAGCCGCCGCTTCCGCACCGCGCCGCCCCCGGGGAGGTCGATCTCCATGATCTCCGCCGGGGGCCGCGCCGCCCGTACCTAGGGTTCGTCCGCCGGTCCGGTTGATCGGCTGCCCTAGAGTCTTTTTTCCCGATCCTTTGATCCAGGTTTTCTCTCTCTCGCCGGTCGTTTTGATCGGTGTTTCTTTTTGGTTTTTCCGATCTAAGATCGGTTTGCGTCGCCCGCCGCCGCCGTCGATCCTCGTGCGCCTCTACTCCGACATGGCGGCCTCTCGCGCTACGCTGCGGCCCTCGCGGCCGCCGTCCGCATGTGCTCTTCACCAACTAGGCGGCCTCACGCGTCGCGGCGGCCTGAAACAGCCGCCCTCCGCGCGTCTGCCCGCCGTCGTTTTGCGCCGGCCGCCATCGTCTACCTCTGAACGGGACACCTCCATCAGCACCCCGCCTCCACCGTGGCGGCCCGTCACGGCCGTCCTCCGCGCGTCTGCCGCTCGGGCGCTTCCGCCGTGCGCCTGGCTTCCTCACGCCGGTGCTGCGTTGGCCGCCTGGGCGCCGAGGCTACGTTGCCCGCTCGGCTTCTTCGCCGCCCCGCCTCCCGCCGAGCGGCGCCTCCTCCACCTCGCGAGCGATCGGATTGATCACCCGCTCGCCCGTGATCCACTCCATCCACGCCGCGCGGTCGACCCGTACAGTCGTCTGCGTGCGCCTTCGCAGGTTCCCGCGAAGATCGTCCTCGAGTTCAGCGCGCCTACCACCGATCGAGCATCGGGCTGCCGCTGCGTCGCCCCTTCGGGCTGCAGCGCCACCGCCATGTGGTTCTCCCCGCGGCTGCACCGAACCGCACGTCGCCGCTGCGTCGCCCCTTCGGGCCGTGGTGCCGCGGCCCGCGGTCCACGCCGCCGCCCTGAGGCCGTCCCCGCGGTTGCACCGTCCCGCACGTCGCCGCTGCGTCGCCCCTTCGGGCCGTAGCGCCACGGCACGCGGTCCACGCCACCGCCCCGAAGTCATCCCCGCCGTCGCCCTGACACGCGTCGCCGCTGCGTTGCCCGTTCGGGCCGTAGCGCTGCGGCACGCGGTCCGCTTCGCCGTCCTCGCACGTTGACGTCTCCGTGGTATGCGCCGCGCCGCCTTCCGAGGCGCGGGAACGCCACCGTCCGTGTTTGGTCTTCGTCATAATGTTGGGCTCTTCTTCACCTACTTCGAGCACCGTCGCCGCGCCTCTACACGCGACCGCCGTGGCCTTTTGCAGGCTATCGCCGTCGTCGTCGCGCTTTTACATGCGACCGTCGTGGCCCTTTACGGGCTACCGTCGTCGTCGCCAACCACAACTTCGTCTCCGTCCAGTACCAGCTCATCGCCAGCTTCACCGTCATCTTCCCCGACCACTTTATCTACTGCGACAACCGCGGGCGACATCGGCACCTTCTACCCCACGCCGTTTGGCGCCACAACCGTCGTCGAGTCCTCCTCTGCTGGCCCCTTCGACATGGCGTACAGCTTGTACTGGTCCCCGTCTACGCATGCCCGGTGCTGGCAACACCGACGCGTGCCTTCATCCACGACGTGTTCCCGGGCTTGGTAAACCTGGAGCGGCGTCTCGTCAACACCGACTGATCTTCTGTCTACGCATGCTCGGTGCTGACAACACCGATGCGTGCCTTCGTCCACGACGTGTCCCCGGGATTGGCAAACCCGGCGCGACGCCTCGTCCACGTCATCTTCCACTCGGCGCACCACTGCGCCCTGACTACCTGGCGCTACCTTGCGCCCGCGGCTCCTGACGGCTCCCTCTACATTGGAAACCCCGACTCGACATCGACCACGGCGCCCCACGCACGGCTCCTTCGACTACGGCTACACCACCCTACGCTCTCGGCTACATCGACATCGGCACAAAGGGCTACCGCCTTGCTTGAGAACCTCGTCAGTTTTTGCTCCAGCCACAACTTCCGCGACGCGTCGACCGTTACGACTGTGGTGGGGATGTCCGTCGGCTCCACCTTCGGATTCTTCTCCAGTCTCACCGTCTGCGTCGCTACCGCTGTGACTGCGGGGGGATGTTGAGTATCGTGATTATTTAGGAAAGATAGGATAACGTAGGATTTGATTCTACCTTGACTTGTACTCCAAGCAGATCATGTACTCCTTTATATACGCCCACGAGGCTCAAGCAATACAACCAACGATTCCACCAATCCCTCTCTATTCTCCTACATTCATCAACCATCATTGCCGTGCAAATGCGCAAGAAACTCATATGTCGCCGCCTCCATGTTTAAAGGCCCGTGTTTGCCGTCCATACCGCCGGTTTGTCTCTTCTCTCTACTCTGGTAGCCGTCCGCTCCCGGTTTACCTTCTTATTTATCCCCCACCAATGTTTGTCAATCTGCTCGACTATTTGCCTCCCCCGATCGGATTGGATTTTTATTGGATTATTATGCGTGCTGCTCGCTCAGGCCCTCCGGATTGGATTGGATTTCGATTGGGTTGCTGCTCGCTGATGCCCTCCGCATTTGATTGTTTTCCTGCGTGGTGCTCACTAAAGCTAGGAGGAAGCAGCTAAGGGACGCTGGACAGCAGTATTTGCTCCTCCTTGCAGTGGTACACAGCTCTCATGTGTTAATAATATTTTTTATACGTTTGATGATCACATATATCTTCTCTATTTTATTCTTACTCTTGCTGGTGGCATGCATTTGTTCCCTGAATCTTTCCTCTGTTTTTTTTTATAAAATGTCTATCTGCAGTTGTTAATGTCTAAAAGCAATTGCTCTATTAGAGATTGCCATTGTTGTTGGATATTTTATCGGACGACAATATATTGTCCTGTTGAGGACAATTTTCGACAACGTTGGCTACCATAATGTGTGCCATGCTTTTACATCATTGGCAACTTCTCTTAATTGGACATCTCTTTTTCACCATGTCATATGCAGTATATTACGAAGTTTATATAGTGCTGAATGATTAGCCTATGTTCACTTGGTCCTTATGTATGCCAAAGGGGATGATTAGTGCAGTTTCATTTCAGCAGTAGGTTATCTATATAAGTTTTCTCAAATCTGGGATAGCTGTTATGATCTTTTATATTGTTCCATGCGTATTCTAGATGTGGATGCTGCTTGGAAAGGGTCATCAACATGTGGAAAGAGGCATCAACCTGACATGAATTTAGTCCTATTTTATGTTTTGATGAATTTGGCAAGTGATGTATATGCTCTGGAAGCAGGGTCTGAATCTCATGCGATGCAAACCAGTAGGCATGGCAGATTTTCGACAAAATGTATGTTGCCTACCAAAATTGAGAGGCTTGGCAAGGTAAGAATGTTTATTCTTTCTTTTGTATTCAGAGTATTTACCAGGTAGCTCCTCATCTTTAAATGTTCTATTCTATATTCCTGCCACAGTGACTAGCCAAATTAATTCCCTATACCTCAATCCAATTATATTCAGTCAGCTATATCGTGCAATATTTCAAACAGATTTGTGATATGACTCATTGTTTACTGGCAGTAACTCAGGTATACCTCAATCCAATATTTCAAACAGAATTGTTAACTCATTTTTACTGGCAGTAACTCAGGTATTGCACTTGTTATAGCAGTGTTGTCTTATTAGTTTGTACTCAAATGAGGACACACAATGAGTGACCGGGGGAAGCTTTGGTTTCAGGTTTTGATCTCCTGTTCCCATGTGTGACATCATTTTTTCATATTGCATAAATTTTTCTTGCACGAAGTGATTAAAGTTAACTAGAGAGGCAAAATAAACTTGCTAGACATGAATATTCATTTCGCTCATTTGAGAGCTTCAGGACGTGTATTTCATTCAAGTTTGTAAGGCTGATTGTACTTCACATTTTACAGGCACCTTCAGAATGAGGTTGGCATATCTAATTCAAATTGTTTCTTCCCTACTTTTTTGGTAACCTTGGAACCAAATTGCAGGACTGACAAAAATGATCCTTTATTCTGGAGCAACATTTAGTGAGATAAAATCTACGGATGCACGTATAAACTATCCACAAATATAACAAGTTTTTTTTTGTCGGCCATATTTTCCAAACATGACTTGAATAATTATTCTCAATGTTCCAGAAAGCATTTCATGTACTGATGATGGATACATGTCGTTTATGATTTATGTAAATTTCCATCACATATACAAATTAATATATAGTTGGTATTATAGTCTATACAAATTTGTTGCTCAAGTTTCCGCCGCAACGCGCGGGGTTCCTTCTAGTTACATAAACATATAAGACAAACTTCAAATATAGATATACACAAAAGAGAAACTACATATAACATATGTATTCCTATGGTTGCATTAGAAAATATTAGCGGTGTACCGAATATATTAAAATTAGCTTTCTCTTACAACTTGATGGACCAAGTTTTTGTTTTTGACATGTCGATGCATCAATGTTTTTTTTTACATGTCGCCGGATCAATGTTGAGCGTTAGATTACTGGGCTCTTCCTGAATCTGGCCGTTTGGAAAGCCGGGACATAATCATCTTTTTCCTTCCGGGTCGCTTTCACGTGAGCGGCCCCGGAGGCCCCAACCCTAGCCAAAAAAGCGTCCCTCTAGGAGCTTCCCCGGCCGCTGCCGCCGACGGCGCCGGCGGTGGCGGCCGCGTCCGGCCGTCGAAGGCGGCGGGCGGAGGTGGGCGCACCCCGTCGGGCTCTCCACGCGCGGAGGCGAGACGGCAGCAGGCGGCGCATGGGCGGCGAGTCGGTGGGGCTTGGCCGAGGCTCGCAGGAGCTCTGGAGTGGAACGGCGGCGGCCTGGAGTTGCAGCAGCGGATCTGGAGAGGACCGGTGGAGCACGGCGGAGGGTTCGGAGGAGGCGGCAGCGCGGGCAGATCTGGGCCCGCCTGGGCCTTGCGGGCCGCTGTGCTGACCGACCCGGGGCTGTCCAGTCGTAGCGGAGTGCTCGCGACGGTGGCTGCGAGTGGTTTAGCGGCCCTCTGTGGTGCGGATGGTGGCGTGTGGTCTGAGGCTGCGGTCTCTTGCTGTGTCGGGGAGTCGGTGTGCTCGCGGCGGCTCTCGGCCAGGTGGGTGGTGGTAGACCACGACTTGCGGCTTCGACGACAAGGTGCTGTGAGCCAACTTTGGATGAGTTTGCCCCAATCCAGTGGGAGGGACGGAAGTGTGCGACAAACCGGACAAAAGTCTTGGCCACCTCCGGTCGGTGCAGGCGGCGATGGCGCGCCCGTGGGTGCTGTTTCCCTTCTTGGAGGCGTCGTCGAGGTGTGCTGCACCTTCCTCAGTCTCACTTGGGTTGGCACTTGTCTCCGGGCGAAAGCCTAGGTCCAGAGTGGACCGGCGCTATGGCGATGTTCTCAATGTCGTTACTCTGTTGGGAGCATGGCGCTTGGAGACATGGCTTGGAGGTCCTGTGGCGCTCCTCCGGTGCTCGTCGTTTCCCAAGGTGGAACCTCAGGGGCGCAATGTACGTATTCACCGGTGAGTCCAAGACGACATCTTTCTCGGGACCAACCAAGTCCTGCCATTTGCTTGCCGCTCCCTCCTAGGCATTCAAGGGTCGATGGTGCGTCGACAAGGAGAGTCTTCTTGGAGCTGTCAATTTTCGGAGGTGACCGGTGTTGGACGAGACGCGGCTCCGTGTTTCTTCTTAGGATAGGTTCTTTTGTGTCGGGTTGTTTTGTGCGTGAGGGCTGTCTTCGGATTAGCCTGGAGTTTGTTCTGTAATCGTTGTTCACAGCGATTTACATATTTCTTGTACTCAAAATTCTGCCTTCTATAAAAATAAGGTACACAACTGTGTACTCTCTAAAAAAAAGAAAAAAAAAAGCCGGGACATGGGCAAAATCAGTCTAGGCTCACTACAGAGTAAATGGCCCACTAACTGACTAACACGTATGATCCATCTAATTCAATCTTCTATCTTCCTGAACTGGGGCCCCTATTTGACGCTATTTACGTCAAGTAGAGCAACATCCGCTTGCGTGTGCACCTAGGTCGGCCCACTATTCATTTTATTTTTACTTTTATTTATTTTTGCTCTTTTCTTTTCTTTTCTGGTTTTATAGTATCCTTATTTTTATTCTGGGATCCGTTTTTATATCCATCTGAATAATTTAAAAAGTTGAAAAAAATGTTTATATAGTTTACGAAATATGCACGAGGTTTTATCGTTCAGAATATTTGTTAGAGGGTCAATAAAATGTTGACACGAGAGGAAAAAAGGTTGCACGGTAATAAAATTATTCGTGAGTTCAAACAAACATTCATATGATAGAGAAAGTTATCCACATAATCTACACTACTAATAAACAAGCAAACTTGGCAGGAAAATTAGATCTTCACCGTCCATGCAATTTCATCAAACGGCCCAAATACATCTGTTCTCCCCACCTCTCTTTAATTGACCTCACACTTCTACCATATATACACAGACAAAATAATATGGCCCTCAAATCACGCCATACACAAAATAATTGCCCTCACACGCCTGCCATATATATGCCACGGGAATAATTGGCCTCACATAACGCCTGAATTAAACACACCAAAATTAGTGGGAAAGCAATCTCACTTTACCATTTGAGGGACATTCACGCCCTTTCCCTTCTCGGACAACACGACGACGACCAATAGGAGGACGCTCACGACGCCGGCGAACAGGACTGCCACTCCCAAGCTTGCCATCTGAGTTTCATGCTGCCTGTCCCACCCACGACCAACACGACGACGACCAACAGAAGCATGCATGCGACTCTGACGAGCACGAGGACTACACACAATGCCGAGGAGCAGAATGACCGCTCACAGGCTGGGTCCACTACCTTGGCCACGCCCTTGCATTGCCCCTAGGACACACAGTTCAGGTGGCGATCATGTCCAATCTACACTACAAAAAATCCGGCGATCCAGGACGATTCCATATCGTGGTGATCGTGCTCCAAAACGTCGCGATGTGAGATCCTCAACGATTCCCACGACGTCACGTCGCGGTCTGCGACACGTGGCAGACGGCCGTTACCGCCGTTTGCTGACGTCATGGCATACTCGACAAAAACGAAATGTCGCATTATACAATGACGTCATGTCCGCGAGGTAGAAAGCCGACACGTGTTCTACCCACAAAGGTGCCACGTGGAGGAATTTCGTGACCTTTTTTTTTCGTCGCGGTATCGATGTTGACGTAGGTGATGACGTCAGGGATGAATATGACGTTTGCATATCCGTCGCGGGGTCATTGAATTTGATTTTCCACGTGGCCCAATCATATGGGTCCACGTGTTTTCTAACCACGACAAAGAAATTTCGTCGCGCGAAATTCAGGACGTCACCGTATCCCCGACGTTTCCGTTCGATTGTTGTTTGAATGGCCATTTGGCGATCGAGACGAATTTTAAATAGTTTTCACATCAAAGCAAACACACATGCAACAAATACATACATTCTGAACAAGGGCTCACAGCTCTTGCTCACCAAAAGCCACAAAGGCCATGTTCTACAGTTCACGAGGCAACAAGTGGTTGCCCAGCAGTGGCAACATAGTGTTCTGCCTTTCAAAGGCCACCAGCAACATACAGTTTGAGACTCAGGAAGGGCATCAAAAAGCCTCACGAAGACTTACCAAAATGGCACGAGTTTGCAGAGGTTTTCACTTAGGAGAGAGTTCAGCTATCATCTGCTTGATAATGTCATTGCACGATGCTTGAATCTTCCTGGTTTCTTCTTGTTCCTTGATTATAGACTTCAGATGTTGTACACACGTGATTGCTTCTGCGTCAGCATGTTCCTTGGCCTTATTGCACTCATCAAGCAGAGACTCCAGTTCTAGCCTCCTTTTTTCTCAGCATCAAACAGAAGCTGAAGCTGAATCATTGGCGCGTTCGTATGGCTTGGAATCACACCTATGTTTTTCAGGAAACTAGAATTTCGATTGCCCGACACAGCACAGCAGCAACAACTTCAACAGCAGAAAGAGGGCCTTGACAGTGCCATCGGCTGCAGCAGATGGTTGCATCTCCCTTTCCATTTCAGCCTATAAAGCATGTAAAAGCAGAAGATGAAATAGCAGCTGAAGTAGAGTACAGGGTACATTGATATGACAAGGGATCTGCTTGTACAGAACTTAGATTGGAAACCATGCTGTAATGACAAGGGATCTGCCTGTACAAACATAGATGCAGATAGTAGATCACAATGATATGTGAAGAAGCAGATGACAATGAAGCAAGCATGCTTGTACATGAACTATCAGAATTAAGCATGCTTGTACATGAACTATCAGAATTAAGCATGCATGTACATGAACTATCAGATAGGAGATCACAATGATATATGAAGAAGCATATATGCATGTACATGAACTATCAGAATTCACAAAGGTATACCTCAGAAGCTACCTAGAAGAATCTATTCAGATAAATTGTTGATTCCATAGATGTACAGAATTTTGAGGGACTTACAATTGTGTTTTCACAGGCGAAGTGAATCCATGTTTCCTGAAGCTGAAGTGAGTATCTTTGAACAATTGAAAGGCATTGGCTTCCATATTGTTGCAGATAACCTCGTAGCTACGAGAACCTGTGGCACCAGGGAACCGGACATCCATTCTGCTCTCCTGGCTTTCTGACAAGTCACCTACACAAACAAAGGGTATGAACAGATTAGCGACAGTCCAGATGATAAAATTGAAACAGTGGCAAGGTTGAGTGAACAAAGACAGGACCTGATTCTGGGTTGTGGTCCATTTATCGACTAACTTGAACCAAACTGCTTGAGTCATAGGATTCACTACAAAAGGTGTTCGTGCAAGCCTAGCCTTGTCATTACAATTGTCAAAATATGTTCTCTTCAGGAAATGGCGTCTTCGTCTTACACAGCTCTTTAGATTCATTAGAAGAGATCCACGGATCCAGGGGTCTTCAAGGTTCAAAACAAATCTTACTGAAACAAAAGGAAGAGCATTATTTAGTTTTATGAACAGCAATGGAATGAACTCGAAAGTTGGGTTCCAAAACTTACACAGACATGTTCGCAGTACACGAAATATGTCACGTCTGTTCTTGTACTCTTTCCAGTGGGATAAGATAGGGACAGTTTCCTTCACAGCTACAGAACACGCAGTAGCAAACATGGAAGCAATCCTTGGCTGCACTGGCCTTGTCTTTCCGGGAGGAATAACAATTTGATCCTCCTTTCCATCCTGTTCAGGTGGCCACGGCAAACTGCCTGCTCGCCTTGGGCAGCTTCCTGCTGGCGTTGGGGAGCTACCTGCTCGCCTTGGGCAGCTTCCCGCTGGCGTTCAGGAGTTGCCTCCTCGGCTTGGACAGCTTCCTGCTGGCGATGGGGAGTTGCCTCCTCGGCTTGGACCACTGGTCGCTTGAGTTCAGCATCTACCTTCTTTGCTTGGGCTGATAGCTTCCGTTGGGCTGCAGCCCTCGTTACTCGTGGCGATGCGGATGCAGGGACTGCCTGCTCGCCTTGGGCAGCTTCCTGCTGGCGTTGGGGAGCTACCTGCTCGCCTTGGGCAGCTTCCCGCTGGCGTTCAGGAGTTGCCTCCTCGGCTTGGACAGCTTCCTGCTGGATGGGGAGTTGCCTCCTCGGCTTGGACCACTGGTCGCTTGAGTTCAGCATCTACCTTCTTTGCTTGGGCTGATAGCTTCCGTTGGGCTGCAGCCCTCGTTACTCGTGGCGATGCGGATGCAGGGACTGCTGGCGGAGTCGATTTGATATTCTTCTTTAAGACCGGAGTCTCAGGTGTTGTGATGTCAACTATTTCTGCATGACGCGCTTGCGATTGGGAACTGCAGCAGGTTTTGTTTGTGGATCTACCATGAATAATGATCTCAGAGTTAGGTACAAACATAACACTTGGTAAGAACCTATTACAGCTACAAAATAAGCTACTCACTTCCGGGTTACTTCTATATAGTGTATTTCATGTTATTAAATATAGGACTGGTATTGATTGTTCTGTAGTTCTGATGAATTAAACAAGAGATACGAGTAATCTAATTTGTGGACCTAATAATGAAAACTGCTCCTAAGACTAATACAAGCTGGAAAATAAGCAAAAATTGACCATATGAACTCATTGTGGTTCTAACATGAATAAAGATCTAGCTCAAAATTAGCTACGAACATAACACTTGATAAGAACCTATTACAGCTACAAATTAGGCTACTCACTTTAGGGATTCTTCCATGGGGTGTATTTGCTGTTCTAAAATATAGGACTGGTTTTGATTGTTCTGTAGTACTGATGATGCAACAGACATATATGAGTAATCTAATATCAAAGTTTGGAATAGCGGGCTATTCCATTTAGCGGCGGCTCCGACATAAGCTATGAGAGGCTATAGCGGGGCTATATCGAAGCTAAACCCATTTAACGGTTTTTGATAAATAATGAAATTTTGTAAAAACATAAGTCTACAATCAAGTATCATATATGATATATCACATATAATTGAGCTACACATTCACAAATATCTTAAAACCAAGCATTTATTAGAAATTCCAGCTCAATAACTAAGTTTTGTATCAATGTGACATACATACAGTAAAAACATGAAGGAATAATATGCTAGATGGATAACTTTATGGTATTAACTCATCTCCCTTTTAGGCCGTAGCGGTTTAGCGGGCTAAATGAATCAAAATTTAGCGGTATAGCAGGATTTTGCGGGATATTAGCGTCGTTTTCAATTTAGCGTTAAAAGTGTGTAGCTTTAGCGGGATGGCTCTCCAAAGGCTATAGCGAGGCTATAGCGGAGCTATAGCGGGTTATTTAAAACTTTGTCTAATATGTGGACCTAGGACTGATAGCAATAAACAGGCAATTAAACAAACATGTGAAAGAAACAAGGATCAAACAGACGGAAATAATTGTATCAAAATTGCATTCGGGATTTAGGGCATTTTTCTTACTGCTTTCCTGGGCGGGAACCTTTACTCGTGACCTCAAAGTGGGAGACATTGACAACGAAGTTGTCACGAGGTTAGTGAGGAGCTGGACGACGATGTGGCAGATCTTGACAGCGAGGTGGCAGATCCTGGAAGCGAGGTGGCAGATCTTGACGACGACCTGGACGATGAGGAGAAGATCTTGGGGCTACCTGGACGGCGAGGTCGCAGATCTTGGTGGCGCAGATCTTGGCGGCGAGCTGGACGACGAGGTGGCAGATCTTGGCAGTGACCTGGACGGCGAGGTGGCACGTCTTGGCGGCGCAGATCTTGGTGGCGAGTTGGACGACAAGGTGGCAGATCTTGGCGGCGAGCTGGACGGCGAGGTGGCAGATCTTGGCGGCGACCTGGACGGCGAGGTGGTAGGTCTTGGCGGCGACCTGGTCGGCGAGGTGGCAGGTCTTGGCGGCGACCTGGTCGGCGAGGAGGCGATATTGACGGAGACCTGGACGACGAGGAGGAAAATCTGGACGACGAGGTGGAAGGCCCGATAAGGCGAGGTACATGGCGAGGTGGATGACCGGGACAGCGAGGTGGAAGACCGGGACGATGCGTGCTAGGGTTTGGGGGGAAGGAGTGGAGATTTTGGACGAGGATAGGAAGAAATGGATATATCGATACGGGAGATGGGGAAATTTGGCGAAGGGGTTATAGGCAGCGACAAGTTCGAAATTTTGTGCGCCCGCGCTGAGGGCGGCAAATTTGGGTGGATAATTTGGGTGGGCGGCGCAAAATTTGGTGGTTGTGCGGGAAACATTGCTGACCGTCGGATGCATGATGGATGGCTACAACAAAATTTGCATTTCTGAAACTAGTTATCAAAGGACCAGGTGAATAAAGCTATACATTATCGACCTAATATTCGAGAAAAATAAATTAATTGGCTAACTAGGAAAACCATATATGTTAAAAAGTTAACTAGAAAATCATATCATTCTTCTAACTTGGTATTTTCTATGTCAAAATATCTTCCCTACTTAGACCTATCAAAATCTCATGCAGTCGACCCCCGTTTGCGCTCAATGAACATTTAAAAAACAACTTAATTTGAGCCCGTGTTATCACACGACGACTGCATCCGGTGCACCCAAAGTGGGAGTTTACTTGTGTAACTTTACAATTGCTCAACCTTCATATGAGATAACTGTGGTTTCTGAAGTTGGCCATACCTAGGATTCCGATGTAGGTTTTCCAATTACCAGCACACTCTTATGCATATATTAGGAATATACTTAGGATTTGGTGGGATTCTGGCGTTCAGTCGAAACACCCGAAAAGTTTAATTACCCCCGTGCATGGTCAATCATGTCATCTACCCCTTTGACCTGCCTCGATAGGGGCTTGACCAATGGACTTTTATCCTTGGTTGTGTTAGGGTAGGCCATGTGAAAAGTTAAAACTTACTTGAGCCATGTGTTACGGTAGGACTATAGGTGGGATTCCAACGCACCGTAGCGCCATTTTCGTCAAAAACCCTAAGAAGTTGACCCCGAGGTCAACCGTGATCAGCCCATTATGCTTTTCTCCTTGGTTGTGTTAGGGTAGATCAGATGAACATTTAAAACCAACTTAATTTGAGCCCAGGTTTATCAAAGTGGGACTTTTTACTTGTGTAAATTTACAATTGCTCAACCTTCGTACGAGATAACTGTGGTTTCTGAAGTTGGCCATGCATACCTAGGATTCTGATGTTGGTTTTCCAATTACCAACACATTCTTATGCATATATTAGGAATACACTTAGCATTTGGTGGGATTCTGGCGTTTAGTAGTCGAAACACCCGAAAAGTTTAATTACCCCCGTGTATGGTGAATCGTTTCGTCTACCCCTTTGACCGGGCTCGATAGGGGCTTGACAAATGGACTTTTATCCTTGGTTGTGTTAGGGTAGGCCATGTGAAAATTTAGAACTCACTTTGAGCCATGTGTTAGGGTAGGATTATAGGTAGGATTCCAACGCACCGTAGCGGCATTTTCGTCGAAACCCTAAGAAGTTGACCCCAAGGTCAACCGTGATTGGTCCCTTATGCTTTTCTCCTTGGTTGTGTTAGGGTAGGTCAGATGAACATTTAAAACCAACTTAATTTGAGCCCAAGTGAAAGGGCATGGCGCCCCCATGTGTGGTTTTGGTAATTAATGACAATCCCTATGGACTAATGGTTGCATTGAGTTTTACTTGTAGTGTTTGTCCATAGACCATACTTGAACTCCATATGTTGGATTCAAGGTTGATGCCATGAGTATATATTGATATAATGAAGTATTTGGCATCAAGATCATAGAGTTGAGCATATTGCAACTATGTCTTGAAGAAAAGAATTATGTGATCATTCATGGTTATCTTCAAGACATCATCTATTGAAAAGAGAAGAAAAGATACAAGGTTGATCAAGTATTGATCAACACACAAAGCTACAAGATGTACCAAGTGGGATCATGTATCTCTTGGTATGGTAAGCAATTGTCCATATAGCTTTGTGAACTAACCCATGATATGTGTGTAGCATTTCTATGTGTGGTTAGGTATCTTTCTATGGGCTTGCATCAAATGAAGATTTCATATGGCCCATGATCGATGACGTAAAGTGGTGATCGTCATCAATGTTGAGAAGCGCAAGTTCAAGAGGAGCATCTCAAAGAAATCCTAGGCTTGAAGCTTGCCACCCATGTAGAGATAATGTTCATGTGAAGATGTGCCTAAGAGAGGCTCTCCCATAGTGGAGTGTGGGGGAGCAATGTTTGGGTCTTCACCAAGCGAAGCGCAATCAAGAAAGGTGGTCCACTTGAAGAGATCAAGATCGACGTCATCCAGCTCAAGTGGAATGCGCAAGGCAAAGGTATGATAGGGTTTCTATTTTACCGGTCTCATGGTACTAGTTGGGAGACCGGGTTATAGGATAGATACCGTACTATCAAGAGGGGCTCTCGATTGAGCTTTAGCGTATCAGTTGGAGAGAGCTCAAACCTTTGCATACTTGCCTTCATCATCTTTCTTGGTTCTTATTTGGTTTGTCTCCTTGTTGGGTTTTGGTGCTTGTTGTGATCTTCATGACAAGCCCAAGTTCTCCGAAAACGGATTTCGTATGGAAAACTTGTTGCGTTTTCTGGTTGGAAATATTATCGGTCCACCTTCGAGATAGGGTCCACACCTTCCCATGTGTGGTATCCCCTCTATATTTGTGACCCTTAATATTTCCACTTTTTGTAGTAAAGCTCTTGTCGCTACCTTTCCAACAGAATTGGATTCATCTCGTTTCGAGCTTCCTTGCAAAAGTTATTGCGGTTCTCCTTTCCTGGTTCTGCAGTTTCTTCTTAGACCGGTAGTACCGACCCTCGCCCGGTACTACCGGGTGACCCCTTGCGGAACTACCGCGGGCAGTACCGGGCCCAGTACCACATCTCCGGATGGCTCTCTGCCTCTCGAAGTTTTAACCCGGTAGTCGCCCCGGTAGTGGCACGGTACTACCGGGAAGGGAGCACTACCGGGCCAGGTGGTCCGGTACTACCGTTGCACGCTGAGTCAGGGAGCGCTGACTGGTCTTCGTTCTTCCTCTAGACAACACGGCTCGGTACTACCGGGATCGGCCCGGTACTACCGCTGCGGCCTTTTTCGTCTGCAACGGGCAGATTTTTGAGAGGACCTATTTAAGGGGGTTTCTTCCCCAACGGTTCTTTCACCCCTTGAGCTAGCTTTTCCCCTCTCTCTCCTCCATTGTTGACCTTTGGAAAAGCTTGCCTTCCTCTCAATCCCTCCCATGATTCTTGCATATCTTTGAGGGAATTTGAGAGGAGATCTAGATCTACATATTCATCCAATCCATTCCTTCTCTGAGTGAGGGGAACCTAGTAGATCGTGATCTTGAAGTTCCATTTGTTGAGTTCTTCTTTGTTCTTCCTCTCTTCTCCTCCCACAATCATTAGTTGCTTTTGGTGGGATTTAGGAGTGAAGGATTTGACCACTTCTAGTGGTCTTGCCTTCTTGCATCGGTTGCATCGGTTTGAGTTCTCCACGGTGATACGTGGAAATCGAAGTTGAGAAGCTTGTTACTCTTGGGTACTTGGGGTGCCCTAGAGCTTGTCCTCTTGGGTACTTGGAGTGCCCTAGACGGTCCTTGTTGATCTCGGAGTTTTGGTGGCTCGCGGGATAGTTGGGAGCCTCCAATTAAGTTGTGGAGTCGCGCCCCAACCTTGTGATTCTTGTGGCTTTGGGAGCCGCGGGAATTCCGTGAGAGCCTCCAATTAAGTTGTGGAGTGTGCCTCATCCTTGTACGGGTCAGGTGACCACCCTCAAGTGTCCCATAGTGGTTCGTGGAACTCCGCATTGGTGGAGGCACGAAGGAGATTACAGTGTGCCATTTGACGGCTATTCAGGGATCACTTTGTGACTCCGCACCGCTCCAACGGAGACGTAGCTTCCATTGGGAAGTGAACTTCGGGATAAATCATCGTCTCCAAGTGCCTCGGTATTTCTATACCCGAGCTTCTTACTTATGCTATTTACTTTGTGATAGCCATCGAGCTTGAAGTAATATATCTTGCTATCACATATTTGCTTATCTTGTTTAGCATAAGTTGTTGGTGCACATAGGTTAACCTAGCTTGTTTAGGTTTCGTGTTTGATAAATTAAACGCTAGTTTTATTCCGCATTTATTCAAGCCTAAACCGCAAAGAATTTTAATCACCTATTCACCCCCCCTCTAGGCGACATCCGTGTCCTTTCACCAAGTTTATCAAAGTGGGAGTTTACTTGTGTAAATTTAAAATTTCTCAACCTTCGTACGAGATAACTGTGGTTTTTGAAGTTGGCCATGCATACCTAGGGTTCCGATGTTGGTTTTCCAATTACCAACACACTCTTATGCATATTTATATTAGGAATATACTTAGGATTTGGTGGGATTCTGGCGTTTAGTTGAAACACCCGAAATGTTTAATTACCCTGTGTGCATGGTGAATCGTTTCGTCTCTACCCCTTTGACCAGGCTCGATAGGGGCTTGACCAATGGACTTTTATCCTTGGTTGTGTTAGGGTAGGCCATGTGAAAATTTAAAACTAACTTTGAGCGGTGTGTTAGGGTAGGATTATAGGTGGGATTCCAACGCACCGTAGCGCCATTTACGTTGAAACCCTAAGAAGTTGACCCCGAGGTCAACCGTGATCGGTCCCTTATGCTTTTCTCCTTGGTTGTGTTAGGGTAGGTCAGATGAACATTTAAAACCAACTTAATTTGAGCCCAAGTTTATCAAAGTGGGAGTTTACTTGTGTAAATTTACAATTGCTCAACCTTCGTACGAGATAAATGTGGTTTCTGAAGTTGGCCATGCATACCTAGGATTCCGATGTTGGTTTTCCAATTACCAACACACTCTTATACATATATTAGGAATATACTTAGGATTTGGTGGGATTCTGGCGTTTAGTCGAAACACCCGAAAAGTTTAATTACCCCCGTGTGCATGGTGAATCGTGTCGTCTCTACCCCTTTGACCGGGCTCGATAGGGGCTTGACCAATGGACCTTTATCATTGGCTGTGTTAGGGTAGGCCATGTGAAAATTTAAAACTAACTTTGAGCCATGTGTTAGGGTAGGATTATAGGTGGGATTCCAACGCACCGTAGCGCCATTTTCGTCGAAACCCTAAGAAGTTGACCCCGAGGTCAACCGTGATCGGTCCCTTATGCTTTTCTCCTTGGTTGTGTTAGGGTAGGTCAGATGAATATTTAAAACCAACTTAATTTGAGCCTAGGTTTATCAGAGCAGAAATGTAAAAAAATGTAAGGGCATTTGACACAACATAAATATATATATGGTAGTTAAGATTCAAGCTTCAATCTTTTGAAAATGGGCCAAAGCTAGCTTCAATTTGACACACAACATCGATTGAGCATGTGCCCTCCCCGAGCGCACCTCATCGTCGCCGCCGCATCCAACACTAATTTCAACAAAAAGAACGGCCACCGGTCATGTGCCGCGGCGGCGCCACTACTCGCTATCGGAGAAGACGAAGGCCCGGTTGAGGCGCTGGCGGCGCCGCACCTCCTCCCACTCCCGCGCACGAGCGGTGTGCTCGGCGTCCTGCCGGGGACCCTGCTCCAGACAAACCTCGTTCATCACCTCCTCATACTTGGCATCCACACGACGACGCTTCTCCGTGCGGTGCTGCGAGTGCACGGACTTCGCCAGAACGCGCGCTTCCAGCTCGTCGGGGTCGATGATCTTGATGAGCTCATCACCGTCGTCGGTGGAGACTGAATCGATGCTTGAGTAAGACTCATTGTCGCTGGACTCGGCAGAGGGTGCCAGCAGCGGTGGCAGTGGGGCAGGCGCGGCGGCGCGCACGGACCCAGCATCTCCACCGTGACGTCGCGACGGTGGGGAAGGGGAATTGGGCCTGGGGTGCGCAAGCCGTTCCAGTTCGTTAAGCGGCGGCGGCCGCGCCTGCGGCCCACATCCGAGTGGCGGAGGCGGAGCTTCTCCCCGTCGTCGCTCGCGGAAGGAGAACCTCCACCGCTCCCGGATGGGGATGACATGGAGCTAGGAGGGGATAAGGCGAGAACGAAGAGTACGGAGGAGGAGTCAATAACTTTGGGTATAAATTTGGTCGATGATTAGGCGGGAAATGCTGCTATTCTGGCGCGCAATGCAAATCTAAAACATCGAATCTCTTCCTCTCGCCAAGTTTTATGTACGGGTACTTTCACGAAAAAATGTAATAATATGAAGATTAATTCAATATAAACCTTCACCAAAACCCTAACATTGTATGGATGAAATATGTGTTGCATGAGTTTTTTTTACTCCATTTGGACATTATCAGACCAAAACTTGCTTGTAAAAGAGATTGAATTGACACTACATATAGATGGAAGTGTGGGAGTTAAGTTGTGTATTAAGTGCAGAACCTTCATACGGGATAAGTGTCGTATGTGAAGCGGGCCACACCTAGGACTTTTATATTGGGGTTTTCAATGTACCAACACACTTATGAACGTTTAAAACCCACTTTGAGCCTATGTTATCACATGACTCCATCCGGTACACCTGAAGTGGGGACTTTGCCCTACGAGGGACAAAAACTTCACGCGGGTAAGTTTTGTTCGTGAAGTGGGTTAGACCCTATATGAATTGGATCTTGGATAACACCACCTACCAACACCCACTCTTATACACACACACACATGTGGTCAACATCGTCATTTCCCCCTTTGTCCGACCTCGGGACGAGGTATATTGACAATGTACTTTTATCCTTCGTTGTGTTAGGGTAGGTCATATGAACATTTAATTTAACATGTGTGACTCCATCCGGTGCACCTGAAATGGGCGTTTAGTTGTGTAATGAGATCTCTTGTGTAAGTGCAGAACCTTCGCACATGAGAAGTGTCGTATGTTAAGATTTTGATGTTGTCGTTTCCAATGTACCAACACACTCTTGTGCATATATCCGACACACCGTAGCGCCATTTTCATCGAAACCCTAAGAAATTGACCAAGTAGTCAACCGTGACCGGTCTTGATAGGGGTTGGACCAGTGGCGGAGCTACGACATTTGGAACCAGGGGTGCCTAGAGGGTGTCATAGTACCTGATACGTGCATTTTATATAATCATTTATACAACTTTTAGTATCATATTAGATTGTTATTTACATTATTATATCACTGTTTTTGCATGTTTTAGATGATTTATGGGAGTTTCATACAAAGTCCTTATTTTTGGTATTTAATTTCTAGGAGGCAGAAAATGCCTCCTTTTTCTTGTTTTTAATATTTCAGGAGCTACGAGGACTCAAATAATAAATGGAAAATTACCACACTGGTTTTTCATCGGGAGAAAGACAGTGGGAAGAAGACCGAAGACAGGAGGGCCACGAGGCCCAAGTTAGGTGGGATCACGCGGCCCATGTACCTGGCCACGTGGGACCCATCAAACAGCACCTCGGGCACCTCCTCGCCTGGGGCTTTTTATCGACACCTTCGTCTCGCCCGAAAAGTTACGCCCTAATTTTCCTTAGTCCATCCGAGGCCACCGCGGCGGCGACACTCCTGATTCCCTCCGAGGGGGATCTGATCCTGCTGCTCCGGAGCTCCGGAGAAGGGGGAAATCATCGTCATCGTCATCACCTCTCCTCCTTGGCGTGGGAGGAGGCCTCTACATCATCACCCCCATCAAGACCAGCACCATCTCCATCATCATCACCGTGATCCACTCCATTCCCCTCGTAGTTTGAGAGTTGCTATACCCTAGATAATTGTCTTGTGCTACTATTCATGTTTGTGATTGAGTACTTGTCATTATTTGGTGGTGAAGTTATATTTTCAGATTGTGTTGTACCACTTATGCCACTGATTATCATCATGTTTGCACGTTGTGAGTAGTTCCCATATGTTCCTAAGGGCATAGGATGAATTGGCAATGATTTATATATGACATGTGTTGGTATTTTGTCAAGAGTTTATCTTTTATGTGATTCAATGATGGTGTTGTGCGAACGTCGACTGCACAACACTTCACCTATATGAGCTCGTAGGAGAACACCGTAGTATAATGAATTGAGGGAGACTTGGGAGGACAAGTAAACCTGAGGCCGAGTCATGAAGTTATATTATGAGGGTATTAGTATCGGGGACCTTAGAGTGTAATGCTATGGTGGTACTTTATGACTTAATAAGTCTTGTACAGTCATTTACTTGGCCACATGATCCATCATAAGGGGATGTAGTTTATTTATTTAGCTATACCTAATTATGGCTCCGTCCAAAGAAGATTAAAACTTGACAAGATATTCAACGTGTTGTTTATTAAATCTCTATGCCTAGCAATATCCATGCCGCCCTCGGGAACATTTGCCACATATAAGTTACACATCACTTGAGCTTGTCCTCTTGCCACATAAGAGGATTGGGCTTTCTCTCATTGAGAGCTTTCACTTGCTACTATTTATTTTCTGCATTGAAACTATACAACCAAAAATACTAAAAACACTTGTGTTTTATTTATCAATCTTACTAACCAATACCTTTAGCTCCTCGTGGGTTCGACAACCTTTTCTAATCGAAAGGTACTACAATTGATCTCCTGCACTTGGGAGTCATCAGTACCTAAAAAGTATTTTCGGCGGTGCATATATATGTGGTGGAAAATAATATTTTACAAAGAAACAATCTTCACGCGGTGTGTTGTAGTGCACCCCCAAGGCAAGCTTTGGATCCGCCTGTTGGGTAGGTAGGTCAGATGCCCCCAAGGAAAGCCTTGGATCCGCCTGTTGGGTAGCTAGGTCAGATGAACATTAATCCAAACATCGTTTGAGCGCCCGACTTCCTCCCGAGCGTCCCCTCCCCACCAACCTCGCCGCCGGCCTCCCTGAGCGCGCGCCGCATCCACGCCGCCGCATTCACCCCAGCGTCCTCCCTGAGCTCGCGCCCTACTCCCCGCCGCCAGCCTCCGTTAGCGCGCACCGGCGCACCGCAGCCCTCCCTGAGCGCGCGCCCCTCCCCGTCATCGGCCTTCCCGAACGCGCCACGTCGCGGGCCTCCAGGAGGTATGACGAGCTCTCCCACCCAACAGCACCCCGTGCTCGTTGCCCTCGCGATTTTTCACGAAATGTTTATGAGTGTAGTATTATTTAATTTAGGTGTCTAATAATTATGTTTATCGTGATGCTCCTTTATTATGCTATTAATTTAGTTTGTAATGTTTGATATATATATATATAGTGCCGGTACGTTCACGATGGTTTGGAATTCCGTCGGCTACCCTAACGTCGAGTATTTGGACGTGCATATTCTCTTTACAAATTAGGAATTTCATTTTGTGTGTCCACAAAATCATGCCGATAAAAGTTGACATAGATTTCTTTATTTAGGATTCCATATGTGAACCGGATGTGCCTACCGATTTGCAATTGGTTGTTGCGAGGTTAAATATTGTTGAAGAGGAAAACAATGAGTTTAAAGAAAAACTGAACAATCTAGCAGAAAAGAAAATGTTATTGGAGCTGTCTGCTGCCGATACCATTGATGCTCTGAAGCTTCGAAAGATGAGAAGATATGTCATCGATAAGGAGGCTTGGTTTCATTGTGCAGTTGGATCCATTGTCACCTTAGCTGTGATTTTTTTTGGAGTCGTTATTTTATTTAGACTCAGTAGATGATTGTATCTTAGGATAAGGAGGCTTGGTTTCATTATCGGTTCAAGTTGAGACATTGTTGCGCTTGCAGTTGGTCTGTTTGTTCTAATTGGGCATTGTAAGTAGATTTGGGTAGATGTATATGTTCTATCAATTATGTAACAGTTAATCGGTCTGCACTCAATATTATACACGTATGTTCGACCTAAAAGCTTCTGACCATGCATCTTTATCCTCATCAGATGGACAGAAGTGTCATTGCAGATTTCCCATGTTTTGCTAGAGTTTGCCAAGAACTATGGTTGAAGTGTGTCCTTACTCAAGATGTGCTTTCCACGGCTGATGCTCTTCTGTGGAGTATCAATGTAGAGCTACCTTATGAATATGTGCCACTACCTTAATCTCGATTAGTTTGTGGAACTAATGCTAGCTCCACCCTTCACGCCCAGCCAGTTCCACCGCCATTCTCGCCTATCCCGCTCCAAACACCTGTCCCACACCCAGAAAACCCCACCGCCGAGGAAGCTCCTTGTTTTTCCTCTCTCCGCCGACTGCAATGGAGGACGAGGCGAGCCTAGATCCCTTCATCATCATCCGCTCCAATGCCCACAAAACGCCACTGATGCACGCCCAAAAAACCCGTCTGCAGCACGGCCGAAAAAACCCATTGCCGAGCTGGTTCCATGTCTCGCCGCCGGCTGAGATGGAGGACGAGGTGGCGAACAAGCAGATTCGGGTCGAGGCAAGCCTCGACTTCTTCAACCTCCTTCCCGATGAGATGCTGCGCATGATCATCGGCTTCCTCCCCACCAAACCTGGCGTGCGGACTACTGTCCTCTCCAAGCGGTGGCGCTTCCTCTGGCGGTCCGTCTCCCTCGACCTCACCGTCGACGATGGAATCTGCCACATGGATCACGAACGACTCACCGTAGTCTCCAACATCCTCGCCGCGCACCAGTCAAACGCCTTGCCATCCGAGGTTTCCGTTCCAACTACATGGCCGCTGGCAAGGTCGACCAATAGTTCCAATCCCCCGCCCTACATGGCCTCGAGGAGCTCATGGTCGAAGGTGGGCTACAGATGTTCGCTCTGCCGCAATCTATGATCCGCCTATTGCCCACCCTGCAAGGCGCCAGGTTTGCTCAATGCATTATTCCCATGTTTGATGCCGCGCCCGCGCTTCTTCTACCTCATCTCGAGCGGCTCGTCCTCTATGACGTCGGCACCTGTAAGGAGGCCATCGAGCGGTTGCTCGATGGCTGTACTGTGCTCGAGGCACTACAGCTCGATGGGGTGCACGGGTTCGACGGTAACATCCATATCGTCTCGACGACTCTGCGAACGATTGGGTTCGTCTGCTGGTCAAATTGCAGATCATTTTTCCAGCTTAGCGGTCTGGTGATTGAGAATGCCCCTTTACTTGAGAGGTTGAGTTATTTAGTCCAATATGTCGAACATCAATCCGGGTCATTAACGCTCCGAAATTGACATTGCTGGGCTACTCTGGTGGTGGTTTCTGCTCCAAACTTGTTATTGGATCCATAACCCTTAAGGTAAATAGTCCTCTTGATGTATGTTTGGTGTTCTTGATATTCTCCCAACTTGCCACTGCCGTATTTTTACTTATTTTCTTGATCCATGTTCGGTGCTGTGCAGAAAGTGATTCACGAAAGCTCGACCTTGCCTCTGCGCACAGTGAAGATCTTGGCACTAAGATCTACCGACCCCAATCTGGAAGAAGTTGTAGGCTTCTTAGATGCTTTCCGTGCACGGAGAAGCTATACATCGAGGTGAGCAATCTTTTCAGTTAGGAACAGTAGTAACATAGTCGAAAAATTCCTGTGATTGATAAATAATTAGTAGTACAGTTTCCCACGTACTCGCCTCCATCTTCTTTCGATCGATGTAGGCACTATATATACTTATGTTTTCATCTTTCTCAGACAGCAAAAGGCCTGAAAGTTAAAAATGCGCTGCAGTATGACATGAACAATCCCATCGAATGCCTTGATCGCCATCTCACAGAAATTACTTTGAACGACTACGGAGGAACCGGACCTGAGGTTAAGTTCGCCAAGTTTTTGTTCTGAACGCAAGGGCGCTCAAGCTAATGAGACTCGGCGTCGATGAAGACAAAGGTGATGGATGGTTAACAAGAATTCGGAAACAGCTAAAGCTGAGGCACAAAGCTTCTGCAGAAGCTGAAATTCATTTTGAAGATATAGTTATAGACTTAATGAGTAATGTTAATCTCATACATGACTTCTCAGATCCCTTTGCAGAATCATTGAACTGGAGGGGATGGTATGTGTAATATCAGTTCGAATCTTGTCATATTTTAAAAACCTTTTAGTCTTTGTGGTACATGTTTATGCCCTAGAGTAAACTTGGCTCTACCAGTTGTTTGTTAATGTATTATATGTTTTTCTGAATGTGCATTATCATTTTTTGAATGCCCATCCGTCGGTCGGTAATTACCACTCGTGTTGTAAATGTGGGAGGCAAAGAGGCGGCTTGGCATTGCACGGCCGGAGGCGAGAAGGCATGCAACGGTTCCTTCCCTCCCACTATTTCTTCTCAACTTCCACGCCCCATTAATTGCGGGTTCTCCAGCGCAATTCTTCCCTCTCATCTTCTCAGTTCTATTCATCGTCCCCTTCCTCTCGATTAGCGCCATAGACACCTTCATGCACAAGCGCACGTTCCGTATCCACGATGAGCAGATCATAGATGTGGTGTACACCAATGACCTCGCGGTGGTCACGAGGAACCTCGACATGTTCGAGACTTTGCTTGACGGCGTAGAGGACAGGTTCATGGGACTAGACCTTGAGTACACGAAGGAAGATCCGAACCATGAAGTCGCACAAGAGGTCATCGTCGTTCAACTCGCCCTGGATAAGCAAGTACTGGTATTCCAGTACTCTAGGTATGTAAAAAACCTGATATAATAATCTCTGTTCGACCAACCTCTCTTCTGTTTTCCTTTGTTGTGCTTTTTTAGGGCATTCCAGTGGGGAATAGGACTATAAAAACTGCGATCTAGTAGCTATCTTTTTTATATTTTTAAAGTTGAATTTGCAGTTCTCATTCATTCGTATTAGTTTCATAGATAGCTTATGAAGATCTGTTGTTAATTACTTACTATTTAATTTCTTCATAATATGAAACTGCAGTTGTGGCCAGACGGATGAATGCCCTCAAGCGTTGTCTTATTTCCTTCGTTTGAAGGGTATTTCATTCGCTTCAGTCGACATAAGGGGTGACTTTCAGGTCATGTACACAACCTGGTCGGGCTTCTTTATCCCAATTGATTTCCACGTGGATATTCAAAAGCATTTCTGGGTGAATGGAAGGGAGAGGATAGGCAATGGCATGGCCGCCCTGGCAAACGTACTCATCTCCAATTTCTACGTGCGGATGAAGGCAGACTTCCCAGAGGAACGACACCGCTTCTGGGAGGATTCCCCACTTGAAGAATTGAACCTGAGATATGCAGCTGTGGATGGCTATGTCTCCTACGAGTTGTATCGTATGATCAAGATCATCGAGAGGGCCGAGCGCACCTCGTCCCAATTGCACCACCACCACCACCACAGCCCCCTATAGCAACGTACTGTCCCGGTTGCTTAGAGAAGAAAGAAAACTCGAGCGGCGCCAAGCGCTCTAGGTGGGACGACGCCGGCGCTGGTGGCTCGGGTGATGCTGGCTAGAAGAAGCAGGACGACGCCGGCCTGGTGGCTCGGGTGATGCTGGCTGGAAGAAGCAGGACGACACCGGCACTGGTGGCTCGGGCTGAACGAAGGATGTCAAGCCCGAGGTTGATGATAGGAGTTGGTGATCTTCAGCATGCGCGCGGCGCCTCTTGACTGGACGGCCTGTTATATCGTAATTTACTTAGTATGCTCTTTAATTTGCTTAGAACAATATGCTAGCAGTGTGTGCCTATGAATTTGTGTTAGTAGCTACGTTTAGTTGCTACTCTCTATCCGTACCGCCTTTGAATTTATCGTATATATGTGTGTGTGCCTGTGATTTGTGTTATAGGTTTAATCTTGCTATACTCCTCTCTATATATATTTGTACTTTTGCATGCCATGTACGACGTCAATCGGGAGAACCTGGTCGTGCTTCTATTCGTGTGAATTTAACTAATGGGCATGCCCTGTGTGAATGCTCTTTGTGTTTGAACTGATGTCCATGCGATGTGTGCATGCTCGTGTTGAACTGATGTTTTACGTAAAATCTGCGAGGTTCTACGTGACAAAAATTTGCACAGAATGTGGCAGTGAGACGAAAATCTGCGACGTTCTACGTGATAAAGACAGTTTTGTCGAAGGAAACTGGGCTCAAGCTGGCCTAATAGGCCGGGGACGAAAATCCACGACGTAAAATATGCAAACCGTCGCGAGCAACCGGCCCATTACTGGGAAAACCAAAATGTTGAGAGCATTTTCAACTTTTTAGCCCACCGCGACAAAAACACTCGACGTTATCAGAACGTCGCAGAAAAAACGTGGTGGATCGCCGGATTTTTGGTAGTGCTACCATTTGATCGCCTAATTTACAGATCATGTACAATCCACCATGCCAGCGTCCTGCAACATTGGAGATACTAATTTTGTATGTGCTGCTCTCGGAGACATTACGAACAGAAATACTCAATTGTCCAGTTTAACGCAAGGTATATATAGCTTCATATGTTTTACTGGACATGACTTTTAAGGCTTGCATTTTGATTATCTTCGTCTTCTTTTCAAGCTTTCATATGCCTGAATAAAATTATTATGTGACCGGACAAATGCCGATATGTTATTAACATGTACTTGCTATATGCATATACTCGCTATATGCAAACACTGACTATAATCTTTAATTTCAGTACTATATATTCAGCTCAGTGTATCTTCATGTAAAATGAGAATCCCAACAGAAAGGGGTATTATTACCTGCAAAAGTTTTCCCCGAGCGAAGAAAGATCGCAATCCCATTGTATCCTGTAGCAAACTACCTCACATGTTAAGGAACAACAAAGCAAAATGTCTATATAGGGAAATTACGAACCACCTTATTCTTGAATGTGGTCATGAACTGAGCAGCATGGTCCCTCTTTGTAGCATTTGACAGAACATCCATGTACCAGTAATTCCTTAGCCAGTAACTATTTCGTTGGAAACATGAAAAACCTCGAATTATCTCTTGTCCTTAGGGAAACATAGTATATTTGGTTGCACAATATTACATTCCAACCTTATTTTGAAGAAATAAAGAACTACTACGATAATCCACATAGAATAGATTGATTTCGGTGCTCGTAGTTGCATCCTAGCCATGTTCAAAACACTCCTTGCAACTTCAGACAAGTTGAGAACCCACCTGTAGCAGAGAAAACACAAGATCAGGGCCATTGTCGATCACAAATGGTGAATCTTGAGAGCGGCCGTATATCTTGATTGAATTTTATAAAAAATAATTCTAAACTATTATTATTTTTTATAATTGATTTTATTCAATATATTTCATGGAGATCATCCTACAGTGTGTGGATGTTAAATTTCATGTAGTATTGAACATGATATATTTATCTAACTTTTTTAAGTATAGTCTGCTCGGTATCATGATACTTATGTAATATTCTTGATGTATATTTCGCTCGGTATCATGATAACATTCTTGGAGTATTATTATTTCAAAATTAACTCTGATTTACTTGCTAGGTTCATGACATATTTTTGGATGATTTTCAATTTATTCGACCCAGAAATAAAAATGGATGACGTGGAAAACCGAGACTTCAATTTTTTTCCATGTGCACACTTACTAATGAAAAATGTGGATTGTTGTTTTTTGTACATCTTAGGCAGTCATGAAATTTATTGCCCACTGCCAAAAAACTCACTAAACTAAAAATTTGGATTTATATTTTAGAGACGTGCGTGCACGTGCAGAGCTACTAGTGTTAAAAAATATTCGGCTAACTTAAATAATTATTTGTGAGGTTTTAGAAAAATGTTCATATAGTTTAGAAGATTTGTCCGTGAGTTCAGAACATGTTCATGAGAAGAAAACGTTTGCATGGTTCATTGTTTTCTAGTAATTTTTTTTTAAAATGTATGAGGAGAATAATGTCTGTATAATTGTAATGACCCGCATTTTAGAGAAGAGAAAGGGGCTAAAGAATATTTGTGCATTTGCATAGCATGCATATGAAAATACGGGAAAATTTAAAACTTTTTCAATGAAGTCATAGAGTGTTCAACCACCACTCGAAAGGCTAGTTGAGAATGTTGTTAGTTGACGAGTAATTAAAAACTTGGAACCGAACTTGTGAAACTTACATCGAGGTTTCGCTGATGTTGGTGGAATAGACTTAGTCATCAACATGAGTGTTGTAAACTTCAAAATCTTGTCCTATCTAAATTCTCAAAACATTTTGATTACAAGCTAATAATACAAGAAACTACAACTCAAATGATGAGTATGACTGACATCATTAATAGAATAAGTACATATCTTAAAGAAAATAATAGAAGGAATATTTGGAAGGAGGATAAAAGATTAAACTAAATCTTAATCTAGATCTACTTATTCTATCAATACTATTTTATATTCTTATCTCCTAATCTTCTCGAAGTCATTCAACAAGAGAAGCATCCCAAGAAAGGAGGTAAAGCAAGAAGAACATTTTGAAGAAGGATTTCTTAGGATCGCATAGAAGTGCTATGCCATACCATCATTGAGAATTTGGAAACTCTTCTATCATAATATGTTCTTAACAATTTCTCTGGAAAGAGTGTGATATTACAAGGTTTGTGTTATATAGAAGTAGTTTGGTGACAAGCTTTGCAACCTTGTTAGCAAACAACTTTTGTATTCTCAAACAATCGAGTGTCATATACAAATAAACAGAAGAATACATAATCCGATACATCTCAGCCTCTTGAATATACACAGTAATATGGTGACAAGCCTCATGACCTTGTTATCATATTCTCTTATATGCATATGGCAAACTGATGTCATAAATACACCACATTATAATTTAGGCAACATATCGAAGTCTCTATATAAGAGAGTTACATGGTAGTCTATGGTATTTCTCCAAGAGTATGATTATCTAAGAGAAAGTAAAGCCAAAGCATAAAACCACATATTATCAACCATGTTGAACCATCACATGAGATAACTCTCTCATATTTGTGTATGTGGACAAATCTCTTATGAGAAGAGTTCACAAGTTCATCTTGTGACCTAGATCATCATTTGTCTTATTCAAGTTTTATTCTCAAGAAGAGATAAGTCTGGACATGTTGGCAGATGAAACCACATGGACTATTTGGTTGGCAATTGTTCTTACAATTTGCTTCCACACACTAAAGCAATATTCCTACTTAAGAGGAGTGCATTAATCTTTTATCTTCAGAATGAGATGTGGAACCAAGCAAGATTCTATTCTCATCATTTTATATCACCATAAGACCTAACCTCAGGCAGGATATTTGTACTTGTGCATCTACAAAGATCTAATCATGTCTTCACATGATTTAGTTATCAGGTATCACAAGTCAAAGCCACTAGGGCCATATTTTGTACTTAGCATGTATTTGAATTGAAGCACTGTGTTTACTCTTTGTAGTTGTCACAGTGAGCAAACATGCATATACTGCCGGGCAACAACTTGGTGTTGCTCAGGAATTAATAAAGCACTCAAAACAGTTTGAATAAATATCTGAAGTTCAAGTCAAGCAAGAAACTATCTTTAGTATTTGAAAATAACAAGTATTCATAACATAAATAATAAAGCAATAGATTTTCATGTTACTCAAATAATGCACAACAATAATAGAGGTGTTAAGTTACACATTTCAAAATGAGAAATAAATCTAAATATGCTCAAATTCACTTTAAATGATGAATGAATTCAAAATACACAAAAGAATAAAAATTCAAGTTTAAAATAAACTCATTTGTGCAAGTTTGAACATTCCAGGAGTTTTCTGCAAATACAATCATCACAAACAGGTCCTCAAACCTTTGAAAACAGGAGCCAGGGGCCTGATTACACTGCTTCTGTAATTTCCTGGAAACATGGGGGTTTTCTGCAAAATGTCATTTGCTTTCTTCTTCCTCCGGCCAGAAGGACGACTCCGCCGTTGTCGCTGCCACCTCCTTCCTGTGTGCTTGCTACCTCAGATAAAAACCCTAGAGATGTCCCCATCTATCTCTCCATCGTCTCATTCCTATCTCTCTTGCTCTCTCTCACGAAATCGAGCAGAAACCCTAACCCTAGCCTTCTCGGGTCGACGGAAATTGCCACCATTTTGGGCTACGCCGAGCTCCGGCGAGACGCCCTGGAGATTCAACGTGGTCTTCTATTCCTCCTCGACGAATCGTGCGTGCTGGGAAGTTTGGGTGGTGGCGAATTTCTCCGTCTTCCCCAAGTCCGGCCGACGGCTTCCATGGATGGGGTCGTCGCCGTCCGTCCATGCCGTTCATCGCCGAGGCTACCCGCGTGCTCGTGGTGACCTTACGTACCTCCCTGGACCTTTAATTTGGTTCAATTCGCAAACGTTCGTCGCCGTGCCGTGTGCAGTCTCCGGCCGCCGCACGAGCTCATCGCCGGTGCTTACTCCGGTGACCAATTAGCCGCGGAGCCGCCACCATTTGGTCGCCCTTGACGCGCTGCGTCGTATGCGGCCACTCGTACTCGCCAATTCCCGCGAATTCGTCGAATTCGAGTTCGGCCAGGAGCATAGCTCCATTCATGATGTCATCATGACATCATCCGGCCAATCAAATAATTTCTTGGATTTCCTTAAAAAATAATAATAAATAGAATTCTGATATGTGGGTCCAGATGTCAGATTTTTAAACATTTCATAAAATGTTTTCTGTAATTATTTAAACTATGACAAGTGGAACCAACTTCAAATTAGTAATTCCGAAAATTGATTAATTGGAATTTAAACTTTGTAAATTCATAACTAAATCATTTTAAATCATTAAAACACAAATAATATACCAAAATGTTAAGAAAAATAAAATCTATATAATTGTATCATTTGAATGTGTGTTCAAGTAAAATTTAATCACTCTACTATTAAAACAACAATTTGCTTATTATTTGAATTATGGAGTTAATTTGAAATACTAATTTGAATGCATTTCAACTCCATTTAAATTTCTTCATATGTCTAAATTTAAAATCTGAACATTTGTTTCAGCCTTAACATGTCATATATTATGTCCATTTTGAAATTCTTTTTAACATGTGTAAATGATTTTTATCAAGTGGTTAAATAAGATGATGTATTTCATAAGTAAAATCATCAGTAAAAGATGTTTACTTCATCTAAAAATAGAATCTCTACTTAATAAAATATTATCACCATTATTACTAGTATTAATATTGGATTAACTTTGTGATATAATCTATTTCATTTAAGTCAATATCCAAAAATTAAGAGATGGAACATAAAATGAGGTTACTTATTTCTTTTACTTTTATGTGTGATACTTAAATAACAAAGGAACTGAAAAGTATTTGTTAATACTTTATCATTTGAGTAAGAACGGAACACACCTAAGTCTAGATGATATAACAATCAGGACAATCAAATAAAACTTATCAAGTTCTTAAGACCTTAAGTAATCACCAATCCCAACTCATTGACAATTTACGCAACCATAACACCACCTAAAGGTGATAAAACTACCAAGTCAAGTTAATAGGATGTCAGCGTTGTATCGCTTAAGACGAAGCTTACTTGGTTAAGCTTGGGTATGATTTGGGGTATTTTGTGATGCATCTCATACTTATGCATAATAGCATGTTGCTTCTTTAAACATTAGTCCTTACCGGACCAATGCCGTTCTTTCCAGATTTTGGAGTCTCTATTTTATCGTAGACCTTGGCTGCATAATCTTGCAGTAAAAAAGGCAAGTTCACTCTTGCTCATGTCCTACTTGATTATGTTTATCAAAGTAATTACAAAGTACTATGGTTTATCATTGCATGAAAAAGGAAAACTTATTTTCGAATGATGTGAATTGCTATATATATTGTGGGCTGGCAGATAGAACCATGGTATGAAGTGGTTGGTGGAGGTTCCATTTGCATGGGAATGTATTACTCAGGACTTAACAACCAATGCCGTCAGGGTTCTTGCGCCGTAAATAAAGCGTTGACCATAAGATCTGGTATGGGCCGGGAAAATCATTCCGTGACTTCTTCCTTTCACATGTCAACGGACAGCCTGAGCCGTACGATGTAGATCTTGCGAGACTACATGCACATGGGTGGGATCCCTTAATGCCCACGGACTCTGGTGTCTAGGATGGTCTGCAAGGGGATGCCTAGGTCTCTACCGTGAGGGGTAGAGTATCAGGGGTGATTCTGCTATGCATGAAAGGGGTGGGCATGTGGGGTCGCGGAGAAGCATTATGAATGGTTTGGATCGTCAGCTGGACCCCTCACCAAGGAAGTGTGGACAGGAAAGTATACCTGGATGTGCAACAAGGTCTGGTCTCTTATGGGTAAAGTAACGCACCTCTGCAGAGTGTAAAAAATGTGACATGTTACTCCTTGTTCCTGGAAGGAGCTGCGAACGCTGCAGGAAAGGAACTCCATGAAGTTCTAGCACCTGTGAATGATTGACGAGCATAGTTTTCTGAAGATAAAATGGATCTTTTCCTAAAAATGTTTTACAAAGATATGCATTCATACATAACCTTTTGGGAATGGATTGTAGCTAGTGCATAAAACACCTTATTCCTGTTATATGAACTTGCTGAGTAACGCTCGTGTTGCTCACCCTTTCCTCTGTTGACCCCTTGCTTAGATTATTGGAGACAGTCGAGGAAGGACATGAGTCCATGATGATGTTGGTGAGGTCTTCTACGAGGAGTCAAATTGACCTGGTGGAGTCTGCCGACGAATGGGTGGCGACAACCCTCTAAAGGTGGACGCGTCGACGACAATACCTACGGACAAGACGACTATTATTGGAAGGAGAAACACAACTCTAGACGAGAGTATTCCAGATGGATAGATAGGGTTGTGACAACAGGTCTACGTCAGTAGTGGATTAGGAGTTAGAGGTAGAGCTGTTATCCATCTTAGTGTTACAACTTGAGTCTTTCTGGAGTTTCATTTGCACGAGATCTTCTTCTCCTTGTAAAGGAAGTTCTCGAGAGTTTGTATTGAATAGTATTGTAATCCTATAGTGTTACCTTGTACCAGCTATGTTTCTGTTGTACCACTCTGAGGGATCTAATATTTACGGATAGGTCCTTCCGTGAGTATTATGTATTATATCAACGACTTGTACACTCCAACATGCAGTGGTGTGCGTGGTCACCACAATAATTTTAAAACAAAGTTTGCAAATTTGAAATATATTCACGTCGGGAGAAATGTTTTGCAATCAAGTACATGATCATATTCACTTAGTAAACAAAAAAAATATTTGAATTCTATGACATAAAAAGGATAAGAAAAATAAACAAAAGAGAATAAAAAAAGAAAGAAAGAAGTAACAAAATAAAAGTAAAAAAGGAAGCAGGAAAAGCTTAATCCTCGGTCGGTTGGTAATTTTTAAACCAACCGAAATTTGGACACAAACAGGTGATTTCGTCATTCTCACGGTCTTGAAGTTAATCTCAAAAAATTGTCTGCATGGTCCTGATATTCATGTAAGACCGGGATGTTTGAACTAGTTAAAGAACATAGAATATGATTGATTAATTCTGAAACGACTGAGCATTAACTTAGTGAGGTATGATTGTGTCAAATTTAAGTTGCAACTTTTGTTTTCGTTGCATCTATGTTGTAACACGGGCTGGGATCCTCTGCTGCAACAGCAATGCAGTTACTGCCGCTGACAGTTGGGTCCGGACCCACATGTCATGGGGCGGCAGAGGATTTCAACCCGTTGTAACTCATGCCTAGAATGAATAGCTAATTAATTAAATAGTCTCAGTGTTACTTTCTCAATTGCAATCATGACTAGCACATGATGCAACTATAAATTAAGTTGAATCTCAGTTGATTGGAAATTAGCAAAACCTTGCTTAGGTGATACGTAGCCGACCAAGGAGGCAAGAGCACGGGATTAGATTCCGGCATTGGAGTAAAGAAGGCACTAATATGAGCCGAGCAAAGCAAAAGGCCAAAAGCTCAGGGGCTCAAAGCAAAAGCGCAAAAGCAGTAGCCTCACCACAGGCGATCTAACAACCATGCATCACACTTTAGTCTATTTTCCATTAGTGAGGCGAAGAAGCTCAAGCTAGTACACTTCTCAGTGTCCTTGCCATTGTTGCATTGCGGCACTCCAATACTCCAGTGACATGGAGATGCGTCTCCGCCTCCATGTCTGCTTGACGATCCTTCTACTCATAGCCGCGCGGCCTTCCTCCGTCGCTGGCGGTGCGCTCTGCCGCGACAGCTGCGGCGACGTCCCGGTGCGCTACCCGCTGGGCATCGACGACGGCTGCGGCAGCCCGTACTACCGCGGCATGGTCAGCTGCGCCGACAACACCACGCTCCGCCTCCGCACCCCGTCCGGTACGTACCTGGTCACCGGAGCCGACTACGCGGACCCTCACCTGGTGGTCAAGGACCCGTCGATGTGGACGTGCGCGCGGCCCTTCACCTCCATCCATGCCGCGCCCTTCAGCCTGGACACCAGCACCCGCTTCTCGCTGTCCCCGAGGAACGACCACCTCTTCTTCAACTGCGACGAGGACCGCGTCATCGTGGCGCCCCGCCCGGCGATCTGCGACCGGTACCCTGACCGGTGCGACTCGGCGTGCGACAGCGCCGGATACCTCTGCCGGAACCTGCCGGGCTGCCGCGACGCGCTGGACGAAGGGAACATGACCTGCTGCGCGTACCGGCCCCGCGCGGCGGAGTCGCTGCGTACCATGCTGCGGCACTGCGAGGCCTACACCACCATCTACTGGCGCGCCGTCGGGGACAAGTTCCCGCCATACGACCAGGTGCCCGACTACGGCGTCCGGGTGGACTTCGAGATCCCCGTCACCACGCTCTGCCTGCGCTGCCAGGACCGGCGTCGCGGCGGCGCCAACGGCACCTGCGGCTTCGACCCGGCCACCAGGGACTTCGTCTGCATCTGCGACGACGGACGGAACTCCACCACAGACTGTACAGAAGGTCCCGTATCAGGGCATGGGGCGTCAGCCGGAGTTGTAGCTGGTGAGAACCACCTCTTCAGAAATCAAAACCTGCATGTATCAAACTTGCTCCAATTTGAACCAGCAATTTCGTTAACTTCGGCCTGTTTTTTCCTCTTCTTCACGCAGCAAGTGTCGTGTTCTCAGTCTCGGCGGCGATTGGCATCGGGGGGCTCGTGTTGTACATACGCAAACTGAGATCGAACAAAGTGGTCACCTGCGGCGTCCAGAGCAACGAGAATAGATTCTTCTAAGGCGGCAGCATAGAATTCCGATGGCCGGTAACTTGAGTTGCGTGTGCAGAGAGGACATATGAGTAGCATTTTCCCCACAATGCAAGCTTTTGTTCGAGTAAATTTGAGTGAAAAATTTGTTACTTATTATGCATGTGAGGCATATATAGGCAACACGAAGCCATGACATATCTTCCTTGCAGCTCGGGGAAAGATTTTGTCATCAATATGCTGAACATATCGCAGTCAACATTTTGAGGGCGACATACTCGGATGAAGCTATGTGTTACGGTGCATACCGCCGCGTTTCCACTTTTAGCTGGTGGATATACATTTTCTTTAAAATTTACATAAAAGCAGAGGCGGAGCCAGGCCCTAGGCCACCCTGGCCATGGCCCTGGGCGTGAGGCCTAAATCCTTTAAGCATTGTTAATCAATGTATCAATTTACCACTGTTTGGCACTGTTTTGACAGTTTTTGCCCGGGGCGTGGCTCGATCCTGGCTCCGCCACTAAGCATCTGGCATATAACAACTTGCCTGATGTGTGTAAATTGCAACAACTCGAAAATTAGGGTGAACCAGTCATGTGAGTGCGAATTTGGTCCAAATCATTTCCGTGCTTACATGTGGTGTTGTTCTTTTTGCGTAACTCTCGCTTGTAGTTGTTTTATTTGGCAATTTTGACTTTCATCTCTCTTCTAGAACCTATATGTGGCAACTTTTTATAGATTCATAGGAAAATGCTGCACACCGAGAGAAAAATTATTTTGTTCTAGGTTTGTTAAAGCATTTTTGCAGCAAAAATGGAGTACACCAGAGGATGGCGATGGGTAGGGTATGTGGTTGTAGAACAATACCATACCCATACCCGTGTAGTTAATCGGTACAAAATTCTACCCATGCACGTACCCGCGGCTATAAAACTTTAACCGTACACATACCCGACGTATACCCATACCCATTGGATACCCAACGGGTAGATCAAATAGTACACAAGTTACTCATAATTTTATATTCATCGGTAATCTTTTGATAAAAGGAAAACAATTATCTCGACTAAATAAAATATAATTGAGTATGTGACAATTATGTCAACTTAAATTGACAATTGATGACAACTTCACATAGTATTACAAACTCACAAGAATAAATGTCAAACCTCCATGAGTAAGATATATAAACGGGCAGCGTATGCGTATTTTCACGGGTACAAGGTTATACCCGTACCCTACCCACGACTTAAACTGGTAGCGTACGGGTACTACCCATGAATATAAAATTATACACATACCCTACCCATGCAGGAACGGTACGAGCGGGTACCTGTACCCTTGGGTAAAATTGCCACCCCGCCAGGGGTGGATCTAGCGCCCCTTCAGCCCGGGCAGTCGTCAGGGCTTACCAACGGTGCATTACGCTTGTATTTTTTCATTTTATATAGCGATTTATGCCGAAAACTTAGCAAGTTAACTTGTTTGTCAGAGCTTTCGGAAGTTTTTGGGCCTGTCGGTCCACCACACATATGCGATAGTCAATCCAGCTTATGCTACAATCTCTAGCACCAAAATGTTTGCCTATTTACATGGGGTGCTGAAAACGCGGTTACCACATGGTAAGAGCATCTCAAGAAGACCCATTATGTCCCACATAACGATAAAATGGCCACCAGTTTACCGTTTTGCATAAAAGTGATCCGAACCGAAACCGAATCCGACCACGGACTTAAATTTTGGTGACGGCCGTGGCAAAAAAAGACCCCCAAACCCAAAACGACTCCGCGGCCGGCCCGATGGTACCTTGAGTTGGGAGAAAACCCTTGGTGGGAGGGGCATTTCAGCTCATTGATACCCGTAGATGTGATAGCCTTCAGATAGCTACCTGCGTGAAAAAGTAAACGGGGTTAGGTTGAGATTCCAAGTGCAGAGTGTGTAGTAAGTGGAAGACGTGTTTTCCCCACGAGGGTGACTCGAGGGTTCAATATCGAACTCTCGGAGAATCAGTACATAATATGCATCTATCTTATATATTTACTAATTGGAGGCACCATACGAGGCACCACGTTAATCCTGGAGAAAACATAAATATCAACCGTAAGATGTAAAATCTATGGATTGGATTTAGATAGCTAAGTCGTGGGGTGGTGAGAGTCCTAGAAACATACGCCACGTAAGTACTGGAAAAATATAACGTCAACCGTCGGATGATCTTAACATGTAGTCTAACCATTAGATCTGGGATTTTCTCACGTGATCCTCCGAGCCCTGCCGAGTTTCCACGCAGTTCTATACGCATTTGGTCTTCGCACCGTGGTTCGAATCCTAGCAAATAATTATTTCTTTGCCCAGTCGCGAAAAGTCAGGCACAACCATGCAGAGCAGTCGATCGTATCGCGCAGGTGTCGTATCTTGGTATCTATGCTGTATTGTCTGTAGTGCGTTTCTGCCGTCGCTGATGTAAATTCCTAGCTAGGTAGCGTCGCTTATGACAGGACTCTCTCCATATATTCTGCATCACCATGTACTGCTAGGCAAGACATGCATATGCATAAGGACACACGGTACTACAAGCGTGCAGTAAAGTTGGAATCAGTTGTGTGACTGAAAAGTTCATATAACTAATATTGATTCTATTTAATTAGTGCCCCAAGTCAGATCAAATCCCGTTTTCTGCTGTCTACAGTTCACTTACTAATTCTGTACGAAGCTGATGCTGATCATATGCCTAGATCCGCTTTTATATTGTACATAATTCAAGCTCATAAGATGAGACTAGGTTTATACACTCAAATTAGTTTCTCGATATAGTATAATCTATAAACATACAGTTTTTTGTACACGATTGTACAATCCAACTCCAAATAATTAATATTACTAGATCTTAATGCATATAGGTATAAGGTTATCACAAGATGAGAGTAGGTTTATACAATCAAGTTAGTTCCTCGGTATAACAGAATTTAGTTTAAGCTATAATGCTACAGATTTTTGGATACGGGTCTACCGTTAAATTCCAAATAATGGATATTACTAGATCTAAATTCATACAGATACAAAGTTATAGTTACCACGCCGTAAGGTTGAAACATAGTCTGAAACCATGCTTTCATGTGAAGGTTCATTTTTGAACTTATTTAAAAATTAACCTATTTGCATACAATAACCATGAAAAACAATTACATGCTTTTAGAATTAAGCTGGAAAAGATATGTACACATGGCGGTGGAGTTTCAAACGTTTCACTATTTCTGTCAACATTAAAATTAGCCCGTGCGGATGCACGGGTTAACGACTAGTATTCATAACTGAAATAAAACATTTGCAATCTCAAACATATATTAACTCATGAACCCCGGTCCATTTTTAATCATTAGAAACACCTTTCCAACAACTTTTACTACTTTTACATTTTCTGTCATTATTAAATCTGAAAATACAAAAACACTTTTACATCTTGCATACACCATATAAAACCCAAAAATATCATTTATCATTGTTATCATCATCCTTGCATATTTATTTACCATCATTGCATATTTATTTCTTATTTGCATCACATACTATCTTGATATCATTCTTACACATGTGAGGTTGAGGACCAAAACATTTAACTTTGTTTTGTAGGTAACCAAAAAGAAGGATAGGAAGATAAATCTTTCACTACTGATTCCCCGAGAGTTCGATATTAAACCCTCGAGTCACCCTCGTGGGAAAAACATGTCTTCCAGTTACTACACACTCTGCACTTGGAGTCTCAACCTAACCCCGTTTACTTTTTCACGCAGGTAGCTACCTGAAGGGTATCACATTTACGGGTATCAAGACTGTTTTCTGGCGCCGTTGCCGGGGAGTCATAGCTGAAAAGATCCAAGGGTGCACTTGCTTCCCTTGCACCAGCTCTGTTTTCTGGCGCCGGATTTGTCCAAGGATATCAGAACAAAGTCAACTTCATCACCAGCTTGTGCTAACACCTAAGCTTGGGGAGGTTGCACCTACGTGAGCATCATCTTATCCATCTTTACCTTCAAAGTAAACTATTTTGTTTTGTCATTGTCATGCTTTTTTCATTTTGCATATTTATTTTCAGTTTTGCATTTTTGTGTTGCATTTGTTAATTCGGTTTGCATTTCTTAGTGTCATTTTATTTTCAGTTTTGCATAAAAAATTAAAAAACACATAAAAACTTTATCAAAATGAATTCTAAGTGTTGTAATGAATAATTTTGGTCAATACTATGGGTTTTGTGGATGAATATACACCTGAGGAACTTCAATTATTTGCACATGAGGAACTTGAATTATTAAAAGAAGCTGATTATGTCTTTTCTCAAGAAAAGGAGAATCTTAGAAAACTTATTGGGTGGCTAAATGAGTGTGCTAAACGACTTTGTGGGTTATATAATGTGTCTTGCTGCACACGACAAAATGATAAGCATCTCTATTTTCAATGCAAATGTAGTAACAACTTTATAATCGCCTTACCATAAGAAGGATAATAATTACTTTGACATAAGATTACAGGACCAATTTGTTGCTTTCATGGGAGCTCATGAGGTGGATTCAATTATTAATAAGAAATATAAAACTTGTGAAGTAGCTCGTGATCTTAAAGAAACAGGTTCAATGCTCCTTGAACAATTTCAAGAAACCTTTTTTGATAATGCTTATGTTATTAAATATAAAGAGATAACTCTTACTGCCATGGAAAGAACTAATATTTTGCAGGAAAAAGATGATGAAATATAAGCTTGGAAGAGGAAGAATGTGAAGAAGAGGATAAAAACCTAAGTTTGGGGATGCCCATGCGATCTCAAGAAGATGATAAAAAGGATGAACAACTAGTGAATGAAGAGTTGGATCTCCCAACTTCACCATCAACATATGATAGTAACACTCAAACTCAAAAACCTTTTGTTATTTATGAGAACCCATGTTACGATGAGTGTGAAAATGAAACTATGGTCCTATATGATAACCCATGCTATTATGATGAAACTAATAATGCTCCTTTACTATTTAGTGCTACTAGTGAACTTATTGATGATAATGAGGAGTGTTGCTTAAATATGCTATATGATAATGCTTTAGATGATGGTCCTATGCTTATTGATAATTCTCCATGTTTAGTTACTAAATTATGTGAGGATAAAAATGCTTTACTTGCTGTTTGTGAAAATACTCTTACTAATGAGAGTCCTACTTTGTTCCTGAATTCTCCTAATAACAACATAAAGGAGAAATTTGCTTATGTTGAGAAATACTTATGTGGTTTGCAATTATCTTTAATTCCAAATCTTTGTTGCAACCAAGATATTAAACTTGATATTGATCTTAATAACTATTTTGAAAGAGGAAAGCATGCTAATGAATTCCAAAATAAATTTAATGATCCTCTTTATTTGCCTAAATTATCTAAGTTGAATGATTCGTGTGTTATATGGTTGAATTTGCTTCTACTACTTGCAACTATTATGAAGGAGGTGATAAGAACCCTCTATATGGTATTAATAATTATGGGCTGCAAGTAACTATTGTTAATATTCATTGGAAAACTTCTATTTATTATGATTCATTCATATACAAAATGCCAATGCATAGAAAGAAAATTAGACTTCGTTGTTATTACTTTTGTGTTTTGTTTTTCTCTCTACTAGGATTCAACTTGACTATTATTTTGATCGGTTTGAGAGCGCCATGGGACCCTGGTACTATTCATGAACACTTTCCAAGGAACAGGGGCACATCAAAGTTCAAGCTCTCTCATGAGCTTCATCTTCAATAAACAACAAGTAAGAAGCCTAACTATATGGCTATAAAGAAAGCGCTTTATGGGAGGCAACCCGGTTATTTTTATGTGTGATTTTCTTTGTGTCCTCTTGCTGTAACAAGAGACTAGTTTTTAGTTTAGTTTCTGGAATTTTTAATAAAGTGCCAAGTTTTACTCATTTTGGTTTGAAAAAGTTGCTTATAGCGTTTGGAGATTTTATTCCTGCACGAATCTGTGCACGGTATGTTTTTTAATTCTTATTCTGTAACTTCAAATGAGCTCATATTTGAACTGTAGTTGCAACTTTTCATCCTCTGTATGCATGAATTGTTTCGGAATTTTTCGACAAAGTTTAGTAGGGTAGAAAAATACGTTTTGCTGCTGCTGTTTTTCTGGACAGATTCTGTCCCATTTTGTTTGATGCATGCTTTGAGATTTTAACTTGAATCTTTTTTATCCAATTGAGTTTATGAGTAGGCATACAACATTATACACTTTCTGGACATTCATATAATTTTTGTTAAGGATTATATGCAGCAAAAATCTATTTGTTTATCACTACTAATGCACCCCACAGAAAAGAAATGGGTGAAAAGGTGTTTTGAAGTCCAAGAGCTATCCAAGGATGGTGAAGACCATAAGCTTGGGATGTGAAGACAACCCCACTGGACCTACACACTCTCGGTTTGCGCACGTCTAACTTCTGTTTTTCGATCGAAACACTTTATCGCATAAACTTGGAGCGTCTTTTTGTTTGTTTTGGTTGATTTTTATTTTGTGAGACCACCACATTATCATTATATATGAAAGAGCTACTGGAAATATGGGTTGAATATATTGGATGCTATTATAAGATTGGGAAAAGGGATGTTTGAGTTGATTTTAAAATACATATAGTTGCATGATTCATGAGCTTGTTAATGAGTAATAATTTGCAAATTTTTATCAAGAGCTATCTTTTATTCATGTTTTGATGCTGAATGTTATTTTACTTTGTTTAACATGGATTAGTTAGTTCTATGGACACTCATGCATGCATTTAGATGGTCAACTTTCTCCCTCTTGCTAGCCCAAAAATTCCAACAAGTAAAAACTTGTTTCCAACACCTTCAACCAAAGTTTTCCAGTGAGTCCACCATATCTACCTATTAGCTTTATGCTATTCCGAGTATGTTTATCATGTTATTTTGTTATCTATACCTCTGAATGAAAATGCTTATGTTATTGATTGTTATGGGAAAAGTTATATAGCTCTCACGAACTTGATGCACACTTTACTTTTATTGCATAAATAAAACATGACCCATTGTGATTAAAATTATGATGTTGTGGCTTGATAAATGTCCGAGGTTGGGAGTTAGCTCATATGTGCTGTCACATGGCAAGCTTTCAACATGCTCTTATTTCATTTAGTTGATATCATGTACTTTTGTTTATGGATGCTTATCATGGTGAAATAAATGTGGAAATGAAGTAGTTTAAATGAGTTTGTATAAATGGTTAGAGAGACGCCTGGGCCGCTAATCTAAGCCATGCATCATTCATGGTGGAAATTTACTTACATGCTATGGTGAACCTTCTGTGATACACCTTACAATAAAAAGCTATTCCAATGGTAAATAAAAAGGGTGTTGAGATTGTTCATTTGTTTGTTTGTCTTGTCATTTTGATATGGGCTTGTTCCATATCCTGGGACAAGAGGTACCCCAGTTGACGCTCTTAATGATACTATTATTACTTACAATGATATTTAACTTGAACTTGCTTTGTTTCCCAAGTTGAGTAACACATGGTGTAGGTACTTGTATTCAAGGGGCATGAGACATCCAACCTTACTTTGTCAAGCACACTACTCATATTTGCTTTCACTTTAAACTTAATCATTCAAGATGCTATGATAGGGGAATGAGAGCTTGACACCAAGGATTACCACATTGGAATCATTAACTTAAGTAGAAGAGTTTGAAGTTAGATGAAATTTATGCATGCTTTACCTCTACTCACATATATATCTTTTCCAAAGTGTCCACCTTTATATTCAGATTTTCATCTACACTCTATGACCATTGTAGGATGTTCTTACTTATCATTATGCATACATGTGGTCCATATTACTTTCCTTCATGTTACACTTTGTGAATTATCATTGAACATCTTTGCATTGAAAACTTGATATCACTTCATAAACTATCTTGCATATTGCTACTCCTTTGAAGAATGAATCATTTGTCTATGTAGCAATAGTAATCATCTTTGATATCCATTGTTAGTATTAAATTGCAAAGTCCATGCTAGTTTTATCACCTTCATACCGAGGATGAGTATTGGTTAAGCTTGGGATGTTGATGCATGTAAAATGCATACATGAACTTTGCATTATATTACTTATATTCCAATCATATTTGCATCATATAAGGGTTATATTAATGTTTTAGAATCATTTTTTGGAATATTATATTTATTTCCTATTTTTATGGAATTAACCCTGCGCAGGCAGAAAACCCTATTTCTTTATTTTAATATTTCAGGGTCCCAAATGACGTCCAAATGACCTGCAATTTTACGAGCGTCAATATTTGGAAGGAAGAAGACTTGGGGGCAAAGGAAGGAAACAAGCGGAGACCCGAGGGCCAAAAGAGGTGGGCCCATGCGGCCCTTGTACCTGGCCACGTGGGACCCCCTATCTTGGGCCTCGACGCTCTATTGCCGTCGATCTTTTCTCCAACGACTCGGGTTTGACTTAAAACCGACTATAAAAATAGTCTCCGACGCCCTCTGGAAAGGAGCGGGCCGAAACACAGAAACACCGAAACAGAGACCTGGAGCTGCAGATTGGAGGGGGAAATCTCCAGCGGGGCACTGCCAGCATGGTCTCCATCTTCTCCATCGACTTCTCCACGATCTCCATGATGAAGAGGGAGTAGTCCACCTCTGGACTATGGGTTTGTGGAAGTAACTTATGTATCTCTCCTCTCTTTGAGCTTCACTAATTAGCACCGTATGAGCTGCTGAACATGATTACGGTCATCTATATAATACCTATGTGGTGGATCTTTTATGAGTTAATATAAGTTTGAGATTCCAAATGTTTTGTTTCAGTTATGAATATAGATGCATATTATGTACTGATTCCCCGAGAGTTCGATATTAAACCCTCGAGTCACCCTCGTGGGAAAAACACGTCTTCCACTTACTACACACTCTACACTTGGAGTCTCAACTTAACCCCGTTTACTTTTTCACGCAGGTAGCTACCTGAAGGGTATCACATCTACGTGTATCAAGTGCCTTTATCGACTCTACACCGTTGACTTCGCTTTGCCGGTTTGATAAGGAGGACTCGGGGGCTGGCGCTTTGCTCTCTACCATCAATCAACAGGCGGTCGCGCGGGTGCAGCCCTTCATAAATCACTGTTTTGGCTACACGTACACGCACAACTCCAACGAGACGAGGACCAGGGGTACTCGATCTTGGCGAGGCAAGAAAGCCAGGCTGGGAGCGGTCGGCAAGGAATCGCATCACACGGACCTCGGCAACTGCGGCTCCGATCTCGTACCATGCCGCATGCATACATGCACGCATGCATGGATCAGGAAGCCCTAGCATCTCGTCAATCTCCCTATGTTTATATTAATTCAATTCATGTACTAATATTTCGCTCACATTACGAGGCAAGGAGCATACTGTAGAAGCATGCACAGATTTCACGGCCGCAGTGCTAATCACATGCATGTCAGGGTCGACGACATTGCAACGACACGGTCATCAGCGCTGGTGTAACAGCCCAAACTTGAGAACCTGAAAACCTGTTTAAAATTCTCGCTTTTATGTTGCATTGCATCATGGCATCCAATATTAACTTGCTAAACAGCACACAAATGGTTTTGGCACCATCTAAAAACAAATGCCCCACTTGTTCAATTACAAATTCAAAACGTGCGACTGGTTTCAAAATTAAAAGAGAAAAGGACTAGTCCGTGTTGGAAACAAAAGAGCAGGGGGCTCTGTGTAAAAAGGGACACTAAAGAAAAGGAGAGAAAACCCCCAACCAGCCCACTCCCTCCCTCCTCACTCTCCTCTCCTTTTTCTCTCCCCTTAGAGCTCCAAAAGCTAGCTCCCATGGCCGAGCTCGCCGCCGTTGATTGAGGAGTCCCCGAGCGAAACGAAGACCGCCATTAGCTCCGCCTCGCCGTCCTCTACCTCTCCACCGAAGGAATCGAGCCGGGAAGCCTTCAATCAAGCTCACCGTCAAGTTCGCCGCAAACCACCGCCGGAGCTCTCCCGGACGATTCCGGCCGTCTCCGTCCATCTCCGGTCCTTCCAAGCACCCCCCACGAGTTCAGGGTGAGCATGCCGTGCTTCTGGACCCCTACATTCCCTCCCTATCCCTCTAGTTCGTCGAATCCCCGTAGCTCTATTTCGTTTTGGTCGCGTTGACAAATCCGGTGTCCAACCCGGAAATTTCCGGAACTGAACCCGGAATCACCCGGTACCAGACCCGGAATGGTCCGGAATCTATACCGGGTTAAGCAAAACGGTACTGGACTCGACCTTTTTCGCCCGGTTCATACCCGGAATTGACCCGGAATTAAACCCGGTGCCAGACCCGGTATAAAACCCGGAATGAACCCGGAATCATCCCAGAAAATTCCGGATTTCAAACCGGATGCTCTCTGAAACTTGTTTTAACACCAATTCTTTTTCCGTTGCCTTATAATTGTTGCAAGAATGTTAACCACCTAAACATTGCATCTCTCACATGATCATGTCATATCATCTACAAGTTAAATCCTAGGGTCTCAACTACGTTAATCAACAAGTAAAGATGATTCCTTACTTAACTCCACGGTGTATTCAAAGTGTGTCCCCACTACGCACCCAAACTCCGTTTAAATTGAATAGTTGAATCATCCTCCTCTCGGGGATTTAAATTGACATGTCATCATGTGTTTGTGCATTGCATTTGCTAAAGTTTGTGTGGTGATTGATTGTTCTTCCGTTGCTATGCCTCGATAGATCAAGCAGCCGGGGTTACACCGCAATACCCCGACGATCCGTACTACCAGTACCCTGAACAAGGCAAGCGTAATCCCCCCTCTGAGCATATCTTATCCTATTTTCCGCAATTATTTTCTCCACTATAATATTGCATGCGATTCTAAATGTCTTTGTTTGGATTAGAGTATCCTACTAGTTGCATTAGAATCCTGTTGCCTATACCTGTATCCTTCCTAATATCCATAGGATTGAAGTGTTGGCCTGAGTAATTATAATTGCTATGTATATGCTTAGCCATGCTTAGTCAAATGCTAGTGGTACTATGGTGGTACATGCTGGAAACAGGTGTTGACTTGTGACAGCAATGTGATGATGGAGAAATTGTGGAGACATGGATAATAAAATGCTAAAGGTGGGGATGAGAGGCCACATGGGATGTGGTGGGTTGTCTCGTTCTCACCGCCTAGGTGCGAGTTCTGGACCTCCTGAACCAAGACTGAGCGCGCTTCCTTTCGGTGGGGTATATGGAGCCCTCGTCGACCGACTAACTTGAGCGGGACTAGCCAGGGTCCTCTAGTTTGGCTTTCCATTTGCGTGTGCGTTGAGATGGTGGCCAAGACTGAGACGAGGATGGTGGTGTTTAGGAAAATGAGTGGCCACAGGGCGGGGTGTGTGATCCTGGCAGCCCTGTCCCCACTGATGATCCTGGGTTAGTCCTTAACAAGGTAAAGGTTGTAACCGTTCCCACTCAGCCGGCTTTCCCCGGAAGAGAGCTACGTGTAGGCAATGAGCCGGGCGGTACCGAAGGTAAACACAGTGCACCCCTGCAGGGTTAATCTTTTCGAAAAGCCGTGTCCACGGTTACGGACAACTTGGGAATGGACGCTGATCATAGAATAACTTTAACGGAATGATTAAAACTGGGTACTAGAGGTACCACTTCACGATTGTAAGGTGAGCTTCCTCGAGGGTGATTCGGGGAGGTGCCTTTGATGAACAGGTACAGTGGTTATGGTGGTAAATGTGAGAAAGGTGATGAAAGAAAGAGTTACTTCTTACCTCTTTTGAAAACTATTCTGTTAGTCGATGCCTTTGAGTTATGTTTTCCTTAAATAAAATCAGCTTTATGCAAAAGAGCCATAAAACCTTGAAAGCTAATCATCGAGCATATATTAGCTCTTAATCTTGCGAGTTCGTCGAACTCAACGTCTTTGCTTTTGTTTCAGAGGAGGACTTCACCGACCTCGAAGGTGGGTTCTTTGTGGACGTCGACGAGTAGTCTGGGGTTCCCAGGTGGCAGCTTGGGACATCCTGGAACAGCTGGCGTTGTGATGTTTATCTGTAGGCCTCTTAGGCCATAATTTGGTTCTTGTTGTTTAGAACAACACACTTCGCTTCCGCATGATGTAATGTTGGGTCTGTGACCTCTGGTTGTCATTTGCTATCTTTCTCTATAAGAGTTGAACTATATGATTTGTGTCGTAGAGTCTGTGATGTGCCAGTTGTTCCACAGTCTTGATCTCTCTATTATGCTTTGATAATGTGTCCGGTGGTATCGGATAACCGGGGACACAGTATCACTGTATAGCAGTCAGGTCGGGGCGCCACAAGTTGGTATCAGAGCAGTACTGCCTGTAGGAAACCCTTCTACTGGTCGATGTTGAGTCTAGTGTTTGTGAAAATATTTTAACCTAAAAATGAGTTGTGAAAACCATCTTAGGATTCTTTTTACTCCTTACTGGTTACCCTCTAATCTCGGAGCAATCTTACCTCGATTTGAGTTTAAAAGTTTTGCTTCTCACCTGTTACTTCAAAATTAGGAGAAACGTGGGTGGGTTCGACCTTGAGTGTTATGTGTCACGTTGCTCCCGCTGCGTTGTCAATCCCAAATCAATTCCGATGTTCCTACCGAGTTGAGTCAATTGATCCTTTCTTTGGGTGTTAACCACGGACTTGAACATAAGGTCCCGGATTGTGCCAACTAGAGTGTGTTAAGTTGTGATTTCTTAACTCTCACTAGTAGCACATGATGCTGATCTTTGACCCAAGTTCTATCTTGTTGTTTTCCTTCTCGCAAAGTATTATCGTCCCTAGTCTGTGTACTTGTGTAGACGCTAATGCTATTGTTCGACCATTCGGAGAAGAGACTAACCGTGTCATTGTCAAATCTCCAGAATGGCTCGAGGAGGCCGTGGAGGCCGTGGTGGTCGCGGTAACCACAATGACGATGAGGATGATCTGCCGCCACCACCCACAATGGCTCAAGTCTTGATGGCCATTGAGGAGAACCGTGGGCGCAATGAGCGCTTGCTGGAACAGTTGGTGCAGCAGAATGCACGGAGGAACGAGTGCAACACTCTCACCGAGTTCCTGCGCTCACAGCCACCCACCTTTGCTGATGCTAAGGAGCCACTGGAAGCTGATGATTGGCTTCGTGCTTTGGAGCGCAAGTTCTCCGCGCTGCATGTCCCAGTGGCTGAGCAAGTCAACTTTGCCACCTATCTCTTGGTTGGTGCTGCTGGCTGTTGGTGGGAAAGCCATGTGGCTTTGTTTCCAGCCAACCATGTCTTCACTGGGCGGAATTCCGCACTGCCTTCCGTGCGGAGTACATTCCCCAGCCATCATGGACTTGAAGAGGAGGGAGTTCCTGGATTTGCAACAGGGACGGATGGACCTCCGCACTTATGGTCGTGAGTTCAACCATCTTCTCGTTACGCCCCAAGGGACGTGACCAATGATGCTGACAAGCAAGAGCTGTTCCGCAAGGGTCTGAATCCGCAGCTCCGCTATGAGCTATTGCCCTTCAGGTTCCAGACCTATCAGGAGCTGTTCAATCAGGCTTTCACTCTTGAGCAAGGAAGAAAGGAACTTGAAGCTTCCAAGAGGCCCGCACATGGGGACACCAGAGTTCCTCGGGTTCTGAGAGCAAGAAGCGCAGGGTGTTTGTCCCTACAGCGCCGTACCTCGTGCTCCCTTCATGCCGAGGGCAGCAGGATATAGGCCACCTCCTCCGCACCCCACTACTTCGACACTTGGGATAGGCGGAAGTGGGTACCGTCCTATGCTACCTGCTCCACCTGGAGTCACTTGCTACACATGTGGCCAGGCTGGTCACTACTCCAGGGAGTGCCCCCAGAAGACCCCTCTCGCGATAACTCCTGCACGAGCCCCTGCCACTCCAACTGGCAAGGCTGGACCTATGGTGCGTGGTCGCCTGAACCACGTCTCTATTGAAGAAGCTGAAGATGATCCCGGCGTTCTCATGGGTGAGTTACGAATCAACGGCAATACAGCTACGGTTTTGTTTGACTCTGGAGCATCGCATTCATTCATATCCATAGCGTTTGCAAAAGAGCACAAATACCGTTCGAGAAAATGAGACGACCTTGGAGATCGCTACTCCTGGTTCCAAATGGCAAACCGATGGTGTTACTCCTGAGGTCCAGATTATCATAGCATCCCTGTCCTTCCCTTTCCCGTTGATAGCCTTGAGGTCGAAGGGCCTTGATGCCATACTGGGCATGGACTGGTTAGCAAGATACCATGCTAATCTCGACTGTGCTGCTAAGTCCATCACCGTGACCCACCCTTCCGGTTACGATGTGCAGTTTTGGGCTACATATTCAGGACCTCCATCATCAGACAATCCCCTCTCCCCGGAGATCGCCCTATGTTTCATGGAAGGCTTGTCCCCTCCTGAAATCCAGGACATACACGTGGTGTGTGACTTCCCGGATGTGTTCCCAGAAGAATTGCCTGGCATGCCACCTGATCGAAGTGTGGAGTTTGTCATAGACTTGCTTCCCGGTACTGCTCCAATTTCCAAGAAGCCCTACCGTATGCCGGTGGAAGAGTTGGCTCTGTTGAAGAGCAAATTGATCAGCTGTTAGCTAAGGAGTTCATCCAGCCTAGCAGTTCACCATGGGGTTGTCCGGTACTCTTTGTCAAGAAGAGGGATTCTACCGTGCCTCGTTGTCTCTGACTATAGACCGTTGAATGCGGTGACAATCAAGAACAAGTATCCTATTCCTCGCATCAATGATCTGTTGGATCAGTTAGCTGGTGCAAGAGTATTCTCCAAGATGGATCTGAGGTCAGGGTACCATCAAATAAAGATCAGAAAGGAGGATATCCCAAAGACGGCATTTGTTACTCGCTATGGCTCATATGAGTATACCGTCATGTCCTTTGGTCTCACAAATGCTCCAGCTACTTTCATGAGGCTCATGAATTCCATTTTCATGGATTATCTTGATAAGTTTGTCGTCATTTACATCGACGACATCCTCATCTATTCTAAAACCGACGAAGAGCATGATGAACACCTTCGGTTGGTTCTGACACGGCTTCGTGAACACCGTCTTTATGCCAAGTTCTCCAAGTGTGAGTTTTGGTTGGATAAACTTGTCTTCCTTGGACATGTAATATCTGCCAATGGTGTGGAAGTCATCCCCGACAAAATTCAAGCTATTCTAGACTGGAAAACTCCAATGTCAGTCAAGGACATTCGTAGCTTTCTCGGATTGGCGGGTTACTACCGCCGGTTCATCGAAGCTTTCTCCAAAATAGCCAAGGCACTGACTGACCTTCTCAAGAAGGATAAAAAGTTTGTATGGTCGGCCGAAGCTGAAGAGAGTTTCCAAACACTGAAAGCCAAGCTCACGTCCGCTCCTGTGCTTGTCCTGCCGGACACCAGCAAGGATTTCGTCGTCTTCTGTGACGCCTCTCTACAAGGCTTGGGTTGTGTATTGATGCAAGATGGCCATGTGGTGGCGTATGCTTCTCGCCAGTTGAAGCCGCATGAGCTCAACTACCCAACTCATGATCTAGAACTTGCCGCTGTGGTCTATGCTTTGAAGCAATGGAGACCATATCTGTTTGGTAACCGTTGTGAGATCTTCTCGGATCACAAGAGTCTGAAATACCTCTTCACCCAGCCGGATTTGAACCTCAGGCAAAGGCGTTGGTTGGAGTTAATCACGGACTACAATGTGAGTCTGAACTATCAACCCGGCAAAGCAAACGTCGTGGCTGACGCGCTAAGTCGGAAGTCCTATTGCAACAATCTGATGATTGAGAAAGCCCAACCCGCTCTTCATGAAGAGTTTGCCCGTTTGAATCTGGAAATTGTTCCCTCCGGCTACCTTGCAAATCTGGAGATCAAAGCTACTCTTGTAGACCAGATTAAGGATGCTCAGAAGCTGGATGAGGGTATTCTGAACATCAAGAGGAACATTGCTAGTGGCAAGGCAAACTGTTTCTCAGAAGATGAATCCGGAGTTGTTTATTTTGGTGACCGTCTAGTGGTGCCAAAGAACCGGAATTTGAGGGAGCTCATTCTCCAAGAAGCTCATGAATCACCTCTCTCTATCCATCCCGGTAGTACCAAAATGTACCAAGACCTTCGGCCACAATTCTGGTGGACTCGGATGAAGCGAGAAATCGCCAAGTATGTGGCTGAATGTGACACATGTCGACGGGTAAAAGCTGAACATCAAAGACCTGCCGGCACTCTCCGCCCTATTGCTGTCCCGGAATGGAAATGGGATGAAATTGGTATGGACTTCATCACCGGGTTTCCCCGATCCCAAAAGGGCAACAATGCAATCTGGGTAATCATTGATCGTCTTTCCAAGGTTGCTCACTTCCTACCCGTCCGTGATGAGATTCGTGCTAGTCAACTCGCGGACTTATACTTGGCTCGTATTGTTCCATTGCACGGGGTCCCTTTGAGGATCATTTCTGACCGTGGAAGCATCTTTGTCTCCAAGTTCTGGCAGAGTTTCCAAACTGCTATGGGGTCCCGTCTCAACTTCAGTACCGCTTACCATCCCCAAACTGATGGTCAGACCGAAAGAGTGAACCAAGTGTTGGAAGACATGCTTAGGGCATGTGTGATCTCTTTTGGCCAGAGTTGGGAAAAGTATCTCCCTTTCGCGGAGTTCTCCTACAACAACAGCTATCAAGCTAGTCTGGGCATGGCTCCCTTTGAGGCTCTTTATGGAAGAAAATGCCGCACTCCTCTAAATTGGTCCGAGACCGGAGAGAGAGCACTCTTTGGTCCGGATGTGATCAATGAAGCTGAGGAGAAGGTTCGAATCATACGGGAAAATCTGAAGATTGCTCAGTCTAGGCAGAAGAGCTACTATGATAAGCACCATCAGGAAATCCACTATGAAATTGGTGATAAAGCTTATCTCCGCGTCTCTCCCCTTCGTGGCGTTCGCCGCTTCGGAATCAAAGGGAAATTGGCCCCTCGCTATGTTGGTCCTTTCACCGTTCTGGAAAAGCGAGGAGATCTTTCTTATAAGTTGGAGTTACCGGTCAAATTCCCAAATGTGCATGATGTGTTTCATGTCTCCCAACTTCGCCGTTGTTTCAAGGATCCTATCCATGGAGTTAATCATGAGGAGCTAGATTACAAGAAGACCTCACTTATCGTGAGCATCCTATCCGTGTCTTGGATGAAGCTGAAAGAAAGACCCGGAACAAGACTACCAAGTTTCTCAAGATTCAATGGTCTCACCATTCCGAGGAAGAAGCGACTTGGGAACGAGAGTCTAGTCTACGTGAGGAGTATCCCGACTTCTTTCCACAATCTTAGAATCTCGGGGCGAGATTCCTGTAAGGAGGGTAGAATTGTAACAGCCCAAACTTGAGAACCTGAAAACCTGTTTAAAATTTTCGCTTTTATGTTGCATTGCATCATGGCATCCAATATTAACTTGCTAAACAACACACAAATGGTTTTGGCACCATCTAAAAACAAATGCCCCACTTGTTCAATTACAAATTCAAAACGTGCGACTGGTTTCAAAATTAAAAGAGAAAAGGACTAGTCCGTGTTGGAAACAAAAGAGCAGGGGGCTCTGTGTAAAAAGGGACACTAAAGAAAAGGAGAGAAAACCCCCAACCAGCCCACTCCCTCCCTCCTCACTCTCCTCTCCTTTTTCTCTCCCCATAGAGCTCCAAAAGCTAGCTCCCATGGCCGAGCTCGCCGCCGTTGATTGAGGAGTCCCCGAGCGAAACGAAGACCGCCATTAGCTCCGCCTCGCCGTCCTCTACCTCTCCACCGAAGGAATCGAGCCGGGAAGCCTTCAATCAGCTCACCGTCAAGTTCTCCGCAAACCACCGCCGGAGCTCTCCCGGACGATTCCGGCCGTCTCCGTCCATCTCCGGTCCTTCCAAGCACCCCACGAGTTCAGGGTGAGCATGCCGTGCTTCTGGACCCCTACATTCCCTCCCTATCCCTCTAGTTCGTCGAATCCCCGTAGCTCTATTTCGTTTTGGTCGCGTTGACAAATCCGGTGTCCAACCCGGAAATTTCCGGAACTGAACCCGGAATCACCCGGTACCAGACCCGGAATGGTCCGGAATCTATACCGGGTTAAGCAAAACGGTACTGGACTCGACCTTTTTCGCCCGGTTCATACCCGGAATTGACCCGGAATTAAACCCGGTGCCAGACCCGGTATAAAACCCGGAATGAACCCGGAATCATCCCAGAAAATTCCGGATTTCAAACCGGATGCTCTCTGAAACTTGTTTTAACACCAATTCTTTTTCCGTTGCCTTATAATTGTTGCAAGAATGTTAACCACCTAAACATTGCATCTCTCACATGATCATGTCATATCATCTACAAGTTAAATCCTAGGGTCTCAACTACGTTAATCAACAAGTAAAGATGATTCCTTACTTAACTCCACGGTGTATTCAAAGTGTGTCCCCACTACGCACCCAAACTCCGTTTAAATTGAATAGTTGAATCATCCTCCTCTCGGGGATTTAAATTGACATGTCATCATGTGTTTGTGCATTGCATTTGCTAAAGTTTGTGTGGTGATTGATTGTTCTTCCGTTGCTATGCCTCGATAGATCAAGCAGCCGGGGTTACACCGCAATACCCCGACGATCCGTACTACCAGTACCCTGAACAAGGCAAGCGTAATCCCCCCTCTGAGCATATCTTATCCTATTTTCCGCAATTATTTTCTCCACTATAATATTGCATGCGATTCTAAATGTCTTTGTTTGGATTAGGGTATCCTACTAGTTGCATTAGAATTCTGTTGCCTATACCTGTATCCTTCCTAATATCCATAGGATTGAAGTGTTGGCCTAAGTAATTATAATTGCTATGTATATGCTTAGCCATGCTTAGTCAAATGCTAGTGGTACTATGGTGGTACATGCTGGAAACAGGTGTTGACTTGTGACAGCAATGTGATGATGGAGAAATTGTGGAGACATGGATAATAAAATGCTAAAGGTGGGGATGAGAGGCCACATGGGATGTGGTGGGTTGTCTCGTTCTCACCGCCTAGGTGCGAGTTCTGGACCTCCTGAACCAAGACTGAGCGCGCTTCCTTTCGGTGGGGTATATGGAGCCCTCGTCGACCGACTAACTTGAGCGGGACTAGCCAGGGTCCTCTAGTTTGGCTTTCCATTTGCGTGTGCGTTGAGATGGTGGCCAAGACTGAGACGAGGATGGTGGTGTTTAGGAAAATGAGTGGCCACAGGGCGGGGTGTGTGATCCTGGCAGCCCTGTCCCCACTGATGATCCTGGGTTAGTCCTTAACAAGGTAAAGGTTGTAACCGTTCCCACTCAGCCGGCTTTCCCCGGAAGAGAGCTACGTGTAGGCAATGAGCCGGGCGGTACCGAAGGTAAACACAGTGCACCCCTGCAGGGTTAATCTTTTCGAAAAGCCGTGTCCACGGTTACGGACAACTTGGGAATGGACGCTGATCATAGAATAACTTTAACGGAATGATTAAAAACTGGGTACTAGAGGTACCACTTCACGATTGTAAGGTGAGCTTCCTCGAGGGTGATTCGGGGAGGTGCCTTTGATGAACAGGTACAGTGGTTAATGGTGGTAAATGGTGAGAAAGGTGATGAAAGAAAGAGTGACTTCTTACCTCTTTTGAAAACTATTCTGTCTAGTCGATGCCTTTGAGTTATGTTTTCCTTAAATAAAATCAGCTTTATGCAAAAGAGCCATAAAACCTTGAAAGCTACTCATCGAGCATATATTAGCTCTTAATCTTGCGAGTTCGTCGAACTCAACGTCTTTGCTTTTGTTTCAGAGGAGGACTTCACCGACCTCGAAGGTGGGTTCTTTGTGGACGTCGACGAGTAGTCTGGGGTTCCCAGGTGGCAGCTTGGGACATCCTGGAACAGCTGGCGTTGTGATGTTTATCTGTAGGCCTCTTAGGCCATAATTTGGTTCTTGTTGTTTAGAACAACACACTTCGCTTCCGCATGATGTAATGTTGGGTCTGTGACCTCTGGTTGTCATTTGCTATCTTTCTCTATTTAAGAGTTGAACTATATGATTTGTGTCGTAGAGTCTGTGATGTGCCAGTTGTTCCACAGTCTTGATCTCTCTATTATGCTTTGATAATGTGTCCGGTGGTATCGGATAACCGGGGACACAGTATCACTGTATAGCAGTCAGGTCGGGGCGCCACAGCTGGCGGATCTGCGCGCACCCGACAACCTTCGACTCTACCTCGGCCAACTCCGACTCCCTGAAAACTTCTACGACCACTTTGACGAATCGGGCTCGACAGTCTACAATTTTTTTCATCGCTCATGAACAACTAATTTAATTTCATATTTTATTTTCTTCAATTATAACCTTCTTCGGTTGCGGTGAACATTCGGTGGCTGGCGCTTTTTGACTCCCTCCACCGCGTCGACTACTTCCGCCGCGTCGACTCCGGTCCGCCGGGTCAACTACTTTCGCCGCGTCGACTCCGGTCCGCCACATCAACTAATTCCGCCGCGTCGACTCCGGCCCGCCGGGTTGAAACAATCTTGCCTTGGCCGCACCTGATGCACTACCAGGTGCCGCGCCGCACAGGCCGCAACAATCTTGCCTTGGCACACCTAATGCACTACCAGGTGCCGTGCCACACAGGCAAAAACAATCTTGCCTTGGCCGCACCTGATGCACTACCGGCTGTCGTGCCGCACATGCCGCAACAATCTTGCCTTGGCCAAACCTAATGCACTACTGGGTGCCGCGCCACACAGGCAGAAACAATCTTGCCTTGGCCGCACCTGATGCACTACCGGGTGCCACGCCGCACAGGCCGCAACAATCTTGCCTTGGCCGCACCTGACGCACTACCGGGTGCCGCGCCACACAGGCCGCAACAATCTTGCCTTGGCCGCATCGCCGCCGCGTCAACTCCGACGTGTCGACTCTACAGCGTAACTCCGCCACGTTGACTGCCAATGCAGCACAACTCCGCCGCGTCGACTCCGGTCCGCCGCGTCGACTGCCTATGCAGCACAACTCCGCCGCGTCGAGTCCGGTCCGCCGCGTCGATTCCCTCTACATCACAACTCTGCCGCGTCGACTCTTGTCCGTCGCGTCAACTACCTCTACGACACAACTCCGCCGCGTCGACTACCTCCACTGCGCAATTCAGTCGCGTCGATTACCTCTAACAACCATCTCTGGCACAAGGCACCCGATACATTTTCGGCTATTAGTCTCTGCCCGATTCTACGAATCGACCAGACACTCGGGGGCTACTGATGCATGTAAAATGCATACATGAATTTTGCACTATATCACTCATATTCCAATCATATTTGCATCATATAAGGGTTATTCCACTGTTATTTAATGATTTTAGGAAATAAAATAATTGTTTCCTATTTTTATGAAATTAACCCTGCGCAGGCAGAAAACCCTATTTCTTTCCTTTTATATTTCAGGGACCTAAGCGACGTCATAAAAATCTGGAAAAATACGGGCATCATTATTTTGGAAGGAGGAAGACGTAGGAGCGAAGGAATCAAGCAAACGGAGGCCGGAGGGCCAAAAGGGGGTGGCCCACGCGGCCACTATATCTGGCCGCGTGGGGCCCACCAACTTGGCCCTTGATGCCCCGCATCCGTCGATGTTTGCTCCACCGCCTTCGTCTTGACCTAAAAACGCCTATAAAAGAAGTCCCACGGCGTTCTCGAAAACAAGCGCCGCTACAATACAGAAACACGAAAACGAAGATCTGGAGATGCAGATTGGAGGGGGAAAACTCCGGCGGGGCGCTGCTGGGGTGGTCTCCATCTTCTCCAACGACTTCTCCACCGTCTCCATGATGAAGGGGGAGTAGTCCACCCCCTGGAATTGGGTTTGTGGTTGTAACTTATGTATCTCTCCTCTCTTTGAGCTTCACTAATTAGTACCGTATGAGCTGCTAAACATGATTACGGTCATTTATGTAATTCCTATGGTGAATATTGTGGTATGAGATGATTTGTTATGCATTTACTGTTGTGTTGGAACTTTTATGACTTGTCATACTTTGGAGATATTCTATGATGCATGTGATGGTTTGATTTATTCATAATGCATTGTTTATCCTTGTCACGAGGTGATTGACACCACCAAGTGTAGATAGATGAGAGAGACGTGGTCACACTCACGAAATATGAATCATTGCACTTGTGTATAGAATATTGTCCATTAAGAAGTATGATGTATGTAGGTACGGGATGGCCGATGTGACACGGCATAGGTATTGAGTGACACAGTACCGCCCAACATCCTTTATCTGGGGGTAAAAAGAAAGAGTATGATGTGGGAGTGAGAGCAACCACGCTAGCCTTACGAGGGTGACCTAGCAACACAAATGAGTATTTCTTTCAACAATGTGTTTTAGGACATATAGCCGTCATAAAAGATACCATTAAAACATGACAATTATGTGTACTTTTATTTATAACATGATAATCACCGTAGATGAGGGAGAGAGGATTAAGTGAACCCATGAACCCATGTCCATTGTTCCTATAAGATAAAACCTTTGTCTTGTCATCTTGCATTGAAGAGGATTGTGACACTTTTACATTCTTGCTTGGTTACATTAAACTTCCATCCATCAAATCAACCACCTTGTTCTTTAAACTTGTTTAGTGCATAATCAACTAAAATTTGTGACACTTTAGTTGTAGGGAATAGATAACTTTTCCTTCTTACTCCTGCGGATCGATACCTTACTTCCACATTGAGAGTGCTATAGTGATCCCTGCTTTTGGGGGTAATCAGCTACTCCCATCGGGTGCGTGTCCAAATTGGGCATCTCCTTGGACAACTCAAATTTCATTGACTACTCCCATCGGGAGGGCACTCACCACCGGCTCGAGTGTTACACAATTTTTAAAGTCGGATTGTCTACAGCTCGCACCGGATTTATAATAGCCGGGTTCTCTACAACCCACACCGGATTTATCAAAGTCAGGTTCTCTACAGCCCGCACCGGATTTGTAGAAGTCGGGTTCTCTACAACCCGCACCGGATTTATCAAAGTCGGGTTCTCTTTAACCCTCACCGGATTTATCAAAGTCGGGTTCTCTATAGCCCGCACCGGATTTATCAAAGTCGGGTTTCCTTACGCCCGCATCTGATTTATTAGTATTGGGTTTCTTACACACCTACACTGGATTTCTCAAAGAGCATTTTACTCTCGAAGCATCGACATGATCATCAACATATACCCGACGCATCGACTACGCCTACACGACATGCTGCTTTCAGTCTCTGCCCGATTCATCGTATCGACCAGACACTCGGGGCCTCCTGACGTGGGCATACCCTCCGGGCACCCCACCGTTGGCGTACACGATGCGGCCCAGCACTTAGTGGCCCATGACGAACAACAAGCCATGACTTGCAGTACAAGGAAAGGACTCCAAAATGTAGTCTACGAGGACTCTTTGTAAACCCTACCTGGATCCCTTTATAAAGTCAGGCAAGGGCAACCCCATAGATCAGATACATACAGGACACAACTAGACATAGCATAACGAGACCACGTCTCACATCATCGCCCTCGCGGCCACCATGTAACCTCATATCATCATCAATACAAGATCAGACAAGCAGGATGTAGGTCTTTACCTCACAATGAGGGGCCGAACCTGGGTAAATCCTTGCTTCTTAGCCATCCGAAACTACCAGCGCGCCATCTTTTCCCTCTCAATCAACCTAGGGTACTCAACCCTGGGACTTGCTGAGGTGATCCCTCGTCAAAGTCGTTGATACCTAGGGGCGAGAAGCCTCCACCGAGTCGCCGCTCCCCCGGATCCACCGTGCCCCATCGACTCGGGAGGCGCCACTCGTCGTCTTCTTGAACCATCGCTGAGTGACTCTCTTTTCAGTTAAGATAGAATATGATGATTTTCATAGATTTGTTGTTCATATGAAATTCCTTGCATAGTGTTGATGGACTTGAGCTCGTGTGAGAATTTTTTGTTCGAGGACCAGTCTTCATCCGACGACTCTGACATAGAGACGTTGCTCGAGAACCACTAGAAGCAAATGTTGGTGGCGGTTCTAGCTGTGACCATGTACCATCCGCGGACAGCCCTAAAAATGGCGTCCTCCAACCATGTACCCCAAAACCTTCCCAAATTGTGGGGCAACTTGCATGTGATTGGTGGAGAAGGAGAGAGAATGATCAATGAAGGACAAAAGAAAACGGAGGAAAACATGTCCCATCGGACGCTTCCGGTCGCCCCCAAACCCTCCCCATATATGGGTTGGGTTTGAGTTGCCGGACAACCCGGACCTATGAGGAGTGTTTGGAGACCATGGTTGGGTGCATACCTCAAATCTTGTCTGGGCTGTTCGCCCGGACGTTTGACGCGGTTTGGCAAATCCGCTTGGAGATGCTCTAAGAGACGCAATAATTCAGCCCACATAGCGCATGTTGATATTACTCTGTTAGCAACATGCAGCCTGCAGGCATCCGATAATTATTTTGGTCAACTAAATTCAGCTGCGTTTTGCCCAGAACTTTGTATGTCGTGCGTGCATGACCGCAACCGCGAGCCAGCTCATGCAGGTACATCATGCCAGTTAGTCCAGCTGTTAGCATCGTCAGGGACTTCGAGCAGAGCACTATGTGCTGACTTCTCGACTCCTATAAATTGGATGCCGCCATATGCATCTCGTCTCATCGAGCTAACAAGAGTTGTGTAGAGTTTTCTACTCGATCTCGAGCTCACAAAAAAGTGCAATGGCCGTCTTCACCAGGTCGGCCTTCGTGGGCCTCGCCGTCGTCCTATCTGTCGTCGCCGGTTCGGCCAACGCTCAGCAGCTGTCGTCCAACTTCTACCCGACTTGCCCAACCTTGCCTCCATCGTGCGGTCACATATGACGTTGGAGTTGCAAACGGAGAAGCGGATGGCCGTCTCTATCTCCGCCTCTTCTTCCACGACTGCTTCATCAATGTATGCAACCGTAGTAATACTAGCTCTGTTTTTTTTTTAGGAACACAGTACAACACAGACGCTAACATACATGTGCACACACTCACCCCTATGAACGCACACACGCACATCCTATCCCTATGAGCACCTCTGTAATACCAAGCCGGCGGTTCGAGTCTTGAGATTGACGAAGTCACCACGGGCGCCTCGCTGTCGACGGGAACGTCGCCTCCCACTGAAGAATATTCCGCCTAAATGAAAAGATCCAAGGGTGCACTTGCTTCCCTTGCACTAGCTCTGTTTTTTGGCGCCGGATTTGTCCAAGGATATCACAACAAAGTCAACTTCATCACCAGCTTGTGCTAACACCTAAGCTTGGGGAGGTTGCACCTACGTGAGCATCATCTTATCCATCTTTACCTTCAAAGTAAACTATTTTGTTTTGTCATTGTCATGCTTTTTTCGTTTTGCATATTTATTTTCAGTTTTGCATTTTTGTGTTGCATTTGTTAATTCGGTTTGCATTTGTTAGTGTCATTTTATTTTCAGTTTTGCATAAAAAATTAAAAAACACATAAAAACTTTATCAAAATGAATTCTAAGTGTTGTAATGAATAATTTTGGTCAATACTATGGGTTTTGTGGATGAATATACACCTGAGTAACTTCAATTATTTACACATGAGGAACTTGAATTATTAAAAGAAGCTGATTATGTCTTTTCTCAAGAAAAGGAGAATCTTAGAAAACTTATTGGGTGGCTAAATGAGTGTGCTAAACGACTTTGTGGGTTATATAATGTGTCTTGCTGCACACGACAAAATGATAAGCATCTCTATTTTCAATGCAAATGTAGTAACAACTTTATAATCGCCTTACCATAAGAAGGATAATAATTACTTTGACATAAGATTACAGGACCAATTTGTTGCTTTCATGGGAGCTCATGAGGTGGATTCAATTATTAATAAGAAATATAAAACTTGTGAAGTAGCTCGTGATCTTAAAGAAACAAGTTCAATGCTCCTTGAACAATTTCAAGAAACCTTTTTTGATAATGCTTATGTTATTAAATATAAAGAGATAACTCTTACTGCCATGGAAAGAACTAATATTTTGCAGGAAAAAGATGATGAAACATAAGCTTGGAAGAGGAAGAATGTGAAGAAGAGGATAAAAACCTAAGTTTGGGGATGCCCATGCGATCTCAAGAAGATGATAAAAAGGATGAACAACTAGAGAATGAAGAGTTGGATCTCCCAACTTCACCATCAACATATGATAGTAACACTCAAACTCAAAAACCTTTTGTTATTTATGAGAACCCATGTTACGATGAGTGTGAAAATGAAACTATGGTCCTATATGATAACCCATGCTATTATGATGAAACTAATAATGCTCCTTTACTATTTAATGCTACTAGTGAACTTATTGATGATAATGAGGAGTGTTGCTTAAATATGCTATATGATAATGCTTTAGATGATGGTCCTATGCTTATTGATAAATCTTCATGTTTAGTTACTAAATTATGTGAGGATAAAAATGCTATACTTGCTGTTTGTGAAAATACTCTTACTAATGAGAGTCCTACTTTATTCCTGAATCTATTATATTATTAAAACAACAAACAATTGACGGCTCAGATCAACCAATTTTCTAGCAATAGAAAATAACGGCCAGATCTAGGCAAAAACGCTTCGGCAACCAATAGAGAACACGTACGCAGAATAACATAACCAAGCGCTATAAGGAAAAGTTAATTAGTAGCAGCCATAATCGACCACGGCTCCTAGACGGGAGTATGCAATGCCAATTCCCAGCCTCCTCATAGCACACGTAACACATATGTATCTCGCTGGTGATGATTAGAACACCATGGCGGATACAATACCTATCACGAGGATAAATCTGCTCTTTATTCTTTGGAGATTGATATATTGTTGTTGCTTTATAGGAGGAACTCTCGGTGGAGATTTCAGCATGCAGGTTGTGCGCGATGGAGTACTCCGGCGAATCGTAAGCACAACACCACACGTTGCGACGCGGCAACACAATCAGCAGATCGTAGTCATCAATTCATTCATAAATCCTCTACAATGCTGTCGGCCGGTGAATCGGAGGCACGGCACATCAGCGAATCGAAGAAAAGCTCGAGACGCCAACACACAATATAGATCAAAAGTATGTAGATGTCGCCTGCTTCACAACGGCCATCCGGTGTCTCTCTAGATGGCAGCGTCCTTAGAAGCAGGAAAGCCTTGCGTGAGCTCGAGGCAACAATGGCGATATCATGCCGATGAAGCTAGCTCGACGTGACCGACTGTGAACTCACTCCGACCAAGCTGAGAAACTCTGAAGATGCCCTAATTACACCTCAATGTCTTCGAGGACTGTGTGGCCATATCGATCTACAGTGTTAAAGTCCATGCAACGGTTTGAATCGATGGAGACCTGCCGGTCCCAATGACCAGACCCTGGTGCGGTGCTCGATGACAGTAGAGGAATTGGTAAACCGGGATGCACTTTGTATCAGCTGGGATTGATTATATTCTGATGATTCAAGCCGGCTATATATATCCTCTCTTCATGCACCCCCACAATAGACAACTTGCTCTTTTCCGGCGGCCAACGACCAGGACGGCATGAGAATACACGCCGATCGACACCCCACATCCTTATGCAGACTGCGTGGTAATCCTTCATCTAGCCAAATATTTTTTAAGTTTTGAATTTAGTATATTATGATACAATATTAAACAAATATAAGATAGATTTTTTAAAAATCTTGAAACAACATTGGATTAAATATTTCTATACAAAGCTAAATCACATGTGTGTTCTGCTAAACGGTAAAAACATTAGTGTGTGACATACCCAAATATTTTTTAAGTTTTGAATTTAGTATATTATGATACAATATTAAACAAATATAAGATAGATTTTTTAAAAATCTTGAAACAACATTGGATTAAATATTTCTATACAAAGCTAAATCACATGTGTGTTCTGCTAAACGGTAAAAACTTTAGTGTGTGACATACCCATTATGGAAATTCTGAGTCTTCCAGTTCTGCATGTCTTGGTTTGAAGCTCTGAGTTATCTAGGAATAAATACAATATGTTGCAGGCTTGGAACGACCAAGGAGTTTTCTCCATCTCGGGTCTCATCTGCGGGTGAGATGATGAATATGAAGCGTCCCTATGAAGGTCTACAAAAAGCTTGATATCGGTGCAGCCGACAGGGAGACGGTTACGATGATGGCAACCCGGACTATGGAGGAAAATATAGCAGCACGACATCAGATTTCGCGACCCGCGACGCTATCACGGTTAGTTGGGCTCGGATTATTTTTCGATCATACCTTTGAGGTCCAGTCCAATCTAGAAATAATGTTCTCACAGATCATCAATTCATCAAGGCGAGTGAAACATGATCATGTTCTCTTATTCATCCAACATGTTCAAAAGGCACTAGATGCATCGCCTAAATTGTAGTTTAAGGAAACAATATCATGCATGACTCTGAAGAAACTGAGCGAGCTGACCATAAGATAACAATCATGCAACATTAAAGTGAGTGCTGCGAGGATATTTGACTTGATCAATTCGTCTATTGTTAACCTACTAAGATTTTTTTCTGCTCTCAAGGTATATACAGTTCATGCTACCACAGATGAATATTAACGAGATTCGCTATATGTATTTGTCAATTTTAAAGATGTACAGTGTGATCGCACGGCAAATGTTGAGATTAGAATTACGGTGTGTGTATAGTATAAAGGTAAAGAAGGTGAAATATCATCATATTAAATTTTATAAGTTGCTATACTGAATTTGCTAAGCAACGATGCTCTACAAGCACGGTTAGAGAAAGACCGACAATGCTCAGGTATGACAGTAGTTGTATTTCCAAGTCATATTATCGTGTTCTAAATTATTCGTTTTTAAAATTATTTTGGATATGATCTCTCACCAAGATTAAGCCAGTAAAGTCGAGGGTAGCACTGCAAACCCACCATAAATTTCAGATATATGCAAGACAAAGGATCAAATACCAGGTAAGTATACATTCAGAGTTCAGTTTACTTCAAAATTACGAAACAAATATATTTTAAAAATTAAATTATTAGGGGTGATAAAGGCAGAGAGAATTTAATCATTTACGAAAATTCACATAGTGCCTACTTTTAGCTCAGCATTATGATCATTGTTGATTTAATACGCCAATGCCTAAAGTCAATCTTTTCCAAAAGATATATACCCATGTTCTCTTAGGGACATAAAGCTGTAATGTCATTTGATGCAAATCTGGATACCCATGAATATGTTTTAGGCACATAAACTGCTTGAGCTGAGGCAACTTTGCATAGTCGTGGCGCTCCAAGCAGTAGAGATGTCCATAACGGGCTGAAATTAACATTCAGTATGTATCAACAATACAGTTTGGACACTTCACTCCCCATGGTCCTAAGATATAGGATGATTGGGGTCCTATTAAGTGATGGAGCAGGAAATTCATAGTGTTGGATGTCAAGTGGCAATGGGTTATATAAATCTTGAAATCTTTTATATAATACACGTTATTTTTTTTACCAAAGTAGTACATCATAGATGCACTCACACCATAACACCAAATTCATAAAATAATTATTCACAAAATGTACATAGGTACACCGTACACATCCAGCTCACCAAATGATAATCAATTTGATCCGTACATCTAGGACTAACGCCAATGAAAAATAAAATATCTTACGAATTTAAAAATATGATCAAATATAATTAAATTAAATGTGATGACAAATATAGGAAGAGAAATCTAGCCGCGCAAATGCGCGGGCCACCCCGCTAGTTCTCCTAATAACAACATAAAGGAGAAATTTGCTTATGTTGAGAAATACTTATGTGGTTTACAATTATCTTTAATTCCAAATCTTTGTTGCAACCAAGATATTAAACTTGATATTGATCTTAATAACTATTTTGAAAGAGGAAAGCATGCTAATGAATTCCAAAATAAATTTCATGATCCTCTTTATTTGCCTAAATTATCTAAGTTGAATGATTCTTGTGGTTATATGGTTGAATTTGCTTCTACTACTTGCAACTATTATGAAGGAGGTGATAAGAACCCTCTATATGGTACTAATAATTATGGGCTGCAAGTAACTATTGTTAATATTCATTGGAAAACTTCTATTTATTATGATTCATTCATATACAAAATGCCAATGCATAGAAAGAAAATTAGACTTCGTTGTTATTACTTTTGTGTTTTGTTTTTCTCTCTACTAGGATTCAACTTGACTATTATTTTGATCGGTTTGAGAGCGCCATGGGACCCTGGTACTATTCATGAACACTTTCCAAGGAACAGGGGCACATCAAAGTTCAAGCTCTCTCATGAGCTTCATCTTCAATAAACAACAAGTAAGAAGCCTAACTATATGGCTATAAAGAAAGCGCTTTATGGGAGGCAACCCGGTTATTTTTATGTGTGATTTTCTTTGTGTCCTCATGCTGTAACAAGAGACTAGGTTTTTAGTTTAGTTTCTGGAATTTTTAATAAAGTGCCAAGTTTTACTCATTTTGGTTTGAAAAAGTTGCTTATAGCGTTTAGAGATTTTATTCCTGCACGAATCTGTGCACGGTATGTTTTTTAATTCTTATTCTGTATCTTCAAATGAGCTCATATTTGAACTGTAGTTGCAACTTTTCGTCCTCTGTATGCATGAATTGTTTCGGAATTTTTCGACAAAGTTTAGTAGGGTAGAAAAATACGTTTTGATGCTGCTGTTTTTCTGAACAGATTCTGTCCATTTTGTTTGATGCATGCTTTGAGATTTTAACTTGAATCTTTTTTATCCAATTGAGTTTATAAGTAAGATACAATATTATACACTTTCTGGACATTCATATAATGTTTTGTTTAAGGATTATATGCAGCAAAAATCTATTTGTTTATCACTACTAATGCACCCCACAGAAAAGAAATGGGTGAAAAGGTGTTTTGAAGTCCAAGAGCTATCCAAGGATGGTGAAGACCATAAGCTTGGGATGTGAAGACAACCCCACTGGACCTACACACTCTCGGTTTGCGCACGTCTAACTTCTGCTTTTCGATCGAAACACTTTATCGCATATACTTGGAGCGTTCTTTTTGTTTGTTTTGGCTTGATTTTTATTTTTTGTGGACCACCACATTATCATCTATATATGAAGAGCTACTGGAAATATGGGTTGAAATATATTGGATGTTATTATAAGATTGGGAAAAGGGATGTTTGAGTTGATTTTAAATATTACATATAGTTGCATGATTCATGAGCTTGTTAATGAGTAATAATTTGCAAATTCTTTATCAAGAGCTATCTTATTCATGTTTTGATGCTGAATGTTATTTTACTTTGTTTAACATGGATTAGTTAGTTCTATGGACACTCATGCATGCATTTAGATGGTCAACTTTCTCCCTCTTGCTAGCCCAAAAATTCCAACAAGTAAAAATTGTTTCCAACACCTTCAACCAAAGTCTTTCCAGTGAGTCCACCATATCTACCTATTAGCTTTATGCTATTCCGAGTATGTTTATCATGTTATTTGTTATCTATACCTCTGAATGAAAATGTTTATGTTATTGATTGTTATGGGAAAAGTTGGTTATATAGCTCTCACGAACTTGATGCACACTTTACTTTTATTGCATAAATAAAACATGACCCATTGTGATTAAGATTATGATGTTAGTGGCTTGATAAATGTCCGAGGTTGGGAGTTAGCTCATATGTGCTGTCACATGGCAAGCTTTCAACATGCTCTTAATTTCATTTAGTTGATATCATGTACTTTTGTTTATGGATGCTTATCATGGTGAAATAAATGTGGAGATGAAGTAGTTTAAATGAGTTTGTATAAATGGTTAGAGAGACGCCTGGGCCGCTAATTTAAGCAATGCATCATTCACGGTGGAAATTTACTTACATACTATGGTGAACCGTCTGTGATACACCTTACAATAAAAAGCTATTCCAATGGTAAATAAAAAGGTGTTCACGTTGTTCATTTTGTTTGTTTGTCTTGTCATTTTGATATGGGCTTGTTCCATATCCTGGGACAAGAGGTACCCCAGTTGACGCTCTTAATGATACTATTATTATTTACAATGATATTTAACTTGAACTTGCTTTGTGTCCCAAGTTGAGTAACCCATGGTGTAGGTACTTGTATTCAAGGGGCATGAGACATCCAACCTTTATTTTATCAAGCACACTACTCATATTTGCTTTCACTTTAAACGTTAATCATTCAAGATGCTATGATAGTGGTAATGCGAGCTTGACACCAAGGATTACCACATTGGAATCATTAACTTAAGTAGAAGAGTTTGGAAGTTAGATGAAATTTATGCATGCTTTACCTCTACTCACATATATATCTTTCCAAAGTGTCCACCTTTATATTCAGATTTTCATCTACACTCTATGACCATTGTAGGATGTTCTTACTTATCATTATGCATACATGTGGTCCATATTACTTTCTTCATGTTACACTTTGTGAATTATCATTGAACATCCTTGCATTGAAAACTTTATATCACTTCATAAACTATCTTGCATATTGCTACTCCTTTGAAGAATGAATCATTTGTCTCTATGTAGCAATAGTAATCATCTTTGATATCCATTGTTAGTATTAAATTGCAAAGTCCATGCTAGTTTTATCACCTTCATACTCGAGGATGAGTATTGGTTAAGCTTGAGGATGTTGATGCATGTAAAATGCATACATGAACTTTGCATTATATTACTTATATTCCAATCATATTTGCATCATATAAGGGTTATATTAATGTTTTAGAATCATTTTTTGGAATATTATTTATTTCCTATTTTTATGGAATTAACCCTGCGCAGGCAGAAAACCCTATTTCTTTATTTTAATATTTCAGGGACCCAAATGACGTCCAAATGACCTGCAATTTTACGAGCGTCAATATTTGGAAGGAAGAAGACTTGGGGGCAAAGGAAGGAAACAAGCGGAGACCCGAGGGCCAAAAGAGGTGGGCCCATGCGGCCCTTGTACCTGGCCACGTGGGACCCCCTATCTTGGGCCTCGACGCTCTATTGCCGTCGATCTTTTCTCCAACGACTCGGGTTTGACTTAAAACCGACTATAAAAATAGTCCCCGACGCCCTCTGGAAAGGAGCGGGCCGAAACACAGAAACACCGAAACAGAGACCTGGAGCTGCAGATTGGAGGGGGAAAACTCCGGCGGGGCGCTGCCGGCATGGTCTCCATCTTCTCCATCGACTTCTCCACGATCTCCATGATGAAGAGGGAGTAGTCCACCTCTGGACTATGGGTTTGTGGAAGTAACTTATGTATCTCTCCTCTCTTTGAGCTTCACTAATTAGCACCGTATGAGCTGCTAAACATGATTACGGTCATCTATATAATACCTATGTGGTGGATCTTTTATGAGTTAATATAAGTTTGAGATTCCAAATGTTTTGTTTCAGTTATGAATATAGATGCATATTATGTACGATTCCCCGAGAGTTCGATATTAAACCCTCGAGTCACCCTCGTGGGAAAACACGTCTTCCACTTACTACACACTCTACACTTGGAGTCTCAACCTAACCCCGTTTACTTTTTCACGCAGGTAGCTACCTGAAGGGTATCACATCTACGTGTATCAAGTGCCTTTATCGACTCTACACCGTTGACTTCGCTTTGCCGGTTTGATAAGGAGGACTCGGGGGCTGGCGCTTTGCTCTCTACCATCAATCAACAGGCGGTCGCGCAGGTGCAGCCCTTCATAAATCACTGTTTTGGCTACACGTACACGCACAACTCCGACGAGACGAGGACCAGGGGTACTCGATCTTGGCGAGGCAAGAAAGCCAGGCTGGGAGCGGTCGGCAAGGAATCGCATCACACGGACCTCGGCAACTGCGGCTCCGATCTCGTACCGTGCCGCATGCATACATGCACGCATGCATGGATCAGGAAGCCCTAGCATCTCGTCAATCTCCCTATGTTTATATTAATTCAATTCATGTACTAATATTTCGCTCACATTACGAGGCAAGGAGCATACTGTAGAAGCATGCACAGATTTCACGGCCGCAGTGCTAATCGCATGCATGTCAGGGTCGACAACATTGCAACGACACGGTCATCAGCGCCGGCGGATCTGCGCGCACCCGACAACCTTCGACTCTGCCTCGGCCAACTCTGACTCCCTGACAACTTCTACGACCACTTTGACGAATCGGGCTCGACAGTCTACAATTTTTTTCATCGCTCATGAACAACTAATTTAATTTCATATTTTATTTTCTTCAATTATAACCTTCTTCGGTTGCGGTGAACATTCGGTGGCTGGCGCTTTTTGACTCCCTCCACCGCGTCGACTACTTCCGCCGCGTCGACTCCGGTCCGCCGGGTCAACTACTTTCGCCGCGTCGACTCCGGTCCGCCACATCAACTAATTCCGCCGCGTCGACTCTGGCCCGCCGCGTTGAAAGAATCTTGCCTTGGCCGCACCTGATGCATTACCGGGTGCCGCGCCGCACAGGCCGCAACAATCTTGCCTTGGCACACCTGATGCACTACCAGGTGCCGCGCCACACAGGCAAAAACAATCTTGCCTTGGCCGCACCTGATGCACTACCGGCTGTCGTGCCGCACATGCCGCAACAATCTTGGCTTGGCCGCACCTAATTCACTACTGGGTGCCGCGCCACACAGGCCGAAACAATCTTGCCTTGGCCGCACCTGATGCACTAACGGGTGCCGCGCCGCACAGGCCGCAACAATCTTGCCTTGGCCGCACCTGACGCACTACGGGTGCCGCGCCACACAGGCCGCAACAATCTTGCCTTGGCCGCATCGCCGCCGCGTCAACTCCGACGTGTCGACTCTACAGCGTAACTCCGCCACGTTGACTGCCTATGCAGCACAACTCCGCCGCGTCGACTCCGGTCCGCCGCGTCGACTGGCTATGCAGCACAACTCCGCCGCGTCGACTCCGGTCCGCCGCGTCGATTCCCTCTACATCACAACTCTGCCGCGTCGACTCTTGTCTGTCGCGTCAACTACCTCTACGACACAACTCCGCCGCGTCGACTACCTCCACTGCGCAATTCAGTCGCGTCGATTACCTCTAACAACCATCTCTGGCAAAAGGCACCCGATACATTTTCGGCTATTAGTCTCTGCCCGATTCCACGAATCGACCAGACACTCGGGGGCTACTGATGCATGTAAAATGCATACATGAATTTTGCACTATATCACTCATATTCCAATCATATTTGCATCATATAAGGGTTATTCCACTGTTATTTAATAATTTTAGGAAATAAAATAATTGTTTCCTATTTTTATGAAATTAACCCTGCGCAGGCAGAAAACCTATTTCTTTCCTTTTATGTTTCAGGGACCTAAGCGACGTCATAAAAATCTGGAAAAAATACAGGCATCATTATTTTGGAAGGAGGAAGACGTAGGAGTGAAGGAATCAAGCAAACGGAGGCCGGAGGGCCAAAAGGGGGTAGCCCACGCGGCCACTGTATCTGGCCGCGTGGGGCCCACCAACTTGGCCCTCGAGGCCCCGCATCCGTCGATGTTTGCTCCACCACCTTCATCCTGACCTAAAAACGCCTATAAAAGAAGTCCCACGGCGTTCTCGAAAACAAGCGCCGCCACAATACAGAAACACGAAAACGAAGATCTAGAGATGCAGATTGGAGGGGGAAAACTCCGGCGGGGCGCTGCTGGGGTGGTCTCCATCTTCTCCAACGACTTCTCCACCGTCTCCATGATGAAGGGGGAGTAGTCCACCCCCTGGACTTGGGTTTGTGGTCGTAACTTATGTATCTCTCCTCTCTTTGAGTTTCACTAATTAGTACCGTATGAGCTGCTAAACATGATTACGATCATTTATGTAATTCCTATGGTGAATATTGTGGTATGAGATGATTTGTTATGCATTTACTGTTGTGTTGGAACTTTTATGACTTGTCATACTTTGGAGATATTCTATGATGCATGTGATGGTTTGATTTATTCATAATGCATTGTTTATCCTTGTCACGAGGTGATTGACACCACCAAGTGTAGATAGATGAGAGAGACGTGGTCACACACACGAAATATGAATCATTGCACTAGTGTATAGAATATTGTCCATTAAGAAGTATGATGTATGTAGGTACGGGATGACCGATGTGACACGGCATAGGTATTGAGTGACACAGTACCGCCCAACATCCTTTATCTGGGGGTAAAAAGAAAGAGTATGATGTGGGAGTGAGAGCAACCACGCTAGCCTTACGAGGGTGACCTAGCAACACAAATTAGTATTTCTTTCAACAATGTGTTTTAGGACATATAACCGTCATAAAAGATACCATTAAAACATGACAATTATGTGTACTTTTATTTATAACATGATAATCACCGTAGATGAGGGAGAGAGGATTAAGTGAACCCATGAACCCATGTCCATTGTTCCTATAAGACAAAACCTTTGTCTTGTCATCTTGCATTGAAGAGGATTGTGACACTTTTACATTCTTGCTTGGTTACATTAAACTTCCATCCATCAAATCAACCACCTTGTTCTTTAAACTTGTTTAGTGCATAATCAACTAAAATTTGTGACACTTTAGTTGTAGGGAATAGATAACTTTTCCTTCTTACTCCTGCGGATCGATACCTTACTTCCACATTGAGAGGTGCTATAGTTATCCCCTGCTTTTGGGGGTAATCAGCTACTCCCATCGGGTGCGTGTCCAAGTTGGGCATCTCCTTGGACAACTCAAATTTCATTGACTACTCCATCGGGAGGGCACTCGCCACCGACTCGAGTGTTACACAATTTTTAAAGTCGGATTGTCTACAGCTCGCACCAGATTTATCATAGCCGGGTTCTCTACAACCCGCACCGGATTTATCAAAGTCAGGTTCTCTACAGCCCGCACCGGATTTGTAGAAGTCGGGTTCTCTACAACCCGCACCGGATTTATCAAAGTCGGGTTCTCTTTAACCCTCACCAGATTTATCAAAGTCGGGTTCTCTATAGCCCGCACCGGATTTATCAAAGTCAGGTTCTCTTTAACCCTCACCGGATTTATCAAAGTCGGGTTCTCTATAGCCCGCATCGGATTTATCAAAGTCGGGTTCTCTATAGCCCGCACCGGATTTATCAAAGTCGGGTTTCCTTACACCCGCATCTGATTTATTAGTATTGGGTTTCTTACACACCTACACTGGATTTCTCAAAGAGCATTTTACTCTCGAAGCATCGACATGATCATCAACATATACCCGACGCATCGACTACGCATACACGACATGCTGCTTTCAGTCTCTGCCCGATTCTTCATATCGACCAGACACTCGGGGGCTCCTGACGTGGGCATACCCTCCGGGCACCCCACCGTTGGCGTACACGATGCGGCCCAGCACTTAGTGGCCCATGACGCCCAACAAGCCATGACTTGCAGTACAAGGAAAGGACTCCAAAATGTAGTCTACGAGGACTCTTTGTAAACCCTACGTGGATCCCTTTATAAAGTCAGGCAAGGGCAACCCATAGATCAGATACATACAGGACACAACTAGACATAGCATAACGAGACCACGTCTCACATCATCGCCCTCGCGGCCACCATGTAACCTCATATCATCATCAATACAAGATCAGACAAGCAGGATGTAGGTCTTCACCTCACAATGAGGGGCCGAACCTGGGTAAATCCTTGCTTCTTAGCCATCCGAAACTACCAGCGCGCCATCTTTTCCCTCTCAATCAACCTAGGGTACTCGACCCTGGGACTTGCCGAGGTGATCCCTCGTCAAAGTCGTTGATACCTGGGGGCGAGAAGCCTCCACCGAGTCGCCGCTCCCCCGGATCCACCGCGCCCCATCGACTCGGGAGGCGCCACTCGTCGTCTTCTTGAACCATCGCTGAGTGACTCTCTTTTCAGTTAAGATAGAATATGATGATTTTCATAGATTTGTTGTTCATATGAAATTCCTTGCATAGTGTTGATGGACTTGAGCTCGTGTGAGAATTTTTTGTTCGAGGACCAATCTTCATCCGACGACTCTGACATAGAGACGTTGCTCGAGAACCACTAGAAGCAAATGTTGGTGGCGGTTCTAGCTGTGACCATGTACCATCCGCGGACAGCCCTAAAAATGGCCTCCTCCAACCATGTACCCCAAAACCTTCCCAAATTGTGGGGCCACTTGCATGTGATTGGTGGAGAAGGAGAGAGAATGATCAATGAAGGACAAAAGAAAATGGAGGAAAACATGTCCCATCGGACGCTTCCGGTCGCCCCCAAACCCTCCCCATATATGGGGTGGGTTTGAGTTGCCGGACAACCCGGACCTATGAGGAGTGTTTGGAGACCATGGTTGGGTGCATACCTCAAATCTTGTCTGGGCTGTTCGCCCGGACGTTTGGCGCGGTTTGGCAACTCCGCTTGGAGATGCTCTAAGAGACGCAATAATTCAGCCCACATAGCAGAATCACGCATGTTGATATTACTCTGTTAGCAACATGCAGCCTGCAGGCATCCGATAATTATTTTGGTCAACTAAATTCAGCTGCGTTTTGCCAAGAACTTTGTATGTCGTTCGTGCATGACCCCAACCGCGAGCCAGCTCATGCAGGTACATCATGCCAGTTAGTCCAGCTGTTAGCATCGTCAGGGACTTCGAGCAGAGCACTATGTGCTGACTTCCCGACTCCTATAAATTGGATGCCGCCATATGCATCTCGTCTCATCGAGCTAACAAGAGTTGTGTAGAGTTTTCTACTCGATCTCGAGCTCACAAAAAAGTGCAATGGCCGTCTTCACCAGGTCGGCCCTCGTGGGCCTCGCCGTCGTCCTGTCTATCGTCGCCGGTTCGGCCAACGCTCAGCAGCTGTCGTCCAACTTCTACCCGACTTGCCCCAACCTTGCCTCCATCGTGCGGTCACATATGACGTTGGAGTTGCAAACGGAGAAGCGGATGGCCGTCTCTATCTCCGCCTCTTCTTCCACGACTGCTTCGTCAATGTATGCAACCGTAGTAATACTAGCTCTGTTTCTTTTTTTTGAGGAACACAGTACAACACAGACGCTAACATACACATGCACACACTCACCCCTATGAACGCACACACGCACATCCTATCCCTATGAGCACCTCCGTAATACCAAGCCGGCGGTTCGCGTCTTGAGATTGACGAAGTCACCACGAGCGCCTCGCTGTCGATGGGAACGTCGCCTCCCACTGAAGAATATTCCGCCTAAATGAGAAACACCAACGTCAAACCTGGGGTTTGAACTGATCTGGTGGGCTGGGGGTACAACCACCCTCCTAACCATCTTGCCACAGGCAAGTTCTCACTAGCTCTTTTTCTCTGTACTGATGGGCTACTAAATGTAGTTGATCGATGCTTTTGCTCTTCATTGCTACGTTGTCCTGTCCACTCATGACGCTGCTGTTAATCTGATACCGGTTGTTTCTCTGTACTGATGGGCTACTAAATGTAGTCGATCGTTGCTTTTGCTCTTCATTGCTACGTCGTCCTGGCCACTCATGACGCTGCTATTAATCTGATACCGGCAGGGGTGTGATGGCTCGATTCTACTCGATGGCGCCTCCGGCGAGAAGTTTGCCAACCGAACATCAACTCGGTCCATGGGTACGAGGTGATCGACCGCATCAAGGCACATGTTGTGGCGTCTGATGCGTGTAAAGCACACGTTCGTCAGGAGACCTCAAGTGTAAGGTTTGATGAGTGTAGCAGCAAGTCTTCCCTCAGTATGAAACCGAGATTATCGAACCAGTAGGAAGTCGGCGATGTTCTAAAGGTGTCAACGGCGTCAGAAAACTTGTGGTTGTCGTCGGGGAAGCAGAAGTCTTGACGGTTGACTTGGAACCTGCACACAAGACAATCAAACTACTTTGCCCCAACGAGTCGGTGAGGGTGTCAATCTCACCGGCTTGCTGAAAACAAAGGATTAGACGTATAGTGTGGAAAATGATGTTTACTTGCAGAGAATGAAAAGGAACAATGATTGTAGTAGGTTGTATTTCAGATGTAAAAGAATGGACCGGGGTCCACAGTTCACTAGTGGTGTCTCTCCATAATAAAATACTAACATGCTGGGTAAACGAATTACAGCTGGGCAATTGATAAAATAGAGAGGTGCATAACAATGCATATACAAATCATGATGATCACTATGAGATTTACTTGGGCATTACGACAAAGTACACAGACCGCTATCCAACATGCATCTGTGCCTAAATAGTCCACCTTCAGGTTAGCATCCGCACCCCTTCCAGTATTAAGTTGCAAGCAACAGACAATTACATTAAGTATGGTTCAGAATGTAAACAATACAAATATCCTTAGACAAAGCATTGCTGTTTTACCCCTAGTAGCAACAGCACATCCACAACCTTAGAACTTTCTGTCACTGTCCCAGATTAAACGGAGGCATGAACCTACTATCTAGCATAAATACTCCTCTTGGAGTTAGAAGCATAAACTTGGCCAAAGCCTACACTAATAACGGAGAGCATGCAAGATCATAAACAACATATATATAATAGATCAATAATCAACTTGACATAGTATTCAATACTCATCGGATCCTAGCAAACACAACATGTAGCATTACAATAAGATGATCTTGATCATGATAGGCAGCTCACAAGATCTAAACATGATGGCACAAAAAGAGAAGACAACCATCTAGCTACTGCTATGGACCCATAGTCCAAAGATGAACTACTCACACATCACTCCGGAGGTAGGCAAGGCGATGTAGAGCCCTCCGATGACGATTCCCCTCTCCGGCAGGGTGCCGGGAAGAGCTTCAGGAACCCCCCGAGTTAGGGTTGACGGCGGCGGCAACGGATGTTTTCTGGAAATATGGCTCGGTATTTTAGGGTTTTTGCCTCGGAGAGAATAAATAGGGGAAGGGGCGATGTTGGTGGAGGCACGAGGCCCGCTCCCCACATGGCGGCGCGGCAGGGGGCCACCCGCGCCATGGGGTGGGGACGGCGCCTCGCTGCCCCCCCCCCCTTCGTCTCTCCTTCGGACTTCTTGAACGTGTCGGGAAAAATAGGGACTTGGCAATTTGTTTCGCCCGATTCCGAGGATATTTGCAGAACAACTTTTCTGAAACCAAAAACAGCAGAAAACAGGAACTGGCACTGTGGCATCTTGTTAATAGGTTAGTCCCAGAAAATGCATAAAAATGACATGAAGGGTGAATAAAACATGTAGCAATTGGTATAATAAAAGCATGGAACATAAGAAATTATAGATACGTTGGAGACGTATCAGCGTCCTGCCCGGACACTGCCGTCTCCTGTGCCGACATCCTTGCGCTCGCTGCCCATGATGGAGTTAACCTGGTTAGTGGCCACTAGCCAGCACAGTCCCGCACGGCGCAAGCCTTGGCTTCAACGGCCGTGAAAAGTACCGCTTTTCGATCTGTACTTATATCACTACAGTACTAATTTGAGTACTACTCACTGGTCATGCCTGGCTGACTATCCAGTGGAACTATTTTGTGCAGGTCGAAGGTCCCAGCTGGACCGTGTTGCTTGGGCGCAAGGACTCGCTCACGGCCAACCAGAATTGGGCCAACACGGACCTCCCGGGCCCCGACTCCAGCCTCAGCACGCTCATCACCATGTTAAAAACAAGAACCTCTCGACGACGGACATGACGACGCTCTCCGGCGCACACACCGTCGGGTGCTCGCAGTGCCAGAACTTCCGCAACCACATCTACAATGATAACAACATCGACCCCAGCTTCGCGAAGCAGCTGAAGCTGACATGCCCGCGGAATGCTCCGAGTGGCAACAGCAACCTAGCGAACTTCGACGTGCAGACCCCCGACGTGTTCGACAACGCCTACTACAAGAACCTGCTCGCGAAGCGCGGGCTGCTGCACTCGGACCAGGAGCTCTTCAATGCTGGCTCGCAGGACGCGCTGGTGACGACGTACAGCAACAACCCGAGCATGTTCTCGAACGACTTCGTGACGGCCATGGTGAAGATGGGCAACCTGCTGCCACCGCCCGGGACGCTGAGGGAGATCAGGTCGAACTGCAGGATCCCCAACCCCAAATAAGGAGAAGGAAGTGATTTCCGTTATTATACTACATGTAAGAGGTGTGCTAATGATCGATGTCTTTTTCTACCCACGTATTGGTCAGGTTCATGTATATTTACTACTCCATTTACTTTTTGAGGAGTCTACTACTATGCAGGGCCTGGCCGGCGAAATCCGGTGCCCTGTGCGAAACTCTAAAATGGTGCCTTATTTTATATGAAAAAATAAACTAATGAACAATTTAAATATGACATAATGTTTTACATATTAAAAATCTTACCTATTCAACGTCTAATTGCATAATGTTTATTTGAACCTCATCATTCTCTTAGCGTTCTTTGAAATGAAATCTTCAATGATATCCTCATAATCAATTTTCTTCAACACTTCACTCTCAAGTGCTATTGTAGCCAAATCATTGAGTCTTCGTTGTATCATTGTAGTACACATGTAGGACTTCAATAACTTCAATTTAGAAAAGGTTCGTTGCGCCGATGCAACAGTCACTGGAATGGTCAACAAAACTCTATATGCAATACTTGCATTGGGAAAACAATAATGGCGCTTTAGAAACTTTAGAATTTCAACAGGCCCAAGACTTTCTGTTGGCAATAAATTTTTAAGAAACTTCAACTCAACAAACAAATCATTGGCATCAATATCAGTTTTTTTTCCTTTTGAAGTTCAGCCTCAAGATCACACTAGTAGAGAAAAGCTTATAGGAGGATGGGCATTCTGTGGCGCACCCTTAATTGGTGCGCCACACAAATAATTTATGTGGCGCACTATTTTGCATGCGCCACAGAAATGTGACTTTCTGTGGCGTACTAAACAACAAGCGCCATAGAAATTAGACTTTCTGTGGTGCACAGGGCCAGGTGCGCCACAGAAATTCATCGGGGGGGCCTTTTTAGTCTTGTAGAAAGTAAAATAAAATGATAAAAAATTCAAGAAATAAAATCCTTTGCAATGTAGTTAGGTATGAGTGTCTAGTAGGTATAGAAATTTTGAAATATGAATTTTGACCTTTTCTGCAACAAATAAAAAAATCTTGAAACTGCCATAACTTTTGCATACGACGTCGAAATAATGCAAAAAAATATGTCAAAACAACTAGAGAAAAATCCGAGTTCAAAAATTCCAAACAAAAAAAGTTATTTCAAATATTTCGGTGGCGCATGATGGGGGTGCGCCACAGAAATATTTCTGTGGCGCATAGAGGGGTGCGCCACAGAATAAATTTTAGTGGCGACAATTCTGTGGCGCACCCGGCAAATTTGCGGGTGCGCCACAAAATGTCAAAAAGGTGCGCCACTAAAAGCCCTTTTTCTACTAGTGTCAATATCAGATTCTTCACCCTTTTCCAGTTTAGCCTCAAGATCAATAATATCAGATTCTTTCCCCTTTCTAAGGGCAGCCTCAAGATCATCACAAGAAGATTTCAAACTATTATTATCCAATGAGCAAAAAATTTCAGAGGTAAATAAGAAACCAAAAATCTTCTGATAACCTTTATATTGTTCAAATCTCCTTGTGAGTGAGGTTATTGCTTGATCAACCAGAGATATAAAATAGCCGATTCTAAATGATTCTTCTGTAGATTGTATTGCAACATTTGTATGATTTGGGTTCTCATCGAACTGTCTCTTTCTTTTAATTTCTCTCCTCTTACGGAATGTTGCACCAATATCCATCTCAAGTGCAATCTCTTTGGATATCTCCAATGCATCTAAAAACCCAGTTTCCCTATACCCCTTAAAGAAAGAAATAAGCCCTTCCACTTTCTCAATAGCAAGATGAATAAGCATATCCTTTGCTTGCAAATTTTTGCTTACTAAATTAAGAACATACAACACCTCATACCAAATGACCTTCATTTGCCAACTGACCTTTTCGATGACCTTTTGTAAATAATTTACAACCAAAGCAAAAGACTCGATCGAGTTCCTTTAAATAGACAAGCCAATCTCTATCACAATGCTCCCCATTTGACATCACTCGTATATAGAATAGCGCAGAAAATCTTCTACGATTTGTATCCTTAGGACCTTTCTTAATTGACAAGTCTCTTCTTGGACCCTTCTGTGCTAGAATATCAATCTGTTTAGGCTCAAGAGAATTCCAACATCTTGGATCAAAAATGTCAGTCCAAAAAAAATCATCATCATCCGCAACGGGTGAACTATTCAAATTATCATCAATATGGTCTTCATCTACCTCGACATTATGTGTGTTCTCTCATCTCTTGCATCATTGATAGGACGTGCAGGTGAAGGAGGATCAACTGATTGATTACCGGATGACCCTTGCGATGATTGTTTTTTAATAAATCTGTCCGTAGCACCTTTCTGTGATTTAACCAATTCTTCTTGTCTCTCTTTTCTCTTACGCTTGTGTGCACCAGATTCCTGTTTCCCCATGATGTTCAAGGAAGCAAGAACAGAAAGCCGATCCACAAATTCCTGCCAAAAGTTAATTAATACATGACCAATGATCAATAATTCAGATTTGCAGAGTTAAACTTGTCGATCCTTGCCGAAACTTAATGGACGACTCACCAGGCAGTAGCGATCTCTTTGACTGTTTGGCAAACAGAATTAGGCTTGAAGAGAGATTGACGCGGGCGCTGCAAACACTGGATCCCCGATCAATTTTTGTGTAGTCTTAGCCTCTTGATCTCTGAGTTCGATTCGTTCTGATTTTCTAGAATCTGACGCGCCGGCGGCCGGGAAACGAATAGAACTCCCGATTCCCGAACGAGTGCAGCCTGTTCGCATTCGGTTTGAGTCAGTTGACCGACCGACCACATAACCACAAGTACTACAGGCTCAGCTTACACGCAATCAAGGAATCGATCAGCTCTGCCCACGATCGGCCGATCGGCATAGCACCACGCGCGGCCCGCTAGTACATCCCATATACAGAGACCTATACAAAATTTTGTGCCCCCCAAATTCATGGGCCCTGTGCAGCCGCACATGTTGCCGTCCCATGGGCCTGGGCCAAGGGCTCATCCAGAGATTCCCTAGTCAAGTTCACCATGGTTTCATGACTCTTTGCTGGCGGAGTGGATGAGTGTGGGGCTGGTGGAAGGCCGACGGTGGAGCCATATTTCGCCTGCCCTGGCCGCAGCCCTGGATTTTGGAGATCCTTCTCGGCACATATCCGATGACCACATTCCTCTTTGCCCCGTCAGGATGACATGGGGGAGGACGATCGATGTTGCCCTCCAATGCATGGCATGCATGCACGGCACTAGTCGCCAGCCGCTGGAGCTCTAATACGTTCTAGTGCACTTGCCATTGGCACACAATGTACACCCCTCCACATCAATACAATAACGCTTTTGCTAATACTCGGTTGCCGATTTCTAATTTAAGTCGGTCAAGCTTGGAACCGAATGATTGATCCATCGGGTTTCACTTTTTTATGTTAAAGTTATTTTTTTAGGGGCAGAGGGGGGGGGGGCTTTGAGGGGGATGTTAAAGTTGTTAATCCGTCGCGTTCATTTTTTTAGAAAAATATATTTTTTGTTTTTTGGGATTTTTTGACTTATTTTGAAGTTTTTGATTTTTTTTTATTTTTTGAGTTTTTTTGGATTTAATTTGGATTTTTTGAATTTTTTGGATCTCTGTATAATGCGCCATAGAAATGTGGCTTTCTTGTGACGCATATAGATACATGCGCCACAGAAAGTCACATTTCTGTGACGCATGTGACTTTCGTGTGCCACAAAATTGCAAAATTCTATGGCGCATGCATTTTTGTGGCACATGGATGTTTGGTGCGCCACAAAATGTTGTTCCACCTATAAGCGTTTTCCTATTAGTGTGGGCCCGTAGGGCCCATCTTGTTATCCCCATCATGGGATCCAATTTAATAAAATATTTTCCATAATTATTTATTAATCAAATACATTAATATTTAGTTAACATATAATTAAATAATACTTTGTCTAATTATTTCTTATTTGAATATTTATTTTTACAGAATATTTCACTGAATTAATTACCTATCATATAAAACACTTTTATATGATCCGGGACACCCAGTATCCGCCAACAAAATACTCTGCATAAATATTTTCTTCTTTTATATACCCTCGGACTAAATCCGACTTTGATAGCAACTTCTATCACAAAATAATCTCTGTGATAAAACATATATATCACGCAAGCACTATGTCGGTGATACACTCTCCATGTTCCAGACGAACCAAATACAGAACTAACCAATCTTAGTTTCCACCCTATAGGTTCGATAACATATAACTATAATTGGATATCTATCCAATCACCGGCCAGGGTCAGATCCAAGGACGATCGGAATGACTGCGACAATTATGCGAAGACACACTATTGAACCTGTTGGTTATTTAATATATCATTCTCATTACTCGCGATACCAAAACTTCGCCTAAGATATAGATCTGTGGATGTTACCATGAATCAATAATTGGTTCACGACATCTTTGTCTATCTCATTAACCGGCAAGTTCCATTTACTCGTTTCCATATTATGATATTCCACACGGTGAAACTTCACCATACATTGCCTGTAGAACATATTGGATACCTTTATAATACCGAGAGCGCCAAGAAGTGAGCCCGGCTCACTTGGTTAGGGAAGTGAATGTACAACCCAGCCACCCAGGTTCAAGTCCTCACAGATACGGATTTGGGTTCTTATTATTTCAAAAACAAAAATCGCCTTCCCCTACCACATTCCTTTCAAAAAAATACCGAGAGGGCCCAGGGCGTATCTCTCTTAACACCGAGGAGTAATTTCCCATCTCAAAACATTAGGATATACACACACCTTGTAGTTACCAAGTGGCTGCCGTTTTGATACCCAATTACGACCATGCCATTGACGGAGCCAAAGTAACTTTTCCGGTATGCATAACCCTAATAACCTCATGGTTATTACAGGATAAATTATATAATAAACTTAGTGTGATAAAGCTAAGAACAAAAAGACAATTTAACGGAATCTCTTAGCATATCAAAAATTGGGTTTACCCAGCCACATTATTAACCAATAATGTGCCACTCATTGATGCTGACATAAACAATGACCTTGACTAAGAAAGCAGTGTCATCTAGCAATCAACAAATCAGTAGGTATATTGTACGTGTTCATATTCTCCACATGTGCGGGTGAGCTTTCCCCTAAATTACGTATTTAGAAATCACCGCAGTTGTTGCATAGAGAATACAAATCAATAACTAATGAATAAGATGTATAAATACATTGCCTTTTGAGAATACATCCAACACCACCATGTTCAAAGTTTGGTACCAAAGAAGGCTAATGAGTAAAGACAGATAATTATAGCTAGTATATAAGCTACTGAGTTTTTGTTTTAAAAATATCGGTTGCACTTAAAAAATTTAAGAGGTCAATTTAACCTGGTCTTTGAACAAGAACAAGCACAACAAGATCTCTGAAACTTATGTGACATATGCTAACTGACAAAACTTGAAAGCGTATGTGCTACTTGTTCAAGGATGTATTTTTACGACCAAGTCCGCATGTGACGTCGGTGCAGCGACACCATACACCTTTGGCGTTCTGTTTGACGTTGCATCCGTCTACATGCAGGGGTTGAGTGGAGAGTCGAGAGGGGATTCGAGGACGTCATTGATGGATGAGTGTGTGGGGGCGGCTATAGCAGAATCGGGTGGCGCGCCTTGTCAATGAGTCCGCGACAGACGGTCAGGTTAGGGCAAGCTTTGTTGATGAGGTGGCGGCGGGTCTATATGTTGGAATTTTGACTAGCTTTGCTAGTGGGCCTTTGGTCCAAATCCCAACTAAATTCTGGAATTCTCATTAGCCCATGTGCATGTGGTTGGCTGTGTGTACGTGACTAAAGTTTAGTCCCATACTGCTAGTTGGGAGTGAGATGCACCACTTTATATTGTGAGTTGTTTCACTACTAGCATGAGGTGTTGGTTGTGAAGAGAAATGAGGTGCTCCACACGCGCGCTCCTCCTCCTCGCTCGCCTCGCCACGCCACGTCACAACGTGCCGCGGGTTGCGGGAATCTTGCCGAGCCGAGTTATAGTTTTGCTATTCGGGAAAACTTAATGAGTCATTAATCAATAATTAACGGACGCGTTAACTACAGAGCCGTTTCCGACTCGACCGTGCGGCTGCGCCCACGTCCTACCCGACCTGCGCTATATATACTGGCCGTGCGAACCATAGCCGCCACTACGTGCAACACATCGTAGCTCGCCTCCCTAGTTCCAGAAGTCGTCTTCCAAGTCTTCTCCATCCCGTCTTTCGGCGTGCACCGGTTGAAGGGACATTAGGCCTTCGGAACCCTGCCTCTTGCGATCCTGTATGGGAGAGGGGCAATCAGGTTTTTGGGGAGCGCACTCGCGCGACTACTGGCTTCGAGTTCTTCCCCAACGATGACTTCTTCCCCGACATCACCAACCTCTTCATCGATGACATGGGCGACGTCAGCGGAGCTGCTGCTGCACCGTATGTATTCTTGATCTTCCTGTTTGATATGCTGCTGGAGTTTCTGCTTATTGTAGTTGCTCTAGATTCAATCTGTAGATCGCATGATTAGTTTAATTCTGGTTATTCTAGTCATAATATGTTTACTGCTTTCATGGATTAAATCTCCTGCTAAATTGCTTATATATTCAACAATTCAAAAACCTGATTATAGGCAATTTGCTGCGCCTAGCTTTCTTGCGTCTATGAGGCCGTTTCCCTTCAAAGGGGTATGGTATAAACGGTGGTGCATGAAAGCGGTTTACTAGTTTCAGAACAGTAACTGCTATGCTGCCACCAAAGGCAAGCCTGAGGGCGATCTCAATGCTGATCAACTGGAAGCTTTCGAGAAGCTCGATACCCTTTTCAAGGGTGCCATTTTGAGTGTTCTTGACGACTCCATTGTGGACTCGTATATGTCGTTTGATAACGGCAAGGACATGTGGGATGCGCTCGAGGCCAAGTTTGGTGCCTCGGACGCTGGCAGCGAGCTGTACGTCATGGAGCAATTCTATGACTACAAGATGACTGATGAGCACTCTGTTGTACAACAGGCTCATGAGATACAGTCACTCATTAAGGAACTTGAGTACTTTAAGTGTAATTTACCGGACAAGTTTGTTGCCGGTGGCATTATCGCCAGCTTCCACCTTCGTGGAGCAACTTTGCTACTTCTCTGAAACACAAGAGACAAGAGTTTTCCGTTTCAGACCTCATTGGGTCACTTGATGTTGAGGAGAAGGCGAGAGCAAAGGATACACGTGCTCGAGTTGCTGACGCTTGTTCTAGTGCCCATGTGGAACAGAAGAAGAATTACTAGCCGCCCCACAAGGCCAAATTTAACAAGAGCAAATCTGGGGGTAAAGGCAAATTTGATGATAGGCACAAGCCGTCACAGTCTACCAACTTTAAGAAGAACAACAATAAACCGAGGAAGGGATCATGCCATGTTTGCGGTGATCCGAATCACTGGGCACCTCGCTGTCCCAACCGTCATGAGCTGCGCATATCTAAGAACATGGGCAAAACTGCCAATGTTCTCATTGGCGACACTGAGATGAAGGAATCTGGGTACGGTATATTTCCTACCATTCTTTCAGTTTGTCATTCTCCTAAATGGTTGATTGACACTGGTGCCAATGTACATGTTTGTGTTGATGCCTCCATGTTTTCTTCTTACCAGGTCATAGGGACTTCTCCCGTGCTGATGGGGAACAACTCACATGCTATTGTTCATGGTGTTGGTACGGTCGATCTGAAGTTTACTTCGGGGAAGACCGTGCGCCTGAAGAACGTTCATCATGTGCCCTCCATCAATAAAATCTTGTTAGCGGATCTCTTCTGTGTCGAGATGGTTAAAAGTTGGTTTTCGAGTCCAATAAAGTTGTAATATCTAAGTATGGACAATTTTTGGTAAAGGCTATGAGTGCGGAGGTTTGTTCCGCCTATCTTTGTCAGATATTTGCGCTAAAGTTATTAATCATGTTTGCCATGAAATTGAGTCTAATATTTGGCATTCACGATTTTGTCATATTAACTTTGGTAGCATGACGCGGCTAGCTAGTTTGGATTTAATTCCGAAATTCACTATTGTGAAAGGTTCCAAGTGTCAAGTATGCGTACAAGCTAAGCAACCTCGCAAGTCCCATAAACTGCGGAGGAAAGAGACTTGTCACCACTGGAACTTATACATTCAGATATTTGTGAGCTGAATGGCATTTTGACAAAAGTCGGAAAGAAATATTTCATGATGCTTATTGATGACTTCACTAGATATTGTTATGTGTATCTTCTAAAAATAAAAGATGAGGCCTTAAACTATTTCAAAATCTATAAAACTGAAGCAGAGAACCAACTTGATCGAAAGATTAAAAGATTAAGGTCTGATCGTGGTGGAGAGTATTTTTCCAATGAGTTTGATTTGTTTTGTGAGGAACATGGTATAATCCATGAGAGGACGCCTCCCTATTCGCCTCAGTCAAATGGAGTGGCTAAAAGAAAGAACCAAACTCTAACAGATTTGGTTAATGCCATGGTAGACACTTCGGGTCTCTCCAAGGCATGGTGGGGGAGGCTTTATTGACAGCTTGTCATGTCCTAAACTGAGCTCCCACAAATAAGAAAACTGTTTCTCCATTTGAGGAATAGGAAACCGAAAAATACGAGACTCTCTTACTTTCATACGTGGGGTTGTTTGGTGAAAGTCAATATACCAATTCCCAAGAATCGCAAACTTGGACCAAAAACCGTTGATTGTGTTCTTCTGGGCTACGCTTTTCATAGCGTTGGTTATAGATTTTTGGTAGTAAAATCTGAGGTATCCGACGTTAATGTTGGTACGATTATGGAGTCGAAGGATGCCACTTTCTTTGAGGATATCTTTCCTATGAAGGATATGCCTAGTTCATCAAATCAGGAGATATTTAATACATCTAGTCAGGAATTGGTTGATATTCCTGATCCTACCATTTCGATAGAACACACTGATAATCATGTGGATGATGACAATGAAGCTCCTGTTAGGAGCAAGAGACAGAGGACTGCAAAGTTGTCGGCGCCGCGGGACCGAGGGTGCCCAGCCTGGCCCAACTCACGGAGGCCCTCAGACCATGAAGCTGAAGAAGGGTGGAACGACGGCCCTCACCAGGGCTGCCCACACCCCGGGAAGGGATCACCGGGAGCCCCAGGAAGGATCCCACCAAGGCCCCGGGGAACCCTGCCCGGGAGTAACACGCTACTCAACTGGCCAGTATTACGGGGGACGGATGCATGTAAAATGCATACATCTTATATTTCCTATTTTTGCACTATATCACTTATATTCTAATCATATTTGAATCATATAAGGGTTATACGACTGTTATATAATGATTTTAGGCAATAAAATATTTATTTCCTATTTTTATGGAATTAACCCTGCGTAGGCAGAAAACCCTATTTCTTTCCTTTTAAGTTTCAGGGACCCAAACGATGTCCAAATGACCTGGAAAATTACGAGCGTCAATATTTTGGAAGGAAGAAGACTTGGGAGCGAAGGAAGCAAGCAAACAGAGGCCGGAGGCCCAAAAAAGGGTGGCCCACGCGGCCACTGTACCTGGCCGCATGGGGCCCACTCTTTTGGCCCTCGTGGCTCCGCTGCCGTCAATCTTTTCTCCACCGACATCCTCTTGACCCAAAAATGCCTATAAAAGAAGTCCCCCGACATTCTCTGGAAGGGGCGCCACCGAAACACAGAAACACCGAAAGAGAGATCTGGAGCTGCAGATTGGAGGGGGAAACCTCCGGCGGGGCGCTGTCGGCGTGGTCTCCATCGACATCTCCACCGTCTCCATGATGAAGAGGGAGTAGCCCACCTCTGGACTATGGGTTTGTGGAAGTAACTTATGTATCTCTCCACTCTTTGAGCTTCACTGATTAGTACCGTATGAGCTGCTGAACATGATTACGGTCATCGTTGTAATTCCTATGTGGTGGATCTTTTTATGAGTTAATATATGTTTGAGATTGCAATGTTTGTTTCAGTTATGAATATAGATGCATATTATGTACCCCATTCTTATTCACTTGTTATGATCAAGCATGTTTATGAGGGCGTGTGTGGGGTGACGTGTGCATTAGTTGGAGTAACGGGGGTGGTGAGTGCGGTAAGTTGACAACTGTAATATCGCGATCCACATGGGTGTTTTACCTTACTTTGTTGCCTCGCTAGGGATAAACAAAAATACCATGCTACAAGGGTTGTGGGTGATTTGCCACTTCTCCTTGAATAGATCTAGCATGTTCTTATTTTAACTTCATGTCATGATACTTAAAGCTATACTCTGAGTTATCTTAATTACTAAGGTGTTATGATTTAGTTCGCATCTTGGTGGAGTATAAGTGAGATTAATAACCAAAAGATCTCTATGTTAGGACGTGATGCCCATATATTTAGTAACTTGTCATCAAACTTTGTGTTGCAATCTCATATGTCAACTCTAGTGTTCCATTGTCTACCACTTTATTAAAGAGAGAGTGCAAACCATGAACCCCGGTCCATTTTTAATCATAAGAAACACCTTTCCAACAACTTTTACCACTTTTCCATTTTTTTGCCATTATTAAATCCGAAAATACAAAAACACTTGCACATCTTGCATTCATCATAAAAAATCCAAAAATATCATTTATCATTGTTATCATCATCCTTGCACATTTATTCACCACCATTGCATATTTATTTCTTGTTTGCATTGCATAACTATCTTGATATCATTCTTACACCTTGTGCATGACAACCACAGGTGAGGTTGAGGACCAAAACATTTAACTTTGTTTTGTAGGTAACCAAAAGAAGGATAGGAAGATAAATCTTTCATTACTGATTCCCCGAGAGTTTGATATTAAACCCTCGAGTCACCCGGGGAAAACACGTCTTGCACTTACTACATACTCTGCACTTGGAGGCTCAACCTAACCCTGTATACTTTTCATTGTAGGTAGCTACTGAAGGCTATCACTTCTACGGGTATCTAGACTATTTTCTGGCGCCGTTGCCGGGGAGTCATAGCTGAGAAGATTTATCCAAGGGTGCATTTACTTCCCTTGCACCAGCTCTGTTTACTGGCGCTGGATTCATCACAACAAAGTCAACTTCATCACCAACTTGTTCTAACACCTAAGCTTGGGGAGGTTGCACCTACGTGAGCATCATCTTATCCATCTTTACCTTCAAAGCAAATTATTTGTTTTGTCATTGTCTTGCATATCATATTTCAGTTTGTTGGTATGTCTAGTTGGTTACTTGCTATCAATGGAAACAAAATCTTGTCAGCTAAGTGGGTTCACTGTGGAACAACAAAATTATATTAAGGAATACTGTTTGTCTCAAAAGGGAAACAATTATGGGCACAAATAGATAAATTAAATTGTTTTGCTAGAAACTTGTGCTCTACTTATTATAAATCCTACTGCTTTAATAAATCCCTTTGTTGTAGAAGGCATAAACACCTCTCTTTTCAGTGTGATTATAATGATAATGAAACCTTGGTTGCTTATGTTAAAGGAAACTATGACTTTGATAATCTTGAACAAATTGAAGAATTTGTTGTTTTCTTGAATGATCCTTGTAAAACTGAGAATCTTGTTATACTTGGTTATTGTCTTGAATATTGCAAAGATAATCCTTATATCACTAAATTTCTTGAGAAAACCTATTCTCCAGAAGAACTTGCTACCTTTCAGGAACCTGTGGGAGAGGAAATTGCTGAAACCGTGATCTCATTGGATGAAAAAGAAGAGGAGATTGAAATGGATGTGTTCCAACCTAAGCCTCGGGAAGAGTTGGATCTCCCAACTTCACCATCAACATATGATAGTAGCACTCAAACTCAGAAATCTTTTGTTATTTATGAGAACCCATGTTATGATGAGTGTCAAACTGAAAATTCTATGGTCCTATATGATAACCCGTGTTATTATGATGAAACTAATAATGCTCATTTACTTTTTAATGCTACTAGTGAACTCATTGATGATAATGAAGAGTGTTGATTAAAGATGCTATATGATAATGCTTTAGATGATGGTCCTATGCTTATTGATAATCCTACATGTTTAGAAGTTGTTACTAATTTATGTGAGGATAAAAATGATATACCTACGGTTTGTGATAATACTCTCACTCATGAGAGTCTTACTTTGTTTTTGGATTCTCCTAATTACATTATAGAGGAGAAATTTGCTTATGTTGAGAAATACTTATGTGGTTTGCAATTATCTTTAATTTCAAATCTTTGTTGCAACCATGACATTAAACTTGATATTGATCTTAATAAATATTTTGAAAGAGGGAAGCATGATAATGAATTCCAAAATAAATTTAATGATCCTCTTTATTTGCCTAAATTATCTAAGTTGAATAATTCTTGTGGTTATATGGTTGAATTTGCTTCTACTACTTGCAACTATTATGAAAAAGGAGGTGATAAGAGCCCTCTTTATGCTACTAATAATTATGGGCTGCAAGTAACTATTTTTATTGTGCAACGGAAAACTTATATTTATTGTGATTCATTCATATACAAAATGCCAATGCATAGAAAGAAAGTTAGACTTCGTTGTTATTATTTTTGTGTTTTGTTTTTCTCTCTACTAGGGTTCAAGTTGACTATTATTTTGATCGGTTTGAGAGCACCATGGGATCCTGGTATTATGCATGAAACACTTTCCAAGAAAGAGGGGCACATCAAAGTTCAAACTCCCTCGTGAGCTTCATCTTCAATAAACAACAAGTAAGAAGCCTAGCTATATGGCTATAAAGAAAGCGCTTTGCGGGAGGCAACCCGGTTGTTTTTATGTGTGATTTTATTTGTGTCCTCTTGCTGTAATAAGAGAGTTTGTTTTTAGTTTAGTTTCTGGAATTTTGAATAAAGTGCCAAGTTTTACCCATATTGGTTTGAGAAAGTTGCTTATAGCGTTTGGAGATTTTATTCCTGCACGAATCTGTGCACGGTATGATTTTTAATTCTTATTCTGTAACTCCGAATGAGCTCATATTTGAACTGTAGTTGCAACTTTTCATCCTCTGTATGCATGAATTGTTTCGGAATTTTTCGACAAAGTTTGGTTGGGTAGAAAATACGTTTTGCTGCTGCTGTTTTTCTGAACAGATTCTGTTCCATTTTGTTTTATGCATGTTTTGAACTTTCATCTTGAATCTTTTTGATTCAAATGAGTTTATGAGTAGGCATACAACATTATATACTTTCTGGACATTCATATGTTTTGTTTGAGGATTATATGCAACAAGAAACCTATTTGTTTATCACTACTAATGCACCCCACAGAAAAGAAAATGGGAGAAACGGTGTTTTGAAGTTTTTTCACAGAGATTGGAGGAGATGCACCAAGAGTTATCCAAGGATGGTGAAGACCATAAGATTGGGGATGTGAAGACAACCCCTCTGGACCTACACACTCTCGGTTGCACACGTCTAACTACTGTTTTTCGATCGAAACACTTTATCGCATAAACTTGGAGCGTCTTTTTGTTTGTTTGTTTTTTGTTCGATTGTTATTTTGTGAGACCACTACACTATCATTTATATGTGAAAGAGCTACTGGAAATATGGGTTGAAATATGTTGGATGCTTTTATTGTATTGGGAAAAGGGATATTTGAGTTGATTTTTAATGATACATATAGTTGCATGATTCATGAGCTTGTTTATGAGTAATAATTTGCAAATGCTTTATCAAGAGCATATTTATGAGTTGATTAGTTTAATTATGGTTATTCTAGTCATAAACTGTTTACTGCTTTCATGGATTAAATCTACTGCTAAATTGCTTATATATTCAACACTATATTTGTCCGCCAAGGGGTGAAAAGGATAACGATTGCACTATAATTGATGGGCCTGGTGGGATTAATCTTGGACGGCAAATCTGAACCGTTCAATCAAACCATACTAGTCCCCTCATAAAGTTACATAAAGGACCCCTTTGTTTAAGAATTTTAAAAATATAATGGGTCTACCACACGTGTGAGCGAGTCATGACAGTCAAACCGGCTGATGTTACGGCCCAGGGACACCTAACCGCTTGCCTATTTACCATGTGGTGCTCGAAGCGCGATTACCACGGTGTAAGAACATATCCAACCGGACGAACCTTAAATATGGTCTCCTCCAACCATGTCCCTAAAAATCTTGCCAAATTGTTTGGTCACTTGAATGTTTAGTGAAAAAAGCGAGAGAAGAATAAGTAAAAGACAAAAGAAAAGAAGTAAAAAATGTGGTCCAAGCGGACAACCCAGTCATGTCCGGACAGGCTAATCCTACCCCTGAACTTCCCCCACATATGGATTGAGTCTAGAAACTGCCGAACAATCCGGACAAATAAAACCAGTCTGGGACCATGATTGGATAGCTATTGTGCTCCTTTGTTTGCTCTAAGACCGTACCTATATCCGTGACATATATCCACATATCCGCTCGCATGTAATACTAAAGGAAGTACTACATATAACTAGCAAAATGCCCGTGCGTTGCAACGGGAGATTTTTCTTTTTATAATACGACATTAAAATGAAAAGATGCTATAATTAATAAATAACAGACCAATAACGTGACTTGGATTAAAAGAGTGGCTAACGTAATAAGTGAAACATAATACTTGGAATTAATATTTGCTTTACGGAAATTCGACTATTTAAATTGTGAAGTATGGTGTAAAAGCAATCCAATGGTTTAAGTGAATGTAACTCCATATGAATATCTGACATTTCCACCAATATGTAATGTGTCGTAGGAAAGCGATCTAACCTGTACAACTCCTACATATACCTCGCGAGCTTTTATCGGACCACAATATTAGATATGCATATGCTGAATCATGTTCATTGAAAACTTAAGGAGTTTTATCCCATTCACGCTATAATAAAAACAAGGGTTAATTGGATAAATGTCACTCTAATTCATGCCATTTCAAGAAATGCCACTACATATTTCAACTTTTGAAAAATGCCTCTCCAATTTATGTATACTTCTACATATGCCACTCCAGCCATTTTAGCTCAGTTTATGTTCTATTAAAAATTTGTCAAATATTGATCATGTATTTTTTCTGCACGAAATTACCCCTGACACCACATCTAGCAAAGTGCCCGTGCGTTGCAACGGGTATAAAATAAATAAAACATCATATGTTTGAAATAAATTTTTTCAGTTCTATCATCATTTTAGAAGTATAGTTGCTTTCTCTCATATTTCACTTCTCTTAGATGTATCGTAGTACGACAATCATCAGAAAAAAAGACATCATTTACTTTCTAATCTTATTTGTGTCATCATGGGAATCCAAAACTATGGAATCGTCATGCAGAAAATCACTACTTAAATTACATGGAAACATATTTTTCGTTTGCGTATGACACATAATTCCAAAGCCATTATTTTATTGAGCAGTAAGTGGATGGTTCCACTACTATCTATCTTGTTGCTCTGTTACAAAAAAGAATCCAACGACTCTATATTTAGCATGCCAAAATAAATAAATTAGTACATTTATTGTTGGCAATATCACCATGAAAAAGATTAATTGTAAGATGATCCATAATGACCAATGATTCCATTCGGGAATATTCCTCCAATAAATTTTATATTTTTCATCTATTGACCAGGTCTTGTGTGCTCCCAACCATTCCTATATGAGTAATATTTTCCAATATTATTCTTTTTTTACCCGATTTTACAATATTATTCATAAAGTGAAACATGTACAGAAATTTGGACCAGTAGACAACGAATTCGTACTATTGTACACTACACCTGAACCTTATTGCAGTCAAAGTGTCAAAATCAACAAATCGAGCTCTAGTGACATTCAGGAGATCATAAGACCATCGAATTGCTAGAAGGTTGAAATAAAGTCAGAGCTGACACAACACTACACATTCGAACACGCCAAACTATCCAGCACTAACAACTACTCCGTACCTTTTCTGGCAGCAAAACATAATCATTTTTTCCTAAAGGGAGATAGCTAGCGCTTGGCCAGCAGCAAGTTCAGCAGGATGCTGGCTCAGTCGGACATGCTCGTCTCCCAGGCCGCCCAGGCGAGACACGAGCGCTCCCGGAACCACACGGCAGCCGGGTCGCCGGGAGCTCCAGTACCCATTACGGCAGACAGCAGTGACGGATGGTACATACATTGTCGCCGGGAAAGTCGTTGAGCAGGTCCACCGTACGTGTTCGCCGTCGTGAGCACCGTCACCACGGCCAGGAAGAACTGCCGACTTTCAGACGCCACCGTCGACCTCCACGCCGGCCGCCGGCTCGCCACCACCCGCGCCCACCGGGACGCGGCCACCGTCTTCACATACCCCTTCTTTCCCCTTGGATGCATCGACACGGGAACGCACCGAGCGCCATTGGGCTCGAGTTCTTGTCGACCTAGGTGGGGAATATGAGTGAAACTTGAGGAAGATGATGCTGCTGCGGGGAAGAACGCGGGAGAGGAGGGGCGGCGACACTGGGATGCAGGGAGGTGGCGCTTGGATCTGCGGGGCGCGCCGGAGTGCAGGGCGGCGGCGCGCTGGAGACCAACCGACGGCGGGAGGCGCGAGGGGTACCGGGAAGTGGCACGTGCGTGGCCGGAGCTTGGTGGAATAGAGGAGAGCGGCGAGCGCGTGGCCGGCAGCCAGGCCTGGCCGGGGCACGGGAGGCCTGGAATGGCCGCGGCGGCCGGAACCTAGACGGTGCTTGGGGGAGCAGAGGCAGGCAACGCGCGGCCGGGGCCCGAGGTAGTGGTTCGGTGCGCTTCGCCTTATCTCTGTTTCTGCTCGAAGCGGTATGTGACTTAACGAGGGACTGCGGGTTGATTCTCCACTTTTCGATGGACTAAAGTGCAAAACGACCCAACGTACGTACGGTCGTTAGGCCGCATTATAGTTTAGATGATAACTAACCAATGCAATAATACGGACCACATGGCAGCATCGCTTGTTGATTTTAGTCCGTTAGCAACATGCAGCCTGGCATGTCGAAAATGATTTTGGTCAACTCAGTGTCGGAGCCAGATTAATTATGAATAATGGGTCTACATATTCCCTAAAATTAATCACAATTTTACTCAAGCTTCTACTAATTTATTTGGAACAAACCGTTTTGTATGTGAACTGTACACAGGCACACAATCATGCACAAGTCTGGCTCCGCCGGGTCAACTAAATTCAGCTGCGTTTGGCCAAGAACTTTGTACGTCGTGCGTGCATTACCCCAACCGCGAGCCAGCTCATGCAGGTTCATGCTCGCTACTAGCCTAGCAGTTAGCGTCGTTTAGGAGCTCGATCGAGCACAGCACTATGCGGTGATTTTTGCAATTGGCTCCTATATATTGGATGCCGCCATATCCATCTGGCCTCATCGAGCTTACAAGATAGTTGTGTAGTGTTCTATCCTCGATCGATCTCCAGCTAATCAAGCCGAGAAGTACAATGGCCGTCTTCACCAGGTCGGCCATCGTTGGCCTCGCCGTCGTCCTCTCTGTCCTCGCTAGCCCGGCCAACGCGCAGCTGTCTACGACCTTCTACTCCACGTCTTGCCGCAACCTTAGCAGCATCGTGCGGTCAGGTATGGTGTCGGCCGTGAGGAAGGAGCCGCGGATGGCCGCCTCCATCCTTCGCCTCTTCTTCCGACTGCTTCGTCAATGTAAGCAACCGCTGTGCTACCAAAATGTGGTCGATCATTGATTCTGCTCTTGATCGCTACGTGCTGGCAACTGACGCTTCTGTTTATCTGATATCGGCAGGGGCGTGACGCCTCTATTCTGCTGGATAACGGAGGTGAGAAATCCGCCGGACCGAACGTCAACTCGGTTCGTGGGTACGACGTGATCGACGCCATCAAGACCCAGGTCGAGAAAGTCTGCAAGGCTAAAGTCTCATGTGCCGATATCCTCACGCTCGCCGCCCGTGATGGAGTCAACCTGGTTAGTAACCAACAGAGCCCTCGCTTCAACGGGCATTGAGCTGATGACCCGTGAAAATTACCGCTTCTTGTGATGCATCCATGGCTGACTCTCCCATGGAACCGTCTCATGCAGGTCGGAGGTCCCACCTGGAATGTGATGCTTGGGCGCAAGGACTCGCGCACGGTCCGCGGAAACACGGGGGACCTCCCGGGCACTGGCTCCAGCCTCACCGACCTCAAAAACAAGTTCGGGAACAAGAAGCTCTCGCTGCAGGACATGACAGCGCTCTCCGGTGCGCACACCATCGGGCGCTCCCAGTGCAAGAACTTTCGCAGCCACATCTACAATGACCGCAACATCAACGCTACCTTCGCGGCGCAGCGACAGGGGAATTGCCCGCGGCAGGCTCCGAACGGCGACGGCAACCTCGCGAACTTCGACGTGCGGACCGCCGACCAGTTTGACAATGCCTAATACAAGAACCTGGTCGAGAAGCGTGGACTCCTGCACTCCGACCAGGAGCTCTTCAACGGCGGCACGCAAGACGCGCTGGTGAGGACGTACAGCACCAACCAGGCCAAGTTCTTCACCGACTTCGCGGCGGCCATGGTGAAGATGGGCAACCTGCTGCCGGTCGGGACGACGACGGAGGTCAGGTCGAACTGCAGGAGGGCCAACTAAGGCCGGAGTATACTGCATCTACCGTTAAGAAGTGTGCTTATGATCGATGTCGTCTGAACCCACGTTTTGGTCGGGTTCATGTATCTTTTACTACTCCATTCATTTATTTATCTGATAATTAAGGTCAATTTTGTTACTCATTAATTCGCGAGAGGATCATGTATCTTTACTACTACTCATTTTATATTTATTCAATAATACAGCTCAATTTTATTACTTTTTTAGCGAAATTGGCAGCAGCTCTGCCTATTCATTATAGAAGAAGAGAAACGTAGGACATTACAAACCCACTCAAAGGAGAGAACCCCACATGCGGATTACTCCCAACGAAGTAAAACACTCGCCGACCCCGGAGGGTGCAAAGCACACAAAACCTGACGAAACTCCTCGAAAACTAGATAGGCCACCTCTAGGTAAGTCTGACGCGTCGCATTGAAAATGCGCCGGTTTCTCTCCTTCCAGACATTCCACATAACATAGATGATTCTCCCGCTTCTTTCCCGAGCCCGAACGGAGGTGGTACTCGAGATCATCTTACTCCACGCCTTGTCGATGGAAACATGAGACCCAGAAAAAGGGCCAAGCTTGTCCACAGACCAAGCATCAATGGTGTTCCACACCGCCTCCGTGAAAGGGCACTTCATACAGAGATGGGAGGCCGTTTCTGGATGAGAAAGACACAGCTGACACATAGGATCATGAGGCCACCCCTTGGTGGCAAGAAGATCAATCGTGAGGATGCGATTGTGGAGGACCAACCAGGCGAAGAACTTGGTCTTAGGCTCGGCAAAAGCCCTCCAGACCTTGGAGGCCTCGAACTTTGGGAAGGAGCCTTCGAATTGGGCAGAGTAGGCCGAGGAGGCGGAGTAACACCCATCCGCCGTCCAGCGCCATCTGATGGTGTCAGCCTGATCTGCCACAAGGTGGGTTTCTTGAATAATGGTGGCAACGTCCAAGAACTCGGCAAACTGAGTGAGGTTGGAAAGTCGTGCCACTGAGTGGATCCAAGTATCATTGTGGAGCTCAGCGCTGACCGTTCTGTTTCTAGTAGCAATCTTGAAGAGACTGGGGCCCTGATGGAGATGCCCCCCCCCCCGGCGACCAAGCATCATGCCAGAAGAGAGCGGTTTGACCATTTCCCAGGGTGATCTCGGTAGAAGTGATACCCACAAGTATAGGTGATCGTTGAAATCTTGAATGTGTAAGTAGAGTATCGATCCCGCGAGGAGTAGAAGGTATAAGTATGTATCCTCTCAAATAAGAGTGTCACTTCTCTTATAATATATGCACTAGACAAACTAAAATGATTAAATGATGTAAGTGTTTTCTTTTTAGGTTTTTGGTGTAGAGTTTGCAATAAAGTAAAAGGCTGAAAATGAAATATGATAAGTGAAAGCTCTCAAAGAGGGAAAGCCCAATCCTCTATGCAGCAAGAGGACAAGCTCAAGTGTGTGTTTCTTATAAGTGGAGAAAGTTCCCAAGGGCTACCTAGACTTCATGGCATAAATATTTCTAGAACAACAAGGTAAGCATTTTGTCAAGTTTTAATCTTCTTTTGGAAGGAGCCATAATTAGGTAAATCTAAAATAATAAATAAACTAAACCCCCTTATGATGGTTCTTATGGCCAAGTAAATGACTGCACAAGAGTTATTAAGACATAGAGTCCCACCATAGGCTTAAACTCTAAGGTCCCCTATACTAATAACCTCTTAATGCAACTTCATGACTCGGTCTCAGGTTTACATGTCCTCCCAAGTCTCCCTCACTCCATTACACTACGGTGTTCTCCTATGAGCCCATATAGGGGAAGTGATGTGCAGTCGACGTTCGCACAACACCATCATAGAATCACATAAAAAGATAAACACTAGACAAAATACCAACACATGTCATATATAAATCATTGCCAATTCATCCTATGCCCCCAGGAACATGGGAGAACTATTCACAACGCGAAGACATGATATGATTCAATGGCATAAGTGATACAACACAATCTGAAAATATAGTCTCACCACAAAACAATGACAAGTAGCAATTCACAAACATGTAGAATAGCACTTAAACAATTATCTAGGGTTCAACAATCTCAAACTATGAGGGGGGTGAAGTGGATCACGAAGATGGTGATGGAGATGGTGCTGGTCTTGACGGTGGTGTTGATGGAGACTGTGGAGGGGGGTGGAGGAGCCTTCCGGAGGTGATTCCGGCGGCGTTTTCCCCCTCCGATCTTCTCCGGTGGCAGCCTTCTGTCTCATGTTTCGTGGTTTTTGTGTTTCTCCACCGCCTCCTTACGAAACTCCTTGGTGGACTATTTTTATTGTCTGTTTTAGGTCAGGAAGAAGCCACGGAGACGTAAACGGACGGCATCGGAGATTCGGAGCCACGAGGCCCAGGATAGGGGGTCCCACGCGGGCACGCGGCCAAGGGAATCTGGCCGCGTGGGCCCACCTCTTTTGGCTCTCGGGTTTCCATTTTTTCGCTTCCTTCGCTCCTACGCTTTGTTCCTTCCAAAAAATGATCCCCGCAAAATATTAGGTCATTTGGACGTCGTTTGGGTCCCTGAAACATCAAAATATAGAAAATAGGGTTTCTACCAGTGCAGGGTTAATTCCAAATAAATGGGGAAACTGTGAATTATCCCCTAAATAATATAACCCATATATGATGTAAATAAGTTGGAATATCAAGTAATAAAATGTAAAGTTCATGTATGCATTTTATATGCATCAACATCCCCAAGCTTAACCAATACCCGTCCTCGAGTATGAAGGTGATAAAACTAGGGACAATCGTTTATGTGCCCTACCTACCTCAGTTTTATCTGTTTGTACCATACCCGTGTAGTTTCTCTCGTCCGTGCCCTGGCTGGCTCGCAAATGGCCCGCGGATGGCCAAACGCGCCGTTGCCGTCTGGTCAACCCCCTTTGACCGTCACTTGACCTGACTGGTGGGGTCGGCCAGGGGCAGCTCGGTTGGAATTGCATCCAGTGGGGCTGGGGCACTTGTTTTAATCAATGGATACCGCCGATGGGGCCCACGTGGTCTTTCTTCCCTGGCTCACTGCTGCCGCCCATAGAACCCCCGAGGAAGGCCCCAAGAACAGAGCAATAGGAGTTGGATTCAGGGCGGAGAGCAGGGTGAGTGAAGGCGCAAAGGAACTCCATCGCCATCGCCATTGCCGTCGCCCGCCCGTCTCCTATCGCCCGTCGAGAAGGAGGGACAAGCAAGGAGCTCCATCGCCATCGCCATTGTACGACCGCCTTCGCCATTTGGGGTTTTTCGGTCGCCGACGGTTCCAGCTGCAATCCATCAACCCCATTTAGATGGTCAGTGCTATCTTCTCTACATGTTTCATTTCCCTGTTTGAGCTCCCGAATGGCGCATTATATGTGAGTAGATTTGATTTTCTATTTGGCTTGAGGAATGGGGAAAAACCCAGGTTCTGCCTGTTTATCTGGTTCTAAATTTCATTTGTTAAAATAGGATTCCGATAGCGACGTTGTCGAGTACTGTGCTATGTATCGTCATGAAACAACTTTCTGTCGTACACTAACTCGTCGTTCCAATACTTTCAAAGTCCCGATTGAACACGGTTACAAAGAGAAAGTTGTAAGTATTGCCTTTCAAATTCGAGGGAATGTCATTTGTTTTTCCTTCAATGAGTGTCTTCATAGTTTCTCCGGTTTTGTATTACATGTAGATTCTGCCATGCCCTTTAAGATATCTTCTAGAGAGCCGGGCAATTGGCCCTCGTAAGAACTGGATGGAGGCTAGGTGTCCGAACGGAGACCAGTACTTCTTCTACCTAGATAGGTGGGAAATTGAAATTGAAACACAGAAGAGATATCTCTGTAAGCGGCTAAGTGATAGTCTGAAGACCCATATTTTCACCGAGATCTGTGGAACGCAGTGGAGAGCACTCTGTGAAGGCTACGGCATCGAGGAGGGCGATGTTGTCAAATTCACTTGGAATGAAGATCAGCATGTGTTCAATGTTGAAGTGACTAACGAGCACAATGCCGCAAAACCTTTTGTGCAACACACGGTATGTTGGTTTGTGTTCTTTTTCTTACACATTGAGTAGTTTACAATTTTTCTTAATGTCTTCCTCTCTTTGATCAGAGTTTAAACAGATAAATGAATGCTGCAAGCCAGCCCTCATGTCGAGCATATTTGACGAACCGAGAGATGTCACCTATTCAGAAATGAATGTGATGTCTTTCGCTTTATTGAAAGATGCCACGAGGGAGTTGGAATTTGACGAGGTCTTTGAGATCCCTCAGTTTTACGTGCGCAGGATTGAGAATGATTCTATAGATGTCGATTCTCTGGTACGATTCAAACATTTCTTATTCATTTACATTTCCTGAACTATTATGTCATTTGAACTATTCTGATACGATGTTCATGTTATTTTGATAGCATCTCAATATTGCGGTAGTAGATGGTTATGATGTTATTCCATCGCGTGATCGAAGATTACGTCAAGTTCACGGAGAATCTCGTCTTTTGGCGAGAGATGATGTTGAGATCTTTGGATCATATTGATGCATGTAAAATGCATACATGAACTTTGCACTATATCACTCATATTCCAATCATATTTGCATCATATAAGGGTTATACCACTGTTATTTAATGATTTTAGGAAATAAAATAATTTCTTTCCTTTTATGTTTCAGGGACCTAAATGACGTCATAAAAATCTGGAAAAATACAGGCGTCATTATTTTGGAAGGATGAAGACGAAGGAGCGAAGGGGTCAAGCAAACGGAGGCCGGAGGGCCAAAAGGGGGTGGCCCACGTGGCCACTGTACCTGGCCGCGTGGGGCCACCAACTTGGCCCTCGAGGCCCCGCAGCCGTTGATCTTTGCTCCACCGCCTTCGTCTTGACCTAAAAACGCCTATAAAAGAAGTCCCACGGCGTTCTCGAAAACAAGCGCCGCCGAAACACAGAAACACTGAAAGAGAGATATGGAGCTGCAGATTGGAGGGGGAAAACTCCGGCGGGGCGCTGCCGGGGTGGTCTCCACCTTCTCCAACAACTTCTCCACCGTCTCCATGATGATGGGGGAGTAGTCCACCCTCTGGACTATGGGTTTGTGGTGGTAACTTATGTATCTCTCCTCTCTTTGAGCTTCACTAATTAGTACTGTATGAGCTGCTGAACATGATTACGGTCATCTATGTAATTCTTATGGTGGATATTGTGGTATGAGATAATTTGTTATGCATTTACTGTTGTGTTGGAACTTTTATGACTTGTCATACCTTGATAGAATATTGTTCTTTAAAGTATGATGTATGTGGGTACGGGATGGCCGATGTGACACGGCATAGGTATTGAGCGACACAGTACCGCCCAACATCCTTTATCTGGGGTAAAAAGAAAGAGTATGATGTGGGAGTTACAGCAACCACGCTAGCCTTACGAGGGTGACCTAGCAACACAAATGAATACTTCTTTCAACTATGTGTTTTAGGACATATAGCCGTTATAAAAGCTACCATTAAAACATGACAATTGTGTGTACTTTATCTATAACATGATGATCACCGTAGATGAGAGAGAGAGAGGATTAAGTGAACCCATGAACCCATGTCCATTGTTCCTATAAGAGAAAACCTTTGTCTTGTCCTCTTGCATTAAAGAGGATTGGGACACTTTTACATTCTTGTTTTGTTACATTAAACTTCCATCCATCAAATCAACCACCTTGTTCATTAAACTTATTTAGTGCATAATCAACTAAAACTTGTGACACTTTAGTTGTAGGGAATAGATAACTTTTCCTTCTTGCTCCTGCGGATCGATACCTTACTTCCACATTGAGAGGTGCTATAGTGATCCCCTGCTCTTGGGGTAATCACATATCGAGTGATCGAAGATTACATCGAGTTCACGGAGAACTGGGATCTATTCTGGGAGCAAGAGAAGATTCGCTTTGGTGACCTCAAGATGATCGTCAAGGAGGAGTACATCGAGCTGAAATTTAAGAAGGTCAGCAAAGACGTCGAGGGGCCCGACGAAGACATCGAGCAGTCGGATGACGAGATGATGTCTGAATTTGACGACTTCAGCAACCCCAGCGAAGAGATCAGCGAACCAAGCGAAGAGATCGAGCAGTGGGTTGACGAGATGATGTCCGGCTTTGACGACGTCAAAGAAGAGAGTGATTAATATTAGAATGAGTTGTATTTTGGTCGGATGTGTTTTGGTCGAACACCTTATGGGCGTGCTCTAGGCATGAACTGGCGCGCTCTGGGCGCGCTCTGGGTCATTTGTTAATAACTTTTATGGGCGTGCCCTATGCATAAGCTTGCCTCCGGTCATTTGTTTCTAACTTTTATGTTGCAAGTCCAAAAACACTTCTCTTTACTCTTGAGTTCATACGACATAGTTTGAGAAACACAATTGATACATGCATTTCTCGTCAGAATGTATGTAGACCTTGTTTATCAACTTGAATCGTTAGTATATGACATAACACGACTATGTGCGCAGGATTTTCCTTTTTTGATTTTTTCTAAATATTTGAAGCTCATTTCAAATATCGGTCAAACTAACTTTGACCGACATTTGACGAGTTTTAAACATGAAAATGAAAAACTAAGCATGGATCCATCTTAGTCACTCCAAAATGAAACTTTGGTGAGGTGTTTTACCTTTCATGTTGGAAATCCAAAACCCCTTCTCTTCACCCTTGAATTCATAGGACATAGTCAAAGATATCACCTTAGATACATGCATTTCTCATATGAAATGTTTATAGATGATGTTTATCAACTTGAATCATTAGTATATGACATAAGACGACTATGTGCGTAGGATTTTCCTTTTTTTGATTTTTTATGAATATTTGAAGCTCATTTCAATCTTGAGTTCATATGACATAGTTCGAGGATATCACCTTAGATACATGAATTTTTCATCTGAATGTCTATAGACCTTGTTTATCAACTTGAATCGTTAGTATATGACATAAGACGACTTTGTGCGCAAGATTTTCCTTTTTTGATTTTTTTTAATATTTGAAGCTCATTTAAAATATCATTCAAACCTAACTTTGACCAACATTTGAACTAGTTTAAACATGAAATTTGAAAAACGAAGCCTCGATCCTTCTTAGTCACTTCAAAATGAAACTTGGACACTTTATCAAACTTTTCAAAACCCCGTTGAGTGCCTCCGAACCCCATTTGAACAATGACCGTCGATCTAACCCTAGTGCTGAACTACAACCGTTCGATCGTCCTCTAGAAGGAATCTGGCAGACTCGAGGCGATCCGCGAGAGGCTCATTCTGCGATCTGATTGGCTGTAACCCGTGTGAGAAGCTCATTCTGCACAACCTGTTCAATGTGTTTCAAATGAGCTCCAAAGGTAGGGTAAACGGCCCCATTTCTAAGCAAAAAGGGTTGGTGGACTCGCAACAGCCGCACAGCCGCATGTGATCGTTACACGCTCACCGCAGACCCACCATCTGCCTCCTCTTCACAGATAGAGCATCCATCCTCTTTGGACCATCTTGTTCTTCCTCTTCCTTCCTCTTCTTCCTCTCCGACGACGAAGGGCAGCAGCAACGTCGACGAGATATGTCGAGCTCCTCTAGTTCATCCCTTCGCCCCATTTGGCCAAAGCAGCCTGAGGTGCCGTTGCCGCCATGTCCTAAATGCTCACGCAAGGAGCCACTGCTCCGTAGGGCTAGTAGGGCGGAGACACCCAACAAGGGGCGCGAGTAGTTGAAATGCCTGAGCCTGCCACAGGATGTAAAGATCTTTCTCTCGCATCCTTTTGCTTTGATTTCTCCAGTGTTTTCAATTTCTTGCTCAGATCTGGGATTTAGGGTTCATGTTAACTTTTTCAGGGTTGCCACCATGCAACCATTTTGAGTGGTTGGATGAATACGTTACGCAGCTTAGACGGGATGCAACGTGGCACGCGCCCAGCGACCTTCCTCTACCGTCTGATGTGGAGATTGCGCCCTCTGCTCCGCCGATGGGGTCTGACATGGTTGCTCCTCTGATGGGGGTTACAGAAGTGAGAGGCGAACTGAAGAAGTTGAACAAGCACTTAAGGAAGATGAATGATCTGAAGAAGCATGCTAATCTGATACTGCAGGATTTTCTCTGTATAGTTGCTCTAGGATTTGTTTATCTGCTGATTGTGAGTCGTAGTTAATTAATACGATGTAAGCATAATTAATGCAATGTGAGCTCTATGTTATTTGGACCAACCGCTTATGATAAACCAGTTTTCTCATTTGGACCAATTGCTTATATTTTTTGGGACAAATGACTAATCATCTGTACCAAAACTATCTACAATTTTAGGGGCAGATCCATACACCAACACGTATTTTACACCAGAAATTGCTTATATTTTTTGGGACAAATGACTAATCATTCGTACCGAAACTATCTACAATTTTAGGGGCATATCTATACACCAACACGTATTTTACACCAGAAATTGCTTATATTTTTGGGACAAATGACTAATCATCCATACCGAAACTATCTACTATTTTAGGGGCAGATCTATACACCAACACATATTTTACACCATAAACTATCTACTATTTTAGGGGCAGATCTGAACACTGGATATAAAATAAGCATTGAAAGAAGGGGGTCCGGGCCCGGTAAACCCCGCTCCGTTCAATGCTAACGATAGCCTTCGAGCATTGTGGTATATAAAGAGGTCACGCACACACCCAACTAGCGAGGTGGGACTAAAAACCAACACCAACACCAACACGTATGATTCAACAGCACAGCAGTAGACCGTGGTCAGTTTGGGCCGACCCCACCAGTCAGACTAGTGCCCCAGCCCCACTGGATGCGATTCCAACCGAGCCACGCCAGGACGACCCCACAAGTCAGGCCAAGTGACGGTCAAACGAGGTTGACCAGACGGAAACGTGTCCGCGGGCCATCGGCGAGTTTGCCAGGGCACGGACGAGAGAAACTACGTGGGTAGGGGCACAAACAGATGAACCAGAGGGAACCAAGGCACAAAAGCAATTGTCCCATAAAACTAACATGGACTTTGCATTTTAATACTATCAATGGATATCAAAGATGATTACTATTGCTACATAGAGTCAAATGATTGATTCTTCAAAGCAGTAGCAATATACAAGATAGATTATGAAGTGATATCAAATATTCAATATAAGGATGTTCAATGATAATTGATGCATGTAAAATGCATACATGAACTTTGCATTATATTACTTATATTTCAATCATATTTGCATCATATAAGGGTTATATCATTGTTTTATATTGATTTTGGGAATATTTTATAGCTTCCCTAATTTTCTGGAATGAACTCTGCACAGACAGAAAACCCTATTTTCTATATTTTAATGTTTCAGGGACCCAAACGGCGTCCAAATGACCTGGAAATTTACGAGCATCAGTTTTTGGAAGGAACGAGGCGTGGGAGCGAAGGAAGCAAACAAACGGAGACCCGAGGACCAAGTTAGGTGGGCCCACGCATCCAGATTCCTTGGCCGCGTGGGGCCCACCATCTTGGACCTCGAGCCTCCGCTGTCGTCGATCTTTTTTCCAGAGCCTCTGTTTTGACCTAAAACCGACTATAAAAATAGTCCCCGACGCCCTTCAGAAGAGAGAGCCGGCAAAACACAGAAACCACGAAACAGAGACCTGAAGTTGCAGATTGGAGGGGGAAAACTCCGGCAGGGCGCTGCCGGCGTGGTCTCCATCTTCTCCAACGACTTCTCCACCATCTCCATGATGAAGAGGGAGTAGTCCACCCCTGGACTATGGGTTTGTGGAAGTAACTTATGTATCTCTCCTCTCTTGAGCTTCACTAATTAGTACCGTATGAGCTGCTGATCATGATTGTGGTCATCTATGTAATACCTTTGTGGTGGATCTTCTTATGAGTTAATATATGTTTGAGATTGCAATAGTTTTGTTTCAGTTATGAAAGTAGATGCATATTATGTACCATGTTCTTATTTACTTGTTTTGATTAGGCATGTGTATGAGAGCGTGTGAGGGGGAACGTATGCATTAGTTGGAGTAACGGGGGGTGGCTAGTGCGGTGAAAGTGAGAGAAGTTCCGCGATCCACTTGGGTATGTTTACCTTACGTTGTTTCCTCACTAGGGATAAAGAAAAATACCTTGCTACCGGAGATGTGGGTGTGACCATTGCCACTACTCCATGACTAGATCTAGCAAGTTCTTATTTTAGCTTCATGTCATAAGACTTAATGCTATACTCTGATTTATCTTAATACTAGGATAGCTCGATTTAATTCCTATTTTGGTGGAGTATAAGAGAAATTAATAAACAAAAGATCTCTATGTTAGTACGTGATGCCCGTATAATTAGTAACTTGTCATGAAACATTTATGTTGCAATCTAATATGTCAATTCTAGTGTTCCATTATCTACCACTTTATTAAAGAGAGAGTGCATTTGTGAAACCATGAACCCCGGTCTATTTTTAATCATAAGAAACACCTTTCCAACAACTTTTATCAATTTTACATTTTCTGTCATTTAAAAATCCGAAAATACAAAAACATTTTTATATCTTGCATTCACAATACAAAACCGAAAAATATCATCCATAATTGTTTCCACCATCCTTGCATATTTATTTATCATCATTGCATATTTATTTACTGTTTTGCGTTCATTATATTTTCATATCATTCTCACACCTTGTGCTTGACAACCACTAGGTGAGGTTGAGGGCATAAAACATTTGTTTTGTAGGTTTTCAAGAGAAGGATAAGAAGATAAATATTTCTCTACTGATTCCCCGAGAGTTCGATATTAAACCCTCGAGTCACCCCTCGTGGGGAAAATTGTCTTTCCTATACTATACACTCTGCACTTGGAGTCTCAACCTAACCATTTTCTTTTGACGCAGGTAACTACGTCAAAGGCCATCAAGACGTTTTCTGGCGCCGTTGCCGGGGAGAAGAAGCACCTCTGTTGAGCAAATCTCTGCTCCCCATGCAACAGACGTTTTCTGGCGCCGTTGCCGGGGAATCATTGCTGTAAAGATTTGTCCAACTAGTTTGAATCCACACACACCACACTTTCTTGTTTCGTTGCCTAAAGATTAGTAGAGGAGTATCTCACAACAAAGTCAACTTCATCACCAACTTGTGCAAACACCTAAGCTTGGGGAGGTTGCACATACGTGAGCATCATCTTATCCAGCTTTACCATCAAAGCATTTTATTTTGTTTTGTTATTGGCGGCGCTCGGGGATAGGGGGTATCCCAAACACGCCGGTTATATGCCCCGGGGCGGGGGACATGGCAGCAGCACCCAAAAATTCACTCCAGTAGGGAAGTCGCCCAGAGGAAGTCCCCCGGAAAGAAGCGGGAGGCGTCCCCGGGAACCGCCCCCCGGGGACAGGGACCATGCACGTGGCAAGGGATTCTTGCGCAGCTGCCCCAGGAGATAGCTTCGCAGAGAAGGAAGCATAGCAGACGTCAGAAGACAGGGCAGCATTGGCTCGCTGCCCCGCACAGCCAGGACATCGACAAGACTAGGCGTGCTGTCCCAGCAGAGCAGGCGCAGGGCTCGGCGTGATGCCCGGCCCCTGGACAAGACCCGACATGTCATCTATTCTAGCCCGACGGATACCACGGCATGGAGAGCAGTGCGACGTGAGCAACGCCACGACGACAATCGGAGGTTGCCACTTGGCGGAGTTGCTCTACGCGTGCCGCTCCACGGTGGGAAGCTTCTGGAATGGCCAATTGTGGTGTCCCCTTGAGTATAAAAGGAGGCCTAGGGCCACGGAGAAAGGGAGGACAGGACTTCCTACTAGACACATAGCTCGGGGGCTAGCTGACATCACCTCGGAGACCTTCCCGGGGTGAAGCTCGGATAGGCCTTGAGCGTAGAAGGGAGGATTGTAAGCCATACACTGTACGACATCATCCACCATCAATCAAGCCAGACAAGCAGGTGATACGTCCAAAACGTATCTACTTTCCCGAATACTTTTGCTGTTGTTTTGCCTCTAATTTGTGTGTTTTGAATACAACTAACACGGACTAACGCTGTTTTCAGCAGAATTGCCCTGGTGTCTTGTTTTTGTGCAGAAATCCAACTTTCGGGAAAATCCCCAGAAAATATGGCAAAGTTCCTATTTTAGCAGAAGACCCACGGAGCCAGAAGGGGAAACGGAGAAGAGCCATGAGGCGCCCTCACCACGTGGCGGCGCGGTGGGCCCTGGGCCGCGCCACCACATGGTGAGGCCGGCTCGGGTGCCCCCTTGCGTCCCCCTCTCGACTACATAATGCCTCTGACCTAAAAACGTCAAGGGGTCGACCACTTTTTCCAGAAACACCTCAGAGCGCCGCCGCCATCGAAAACCCTATTTCGGGGACCAGAAACTCCGTTCTGGCACTCCGCCGGGACGGGGAATTGGAGGAGATCATCGCCATCATCATCACCGACGCCTCTCCATCGACCATCCATGTTTCCCCATCCATGTGTGAGTAATTCCCCGCTGTAGGCTGAAGGGGATGGTAGGGATTGGATGAGATTGTTCATGTAATAGCTATAAGATTGTTAGGGCATGGTGCCTAGTATCCGTTGTTAGTACTTTATGTCATTGTTGCAACTTGTTATGCTTAATGCTTGTCACTAGGGCCCGAGTGCCATGATTTCAGATCTGAACATGTTATTGTATCATGAGGATAATCATTGTTTTAGATCATATCTGCAAGTTGTATACACATATTATTGTCCGGAACCCGAGGCCCCGAAGTGACAGAAATTGGGACAACCGGAGGGGATGGCTGTGATGTGAGGATCACATGTGTTCACGGAGTGTTAATGCTTTGCTCCGGTACTTTATTAAAAGGAGTACCTTAATTACCAGTAGTTTCCCTTGAGGCCCCGCTGCAACGGGCTGGTAGGACAGAAGATGTTGTGCAAGTTTCTCATTGCGAGCACGTACGACTATATATGGAACACATGCCTATGGTTACTTAGTACTTGGATGCTTTATCATTATTTATCTGCAAATGCCTATGTCTTGATTATTATATGAACTATCTTATCCATGCAACGCCCGTTCATCCATCCCTATGCCTACAGTATTTTAATCCTGCTGTTTACCGCAATCACTACTACTGTCTTTACTTTACTGCTGCTATTATTTCACTACTGCTACTGCTATAAAACTGTTGCTACTGATAATCTGTGTCGAGCAAGTCTATTCACAGGTGCAGCTGAACTGACAATTCATCTGTTAAGGCTTACAAATATTCTTTGGCTCCCCTTGTGTCGAATCAATAAATTTGGGTTTTACTTCCCTCGAAGACTGTTGCGATCCCCTATACTTGTGGGTCATCAAGACTATTTTCTGGCGCCGTTGCCGGGGAGCATAGCTTTATTTATAAGTTCACTTGAGAGTAATATTGTTCGCTGCAATTATTCATCATGGGTAAGCTCGTGATGAGAAGGTCGCATACTGCCATCCACTACAAGGAAAGGTACAACTCTGAGTACCTCTGCTGCTCTTGATTCACCATCTGTGATGAGTCAACTTATTACACCACCACAAGCTACACGCACTGTTACTTCTGCTGAATCTGAAAATGCTTCTGATAATTTTGATGATGCTTCTACTGTTCTTGATGAAAGTGGTTCTTTAGGTCCCTTTTTAGATGCTACTATTGCTAGGTCTAAACAAATTGAAAATGCTGAAACACCTAATGGAAGTCCCACTACCCTGTTGATTCACCTGAGTTGAGGGATTACTTGTGATGATCTTGATGAAACTTATGTGGAACTTGATGATGACTTTATTGATGAATGTAATGCTACTAGTGGTGCAAGTAATATTAAAAATCTTCTTGCAAAACATGCTGTTAGATATAAACTGTCTCCTGATGCTAAATTTGCCACATCTCCCATAAACATTAAAGATAAGGATTATGACTTCTCTCTTGATTTGTCACATATATCCATTGTTGAGAAAGAACCTTTTTGTGGTACTGAAAATGAAAGTGTGTAGAACACATGAATGAGCTCTCTACTTTGAGTAGTTTGTTTTCTGATGATATAAAGAAACGCAGTTACTTTGTTACTAAATTTTTTCCTTTCTCATTGAAAGATGAAGCTAAAACTTGGTATAATAATCTGTCTCCTGGTTCTATTGATAGTCCTATTGGTTTGCTTAATGCTTTCTTTCAGAAATATTTTCCTGCTAGTGCCAACATGCTGCTTGCAGAGATTTTTAACTTTAAACAGGTTGAAGGAGAGAAAATGCCTGAATCTTGGTCAAGGTTTTGTTCTTTAATTAGAGCTCGGCCTGGACATCAATTGGCCAAAAATGAACTTCTTGATATATTTTATAATGGACTAACTGTTGAATCTAGGACATACCTGGATAGTTGTGCTGGTTGTGTTTTCAGGAAAAGAACTCCGATGAAGCTGAGGAATTAATGGCTAAAATAAGCCAAAATCATGATGATTGGACTTACCTGAGCCGACCCCAACACCAACACCAACACCAAAGAAGAGGGGTATGATTGAATTGAATGATGAATCAATGAGGGAAGCCAAGAAACTCTTAAGAGAAGGGTATTAAATCTGAAGATGTGAAGAACCTTCCACCATAGAAGAATTATGTAAGCCAATTCCCCATTCATCCATAATTGAGGTACACTCTCTCCAACGGTTTGATGAGGAGATATTCCCTACTCTAAACCTCCTGATCAATGCTTAGATGAATTTGATAATTATGTTGTTAAGCAAGATAACTTTAATATGAGAGTGGAAAATCATTTGATGAAATTCTCAAGCTATTAGTAAATTGCATGATATTGTGGAGAGAACCTCCAATGATGTTAAGATGCTTATTAAACATTTTCATATGGTTCAAACTCAAATTGATCAACTCACTAAAGTGCAAAAAGATCTGTTAGTTAATGCCTCTAGGGATAAAGAGAAACATGTTTGTGAAGTAACAACTAGAGGAGGAATTTCACTCAGGATCCTTTATATCCTGAGGGGCATCCTAAAAGAATTGAACAAGATTCTCAACGAGTTAATGAAACTAGTGCTCCTTCTAAGAAAAAGAAGAAGAAACATAAAACTGTTGTAGAATCCTCTGAACCTATTAATGATCCTAATAGTATATCTATTTCTGATGCTGAAACTGAAAGTGGTAATGAACACAACAATGATAATGATAAGAATGATGCTTCTGATAAAGAAGAAATTGAAGAGGAACCTGAAAAGCATACTAAAAATAAAAAGTACTAAGGAAGACTTTATTGCTAAGAAACATGGTAATGAAAGGAACCTTGGGTCCAAAAGCAAATGCCTTTTCCTGCTAAGAAACTCAAATCAAAGGAAGAAGAACACTATAATAAATTTTGTGATTGGATGAAACCTTTGTTCTTGCAAATTCCTTTGACTGATGCTATTAAATTGCCTCCTTATTCAAAGTATATGAAAGATATTGTTTCTAACAAGAGGAAAATTCCCAATGAGGAAATTTCTACTATGCTTGCTAATTATTCTTTCAATGGCAAGGTTCCAAAGAAGCTTGGAGATCCAGGTATACCAACCATTCCTTGTTCCATCAAAAATAATTATGTTAGAACTGCTCTATGTGATTTGGGAGCAGGAGTTAGTGTTATGCCTTTCTCTCTTTATAAGAGACTTTATCTTGATAAACTGATACCTACTGATATATCTTTGCAAATGGCTGATAAATCTACTGTTGTTCCTGTTGGCATTTGTGAGGATGTCCCTGTTCAAGTGGCTAATAATTGTTTGATTTTAACTGATTTTGTTGTGCTTGAAATGCCTGAAGATGATAATATGTCTATTATTCTTGGGAGACCTTTCTAAATACTGCAGGTGCTGTTTTGAAAAGTAACTTTTAATGTGAATGACAAAGAGCACACTGTTTATTTCCCCAAGAAAGTGGACAAGGTTTATGGAGTTAATACAATTCTAATTTTAGAACTATCAAAGTGGGAAGTATTGATTGCCCTATATATGATCATCAAGAAGGATATCAAAACATTATGATTGGATCCATATCAATACAATTCAAGGTAACATGATTGTCTCATGATGTTTAATTCATTTGTGTCATATAAAATTATTTGGTGGCAAGACTTGATCAACCTTGTTAACAAATACACTTTATATACATGAAGGTGCTAAACAACATTTTATCCCTCATCCTTGTTTTACCTACTGCAATGTTGCTTAGTTTGAAAAAGTTTAGCTGAGTTTGATTTTGAAAATCATTTTTTGCCTGAATTTTATTATCTTAACACCAGAAATTGTCCAAATTGAAAGTTTTCAAAAATTGTAAAAATTATACCACTGGTCCTATTTTTGAAGAGCAATGTGGGAGTGCCTGGTGCTGACCAGGGGGACCCACCATGCCACCTCACCACATGGTGGCGCGGCAGGCTTCTGGCCGCGCCGTGGCATGGTGAGGGCCCCACCTGGCCCTCCACTCACTCAGCCACCTACCACTCCTTCCTCTTTCACGACCAAACACTTTTCCTTGTTCAAACCCGAGTTCTTGCTGTTCTTCCTCGCGATTTTCGATCTCCTTGCTCAGCCTATCTTTGCTGCTGAGATTTGGGGCATTTGTTCTCCGGTATGTGACTCCTCCGAATATCCAAGTAGAATTTTGTTTAGTGGAGTATTTCTTGAGTATTTTGATGCTGTAGGTGACATGTTAAGTGAGTTTGCATGCTTGTTCTATGCTAGAATAATTAGCTTTGATGCATGTTAATCCTCTACAAGTTCCTATAGTAGTTTGCTTCATTTAGTTGTCTCAAATTCAATTTTTATAGTGTTTGCCAAAAATTTCAGAAAAGGAGGATGCATAACCACACCTATGGAGAGATATTTGAGAGGGATTCGCAAAGGGTGGCAAGGCCCCCGAGAGCAGCCACTCGAGTACGGAGATCCTACAATGAAGATCTCATTGCACCAAGCATTGGTGATGAGAGGGATGATGGAGTTCCACACCCATCATCTTTCCCATGCCATAACTTTTTGCATGATGCAGGGCTTCTTGATGATTTCTTGTTCCTTGTCCAGAGGGTTGGCTTAACTACCTATATGGAGGATGAACGCCACCGTTGGTATATCGATGCATGAGGGATAGCAAGATCTCAGAGTTTAAGGTTGTGGTTAGATTTATCTTAATTACTTTCTTGTATTTGCGGATGCTTGCAAGGGGTATAATCACAAGTATGTATTAGTCCTAGGAAGGGCGGTGCATTAGCATAGGTTCACCCACACAACACTTATCAAAACAATGAAGATTAATCAACTATATGAAGCGAAAGCACTTGACAAAATTCCCGTGTGTCTCAAGAACGTTTGGTCATCATAAGTAAACCTACCGGCTTGTCCTTTGCTGTATAAAGGATTGGGCCACTCGCTGCAATTATTATTACTGCATTTTATTTAATTGTACTTTATTTATCTACTATATCAAAAACCCCTAAAAACTTGTCTGCTAGTATTTACAGTGATTTCCATATCAAAACTGCTTGTCAACACCTTCTGCTCCTCGTTGGGTTCGACACTCTTACTTATCAAAAGTACTACGATACACCCCCTATACTTGTGGGTCATCATCGGCGTACAAGGAAACTCTGAACCTAGCCGCACGGGCAGGGATCGGTTGGAGGATGCCTTGTGAAGCCGCCAACTCGATAATGCGCTGAAGAGGGTCGATGGCGAGGATGAACAGCATGGGAGACAACAGATCTCCCTGTCGTAGGCCTCTGGCATGTCGGAAAGGCCGCCCGGCGTACCATTGAGAAGTACCCTGGACGAGGCGGAAGCGAACAAGTGACACACCCAGCTGCGCCACCTAGGCCCAAAGCCAAGCTTCTCCAGCACCTCAATCATGTATGCCCAGTTGACAAAGTCGAAGGCCTTGGAGATGTCAAGCTTGAGGAAAAGTCCAGGAGAATTTGATTTGTGCAGCTCTTTAAGAACGTTTTGGACCTGGAGGAAATTGACAAAGGCAGGAAACCAGCGTGGGAAGGATAGGTGCTAGGCGGTTCGCCAACATCTTTGAGAACATCTTTGAGACGCTGTGTATGAGACTAATGGGACGATAGTCCCCCACGACGGCCGCATCCACCTTTTTTGGGAGGAGAATGATGTTGGTGGAGTTCACGAGGCTAGCGCAAACCCCACTGTGACTAGCGAGGTGCCGGATGGCGGATGATAAATCTTCACGAACAGTGTCCCAACAAGCCTTAAAAAAGGCACCGATAAACCCATCCGGACCCGGGGCCTTGACCGAAGGAATGGAAAGGACCGCCTGTTTGATCTCCACATCATCAAAGGGGGCCTCGAGCGTGGACAGGTCACGGGGAAGATATCCAAGAGTCTCCCAGTTGAGAAGCGTATTATGGTTGGAATTTGTGCCAAGGTGCTCATGAAAGTGCTTATGTAGCTCAGCTTCCTTGTCTTCACGATAGATGGCAAAACCGGAGGCGGTACGAAGAGAGTGAATGAAGCTTTTGCGTCGCCTACCATTTACCCGTTGATGGAAGAGCTTGGTGTTCGCATCTCCAACCCGAATCCAAGTGAGCCTGGACTTTTGGCGAATTTGACTCTTCTGGATGGAAAGAAGCCCCAGGTAACGGGCCTTAAGGGATCTTCTAAGGGAACGCTCAGCATCAGAGAGGCCTCTAGTTTCCTCCGCAACATCCAGACGACCAATAATCTCTTTAGCGACCCCGATCTGCATACGGATATTGCCGATGGAGGAACGGTGCCACTTTTTGAGAGCCCTAGCAGTACGGTTGAGTTTGATGTGAACACAGCGGATGGGATCAGTCGCCGAAACATGCCTTGTCCAGGCGTCAAACACGGTTTCATGAAACCCCGGCAATTTCAGCCAAAACTGCTCAAACTTGAAGGAGGGCTTTCTTTTCTCGTCTATGGCGCCCTGTAGAAGAAGGGGGCTATGATCCGAACAGCCGGAGGGGAGCGCCCAGATATGCACGTCCGGGAAGAGCATGTCCCAATCATCAGAGACAAAGACATGATCAATCTTGGACATGTTAGGGGTGGCCTGACCATTACTCCACCTAAACCTACGTCCAGTCATCTCGATCTCACGAAGTTGAAGAGCGCTAAGAGCAGACGTAAATTTGCCAATCATGCGGCGGTCGATGTTGATGTTGCTCTTGTCGGAAGCCTTCGTGATGAGGTTGAAATATCCCAACAACACCCAATCGGTGCGCATCGACGGACGCGGAAGCTTGAGCTCGTCGATAAAAGCAACCTTTTCCGCATCACCCTGAGGCCCATAAACCACAGTAAGAGACCATTCCACCCCCTCATTCATCATCATAACTGTGGACAAGGTGTGGGTGGTGGGGGAGACATTGGAGATGGTGAAGAAGGCATCCGAAACTGCAAGAATAATGCCTCCCGGGTGCCATCGGCCGGGAGGAAAGCATAGTTTCCAACGAACTGAGGGCCGAGAGCACGCACGATGATAGCGTCATTGACAATAGCCAGCTTGGTCTCTTGGATGCAGACGATGGTGGCATGAGCGTCGTGGACCGATTCACAGATGGCATCACAGTGGCCCGTGGAGTTCATGCCCCGAGCATTGAGATTCATGAATCTCACATCATGGTGCGCCATATGGATAACATGCAAGGTACAAACTCTGGAGCACAGACGTTGATGAAACTAGAGCAAGCTTTTATTTTTATTCTAGAACGCATCCACGATCTAGCAGGTCTGGCACAACAGGTAACAGCAGCCCAAAGCAAACACAAAAACAGCATGGAAATGGCACAGGGCGTCAGGATCGGGATTTATGGTGACTGGATGCACGCGACTCCTGTTGGTGGCACATATTTTCTTATTCTGACATACGTGGCAACATATTAATCGATTTGAGTAGTTGAGTTATACAGTTTTCTAGGCCTTGATACATGTCTCAACCTAATGTGATAGTTGAGATGAAAACATATGGTACAACAAAAATTTGATAATAAAAAGGTGTGTTCATCGCTCGATGCAGAAGCTAGGGTCTTCCCATTTTGAAAAAAAAAAACATATTCCCTAAAATCACAATTTTACTCAAGCTTCTACTAGTTTATACGGAACAAACCGTTGTATATGTGAACTGTACACAGGTACATAATCATTTTGCCAAAAAAAAGATGGGGTGCTGAAAATCACAATTTGTACACCCATGTACTAGCTAGTTTGGCTCCGCCATGGGTCAACTAATTAAATTCAGCTTCGTTTGGCCAAGAACTTAGTATGTCATGCGTGCATGACCCCAACCGCGAGCCAGGTCAAGCAGGTTCATGCTAGCTACTAGCCTAGCAATTAGCGTCGATTAAGATCGAGCTCGATCGAGCACAATACTATTTGATTATTTTAGGAATTTACACTCCTATATATTGGAATGCCGCCATATGCATCTCGCCTCATCGAGCTCACAAGATAGTTGTGTAGTGTTCTATCCTCGATCGATCTCGAGCTAATCAAACCGAGAAGTACAATGGCCGTCTTCACCAGGTCGGCCATCGTTGGCCTCGCCGTCGTCCTCTCTGTCCTCGCTAGCCCAGCCAACGCGCAGCTGTCTACGAGCTTCTACTCCAGGTCTTGCCGCAACCTTAGCAGCATCGTGCGGTCAGGTATGGTGTCGGCCGTGAGGAAGGAGCCGCGGATGGCCGCCTCCATCCTTCGCCTCTTCTTCCACGACTGCTTCGTCTTTTTTTTGTTGAACATAACAGACTTTATTCAATTCAAGCACATTTTACAGACAGAAGCGTGAAGGGGTTCACGCTAGATACAGACAGAATGTTCTTGACTGGACATGAACTTGTTTCTGAACCTAAACAACGGATCAATAAAGATTTGTCTCGAATTCTAAGGGCTAGACGAGCTAGATGATCAGCTTTGACATTGTTGCATCTTCTGATGTGTGTTATCCTGCTTGTATGAAAGGAGGGAGAGGCATGTATTTCGCAAGAAGGTGCCTATTTTCCCAATGCCCAGAAGCTGCAAATATAGATGACTCCCTTGGGCTTGTGTTATCCTGCTTGTATGTGTTAGCATTCTGTAGATCTGAAGAAGGTTGAGGTTGGTGCTGATGACGCTCTTGGGCTTGTTCCGTCGTAGGCATCTGTGGACATAGTTGCTGCCTATAATGTGAACTATCCTGTAACAAAGCATAAGCCACAGAAAAAAAATTCTTGTTGGGTGAACTTTTATCTTCTTGAAAAGAAAATCAGTCCTGCTTTTCCAAAGGCACCAGAGAAATGTATATAACGTTTTGAATGATATGCAAGGATGACTAGAAGATAAAAGGAAATATATCATATCTGGCAACAATTGATGATCATTGAAGAGGAGATCAGTTTTGATAAACCATGGGCTAGAGTACCAAGCTGCTTGTGGCACCCCAATCCAGATGATCGAGTTACCCCATATACCAGTCTCAGAAACACTGGATATATGACAACTTGATACACAAAGACATAGCCAAATACTATTATGGTTCCAAAGGGTACAACATTACAACAAGGGTGAGGCTTCGATGGTCGCGCAACAGGCGCACACAACAGTATGTACATTATTCTTCTAAGGATGAGCCTCGATCAGAGAGTGGCAGCGGATACGTCGAGATGGCAACGGAAACGTAGACGGTAGCGTGGCAACAGCGGGCTTTACTTCACAAGGTTCTGCCTGGAATACGGGTTCCTAGTTCTCGTACATCGGGTAATCAGCGACGGGAGTAGCGGGTTCTGGCCACATGAAAAGCTAGGTGAGTACATGGAATGTACTCGCAAGACATTAGCCAAAAAAAACAGAGTCTACCTATATGTCATGGCATAAGTTCAGAAGGTAGCATGGCATCAGTTTGGGTTTAGAAGTGCGAGTCCAAGCTAAACGGTTGGACATAACTTACCTACTTACCTTTGTAGGGAAGTTTCGTGGTTACTGGAATGAGATCACGTTTCTCATCCAACAACATCTATGATTTCAAGCCTCTCAACCAACTCTGGCTTATTTCTAGCCAACTCTGGCTGTCATTCCAGCCAACTCTGGCTATCATTTCCAGCCAACTCTGACTTTAGGGTTGGGTTTCACATTCATTATTTATCCATATTCGACTGGACTGACTCATAGCGTGACTTGACCCAAACAACGTCCCATAACCCAAGGACAAGGCTAGACATCTAGATTTACACTCTCGAGAGGTTGCAACTTTTATCCACACGCTGAAGTCTAAGCGTGTACCACCGGTACCGAAGTACTAGGACCAACCACGGCGGACAGTACAAACCCATACTTCCACAGTCGTTTACTCTACCAAGACACTCCCTGTATAGCCACCGACAAAACTCTATGCCTTATGCAGAAGTGAATCCGGCACGTCCCCAACCCATGAGCGATGCCTAGCTCCGGAACCTTCGCAAGACTAGACCCGACCAACTATGGTAAACGACTAGACTTGCCAAAAGGGTGGCATCAAAGGAGGCTGATAAAATACCCGGCCATGGTCCGCCCATACAGACGACGCATGGTTGTGCTGGTTGTGTTTGGTGAGTGGCACTATGTGACTCAATCTAGTCGAGGGAGGTGATTATCTTCTTAGTAATTTTGTTTGATTACAGACATCAACATTAACAAAGTAACACATGGCATCCATATAATAATTTCAGCAGTAAATAAACATATCCACCAGCATGTACCAAAGTCCAAGCATAGCAAAATAAAACGTCAACCGGATGACTATGGCGGCGAACCCGCCGACCAGCGCCTTCTCGTGTGACAAAATAAAAGAAACGTCAACCGGATGACTGTGGCAGCGATTGCGCTGGCAAACGCCTTCTCGTTTGACAAAAATAAAAGAAACGTTAACCGGATGACTGTGGCAGCAATTGCGCTGGCAAGCGCCTTCTCGTTTGACAAAAATAAAAGAAACGTCAACCGGATGACTGTGGCAGCGATTCCACTGGCAAGCGCCTTCTCGTTTGACAAAAATAAAAGAAACGTCAACCGGATGACTGTGGCAGCGATTCCGCTGACAAGCGCCTTCTCGTTTGACAAAAATAAAAGAAACGTCACCCGGATGACTGTGGCAGCGATTCCGCTGGCAAGCGCCTTCTCGTCTGACAAAAATAAAAGGGTGTTGCGATGATCCACATATATATATATATATATACATAAGTGCGGCAATATTAAAATGCAACATGGCATATGATATGCAACACCATTCAATTTAAACAAGCAAGCAATTTTCTAAAGTTTGACCAAGCTTGAGATTAGGTTAATGGCTTGCCTTCAGCAGGGGGGTAGGGTTCGGGTTCGACTTCAACTTCGTTGGGGAAGTTTATATCTATTCAGGGAATAAAAATGCATTAAAAACCCTCCCTAAGGTATTGAATAAACGACCAAGCAAACAAACTCCAAATGAAACTCTTTTGACGCCATTAGACAGACATTTTGAAAACGAAGCCATCAAAAAAGATTCATATTTTTTGATGATTTCTGAGAGAGATATGGATTTTCAAAGTTTCTGCCTTTTATTTAAACAGAAAAACAGAAAAACCGAAAACCCTTGGATAATGTTTAAAATCCTGACAATGGGTCCCACCCGTCAGCGACTACTGTTCAAAGCGTTATTCCGCGGGAAAAACAGAAAACGTACTGTGCAGCTCCGGCGAGGGTTCCCGGCGGCTAGGGGGCAGGGGAGGCAAGGGAGAGGGTGCGGGGAGGCTCGGGAGGTGGTCCACAGCTCGTCGGCGCACTTGCAGATGCTGGGGAGGTCTAGCGTGGGCAGAGCTTGCACGGCAGCGGCTCCGGCGATCTGTCGACGATGGATTCGATGATTCCGGCCACGGCTTGCTCCGGCGAGGGTGGCTACGGGCTCTCCATGGTCTAGTGGGGCTGTGGGTGGAGGGAATTGAACAGAGGAGCTTCTACGGTGAAGAAATTGAGTGGAGGCCGTGCGGTGGAGGCGAGCTCGAATCAGGCGAAGGGGAGCGCTACTGGCTTCGATACTGCATGGGAGGAGGCTTGGGGCGAGGTGGAGGTGTTGTGGTGCTCTGGGGTGCCGGGGAGGTCTATTTATAGCGAATCGAAGATCGCTAATTATCGGAGCACGGTGGTGGAGATTACTGCTCGCCGTGGCTGTGCTGGGCGGTGCGTCGCGGTGCTGGTGGCGTCTATGGGCGTCCTAGAGCATTTACGAGCACACATGAGGGATGGAGGATAGGCACGGGGTGCGGTGGTGCGGCTGGCTAGCGGGCCATGGCGGCACTGCTCCGGGCGGTGCGTCTTCTAGCTGCTCCGCCGCTTGCGGAGAGGAGAGGAAGGGCGACGCGTGCTGGGCTGGTGTTGAGGGGGCAGTGGAGTGCAAGGGGGCACGGGAAGCAGCCGGGTGCGGCATGCCGGAGATCGATATCTGGCCGTACTGTGGCGAGCGGCGCGTCGTCTAGCGCATGGGGCGTTGCGGCGGAGACCTTGCCGGCGTCGGGTGGTTGCTGGAGGGTCGTGGGGGAGGTGGAGGTGGCCAGGGAGGTACGGGGGAGCGGCTGGGGGGGGCCGTGGTGCGGCGTCGAACACCTGGCGGCGCCACTGGCGTGTCCATGCCAGTGGTGAGCACGCCAGGGGCATGCCGACACCGGCATTGAGCCATAACTCGTGAACCGCTGAACCAAATCGAGTGAGGTTTGGATCTTTGTGCGCCAAATGTGATAATCTCCAACTTTCCTGAATATTGTTTTGCCAAAATCGAAAGTTGGTCTATAGGAATTTTTGGAAAAACACTTCTGGTCAAAAGAGGAAATGTTGTTTTGGTGAAGCAAATGAAATGTAAAAGGGTCATAAAATTCCCTGAGGTGTGTGTGTCCATTGTGGTTGTATTTAGGGTCTTGGATCACCAAGGAGAAAACATTTGCTTTGTACTTGGAAAATAAAGATGAAAATAGGCAGAAACTAAAGTGGGGAGTTACTCCAAAATTTTGTAAACAAGGTATCAAATGTTTTTGCATATTTGGGCTATATATTGCCCAGGGGTTATCCCCTAATTTTTGCAGAATTTTAGGAAATATATTTAGGGTACTTCCTTTGTAAAGTCACAATAAAGGAATTTTGGTAATTAAAATAAAGGAAAATATAGAAATAACATTTTTGGGTGAAATGAGCCAGCAACATGTTTACCAAGTGGGGGATAATTCAAAACATAAGATCCCAAACTTGGACAAGGTTTCGTAAATGGTCGAGAATTTTTAAAGGGTTGCCAAACCGAGGGAAATTTTAATTCCAAATCACAAGAATGAGTTTTTGAAAGAAAATTTTTGAAAGGCCAAATTTCAGGATGTTACAGACCTTCCCCCCTTAAATTGAATCTCGCCCCTGAGATTCGGGTTGCTTGCTGACTAGGTATAATTCTTCGAGTTGAACGGGTGGGAAGCTCCAAAATTGAATAAAATCAGCGCGGTTTTGTACACGTACCAAGCGCTGCATTCGTGGCTTCATAGGCTTCTTCGGCTGACATGTGGTGGACGCGGGCAACTTGAGGAGCCTTGACTACACTGGCAGGGTGGTTGTTGTTGAGGGGACACTCCCTGATATAGTGTCTGGCCTTGCCACACTTGAAGCAGGCGTTCCCCCGTTTTGTGTCATCCTCAATGGGGCGCTGGTGGTAAAATCCTTCACGAGGGTATCCATTTTTCTTGGGCTGATTCCCAGTGGTCTGGGGGTTTGGGGTCGGGTTGCTGGGCTGCCAGGTACGGGGCTTGGAAGAAGTCCCTTCTTGGTGGTTCTTGCGGGGCTCAAACTTTCTCTTGTGGGAGTCGTAAATAGTACGGTGCTCCTTTTCTGAGATCAGCGCTGTGTTGATCATGGCCTGGGAATCTTGGAACTGCAGTACACTGAGCTGGGTATTGATTGCCTAGTGCATTCCCTGGAGAAATCTGTCCTTCTTCTTTTCTTCAGTGTTGGTGTCGTCGGGGGCATGACGGGCAAGGTTGTTGAACTTGGTGAGGTACTCGTTGATAGACTGGTTACCTTGGGTGAGTGCCAAGAATTCTTGTTGCTTCATCTTTATGAGACTGGAGGGTATGTATGCCTTGCGAAAGGCTTCTTGAAATTATGTCCAGGTTGCTGGGGGTCCGTCTCCTCTTGCAGTCTTCTGGTTGTCCCACCAAACATTGGCAGGGCCTTCAAGATAGTGGGTGGAGAAGAGTACTTTGTCCAGCTCGTCAACGTGAGCAAGCTCTAGCTTCTTTTCAATGGTGCGGAGCCAATCATCGGCTTCAAGCGGGTCATCAGCAAAAGAGAACTTGGGTGGCAGGGTGCGCTGAAAATCTTGTAGCTTGGAGGGACCTGGGCGTGGAGCATTTTGGGCTTGCATATAGGTTCCAAATTCCCTCATGATCTGTGTCAAGTGCTGGCTATGGTGCTCATCCATCATCATCATAATTTGACTCGGACTTGGTTCCTGAACTGGTGGTGGAGGAGGTGACTGAGGTGGCGCAGGATCTTCGCCAGCTTGTCATGCGGAGCGACGAACTGGTGTTCCTTGACTACCACTTGCACCATTATTGGGCCTCATCCTGAACGGTTGAACGTGGGGGCGGGTACCATGAGCATTCACTTGGGGAAGTGTAACATCCAAGAAAAACCAAATGGAAACCAGGTTTGGCAACACATGGGAAAAGAGTGGCATCCAAGAAAAACCAGATGTGACCAAGGGTTGGAAAAGACCACAAGCATGGTGTTATACAACGGTTGGCGGGGTTACACGGTTCTAGCTACTCGCCAAGTTACATTGGATGCAGGATAAAAGATACAAGCTACATGATACATAAAGCGAGATACGAATCTACCACTACATTATTCGAGCGTACGATAAAGCGGAAAGGTAAGATACACTAGGCGATGCGATCTCTGAGCGTCTAGAACTCCATCTCGAGGGGCGTCGCTGGTGGAATGGTGTCGATGTCCTCTCTCGCAGTGATGTAGTCGGGTGAAGCGCGGTCATCTCCGAAGTCTCCAGAGCGAGGGGGTGTGTCGGTACGGACGTGACGATACCGAGTTCATGCCCTGGAGGTACGAAAGGGGACGAAACATGAGGAGTGGCGAGGGGTGCTGCTGGGAGCACGAAAAGATGGCGGTGGGGCATGGGGAAAAGGAGTGGGAACAAGTGCTCTCCGGATCTGGTCAAGGGAGCTGCGGGCGAAGGTGAGAGAGCGAGGTAGGTGGCGATAGGATCTAGCTCCAGCTGCTCGGGTCATCTTGGCCATAGCCACATTGGCGCGAAGTGAGGCAAGTTGGGCATGAGTAACATGGAGATACTGGTGGAGAAGGTTGGTGTACTGAAGGAGAGCGGTGAGAGCTGAGCGGGGGTCACCTGGGCTGGGAAAAAAGACATCCCCATTTTCCAAGTCCAACCTCGGAAAGTAGACGTAGCGGGTACACTGCCTCATGACGGGGTCGTACGTGCGGAGGAAGATGATGGCATCTGCTGTAGCCTCCTGGATAGCTCGGGTCACCTAAGTAGTGACACCGGAAGTGATGTCGTGTACGATCTCGTTGGACACCGTTTCGGGGCGCAAGTGGACGGTGGCGGTGAACACGGTAGCAGACCCGTTGAGACGGTGGTAGAACACACGGTACATCGGAGGAGGTGAGCTTGGGTAGAGGTGTTCCCAAACTTCACGGAGAAACTGCGGAAAACTGGGAACGATCACGGCGGAAGTTTCTGCGAAAAACTCGGTCGTCATCTGTATCAGGGACAGCAGCTAAAAAGGGTAAGCGTTAACGTTAGAAGCACAAACAAGTAGAGAAACAATCAAGAAGCAGGCAACGTAAAAGTTCTATACTAAGTCATCCATAGAACTAGGGTATCCTACATGCAGTTAGACTCTGATACCAAGCTCTGTGGCACCCCGATCCAGATGATCGAGTTACCCCATATACCAGTCCCAGAAACACTGGATATATGACAACTTGATACACAAAGACATAACCAAATACTATTATGGTTCGAAAGGTTACAACATTACAACAAGGGTGAGGCTTCGATTGTCGCGCAACAGGCGCACACAACAGTATGTACCTTATTCTTCTAAGGATGAGCCATGATCAGAGAGTGGCAGCGGATACGTCGAGATGGCAGCGGAAACGTAGACGGTAGCATGGCAACAGCGGGCTTTACTTCACAGGGTTTTGCCTGGAATACGGGTTCCTAGTTCTCGTACAGCGGGTACTCAGTGACGGGAGTAGCGAGTTCTGGCCACATGAAAAGCCAGGTGAGTACATGGAATGTACTCGCAAGACATTAGCCCAAAAACAAACAAAGTCTACCTATATGGCATGGCATAAGTTCAGAAGGTAGCATGGCATCAGTTTGGGTTTAGAAGTGCGAGTCCAAGCTAAACGGTTGGACATAACTTACCTACTTACCTATGTAGGGAAGTTTCGTGGTTGCTGGAATGAGATCACGTTTCTCATCTAACAACATCTAGACTTTCAAGCCTCTCAGCCAACTCTGGCTTATTTCAAGCCAACTCTAGCGGTCATTCCAGCCAACTCTGGCTATCATTTCCAGCCAACTCTGGCTTTAGGGTTGGGTTTCACATTCATTATTTCTCCATATTCGACTGGACTGACTCATAGCGTGACTTGACCCAAACAACGTCCCATAACCCAGGGACAAGGCTAGACATCTAGATTTACACTCTCGAGAGGTTGCAACTTTTATCCACACGCTGAAGTCTAAGCTTGTACCTCCGGTACCGAAATACTAGGACCAACCATGGCGGACAGTACAAACCCATACTTCCACAGTCGTTTACTCTACCAACACACTCCCTGTATAGCCACCGACATAACTCTATGCCTTATGCAGAAGTGAATCCGGCACGTCCCCAACCCATGAGCGACGCCTAGCTCCGGAACCTTCGCAAGACTAGCCCCGACCAACTATGGTAACCGACTAGACTTGCCAAAAGGGTGGCATCAAAGGAGGCTGATAAAATACCCGGCCATGGTCCGCCCATACAGACGACGCATGGTTCTGCTGGTTGTGTTTGGTGACTGGCACTATGTGACTCAATCTAGTCGAGGGAGGTGATTATCTTCTTAGTCATTTTGTTTGATTACAGACATCAACATTAACAAAGTAACACATGGCATCCATATAATAATTTCAGCAGTAAATAAACATATCCACCAGCATGTACCAAAGTCCAAGCATAGCAAAATAAAACGTCAACCGGATGACTATGGCGGCGAACCCGCCGACCAGCGCCTTCTCGTTTGACAAAATAAAAGAAACGTCAACCGGATGACTATGGCAGCGATTCCGCTGGCAAGCGCCTTCTCGTTTGACAAAAATAAAAGAAACGTCAACCGGATGACTATGCAGCGATTCCGCTGGCAAGCGCCTTCTCGTTTGACAAAAATAAAAGAAACGTCAACCGGATGACTGTGGCAGCGATTCCGCTGGCAAGCGCCTTCTCGTTTGACAAAAAATAAAAGAAACGTCAACCGGATGACTGTGGCAGCGATCCCGCTGGCAAGCGCCTTCTCATTTGACAAAAATAAAAGAAACGTCAACCGGATGACTGTGGCAGCGATTCCGCTGGCAAGCGCCTTCTCGTTTGACAAAAATAAAAGGGTGTTGCGATGATCCACATATATATATACATAAGTGCGGCAATATTAAAATGCAACATGGCATATGATATGCAAGAACATTCAATTTAAACAAGCAAGCAATTTTCTAAAGTTCGACCAAGCTTGAGATTAGGTTAATGGCTTGCCTTCAGCAGGGGTAGGGTTCGGGTTCGACTTCAACTTCGTTGGGGAAGTTTATATCTATTCAGGGAATAAAAATGCATTAAAAACCCTCCCTAAGGTATCGAATAAAAGACCAAGCAAACAAACTCCAAATCAAACTCTTTTGCTGCCATTAGACTGACATTTTGAAAACAAAGCCATCAAAAAAAGATTCATATTTTTTGATGATTTTTGAGAGAGATATGGATTTTCAAAGTTTCTGTTTTTTATTTAAACAGAAAACCAAAAAACCGAAAACCCTTGGATAATGTTTAAAATCCTGAGAATGGGTCCCACCCGTCAGCGACTACTGTTCAAAGCGTTATTCCGCGGGAAAAACAGAAAACGTACTGTGCAGCTCCGGCGAGGGTTCCCGGTGGCTAGGGGCAGGGAAGGCGAGGGAGAGGGTGCGGGGAGGCTCGGGGAGGTGGTCCGCAGCTCGTCGGCGCACTTGCGGATGCTAGGGAGGTCTAGCGTGGGCAGAGCTTGCACGGCAGCGGCTCCGGCGATCTGTCGACGATGGATTCGACGATTCCGGCCGCGGCTTGCTCCGGCGAGGGTGGCTACGGGCTCTCCATGGTCTAGTGGGGCTGTGGGTGGAGGGAATTGGACAGAGGAGCTTCTACGGCGAAGAAATTGAGTGGAGGCCGTGTGGCGGAGGCGAGCTTGAATCCGGCGAAGGGGAACGCTACTGGCTTCGATACTGCGTGGGAGGAGGCTTGGGGGTGAGGTGGAGGTGTTGTGGTGCTCTGGGGTGCCGGGGAGGTCTATTTATAGCGAATCGAAGATCGCTAATTATTGGAGCACGGTGGTGGAGATTACTGCTCGCCGTGGCTGTGCTGGGCGGTGCGTCGCTGCTGGTGGCGTCTGTGGGCGTCCTAGAGCATTTACGAGCACACAGGAGGGATGGAGGATAGGCACGGGGTGCGGTGGTGCGGCTGGCAAGCGGGCCGTGGCGGCACTGCTCCGGGCGGTGCGTCTTCTAGCTGCTCCGCCGCTTGCGGAGAGGAGAGGAAGGTCGACGCGTGCCGGGCTGGTGTTGAGGGGGCAGTGGAGCGCAAGGTGGGGGGCACGGGAAGCAGCGGGGTGCGGCATGCCGGTGATCGACATCTGGCCGTACTGTGGCGAGCGGCGCATCGTCTAGCGCATGGGGTGTTGCGGCGGAGACCTTGCCGGCGTCGGGTGGTTGCTGGAGGGTCGTGGGGGAGGTGGAGGTGGCCGGGGAGGCACGGGGGAGCGGCTGGGGGGGCCGTGGTGCGGCGTCGAACACCTGGCGGCGCCACTGGCGTGTCCATGCCAGTGGTGAGCACGCCAGGGGCATGCCGACACCGGCATTGAGCCATAACTCGCGAACCACTGAACCAAATCGAGTGAGGTTTGGATCTTTGTGCGCCAAATGTGATAATCTCCAACTTTCCTGAATATTGTTTTGCCAAAATCGAAAGTTAGTCTATAGGAATTTTTGGAAAAACACTTCTGGTCAAAAGAGGAAATGTTGTTTTGATGAAGCAAATGAAATGTAAAAGGGTTCATAAAATTCCCTGAGGTGTGTGTGTCCATTGTGGTTGTATTTAGGGTCTTGGATCACCACGGAGAAAACATTTGCTTTGTACTTGGAAAATAAAGATGAAAATAGGCAGAAACTAAAGTGGGGAGTTACTCCAAAATTTTGTAAACAAGGTATCAAATGTTTTTGCATATTTGGGCTTTATATTGCCCAGGGGTTATCCCCTAATTTTTGCAGAATTTTAGGAAAGATATTTAGGGTACTTCCTTTGTAAAGTCACAATAAAGGAATTTTGGTAATTAAAATAAAGGAAAATATAGAAATAACATTTTTGGGTGAAATGAGCCAGCAACATGTTTACCAAATGGGGGATAATTCAAAACATAAGATCCCAAACTTGGACAAGGTTTCATAAATGGTCGAGAATTTTTAAAGGGTTGCCAAACCGAGGGAAATTTTAATTCCAAATCACAAGAATGAGTTTTTGAAAGAAAATTTTTGAAAGGCCAAATTTCAGGATGTTACACTACTTTTGCAAAAGGACATAGAAATAACATATGCATTTCATCTTCTTCTTGTCCACATCTAGAGCAGTTAGAATCTATATGAGTAGAAAACACCCTGTTCTTTTTCCTGTTGCTAAAGCCTTTCTTAAAAGCCTCCATGCAAAAGTTTGAACTCTAGGTACCATACCTTTTTCTGACCAAACCTGATTGAGCAAAGAGATGAGTTGCTGAGATTTCTAATACCTAGACCAATTTGAGAATGTACCTGCAGGAGTCAATTTCCATACCAAAGAATCTTGGCCAGTAGCATTAATAATAGGGGTTTGCAATATTTTTTAGGACATATTAGGTGGAAACAAAGAATTTATAAGATGTTGATTCCAAGACTTATGATTATGGTTCCAAAGATCTTTAATGGTGGCTGGGTACACATATGGTGGTTGTTGAATAATCAATTTATCGTAGATGTGTTGCCAACCATTGAACCAAGGTGTAGACCAAATGGAAGAAGAACCATCAACAATTTGTGCAAAACAAGCAGATTCCAGAAGTGGTTTAACCTTCAAAATGGCAGCCCAAAATGCAGATTTTGGACAACTAGCTTTCGCTCTCTAAATAGTTGTGTCCGCATGGTATTTCGATTTTAAAATAAGAGCAAGATTACTAGCCGGGTCCTGAGCAATTCTCCAAGCTGCAGAGAGAATCAAGCTCTGATTCAAGGCCTGGAGATTTCTAATACCTAGACCGCCATCTTTCTTGTGAGTGCAAATACATGCCCAAGCTTTTAAACAAAGGTATCTTGAATTGTTATCATCTTTTATCCCTGTCCGCCAGAATCTCCGAATGATAGCAGTGATACTAGCAAGAAATTTTTTGGAGACAAAATATTTGGCATGTAATAAACAGGGATAGAAGAGAAGACTAATTTAATAAGAGTAAGCCGAGCAGGATGAGACATTCGGTTTGCCTTGTAAGTAGTAAGCTTTGATTTAAACTTGTCGTGAACAAAGGAGTAAGCAGCAGATCGATCCTTAGCAGGCAAGATTAGAGGATGTCCTAGATGGATAAAATAGGCATCAATGTCTGGGACTGGGAACAAACCTTTTATTTCATGCCTGAGCTGCAAAACAACATTAGCACTAAACATGATTCCTGACTTTGCCCAATTTGGGAGTTGGCCTGAAAGAGAGAGAAATGATTTAAGATTTGAAGGATAGCTTCAGCTTCCTGCTTTGTTGCTGCACCACACACCAATAGGTCATCTGCAAACATCAAGGAGTGAATAGGACGGCATTGTGGACCCAAAGAGATACCCGAGAGCCTGTTAGTATGTAGAGCATCTTGGAGAGCCAAAGACAGTTCATTCACAGCCAAGATGAATAGAGAGGGAGAGAGCGGGCAACCCTGTCTTATACCTCTTGAGTTATTAAATTTACCAAAGGGTTGCCAATGTAAGCAACCGTACCGCTGTGTGCTACTAAAATGTGGTCGATCATTGCTTCTGCTCTTGATCGCTACGTGCTGGCAACTGACGCTTCTGTTTATATGATATCGACAGGGGTGTGACGCTTCTATTCTGCTGGATAACGGAGGTGAGAAATCCGTCGGACCGAACATCAACTCGGTTCATGGGTACGACGTGATCGACGCCATCAAGACCCAGGTCGAGAAAGTCTGCAAGGCTAAAGTCTCACGTGTCGATATCCTCGCGCTCGCCGCCCGTGATGGAGTCAACCTGGTTAGTAACCAACAGAGCCCTCGCTTCAACGGGCGTTGAGCTAATGACCCGTGAAAATTACCGCTCCTTGTGATGCATCCATGGCTGACTCTCCCGTGGAACCATCTCATGCAGGTCGGAGGTCCCACGTGGAATGTGATGCTTGGGCGCAAGGACTCGCGCACGGTCCGCGGAAACACGGGGGACCTCCCGGGCACTGGCTCCAGCCTCACCGACCTCAAAACCAAGTTCGGGAACAAGAAGCTCTCGCTGCAGGACATGACAGCGCTCTCCGGTGCGCACACCATCGGACGCTCCCAGTGCAAGAACTTTCGCAGCCACATCTACAACGACCGCAACATCAACGCCACCTCCGCGGCGCAGCGATAGGGGAATTGCCTGCGGCAGGCTCCGAACGGCAACGGCAACCTCGCGAACATCGACGTGTGGACCACCGACCAGTTCGACAACGCCTACTACAAGAACCTGGTCGAGAAGCGCGGACTCCTGCACTCCGACCAGGAGCTCTTCAACGGCGGCATGCAGGACGCGCTGGTGAGGACATACAGCACCAACCAGGCCAGGTTCTTCACCGACTTCGCGGCGGCCATGGTGAAGATGGGCAACCTGCTGCCGGTCGGGACGACGACGGAGGTCAGGTCGAACTGCAGGAGGGCAACTAAGGCTGGAGTATACTGCATCTACCGTTAAGAAGTGTGCTAATGATCGATGTCGTCTGAACCCACGTTTTGGTCGGGTTCGTGTATCTTTTACTACTCCATTCATTTATTTATCTGATAATTAAGGTCAATTTTGTTACTCATTAATTCGTGAGAGGATCATGTATCTTTACTACTACTCATTTTATATTTATTCAATAATAAAGGTCAATTTTATTACTCATGGTATTGCGAGAGGATTATGTATCTTTACTACTCTCATTCGTTCACTTTTATAAGGCACAATACCTACACATGCATAATAATTTGTACCTAGATTCACTCATTTTAATATATATGTGGTCAAAATGCAAAGATAAGTATTGTGCCTCATAAAAGTGAACAGAGGAAATACTTCATTAATTAATTTATTTGATAAAGATAAATTTTACTACTCATATGGTATCGCAAGATGTTTATGTGTCTTTGTAGAGATCTCATATTTTTGGGATAATTGCATCTGTGCCATGGTTCTCTCTAGTTTATCTGTTTGTGCCATGCCCGCGTAGTTTCTCTCGTCCGTGCCCTGGCTGGCTCGCACATGGCCCGCGGCTGGCAAAGACAGCCGTTTCCGCCCTTTGACCGTTAACAAACCTGTTACATGTGGGCCCAGCGAAGTGCATGCACCCCGTAACACTTAAAGCTTACAAGTGGGGCCAGCGGAGGAGGAGTGCTTGCTTGCAGCCGTACGTGCGCGTCCATGCGACCATGCCTGTGCTCGCCGCCCCCAAATTTGTGCCGCGCCTTCAATGGCGTGCCCCCTGGCCGACAAAAAGCTGCCTCGCCGCCTACACTGTCGGCCCGGCCGTGCATCTGCTCCGCCGTCCTCGCGTCTCTCTTGCCTACTCTGTGCTACTGCAAGCTGAGCACTCTGGAGCCGAATCAATGCCCGGTCACCATTACTGCCGTCTAGACCACGACGTCGTCCAGACGTCCTCGCCCAGTCCCAGTCACAGATGGCTTTAAAAGGAGTCATCTCCTTGCCCATTGCGCTCACAAATCCCCTCTTCCTCTCCTAGACACCCTCGCCCAGTCCCTTATCTCTCCATGGCTCGTGGTGATGGCAGCTCCACTCCCAGCTCGAACCGCCGCCGCCACATCCGCTATCATTGGTTTCTTGAGGCGAGTGAGGGAAGCGGCATGGGGCGTGGGCGTGGGTGTGCGCGTACTCCTCCAAGTTCGAGCAGGATTCGTGCAAGCTGGGAGATTGCACGATCCGGGGAGTCTCCAAGGGGCAGGGGCAGGGGCAGGGCCATTGCTCCCGATCCCATTCCCTTCATCGATCTATCCGACGAGGACGACGAGGATGACCCGGGTATGGACTTGACCATGGCCTGGAAGGACGAGGTCACGGAGGTCCTGGACCCGGGTATGGCCTGGGCCATGGCCAACCATAAAGCCACGGAGCTGGCCAAGCATTCCGCCGCCGAGCAGCAACGGCTCAAGAGGAAGAAGAAGGGCATGTGGTCGCCGTCGAATAGCAACGCCCCAATGGAGGTCGATGCCAAGGGCAAGGGCAGGGGCAAGGGCAAGGCCGAGTCGGTGGAGGTTTCCGATGACGAGGACGAGTGGTAGTCCATTTTAGTTATTAGTTGCTTTATTAAGGGCAAGTGCCAATTTAGTTATTGGTTGTTGATATATTTTATAATTTTGTACTGCCATGAAATTTGGCAAGGCCTTGTGCTTGACGTTTCCAATTGTGTGTGTAAATCCCCATTTGGTGTGTCAAAATCCACTTCAGTTTGCAAATTTTGCTTAGAAATGGGGCCGTCCTACCTTTGGAGCTCATTTGAAAGACATTTTTCAGCGAGTCCACCATTTTTTCTTAGAAATGGGGCCGTTTACCCTACCTTTGGAGCTCATTTGAAAGACATTTTTCAACGAGTCCACCATTTTTACTTACAAATGGAGCCGTTTACCCTACCTTTGGAGCTCATTTGAAACACATTTTCAGCGAGTCCGAGCTCATTTGAAAATTTATATGGATTCAAGCTAGATTTGACCAAGCTCATGGCTATCCCCATTTGGTGTGCCAAAATCCCCATTTAAGTTACGATGATGGGTTACAGCCAAAATCCCCATTTGGTGTCACTCAGGCAAATGGGGGTGGGCGAGCCAAAATCCCCATTGGGTACGTCGTGGTCCACTCGTCAGCGGGTAAAGCCCTAGTCCTACGCGCGTCCAATCAGATCGCAGAATGAGCTTCTCGCGGATCGCCCCGAGTCTGCCTGTAGATTCCTTCTAGAGGAACGATCGGACGGCTGCAGTTTAACGCTAGGGTTAGTTCGACGGTCATTGTTCAAATGGGTTTTGGAGGCACTCAACGGGGTTTGGAGGCACTCAACGGGGTTTTGAAAAGTTTGATAAAGTGTCCAAGCTTCATTTTGAAGTGACTAAGAAGGATCGAGTCTTCGTTTTTCAAATTTCATGTTTTAAACTTGTTTAAATGTCGGTCAACGTTAAGTTGACCGAAATTTGAAATAAGCTTCAAATATTCAAAAAATCAAAAATGGAAAATCCTGCGCACATAGTCGTCTTATATCATATACTAACGATTCAAGATGATAAACAATGTCTATACACATTCAGATGAAAAATTCATGTATCTAAGTGATATCCTCGAACTATGTCGTATGAACTCGAGATTCAAATGAGCTTCAAATATTCAAAAAAATCCAAAAAAGGAAAATCCTGCGCACATAGTCGTCTTATGTCATATAGTAATGATTCAAGTTGATAAACATCATCCATAAACATTTCATATGAGAAATGCATGTATCTAAGGCGATATCTCAGACTATGTCCTATGATTTCTAGGGTGAAGAGAAGGGTTTTGGATTTCCAACATAAAATATTCAAACACCTCACAAAGTTTCATTTTGGAGTGACTAAGAAGGATCCATGCTTAGTTTTCAATTTTCATGTTTTAAACTTGTTTAAATGTAGGTCAACATTAAGTTGACTGAAATTTGAAATGAGCTTCAAATATTCAAAAAAAATCAAAAAAAAGGAAAATCCTGCGCACATAGTCGTCTTATGTCATATACTAACGATTCAAGTTGATAAACAAGGTCTACACACGTTCAGATCGCGTAACTACACAGAGCGTGCATTGTGGGTGTCGTTCACGTCCAGTTCATGTCCAGATCGCGCTTGGTGTGTTAACATGGATGCACCGACGCATATTTGCACGTAAACAAAAAGTTAATCGCGTCAGTTCTCGCAAAAAATGCTTCTGCTATGTGTAGATGTCTCACAGCGTCTCCAACTACATTCAATTTGACCAGAACGATGACGCACATCAACTGTTCGACAATTGGACTCGACACGTCAAGGGGCACCAGATGACGTGGTGAACATTTACCGGCATGTCAGTTCGACTAGACGTGAAGCGCGGTCACACTATGTCATCATTGCGAATATAATATGTAAATTGTGTTGTCATTTCACACCGCGTTGGCAAGAAAACGAAGCGGTCCGCCTGCCGCCTGTTCGGTGCCCCAAGCGGTTATCGATCTACGCGCCGGCGGCAGCGAATTCATCACTATCCCTTCATCACACATAAAAACCCCAATCCCATTGCATTGCGATTTACTCGGTTCTCTCTTCTCGACATTGCCATTGTGTAGTTCTTCTTTCTTCTCTCCAGTCTGAAAAAACCCCAACCACCCCCTCCCCTGCAATGGATCCGTGGTGGCAGAATGAAGCCGTCCCGAGCGAATCTGACGGCGAGGGGAACCCGATCCCGTGGTGGAAAGAGGGCCACGGGCATTGGCAGGAGAACGCCGGCTCCGACGACGACGGCGAGGGCGACGACGGCAACCAGGGGGAGGATGGCGACTCTGATCCCGACTCCGACCCCGACTCCGATGACAACGACGGGTCTGAGGAGGAGGACTCGGACCCGGAGTTGGAGCCGCAGGACGGCAACGGCTCCGACTCCGACGAGGAGGAGGACGACCAGGAGGAGAAGGAGGACGAGGAGGAGGAGGATGAGCCTCCACAGGAGGAGGATGAGGACGAGGAGGACAGCGACGACGGCAAGGATGGCGACGACGGCCACGACAGCCACAGCTCCGACTCCAACGACTCCGACGACGATGAACCGCCAGCCCAGAGGCAGCGCATGCAGTAGCAGTGCATTAGTTGCACTGCTACTGATTAGTAGTAGTATTAGGCTGCCGCCGGCGTAGTAGCAGTGCATAAAGCACTGCTAATCTTGTCTTATCTTTTGTAAAACCGCAAGAATCTTTCGTAATCAATGTTAATAGTAATTATGAATCATAATTTCAGGATTAATCTTGTCTAATCAGTTTCAGTTTCAGTGTTAGTTGTAATCAGTTTCAGTTTCAGTGTTAATGCGTAATTTCTAATCATAATTTCAGTGTTAATCTTGTCTAATCAGTTTCAGTTTCAGTGTTAACGACGTAATTTCTAATCATAATTTCAGTGTTAACGACGTACTAACCAACTAACTAAACAATGACTCGTTTTCTAATCAGTTAATTCAGTGTTAACACGGGTTAATTTCAGTTTCAGTTTCCAGTGAATATGAATCATAATTTCAGTTTAATTTCAGTGCTAACGACGTACTAATCAACTCACTAAACAATGACTCGTTTCCTAATTAGTTAATTCAGTGTTAACGACGTGTTAATCTTGGGCCGAGACCCCACTTAAACTCACTTCCTGATCCCACTTAAACTAACTTCCTGACCCCACCTAACTCGCTTCGCTTCCGATCCCCACTTAACTCGCTCTCTGTCCCCACTTGACCCGTCCCACTTCCAACTCACGAGCCGCGCCAGGCCGACCCCACAAGTCAGGCCAAGTTACGGTGAAACAGGGCTGACCATACGGAAACGGCCGTCTTGGCTGTCCGCGGGCCATCGGCGAGTTTGCCAGGGCATGGACGAGAGAAACTACGCGGGCATGACACAGACAGATAATGAGGTAGGTATGGCACAGAAACGATTGTCCCCATATTTTTACTACTCTATTTATTCATTTATACCATAAAAGTCAATTTTCTTACTCATGGTGTCGTGAGGATGTGAAGTAGTACATCTAGTCTCTACTAAGTAACAATGAATACACTAAAACCGACCAAATAAATATAAAAATGGTAAACAAGGCAAAGTACGCTCCTCTCATAACCCCCATAGGATTAGTAAAAAGTACTGTAAAAGACGACTTTGGTTAAAGAGTTTTTGGTAACAATCCCATATGTGAAACGTGTCATGACAGTCAAGCTGACCGATGCTACAAGCCGCTGACACTTGACTGCTTTCCTATTTACCATGCGGCGCTGGAAACACGATTACAACGTGGTAACACCGTACTTACGCCTTATGTATATCCACATATCCGCTCACGTATAATATGAGAGGAAATACATATGATGATAAGTGACACATGTAATAATTCAGACCACATGACAACATCACGCTTATTAATCACTGTGTTAGCAACAGGCAGCCTGACATGTTAAAAATGATTTTGGTCAACTCAGTGGCCGAGCCAGCATATAAATAATGAGAATAAATGGAAATATTGGTAATAAAATGGAATATAATATGTAGACCGAAGGACCAAGGAGGTCTCGTTATTGAAGTACTCGAGCTGAAAAATAAGTGTATACTCAGCAATTGGATGTCTAAGTTATTCAATAAGGAAGGGGTGTGATAAGACTACTCACAGTGGGAGTAATATAAATAGTAACATAAGTGCCACATAGACAAAACTGATGATGTGGCATATAACTAAATAAGAGAAAGATAGATAAAGTAACTAGTTATGTTACCGTAACATCACACACCCCAAAACAATATGAGTCTACAAGCTAATTAGTGATGAGTTGCATGACACTACAGGCATGTTACTACCCACTATAGAGGAGATAACATAGCCTAGTAACATGTATATGCACTAGTTTAAGTTACTCCCCATTGTGACTAGTCTAAAAACTCCTTCGCAATAAATATCTCTATAATTGTCACTAGTTTTAGCTGGCCCAACTGACTCTACTTTTTGGAAAGGTTTAATGTGAGTTAAAGAGGGTTTCTTCAGTAAAGGCTTTTAGAATATTGTTAACGGTGAAACCACTATGTTTTAGGAAGACATATGGTTAGGGGATTTACCGTTACAACAACAATATCCATTTTTATACAATATTGCTCATCGAAAAAATGTCACTGTGCACTATGTTTTTATCGGGCTCCTCCTTTAAATATGACTTTTAGGAGAGCTCTTATTGGCGATAAAAGGGTTGCATGGTGTTATTTATACCTCTGGTTAATAGACATTAATTTATTGGATAGTCCAGATAAGTTTGTTTGGAAGTTCACATCTTATGGCATTTTTACGGTTATATCTATGTATACGAATTTGATGAATGGACATACTAGATTTTGGTAATTATCTGTGAAAATTAATAATACCACTAAAGATAAAAAAAATTCATGTGGCTCCTTAATAAAAGTTTCTTGCTCACAAAAGACAATTTATTTAAGAGGAAGAGGCCGGGGTGTACTTAATGTGCCTTTTGTGGCCGCGAAGAGTCCATTGATCATTTCTTCATTTATTGTCCATTTGCTAGACTTATATGGCGAGTTGTTTTCTCTCTTATAATATTCCTCCACCATCTAATGTTTATAATATGTTTGAAAATTAGTTAAATCAGATGAATAAGAAGACCAAAGCAAGAATTCCTATCGGTGTTTCAGCTATTGTTGTTCTATATGGAATTAATCTAGTTTTTAACATAACAATACATTTACATGTCTTACAGTTTATCAATTTGGCGGTGCATTGGCTATCCTGCTTCTTTTGAACCAACGGGACTTATGGCGGCTGGATGCACGCGACTCCTGTTGCTGGCACAAAGTTTCTTCTCCTGATATACATGGCAACATATTAGTCGACTTGAGTTGTTGAGTTATGCAGTTTTTTTGCTGATTGATACATGTCTCAGCCTTTTGTGATCGTTGAGATGAAAATGAATGATACAACAAAACTTGATAATAAAAAGTTGTGTGGATCGCTCGACAAAGTTGTGGTCTTTTCCTCCATTAAAAAAAACATATTCCCTAAAATCACAATTTACTCAAGCTTCTACCAATTTATTACGGAACAAACCGTTGTATATGTGAACTGTGCACAGCTACATAATCTATTTGCAAAAAAATAATGAGGGTGCTGGAAGTCCACAACGCATGTAAGTACTACTCCGTAGTCTGGCTCCGCCCATGGGTCAACTAATTAAATTCAGCTTGGTTTGGCCAAGAACTTTGTATGTCGTGCGTGCATCAACCGCGAGCCAGCTCAAGCAGGTTCATGCTAGCTACTAGCCTAGAAGTTAGCGTCGATTAAGAATTTAAGATGGAGCTCGATCGAGCACAGCACTATTTGATTTTTTTGCAATTTACACTCCTATATATTGGAAGGCCGCCATATGCATCTCGCCTCATCGAGCTCACAGGATAGTTGTGTAGTGTTCTATCCTCGGTCGATCTCGAGCTAATTTAAGCCGAGAAGTACAATGGCAGTCTTCACCTGCAAGTCGGCCATCGTTGGCCTCGCCGTCGTCCTGTCTATCCTCGCTGGTCCGGCCAACGCGCAGCTGTCGACGACCTTCTACTCCACGTCTTGCCACAACCTTAGCAGCATCGTGCGGGCAGGGATGGTGTCGGCCGTGACTAAGATGGGAATGGGCCGATCCGGCCCTAGCCCCGGACCTGGCCCCGTGGCCCCAAGGCCAATATGGGAGGCCATGGGTCAGCCCATTTCCTCAAAAAATTATGGCCCTGCTGGCCCATTGGGTGTATGAGGCCGACCTAAAATCAAGGGAATATACAGTTTTCAGCTCTGTTTACACGGAGAACCAAGCAAATTATCGCCGAACCATCACTGAATAAAATAAATAAAGGTTTCACGGATCCAATCTTTTCACATCGTTGGGAAGCAAAGATTAAGAGCAGCTCCAGATGGGTCCATTACAATCATAATTATGTCAATGTACTGGCTACTGGAACTACTGCAGAGTTCGCAATCTGACCAGGAACCTGAAAACTACATCCATAAAAATTATGGCTTGTCTCACCTGCTTAGCAGCGCTCGGAAGGGAGTAAGCCGGACAGAGGGAGCACAATCTTTGACCAGGATGGTGACCAGGACGGTAGCTGGACAAGACGGAGAGGAACCGGACGGCGAGCTCGATTATGATCGGGACGACAAGCTCGACGGTGATCGAGACGGCAAGCGGAAGGAGCGCTAGGAGCAGGAGGCAACACAGGTGGCTGAGATGGTTGGGGGTGACCGGGACGGCGAGCTCGACGGCGACTGGGACGGCGACCGAGACGGCGAGCAGAAGGAGCGTCAGGAGCGAGAGGCAACGCCGGCGGCAGAGATGGCTGGGCGCGACCGAGACGAGCTCGACGACTAGTTCTACGAGATGAATACAAGATGAAGTCAACGGGTCGACCCGACTGATCCATCGGGTCGAGCAGTGCCGGCCCTTTCGACCCATCTATCTATCAAGGCCAACCCACGAGGCCCATTGGCCTTGAATTTTGGGGTCAGGCCAATGACCCAGCGGGTCGACCCGGCCCATTCCCATCGTGAGCCATGAGGAAGGAGCCGTGGATGGCCGCCTCCATTCTTCGCCTCTTCTTCCACGACTGCTTCGTCAATGTAAGCAACCGTATTGCGTTTGCTCTTGATGGCTACGTGCTGGCAACTGACGCTTCTGTTTATCTGATATTGGCAGGGGTGTGACGCCTCGATTCTGCTCGATGCCGGAGGCGAGAAGTCCGCCCCACCGAACCTCTCGGTCCGTGGGTACGAGGTGATCGACGCCATCAAGACCCAGGTGGAGAAGTCCTGCAAGGCCAAAGTCTCATGTGCCGACATCCTCGCGCTCGCCGCCCGTGATGGAGTCAACCTGGTCAGGCCCAGCATGCCCCGGCTTCAACGAGCGCTGCCCCGCTGATCCTTGAAAAATACCGCTTGTTGTTCTGTACTTATTTGAGTACTACCTGGAATGTTCTGCTTCTCCGGTGGGTACAATGGCTGACTCTCCAGTGGAACCGTCTCATGCAGGTTGGAGGTCCTACCTGGAACGTGCTGCTTGGGCGAAAGGACTCGCGCAAGGGCAGCCCAACTGGCGACCTCCCGGACACCGAGTCCAGCCTCGACATGCTCAAGTCCAAGTTTGCCAAAAAGAACCTCTCGCTGCAGGACATGACTGCGCTCTCCGGCGCGCACACCATCGGGCGCTCACAGTGCACGTCCTTCCGCAAACGCATCTACAACGAGAAGAACATTAACACCACCTTCGCGGCGCAGAGACAACAGACATGCCCGCGGTCGGGTGGCGACAGCAACCTCGCTCCCTTCGACGTGAAGACGCCGACAGGTTCGACAACGCCTACTACAAGAACCTGGTCGGCAAGAAAGGGCTGCTGCACTCGGACCAGGTGCTCTTCAATGGCGGCTCGGAGGACGGGCTTGTGGGGATGTACAAAGACAACCAAGCCAAGTTCATCTCCGACTTCGCGAGGGCCATGGTGAACATGGGCAACCTGCGGCCGTCCGGGACGACGGAGGTCAGGTTGAACTGCAGGAGGGCCAACTAAGGCCGGAGATGAAATTTATTTCCGTTATATACTGCATCTACTGTTAAGAAGTGTGCTAATGATCGATGTCGTCTGAACCCACGTTTTGGTCAGGTTAATGTATCTTTACTGCTCCATTGTTTACTTATTTGATTGAGATCAATTTTGTTACTCATTGATTCGCGAGAGGATCATGTTTCTTTACTACTCCATTTTTATTAATTCAATAATAAAGGTCAATTTTGTTACTCAAGGATCATCTATCTTTACCACTTCATTAAAAAATTATTCGATAAAGATCAATTCTACTACTCATATGGTACCGCGAGATGTTCATGTATCTTTTTACTACTCTATTTATTTATTTATTTATTTATTTATTTGATAAAAGTCCAAAAAAAACTTTTCTAATGCAGGGAGCCCCTCACATCCTCACTTTATTAAATTAAAGGTCCCGTATTTACAAATATCTACAAAGGTAAGCTGTCAAGCCATAATGAGAAAGAATCAACATCAAAACTTTTCACCTTGTACTTAAGCAGGGATACTTCATGGAAGAATAAAGCCCGGTTACTCTCGCCTGCCCTGCCCCAATGGAACGTACTATGGGTGGTGGCAAAGTCAAGACCTGCTGCCCACCTCATCGGCTCGAACCAGCACATGAAGGTTTTCATAAAGAATAGGCCTTCAACCGCTTCTCCTCCTCTCCTTTAGGTGGATTTGGGAGGAGGAGCGAGAGGCCACCTATCCGTTCAACATCTCGTGTCTGCTAAATTCCGTATTTGCCCATGATCTAGACAACGATTGTTTGTTTTCCCTTTGCCTGCCACCAAGGGGCCTGATGGGGAGGCTGCTACAGAATGTGCCGCTATGGTGTTGCTGGTGCGTACTACTAAAAGAAACCAAAGTCATAGACTTGCAATGGTGCAATTTTTCTATTCATGTGGCATCGTGCAGCGGCTATCGCAGAAGGACGCAATGTACGCTCCCTGTGGCTCGAAAGTAATGTTAAGATTTTCGACAAGGTCCTCACCTTCATGCATAGAGTTGTAGACCTTATAGCTGGCGAATGGAGAGCTTGTACCTCTTGTAGACGTGGGTCCGTAAGAGAGTAGGGTGATTGTTGTTCTATGGTCAGTTGGTCAAAGTGGTGACGGAGTGTGGAGTGGTGCATGGCCATGTGCAAGTGTTGTAACCATGCACTGTTTTTCTTCTCCCAAACTTAATGCAAATAAAGACACGCAGACCTCCTACGAATTAAGGAGGCCTCCAATTTGAATTTCGATGATCAAGTTGATTCCAAACCAAATTGGAGCAGCAAGTTTGGAAGATCTGGGTGCCACTGATACGTCTCCAACGTATCCATAATTCCTGAAGTTCCATGCTTATATTATACCAATTGCTACAGGTTTTATATACACTTTATATTATTTTTTATGCATTTTCTGGGACTAACCTATTAACAAGATGCCACAGTGCCAGTTCTTGTATTCTGCTCTTTTTGTATTCTAGAAAAGCTGTTCTGGAAATATTCTCGGAATTGGACGAAACAAAAAGCCAGGTCCCTATTTTTCTGTCACGTACACGGAGTCCGGAGGAGAAACGAAGAGGAGGACCGAGGCGGCCTCACCTTGTGGCGGCGCGACCCCCCTTCTGGCCACGCCGTGACGTGGTGAGGGGCCCACGGGTGCCCCCCGACGTCGCCCCTTCGTCTATAAATTCATATTTTCGGGAAAACCCTAGACACCCAAGTCATATTCCACGAAAAGTTCCAGAGCCACCGCCGTTGTCAACCCTAACTCGGGAGGGTTCAGAAACTCTTCCCGGCGCCCTGTTGGAGAGGGGAATCATCACCGGAGGGCTCTATATCGCCATGCCTGCCTCCGGAGTGATGCGTGAGTAGTTCATCCTTGGACTATGGGTCCATAGCAGTAGCTAGATGGTTGTCTTCTCCTCTTGTGCCATCATGTTTAGATCTTGTGAGCTGACTATCATGATCAAGATCATATTATTGTAATGCTACATATTGTGTTTCTGGGATCCGATGAATATTGAGTACTATGTCAAGTTGATTATTGAATTATCATGTATATGTTATTTATGATCTTGCATGCTCTCCGTTACTAGTAGATGCTCTAGCCAAGTTGATGCTTGTAACTCCAAGAGGGAGTATTTATGCTAGATAGTGGGTTAATTCTCCATTTAATCTAGGCGAGTGACAGCAACCTCTAAGGTTGTGGATATGCTATTGCCACTAGGGATAAAACAGCAATGTTTTGTCTAAGGATAATTGTGTTGCTTACATTATGCACTTTACATAATCTGTTGCTTGCAACTTAATACTGAAAGGGGTGCGGATGCTAACCTGAAGGAGAATTATTAGTCATAGATGCAGTTGGGTTACGGTCTATGAATCATGTTGTAATGCCCAAATAAATCTCATATTAGCCATCATGACTTGTACATGCATTGTTATGCACTTCTCTATTTTGTCAATTGCCCAGCTATAATTTGTTCACCCAACATGTCAGTTATTTATTATGAAGAGACACCACTAGGGAACTGTGTACCCCGATCCATTCTTTTACATTGATAATACAATCTACTGCAAGCACTGTTCTTTTACATTCTCTGCAAACAAACATCATTTTCCACACTATACGTCTAATCCTTTGTTTTCAGCAAGCCGGTGAAATTGACAACCTCACTGTTAAGTTGGGGCAAAGTATTTTGTTTGTGTTGTGTGCAGGTTCCAAGTCAACCGTCAGGACCTCCCCTTCAACGCAAGCACTCTTTCTGGCACCGTTGCTAGGGAGAACAAGCACCTCTGTTCAGCAAACTTCCATCTCCCTGCAACAGCACTTTTCCTGGCGCCGTTGACACCTTCAGAACTGTCTTCATCTCCTACTGGTTCGATAACCTCAGTTTCATACTGAGGGAAAACTTGCTGCTACACTCATCATACCTTCCTCTTGGGGTCTCCCAACGAACGTGCGCCTTGCACGTACTTTTTCTGGCGCTGTTGCCGGGGAGGTCAAGCCTTCTGCCAGGGGAGTCTCTCACTTCCAATCTCTTTACTTTATTATTGTCTTGCTTAGTTTATTTTTATTTTGTCTTGTTTGCTTCTTTTTTATCAAAAACACAAAAAAATAGTAACTTGCAATTATTTTTATATTTCGGTTTTGCTTTCATTTTGCTAAAATGAGTAACCCTGAAGTCGAAGTTTGTTCGTTTAGGCAACAAGGGGGGGAAAGTTTGAAAGATGCTTGGTATAGGATAAGTGATGCTCATCATAGATGTACTAAAAAATATTCTACCTTTCCTTCTTAGGAATTTTTATATTGGTATCACTAGGTTGTATAGGTATGTTCTAGACACTTTTACAGGGGGTAATTTTCTGGGTACTCCTTCTTTAGAAGCTTGCAATTCAATTGAAATTTTGGTAGGGATACCACCTACTAAAGAAATTAAAACTGAGATCACTCTGGAAGATGTTATTAAAAAGTTGGATTCTATGGAGAAAAACTTGCCAAGTTTTCTTCATAATGCTAGCAAGGTTAATGAATCAATAGTAAGCATCAATGAAAGAATCACTGTTTTAGAGGCTAGTAATACCCATGATACTCAAAATCATAGAATTGGTGAGTTAGAGGAGGCTATGGAAACTTTAAGTTCGACTTTTTATTCTCTTAAATTTAAGAGGGAGAAAGCTTTTGTGGGAAGAGAGCAAAAATTCATTTATGTTCCCAAAGTGTCTAAACCAAAGCCCCTAATGTGCTTAAAATTGATAAAACCTTTAGTACAATTAATGGTGACTTACATAATGGAACATCTTCAGGGATACCTAAAGTATCTATTGTAACAAGCTGTGTTTTAGAGGAAGCCTTTGGTGATTTGGATGCTTCTTCACTTGGAAACACTTGATTTTCACTTTCTGCGCCTAGCTGAAAGGCGTTAAAGAAAAGCGCTTATGGGAGACAACCCATTGTTTTATTTCTGTACTTTTTCTTTTATTTGAGTCATGGAGTTTTCTTACTTCTGTAACAACTCCTTTGTATCTTTATTTTATCATTGTTGTGCCAAGTAAAGTCTCTAATAGAAAGTTGATGCTAGATTTGGATTTCTGCACAGGACAATTTTTGCTGTCCACCGTTTTGAGCTGTATAAATTCCAGAAAAATTGAAAAATTCTGAAAAAATCATGCGTGATCCTCAGATATGTACGCAACTTTCATTAGTTTTGAGTTTTCTGATCTGAGCAACTTAAGTGCCTCGAAAAAATTCGTCTTTACGGACTGTTCTGTTTTTGACAGATTCTGCCTTTTATTTTGCATTCTCTCTTTTACTATGTTTGAGTGGATTTCTTTGCTCCACAAAACATCAGTGGCTGTAGCTAATGTCCAGAAGATTGGTGATGATTGTGTCCTTACAGAACATGTGAATTTTTGATTATGCACTAACCCTCTAATGAGAATTACTCTGAGTTTGGTGTGAAGGAAGTTTTCAAGGATCAAGAGAGGAGAATGATATAATGTGATCAAGAAGAGTGAAAAGCCTAAGCTTGGGGATGCCCCCGTGGGTCACCCAAGCATATTTCAAGAAGACTCAAGCGTCTAAGCTTGGGATGCCCAAGGCATCCCTTCTTCATCAACAACTTATCAGGTCATCTCTAGTGAAACTATATTTTAATTCTTTCACATCTTATGTGCTTTACTTGGAGCGTCTGTGTGCTTTTATTTTTCTTTGTTATTTTTATTTTCTGAATAAATTGGATCCTAGCATTCTTGTGTGGGAGAGAGACACGCTCCGCTTTTTCATGAATACTCGTATTCTTCACTTATATTTGTTGAGTATTCTTGTCTAGCTACTGCAATGCTTTTAGCTCCTGTTTTTCATGCATCTCTTGTTCAGAGCTGTTAGTTCTTGTAGAGAATACTCTCTTGTTTCATTATTAAATTATTTGGAGAGTTTTGTGTTGAAATAAATTGATTGGTGTTTGGTTGGAAACAGAAAATGCTACATGTGGTAGATGGTATATTGAAAAGACATACTTATTCTTGTAGATCATTGTCTTGGATAATTTGATACTTGCAATTGTTTTGAGCTCTCAAGTAGATCATGTTTAAGCTCTTGCATCATGTAGTTAAAACCTATTAGTGAAGAACTACCGTAGAGCTTGTTGAAATTTGGTTTGCATGTTTGGTATCTCTAAGGTCTAGATATTTTCTGGTAAAAGTGTTTGAGTAACAAGGAAGACAGTGTAGAGTCTTATAATGCTTGCAATATGTTTTCATGTAAGTCTTGCTGTACCAGTTGATATCTGTGTTTGCTTCAAACAACCTTGCTAGCCTAAACTCTGTACTGAGAGGGAATGCTTCTCGTGCATCCAAACCTTGAGCCAAAACCCATGCCATTTGTGTCCACCATAACTACCTATTATGTGGTATTTCCTGCCATTCCAAGTAAATACTTCATGTGCTACCTTTAAACTATTCAAAACTATTATCTCTTATTTGTGTCAATGTTTTATAGCTCATGAGGAAGTTATGTGGAGTTTTCTCTATCAACCTTGTCATTTACTTGACAGACTTTCACCAATGGACTAGTGGCATATACATCCGCTTATCCAATAATTTTGCAAAAAGAGCTGGCAAATGGGGTGCCCAGTCCCAATTAATTACAACTTAACTGCTTAATTCTCTTCACATGTTTTGCCATGATTTATCAGAAGCAATTTCAAAGTGTTAAACAATTTAAATAGGCACTCCTCCATGGTATGTGATTGTTGGAAGGCACCCGAGGATTCGGTTAGCCATGGCTTGTGTAAGCAAAGGTTGGGAGGAGTGTCATACCAATTTATAAAAGTGCATGTGTAAACAAAAGAGAAGAGGGATGATCTACCTTGGGTAGAAATAACGTCCTTCATGGGAGCCGCTCTTGAAAGTCTGGTTGACAAGGGGGTAGAGTGCCCACTGCCATTCGTTGACAACAACAAACACCTCTCAAAAACTTACTTTATGCTCTCTATATGATTTCAAAAACTTAAAAAGCTCTAGCACATGATTTAATCCCTGCTTCCCTCTGCGAAGGGCCTTTTTTTACTTTATGTTGAGTCAGTTTACCTACTTCTTTCTATCTCAGAAGCAAACACTTGTGTCAACTTTGTGTGCAACAATTTTTATATGCTTTTATTGCACTTATTATATTACTTTGTGTTGACAATATCCATGAGATATACATGTTGAAAGTTGAAAGCAATTGCTGAAACTTAAATCTTCCTATGTGTTGCTTCAATGCCTTTTACTTAGAATCTATTGCTTTATGAGTTAACTCTTATGCAAAACTTTTTGATGCTTGTCTTGAAAGTACTATTCATGAAAAGTTTTTGCTTATATGATTCAGTTGTTTACTCTTTATCTATTTGTTAGCAAACTATAGACCATTGCCTTGAGTCACTTCATTCATAACATGAGCCTTGCAATATTATTTGATCAAGATTGTGTGGTAGCATGTCACTCAGAAATTATTTTGTTGTTATCGTTTTACCTACTCGAGGACGAGTAGAACTAAGCTTGGGGATGCTTGATACGTCTCCAACGTATCCATAATTTCTGATGTTCCATGCTTATATTATACCAATTGCTACATGTTTTATTTACACTTTATATTATTTTTATGCATTTTCTGGGACTAACCTATTAACAAGATGCCACAGTGCCAGTTCCTGTTTTCTGCTGTTTTTGTATTCCAGAAAAGTTGTTCTGGAAATATTCTCGGAATTGGACGAAACAAAAGCCCAGGTCCCTATTTTTCTGTCACGTACACGGAGTCCGGGAGAAACGAAGAAGAGCACCGAGGCAGCCTCACCACGTGGCGGCGCGACCCCCTTCTGACCACGCCGTGACGTGGTAAGGGGCCCACGGGTGCCCACCGACGTCGCCCCTTCGCCTATAAATTCATATTTTTGGGAAAACCCTAGACACCCGAATCATATTCCACGAAAAGTTCCAGAGCCGCTGCCGCCGTCAACCCTAACTCGGGAGGTTCTGAAGCTCTTCCCGGCACCCTGCCGGAGAGGGGAATCATCACCAGAGGGCTCTACATCGCCATGCCTGCCTTCGGAGTGATGCGTGAATAGTTCATCCTTGGACTATGGGTCCATAGCAGTAGCTAGATGGTTGTCTTCTCCTCTTGTGCCATCATGTTTAGACCTTGTGAGTTGTCTATCATGATCGAGATCATATTATTGTAATGCTACATGTTGTGTTTCCTGGGATCCGATGAATATTGAGTACTATGTCAAGTTGATTATTGAATTATCATGTATATGTTATTTATGATCTTGCATGCTCTCCGTTACTAGTAGATGCTCGGGTCAAGTTGATGCTTGTAACTCCAAGAGGGAGTATTTATGCTAGATAGTGGGTTCAGTCTCCATTTAATCTGGGGGAGAGACAACAACCTCTAAGGTTGTGGATATGTTGTTGCCACTAGGGGTAAAACAACGATGATTTGTGTAAGGATAATTGTGTTGCTTACATTATGCACTTTACTTAATGCAATAATCTGTTGCTTGCAAATTAATACTGAAAGGGTGCGGATGCTAGCCTGAAGGTGGATTATTAGTCATAGATGTAGTTGGATTACGGTATATGAATCATGTTGTAATGCCCAAATAAATCTCTTATTAGCCATCATGACTTGTACATGCATTTTGTTATGCACTTTTCTATTTTGTCAATTGTCCAGCTGTAATTTGTTGACCCAACATGTCAGTTATTTATTATGGAGAGACACCACTAATGAACTATGGACCCCGGTCCATTCTTTTACACTGATGATACAACCTACTGCAAGCACTATTCCTTTACATTCTCTGCAAACAAATATCATTTTCCACACTATACGTCTAATCATTTGTTTTCAGCAAGCCGGTGAGATTGACAACCTCACTGTTAAGTTGGGGCAAATTATTTTGGTTGTGTTGTGTGCAGGTTCCAAGTCAACCATCAGGACCTCCCCTTCGACGCAAGCACTCTTTCTGGCACCGTTGCTAGGGAGAAGAAGCGCCTCTGTTCAGCAAACTTCCATCTCCCTGCAACAACACTTTTCCTGGCGCCGTTGACACCTTCAGAAGTGTCTTCATCTCCTACTGGTTCGATAACATCGGTTTCTTACTGAGGGAAAACTTGCTGCTACGCTCATCATACCTTCCTCTTGGGGTCTCCCAACGAACGTGTGCCTTGCACGTATCAGCCACCCAAGCAACGTTTCTTCACGTGGCTGCTATTCCAAAACCGGTTGTGGTGTGCGCATCGACTGCAGCGACGCGGATGGCCAAATGAGTACTTCGGCCCCCTTTGCAGAAGAAACTTGGAAACAAGCCAACACCTATTCGTGGATTGCCCTTGGAGTCAGCGGTTATGGTGCATGATTGCAGCATGGCCAAACTGCGGAGGCATTGCAACTGCAATCCGCGCCGCACTAACAAGCATTGAGATACTTCAAGAGGCAATCACACAAGCAACACAGCAACCTCACCGAAAAGGGGTAAACTCTCTATTCATCCTCGTGCTAGCCAGCATTTGGAGAGAAAGAAACGAGAAAGTCTTCAGATCGAAGGAGAAATCAGTCCAGGAAACTTTCTTCCACGTCAAGGAAGAAGCCCAAGAAAGGGCCTTCGCAGGTGCAAAGGCCTTATGCCGCCTGCTTTGGGAACCACCTTGAATCTGTAGTTTTTTAGTTCTGGGCTGAATTTTTTTTCCTTTTGTTTTTATTCTTTGCCTCAGGGCACTGTTTGTATTTGTGTTGTGTTCTACCTGCTAATATACAAGAGCCAACAATTGCTGGACCTTTTGAAAAAAAATTGATCAAGTTGATTCTTAGTGTTTTATAGTTGCCTCTGAAATAGCGGAGCAAGTTGAAATGACGCTTGTGTAGTGGTGAAATTACTTTCTTGCTCACAAAAGATAATTTATTTAAGAGGAAGTGGCAGGGGTGTACTAAATGTGCCTTTTGTGGCCGCGAAGAGTCCATTGATCATTTCTTCATTTATTGTCCTTTTGCTAGACTTATATGGCAAGTTGTTTTCTCTCTTATAATATTCCTCCACCATCCAATGTTTATAATATGTTTGAAAATTAGTTAAATCGGATGAATAAGAAGACCAAAGCAAGAATTCCTATCGGTGTTTCAGCTGTTGTTGTTCTATTTGAATTAATCTAGTTTTAAACATAACAATACATTTACATGTCTTACAGTTTATCAATTTGGCGGTGCATTGGCTATCCTGCTTCTTTTGGACCAACGGGACTTATGGCGGCTGGATGCATGCGACTCCTGTTGCTGGCACAAAGTTTCTTCTCCTGATATACATGGCAACATATTAGTCGACTTGAGTTGTTGAGTTATGCAGTTTTTTCGCTGATTGATACATGGCTCAGCCTTTTGTGATCGTTGAGATGAAAATGAATGATACAACAAAACTTGATAATAAAAAGTTGTGTGGATCGCTGGACAAAGTTGTGGTCTTTTCCTCCATTAAAAAAAACATATTCCCTAAAATCACAATTTACTCAAGCTTCTACCAATTTATTACGGAACAAACCGTTGTATATGTGAACTGTGCACAGCTACATAATCTATTTGCAAAAAAATAATGAGGGTGCTGGAAGTCCACAACGCATGTAAGTACTACTCCGTAGTCTGGCTCCGCCCATGGGTCAACTAATTAAATTCAGCTTGGTTTGGCCAAGAACTTTGTATGTCGTGCGTGCATCAACCGCGAGCCAGCTCAAGCAGGTTCATGCTAGCTACTAGCCTAGAAGTTAGCGTCGATTAAGAATTTAAGATGGAGCTCGATCGAGCACAGCACTATTTGATTATTTTTGCAATTTACACTCCTATATATTGGAATGCCGCCATATGCATCTCGCCTCATCGAGCTCACAGGATAGTTGTGTAGTGTTCTATCCTCGGTCGATCTCGAGCTAATTTAAGCCGAGAAGTACAATGGCAGTCTTCACCTGCAAGTCGGCCATCGTTGGCCTCGCCGTTGTCCTGTCTATCCTCGCTGGTCTGGCCAACGCGCAGCTGTCGACGACCTTCTACTCCACGTCTTGCCGCAACCTTAGCAGCATCGTGCGGGCAGGGATGGTGTCGGCCGTGACTAAGATGGGAATGGGCCGACCCGGCCCTGGCCCCGGACCTGGCCCCGTGGCCCCAAGGCCAATATGGGAAGCCATGGGTCGGCCCATTTCCTCAAAAAATTATGGCCCTGCTGGCCCATTGTGTGTATGAGGCCGACCTAAAATCAAGGGAATATACAGTTTTCAGCTCTGTTTACACGGAGAACCAAGCAAATTATCGCCGAACCATCACTGAATAAAATAAATTAAGGTTTCACGGATCCAATCTTTTCACATCGTTGGGAAGCAAAGATTAAGAGCAGCTCCAGATGGGTCCATTACAATCATAATTATGTCAATGTACTGGCTACTGGAACTACTGCAGAGTTCGCAATCTGACCAGGAACCTGAAAACTACATCCATAAAAATTATGGCTTGTCTCACCTGCGTAGCAGCGCTCGGAAGGGAGGAAGCCGGACAGAGGGAGCACAATCTTTGACCAGGATGGTGACCAGGACGGTAGCTGGACAAGACGGAGTGGAACCGGACGGCGAGCTCGATTATGATCGGGACGACAAGCTCGACGGCGATCGAGACGGCAAGCGGAAGGAGCGCTAGGAGCAGGAGGCAACACAGGTGGCTGAGATGGTTGGGGGTGACCGGGACGGCGAGCTCGACGGCGACTGGGACGGCGACCGAGACGGCGAGCAGAAGGAGCGTCAGGAGCGAGAGGCAACGCCGGCGGCAGAGATGGCTGGGCGCGACCGAGACGAGCTCGACGACTAGTTCTACGAGATGAATACAAGATGAAGTCAACGGGTCGACCCGACTGATCCATCGGGTCGAGCAGTGCCGGCCCTTTCGACCCATCTATCTTTCAAGGCCAACCCACGAGGCCCATTGGCCTTGAATTTTGGGGTCGGGCCAATGACCCAGCGGGTCGACCCGGCCCATTCCCATCCTGAGCCGTGAGGAAGGAGCCGTGGATGGCCGCCTCCATTCTTCGCCTCTTCTTCCACGACTGCTTCGTCAATGTAAGCAACCGTATTGCGTTTGCTCTTGATGGCTACGTGCTGGCAACTGACGCTTCTGTTTATCTGATATTGGCAGGGGTGTGACGCCTCGATTCTGCTCGATGCCGGAGGCGAGAAGTCCGCCCCACCGAACCTCTCGGTCCGTGGGTGCGAGGTGATCGACGCCATCAAGACCCAGGTGGAGAAGTCATGCAAGGCCAAAGTCTCATGTGCCGACATCCTCGCGCTCGCCGCCCGTGATGGAGTCAACCTGGTCAGGCCCAGCATGCCCCGGCTTCAACGAGCGCTGCCCCGCTGATCCTTGAAAAATACCGCTTGTTGTTCTGTACTTATTTGAGTACTACCTGGAATGTTCTGCTTCTCCGGTGGGTACAATGGCTGACTCTCCAGTGGAACTGTCTCATGCAGGTTGGAGGTCCTACCTAGAACGTGCTGCTTGGGCGAAAGGACTCGCGCAAGGGCAGCCCAACTGGCGACCTCCCAGACACCGAGTCCAGCCTCGACATGCTCAAGTCCAAGTTTGCCAAAAAGAACCTCTCGCTGCAGGACATGACTGCGCTCTCCGGCGCGCACACCATCGGGCGCTCACAGTGCACGTCCTTCCGCAAACGCATCTACAACGAGAAGAACATTAACACCACCTTCGCGGCGCAGAGACAACAGACATGCCCGCGGTCGGGTGGCGACAGCAACCTCGCTCCCTTCGACGTGCAGACGCCGACAGGTTCGACAACGCCTACTACAAGAACCTGGTCGGCAAGAAAGGGCTGCTGCACTCGGACCAGGTGCTCTTCAATGGCGGCTCGGAGGACGGGCTTGTGGGGATGTACAAAGACAACCAGGCCAAGTTCTTCTCCGACTTCGCGAGGGCCATGGTGAACATGGGCAACCTGCGGCCGTCCGGGACGACGGAGGTCAGGTTGAACTGCAGGAGGGCCAACTAAGGCCGGAGATGAAATTTATTTCCGTTATATACTGCATCTACTGTTAAGAAGTGTGCTAATGATCGATGTCGTCTGAACCCACGTTTTGGTCAGGTTAATGTATCTTTACTGCTCCATTGTTTACTTATTTGATTGAGATCAATTTTGTTACTCATTGATTCGCGAGAGGATCATGTTTCTTTACTACTCCATTTTTATTAATTCAATAATAAAGGTCAATTTTGTTACTCAAGGATCATCTATCTTTACCACTTCATTAAAAAATTATTCGATAAAGATCAATTCTACTACTCATATGGTACCGCGAGATGTTCATGTATCTTTTTACTACTCTATTTATTTATTTATTTATTTATTTATTTATTCGATAAAAGTCCAAAAAAAACTTTTCTAATGCAGGGAGCCCCTCACATCCTCACTTTATTAAATTAAAGGTCCCGTATTTACAAATATCTACAAAGGTAAGCTGTCAAGCCATAATGAGAAAGAATCAACATCAAAACTTTTCACCTTGTACTTAAGCAGGGATACTTCATGAAAGAATAAAGCCCGGTTACTCTCGCCTGCCCTGCCCCAATGGAACGTACTATGGGTGGTGGCAAAGTCAAGACCTGCTGCCCACCTCATCGGCTCGAACCAGCACATGAAGGTTTTCATAAAGAATAGGCCTTCAACCGCTTCTCCTTCTCTCCTTTAGGTGGATTTGGGAGGAGGAGCGAGAGGCCACCTATCCGTTCAACATCTCGTGTCTGCTAAATTCCGTATTTGCCCATGATCTAGACAACGATTGTTTGTTTTCCCTTTGCCTGCCACCAAGGGGCCTGATGGGGAGGCTGCTACAGAATGTGCCGCTATGGTGTTGCTGGTGCGTACTACTAAAAGAAACCAAAGTCATAGACTTGCAATGGTGCAATTTTTCTATTCATGTGGCATCAAGCAGCGGCTATCGCTGAAGGACGCAATGTACGCTCCCTGTGGCTCGAAAGTAATGTTAAGATTTTCGACAAGGTCCTCACCTTCATGCATAGAGTTGTAGACCTTATAGCTGGCGAATGAGAGCTTGTACCTCTTGTAGACGTGGGTGCGTAAGAGAGTAGGGTGATTGTTTGTTCTATGGCTCCGTTGGTCAAAGTGGTGACGGAGTGTGGAGTGGTGCGTGGCCATGTGCAAGTGTTGTAACCATGCACTGTTTTTCTTCTCCCAAACTTAATGCAAATAAAGACGCGCAGACCTCCTACGAATCAAGGAGGCCTCCAATTTGAATTTCGATAATCAAGTTGATCCCAAACCAAATTGGAGCAGCAAGTTTGGAAGATCTGGGCGCCACCCAAGCAACGTTTCTTCGCGTGGCTGCTATTCCAAAACCGTCTGTGGTGTGCGGATCGACTGCAGCGACGCAGATGGCCAAATAAGTACTTCTGCCCCCCTTTGCAGAAGAAACTTGGAAACAAGCCAACACCTGTTCGTGGATTGCCCTTGGAGTCAGCGGTTATGGTGCATGATCGCAGCATGGCCAAACTGCGGAGGCTTTGCAACTGCAATCCGCGCCACACCAACAAGCATTGAGATACTTCAAGAGGCAATCACACAAGCAACACAACAACCTCACTGAAAAGGGGTAAGCTCTCTGTTCATCCTCGTGCTAGCCAGCATTTGGAGAGAAAGAAACGAGAGAGTCTTCAGATCGAAGGAGAAATCAGTCCAGGAAACTTTCTTCCACATCAGGGAAGAAGCCCAAGAATGGGCCTTCGCAGGTGCAAAGGCCTTACGCCGCCTGCTTTGGGAACCACCTTGAAGCTGTAGTTTTTTAGTTCTGGGCTGAAAATCTTTTATTTCCTTTTGTTTTTATTCTTTGCCTCAGGGCACTGTTTGTATTTGTGTTGTGTTCTACCTGCTAATATACAAGAGCCAGCCATTGCTGGACCTTTCAGGAAAAAAATGATCAAGTTGATTCTTAGTGTTTTATAGTTGCCTCCGAAATAGCGGAGCAAGTTGAAATGACGCTTGTGCAGTGGTGAAATTACTTTCGAGTGTATATGAGGGTTTTGCGCATTGGAGTGACCGGCTCCTGTCGAAGAAAAAAACCACCCTTAAAAGAAGGAAAGAAATAAAGCTCTGTATGGCTGCATCTGCAATTTCCGGAAAAACGAGAGGAAAAAGCCGAAGTGCGAAGCTTATCCCTCCCCAAAACCCCCGCCTCCTCCACCCCCGCTTCTCTCCGGCCGCCGCGGCTCCCCTCCTCACCGTCGCCGCCGTACCATACCGCACCTGCAGCAAGCAAACCCCTCGGAATGGCGTCTTGCCCTCCGTTCCTCCTAGCCCCACAGCCCCCTCCTCCGCTCGTCGCCGTCCGCCGCCGCCGCTCGCCTCTCGCTGCCCGCGCACACCTCCTGGGCAGCTGCCGTGTCCCCCGCCCCCGCCGCCGGCAGACCTGCCGCTGCTCCTCCTCCCCCTCTTCCTCCTCCGGCCCTCTCGACCGCTCGCCCAGGCCTCGCCAGCAGAAGCAGCGCACGGAGCAGCGGCCCGGCCGCGGCAGCGGCAGTGCCGTGGACCCCGTCGGCTTCCTCGCCAAGACCGGCGTCTCCGACCGCGCGTTCGCCCAGTTCCTCCGGACCGGTACGTTGCCCGACCATCTGGTATGGGAGGGAATTGGTTGAGGATTTTTGACCGAAATGATACGCAAATAGGCAGGCTGTTCAGGTGTTCGCTTGTAGGTAAATGTGCAATAGCTTGTTTGTTTGCTTATTACTGGACTTTCATTGTCAGGCACAAGGCTTTGAAGGACCGCAGATGGGAGGTGTGCTCTCGGTTTATTAACCTGAAAGAGGGGTCCTCTGGGTAAGTCTGCTACCATCCTGTCGACTCGCTGTTTTAAATTCGGCTCGTTATCTATGGTGGGGTGATGCTGGTCTGTTTGTGCTTTTCTGGTAGGTTTGAGTTAATGGGAATGCACCGCCATCGGCAGCATCGCGTGGATTTCATGGACTGGGCACCAGGTATTGATCATTTTTTTGGCACAAAGTTTGTATTACTAGTAGGTTCTGCTATGTGGTCAGGCAGTCAGACCTGCTCAATCAGCCCATGCACAAGGGCCCCCACTTATCTCGTATGTATTTGGACTGTCTACAATTCGTCAAGCATATGGATTCTCCGGTAAATCAATGGAATAACTTAATTTCTTATTAACGAGGAGGCAGGAGATGTACTATATCACTTAATAAGATTAGAACACATGCAAATTGGCCGTTAGTGTGTACCTATTGTTCTTGTCTGTTGTCTCTGTATTTCCGTTATGCACCTAATTTTGTTTTCAGCCTGAACATGTAATCTAAGCCACTTTGAACTTGTCATATTACTTGAATGTTGAGATGCTTCTGTGTGATTGCAACTAGTATACTTTTGGGTATTATACTGCAGCCTCTTTGATATAATATTTGTGCTTAAGCATTAAAGTAAACTTTTGTTACACTTAATTTTAAAGGAGGATTGTCATGCAGGTGCTCGGTATTGTTCTCTGGTTGGTGATTTTAATCAGTGGTCGGCAACTGAAAACTGTGCACGAGAAGGTCATTTGGGACATGATGATTTTGGGTATTGGTTTGTCATACTTGAAGATAAGCTCAGAGACGGGCAAGAACCAGATGAATACTTTTTCCAGGAGTACAATTACGTGGATGATTATGATAAAGGTGACAATGGTGTTGATGTTGAAGATTTAATCCGTAGAATGAATGAACAGTATTGGGAACCTGGAGAAATTAAGTCACGCAAGTCACAGTTGGAGACAATTGCAAAGTTATACGAGCAGATGTTTGGCCCCAATAGTCCACAGACAGAAGAGGAGCTAGGTGAAATACCTGATGCTGAAACCAGATATAACAACTGGAAAGCCACACAGAAGGATGGGCTGGCCAGTTCGGCTCCTTCCTATGATATCATTGATACTGGTCAGGAGTTTGACATTTTCAATGTTGTAACTGATCAAGCATCATTTGAAAAGTTTCAAACAAAGGCAGCTCCCCTTGCTTACTGGGTTGAAATGAGGAAAGGAAGAAAATCCTGGATAGAGAAATATGTTCCAGCAATTTCTCATAAAGACAAGTACAGGGTTTATTTTAATACTCCTGATGGTGCATTAGAACGTGTGCCTGCTTGGGCAACTTATGTTCTTCCAGGTTAAACACCACTTATCTCTGCAATGACGAGCCTCCATTATTACTGCTTTTCATCATACTGCAAGATTTATTAATCTATCGCCAAAATCATATACAGTAACACTGCACATGTAGCTAAGTCCTTGATTGGTTGATAGGTCATAACCTTTTGCTTCATAGTTGGTTCAAAAGGATAAAAGACCATGCAATAGAAGGGTGATAGCCAGAAAGAAAAACTCTTTGAGAGAAAATAACGAATCTAGATTAGTACTCCCTCCGTGTCAAAATATAAGTCGCACTAGTCACTTACCACACACATGTATGTAGACATGTTTTAGTGCAAGATTCACTAGTCACTTACATGAATCTTGCACTAAAACATGTCTACATACATATGTGTGATAAGTGACTAGTGCGACTTATATTTTGATACGGAGGGAGTATTATTTAAGGTTCTTTTCCCCTCCTTTCGTTCTCTTCCTTTTTGCGCGGCGATTGGAGGAGGTGGGATATGGGTTTGTAGAAACATGGACATCTTTCTGGGGACTTGCGTGGTTGAGACTTGAGAGGCCTAGTGAAAGTTAGACTCATTAATGATTACTTTCACGTGACTCCCAAACGGACTCCCAGAGGGCTAGGAGCCGCCATTCTCCTGTCTCTATATTTAGGTTTTCATTTGATGTTAATGCTTGCTTCAGAATAACATTTATTTGGATTAGCTTGTTAACATGATCTTACTTGTCTAACATGCTGTTTTAGTTCTTCTATGCATAATTCTCTGATGCTGATTAAATGTCTTCAAACTTCTTTTTTTGGTAGATGCGGAAGGGATGCAATCATTTGCAGTACATTGGGAGCCTCCTCCAGAAGAAATTTATAAATGGAGATATGGACGACCGAGAGTCAAAGGTTCACTTAGGATATATGAATGTCATGTTGGAATAAGTGGATCCGAGCAGAAAATATCATCGTTTCAGGAGTTCACATCCAATGTATTTCCCAGTCCTTGTGGTTGTCCGTTTTAGGGGTATCTTCACTACTCTAACTTTGTCTATGTTAGGTCCTACCTCACATAAAAGACGCTGGATATAATGCTGTTCAAATAATTGGAGTCGTCGAGCACAAGGATTACTCCTCCGTTGGCTATAAGGTGAAAACTCTGATGATATAATAGTACTCCTTCCGTCCAATAATAACTGTCTCAAGTTTGTCAAAAAAATGGATGTATCTAGACATGAAACATGTATGGATATATCCATTTTTTAGCAAACTTGAGACAATTATTATTGGACGGAGGGAGTATATTATTTAAAATGACTTAAACTGCTTATTAGCAATGTTAGGCTGTCATGCAGAATAAAAAATGACACAGTGGTCTGTAGTTTGAGTTGAACATTTGAAGCCTTTTTTTATTCATCCAGAATTGACCATGATACTGTCATTTTTAATCGAAAAGAATTGCTTGCTGAACCTGCAATTTTTAACTTGCAATATGTTGGTACAGCCCATGGTCAACAGCCATGAATCTCACTCCGTAAAGGTTGACTGATTAGACATTTAGCCTAGTTTGATAATATTCTATAGCAGTGTGAAGAAAACTACTACATAAACTATAAAGTTGCCTAATGTTTGAGTACTTTCCTCTGAGTTTGAGGATCTATCAAGTAACGAATATTTCGTCATGCTGGAGTAATTTACAATGTTAAACTAATTGCAAATGACAGAATAAGATGCTATAATCTTAATGCTTACTCCGTTCTGTTTTAGTCGATATCAATGATAACTCCATAGTGGTAATTTTTTTCTCTTCTGTTGGTCTCTTTTGGAAGGTTCTGTTAAACTATAGTTGTGTGAGATCAAGTGCATTGTAACTGCAGGTGACAAATTACTTTGCAGTCAGTAGCAGATTTGGTACCCTGGATGACTTCAAGAAACTAGTGGATGAGGCACATGGTCTGCTTCTCTGGATCATTATCATTCTCTTGCTCTCATAACCGTCACAATCTATTCTGAACATGTGCATGTGAAATATATACACAACAAGCCAGGCCTAATACCATATATTATTGTAGTGTTGATTTGATTAATGACGAGGTATAAATGGAGAAAAGAGGCATCACATAATTATAGAGGAGAACTGAAAGGTGAATATACAACGTGCACATTGAATCAACATATGGTACCATTTGTGTTACTTGTGACAGGCACACTTTGTCCCTGTAAAATATGGCAGGATTTAGTCTTAAGAACAAAACCAAATGTAGGAGAGGAGAATACACAGAACACCCTGTGCACCACATCGTGCTTCTTAGTATTTTACATCCATTATGTTTCCTTGTGCATGTAAGCTTGGAATTTAAGTGGCATTTCTTGCATGTTTTGAGATTACATACTTTTTTTACAATACAATGTTAGGAACGAGTGAAACACTGATTAACGTATCATCTTTTCTTTTTTTCTCATCCCTTGTTTGCTCAGGCCTTGGGTTACGGGTTCTTATTGATATTGTCCACTCATATGCATCGGCTGAAGAAATGGTTGGCTTATCCCTTTTTGATGGCTCTAACGATTGTTACTTCCACAGCGGTAATACAACTTAAGTATTTTAACTTCATAAATTTCAGTTGATGTTCATGAGGAATCATGGTAATAAAATACTTGGAAGACTTAAATTACAATGTCTCATTAGAAACTATTTTCACATGTGCACCTTGAATATATTGCACTCTATTTCATTTTTTCTCTGAGGTTCTTGTGTGCTTATTGGCTACATCAAAATGTTGCAATGCATCATTGTCAGGAAAAAGAGGGCATCACAAGTTTTGGGGTACCAGAATGTTCAAATACGATGATGTTGACGTTCTGCACTTCTTGTTGTCTAATTTAAATTGGTAAAACAGTGAAAGCTCTATCCTGCTCTATTCTTTGTTCTTTTGTTTGCCATCTACCTAGGTACTTATGGATCTCTTACTTGCTAGGTGGGTCACTGAATACCAGATCGATGGATTCCACTTTCACTCACTCTCCTCTATGTTATATACTCACAATGGATTTTCTACATTTACTGGTGACATAGAAGAGTAAGTGTTATCTGCTGTTTACGATTAACAATATCCACCTTTCTTGAATTATATATTACTGAAATGTTCCCTATTGGATGGAATGGGATAAGCTTATCTATCCATCTGACATAGTGCCACTGGGAGGACCTACTATACTCATACTAGCAACAAACATTGAATATTCCATTCTCACCTAGGCTTGTCGAAAATATTCTGACTGACAAAATGTTCGAGTTTAATCCAGTGTAGTCTCGGCCTGAGCTCGCTCAAGACCCAAACAAGCCGAGCTCAAGTCATTTCATGCAGTAAAAAACTGCCACTGCTTTTCATTATTCTAATTTTCATGCTCTTTTGAACGTCTCCTCTATGTCTTCATTCAATACTTGCTGTGGTTTATGTAAGATACTTGTGACCTTTGCCTGGTCTCTTTATGCTCATCTTAATGTTAAATGTAGGTACTGCAATCAATATGTTGACAAGGATGCACTGATATATCTAATTCTAGCAAATGAGATGTTACATGAACTCCATCCAGATATTATAACAATAGCGGAGGATGTAAGTTGCTGCTGTATTAGTTGATCATGCTGTAAATTTTTGTTAATGTGAAATAGTTAGCGGTCTAGGCATGCAGTTTGGTACTGACATAACTCCATCTGTTGCAAAATATGAGACCCCATGCATCCCGTGATTTGATTTGACCAACAATCATACTAATAAAATGTGGCTTATATGATACAAAATCATATCACTGGACTCTTGTTCAAAAGTATTTTCCAATAATATCACTTTTGTGTCGCATGACCCACTTTTATTACCATAATTTTAGGTCAAATTTAAAACTTAGAATGCATGGGCGCCTTATAATGTGCAAGCGAGGGAATGGTTTACCCATGATGAACTTGGTGCTAACCTATTTAGAGATAGTAAGTACTAATAAGTAGTAACTTATTCTTCTATCAAGTCTTGTCTAACAGAGCTAAACAGAATACAACCCACAGTGTCTGCGTGACTGTTCTTACCCATATTGGTCTATTTGCAAGCAACTGATATTCGTTGATAAAACCGGTGCTTCTGTTCATTTTTTTATATCATTTTGTAGGCAACATATTATCCTGGGTTATGTGAACCAACAACCCAAGGTGGATTAGGATTCGACTACTGGGCCAATCTTTCCATTCCAGAAATGTGGCTGTGGCATCTAGAAAATGTTCCTGAGCGAGAATGGGCCATGAATAAGGTTTGAGTACCATCTACACTTCCACGTGCCATCATCTTATGTGGCTCCGTGTAGAATAAAAGTATCATATTTCATGTCTAAGACTGCCTTGAATCTTATGCAGATTATGAAAGTTTTGATAGGCAGCAACCATAATATGCTATCTTATGTTGAAAATCATAACCAGGTTTGCATACATCTTTTTTAATCTCACCAATTATATCATGCTTAGAAATAAGGGACAAATTATATTCTTGTTCTTATTTTCAAGATTGAGAACTTCCTTAACTTGCACATAACTACTAGTATCTTGTTCTTCTATACGGCGTTTTACGCTCTTTTCATATCGGAGTCTGTTCAAATGGTCTTTTGTGCAGTCTTCACCAGATCTCCTAATATACATTACATCTGTAGGTGTTATGGGCTTAGGATTTAGACTGTAACCACTAACCGGTAGCTGAGAGGAGATTCCAGGAGCTTAGGAGGCCCTTGAGGCCTTGATACTGGGGAATCTGCTAACGTGGGAATAACAGGGATGGTAAATAGATTAGATTATAATCCTGGCTTGCTCTTTGTTGATAATTTCCATCCTTGTACAAATTTGCAATCAAAGACAGAGCCTGGTAACTCAATCCACTCTTCCCTAACTCAACGATCGGTTTCCTAACTCGCCTTGAACATTTAGATTCCTATGTATATGGCAAAGAGTACGACTTCCTAGACCTGAGCAACTGCCTAAGGATGATGGACCATCGAACCTTTGGCAATGGGAAATGCCTCACATGACATCTGATATCTCTCCTCCTTCATCAGCAACTCAGTCTCAAGCTCGAACAAGGGATAATGATGCTTTATCTCCGCGACATCCTCCAAGCAGCTATGAGACCAGCCCAGTGAACAATAATCGACCATGTATTTTGGGTGTGACTGCTGCAAAGTGCTGACCACACACAAGTAGGCAAAACAAGTCCATGGCGCATCACTGGAAGTGTCGATTTTGCATCTAGAAGCATTACATTGTACTTCTGGATAGAACTCCAATGTGAATGATGTACTGAATGCACATATTGGCTTGCCGAGATAAGCATCTTGTATTCCACCTCACCCAGACGAGTAGGCATTTTGGAAGGGCCGTAGAAAAACAGCGTAATCTTGTTTTCGATGGAGCTATTCTTGACTGACTTTGACGGGATTCTCACATATGATATTTTGACAGTCAATATCAGGGCGGAAGTCTTTTGCTGAGATAATTCTTAATAAAGGAATGTGCTCTAGTGGGTCAGTGGATGATGATTCGATCATCAGGGCTTCCTCATTGCTCAAGGTATGAACTTCTTCCTAGCTTCTGACTTTGTACTCATCCATGATTGGATCGCTTCTTTAAGTAGCCTTATGCCTATACAGTGAATTCCCATGGATCCATGCTTGATATGTTTGTTTCCAACAAGGCTTACATGCATAGATCAGGGAACTAGTGGCAGATGATATAAATTTATGAAATGTAATGCGTCTACCTGCCTACTTTGCCAGCAAACTTTATTAATGATCATGTCCTAGTCACTTTCTAGACTAGTGGTAAGCAGCTCAGATGGATATCCAACCATGTTAACAACATATGGGTGTGTGCAGCTGGGGCTTCTCCTCTTTTTATAGAGTTCAACTGGAAGGACCCTGTGCTATATTATCATCTTTATGTGATAGAGTCAAAACTAATTGCAGATAAAGCTAGCTGAGGAATCTTTTACATTGATGATGTTTCAAGTAACAACCAATACTGGCAAGTACTAACAGTTACTTCCTGCCACCTCCAATATTTTTCAACATGTTTCAGATAATCAAACTAATTACATTTACAACCAGTGGAGGTGCATATCTGAACTTCATGGGTAATGAATTTGCACATCCAAAGGTGAGCTAGTTACATGGTTTTAGAATTTGACAGCCTTTATTTTTCCCCAAATTTTGAACTTGTTCCAGTTTATGGTAATCAATTTGTTAATTGAATTCAGAGAGTTGAGTTTCCTATGTCAAGCAATGACCATTCCTTCCATCTAGCTTGTCGGAAGTGGGAACTATTGGACAAGGGTGTTCACAAACATGTTTTCAGTTTTGACAAGGTATGGAACTGTTTTCTCGAAATGCATTTCAAATCTTGTATGTCAATTTACTTGTAAATGAGAAATGCAACCACTATTTGTTTATTGATAATTAAAATACTTTATTCTAGATAATTGGAGTGTTCATAAGTGCATTTTTTTTCATGTTTTTTGGCCAGATAATGCTGTTAAGGTCAGTTTTGACTTAATCACATGTTACTCTTGTCCTGTGCTGGTTGAAAATAAAGATCTCTCACTATTTTTCTGAATACTAGTAGGATACTTTTATCCACTTTAACTATGGTGAACCTGGGAACCATGCAACATCAAGCTAATTTTTATAAAGAAGCCAGGTTTAAAAAGAGTTTTTAGAGCAAATCACCATGGTTGGCCCCCCTAATGGATGATTACCATGCTTTGGCCTCCGTTGATCTTATTCCTGCCTCCGCCCCTGTGGCCCCTATGTGGGTTTACCATATTTGAAGCAAGTTTAAATGTCTAGTAGCATATACTGACACAATGCTTGATGTTCAATTTAGTACTCTGGGTTAGCTCTTCATGTCAAGCTAGCATGAAACACAAAATAGGTGCTACGAGTTTGTTTACAAGTCAAGTACGGGGGCTGGGAGATTTTCAACCTTGTGTATTATTCTTATTCATGTTAATAAACTGCATAGTTTTTACATTCTCGATGTTGTTTGTATTAGTCTTATTTATTGACACCAAAAAAATGATTGCGAAGTTGTAATTATTGGCTATTATGTTCAGGGTAATATTCTATTGCTAATCTGAAATATTCTGTCTGTATGTGTAGCTAAAGCCTAGTTGAGTGATACATGTCAGACATTACATAAGTTAGAACTGTGAAGCATCACAATTTTCACTTCCACTCTGCTAGTCACAGTAACCCAAAACTACTATCATTTAGAATCCTGCAAACCTGCATGGAACTTCTGGTGTTTCTTCAAAAGTTGTTTTATTCCAACTATTAAAGGCTTTCGATCATTCAGGTGCTGATCTTATACTCCAAGAGATTAATCTTACTAACTCAGCAATTTTATTCTAGGATGTGATGAGCTTGGATGAAAATGAAAGGATAACAAAGAGAGGTTCACTCAATGTTCATCACTGCGATGATACAAGCATGGTATGGAAGTCTTGCATTCAATAACAGCTCAAACATACTGTATAAATCATATTTATTCATTCTGGCAGGTGGTATCTTTCACGAGGGGGCCTTTCCTTTTTGTATTTAATTTCAATCCAGAAGTCTCCTATGAACTATATCGTGTTGGTGTGGATGAAGCTGGGGAATATCAAGTAAGCTATGCATACAAATCACTAGTTCTGTTAGTGTGAGCAAAATAATCATCATTTAATTTAAGTATTTAATAATTTCTAACATGAAATCATTCAATTGAATAGATATCTCTCAAATTAGTACAACTAGTTGAATCGGCGCGGCGCACGCCGCGCCCTCTTGGTGGATTTGGGAAGCATTTAAATATGTTAAATATTCAATTCTGAAACTTGGTTATATTTCGTAAGTAGTCTGGATTTTTTTATTTTTGTTTGAAATTTGGTCATATTCAATAAATAGTCAATTCAGCATTTAGTAGTTTTGCAAAAATGGCTAAATACCGTAAATCAATATGGCTAAAAATCGTTTATGCGGTCGTGTGGTTAGAAGAAAAAATACCGCTGAGTAAAATATTCAAATTTAGAAATGTCCGCATTCGAAAATTGTTTAGGTACTAAAATTGTTGGAAGTCAAAAAATGTATGTGTTTGGAAGTTGTTCAAATTTTGAAAATGGTCAAATTGGAGAGCTATTCACATTTGAATTATTTTCACGTTTATTAAATGCACAAATTATGTGGTCATGTTAACATATTTTCCATATTTGTGCCTAACGTCTACATTAAACATGAAAAGCTGTTTATATTTGAGTTTTATGAAATTCGGAAGAAGTCTACACTTGAAATTTGTTTAAGTTTTAGTGTAACTACCATGGTGTAAAAAATTCAAATTTCGAAAATGGTCAACTTGGAGAGATATTCACATTTGAATTATTTTCGCGTTTATTAAATGCACAAATTCGGCGGTCATGTTAACATATTTTCCATATGTGTGCTTAACGTCTACAGTAAACATGAAAAGCTGTTTATATTTGAGTTTTATGAAATTCGGAAGATGTTTACACTTGAAATTTGTTTAAGTTTTAGTGTAAATACCATGGTGTAAAAAATTCAAATCTGGAAATGGCCGCATTAGAATTTGTTTAGATTTAAATGTACTGAATTTCGGGAAAAAGTTCGTACTTAAAACTTGTTTAAATTTCGAAACTGTTAAAATTGGGAAGGCATTCATATTTGAATTCGGTTAACGTTTATTGAATGTTCAGATTTGAAAGACATTAAAAATCTTAGAACATTCAAATTTAAATTTTTGATCGTACGTAGTGAATAGTCAGGGTTTATTGGTGTGATCATGGTCATATTATTGTCACATTTGTGGACATCGTGGTGCAAAAAAATTAATTTAAAAATGTCCATGTTTAAATTCAGCTCAGATTCGAGTGTATCGAAATACAAAAAAGGTCCATACTTATGATTTTGTAAATACCGTGCTGCCAAAAAAATTAATTTGCAAACGTCCATGTTTAAAATGTATTCACATTTGAATGTATGGAATACAAAAAAGGTTTTTATTTATGAGTTGTCTGATTTACAAAAGTTGGTGAGATATTTAGATTTGAAAGGCATTTGTAATTTCAAATTCTTTAAATTTGCATGAATTGTTTTGCTAGTAAAATTGAAATTCCGAAATGGCAACATTTTGAAATTGCGCAGGTTTAGGGCCCCTTTGATTCACAGGATAGGGAGATCAAAGGAATAGGAAAAATATTGGAATAGGAAAGGATGGCAAGTGCAAAACTTGCCTAGTTCCTTGTGCATAGGAATCAAAACATGAAGTCTGAGTGGATTTTATTTTCCTCCATGTTTTGCATTGAGACCAAGATCTGCAGGAAAAAATCCTATGATTTTCCCTTCCACCAATCCTTTGAATCAAAGGAGTGAATAGTGCCATCTATGGAAATTTTCCTAACCCTCTACTTTTCCTCCACTTTTCCTCCAAATCAAAGGGGCCCTTAGAAGTTACTGAATCTTTGTTTGGAAAGACATAAAGTTAAAAAAAGAAAATAGAATAAAAGGAAAAGAGGGAAAAAGAAAAAAAAAAAAAAAGAGGAAAAAAGGGCTGACCCAGCCCCAGCAGCCGGCCCAGTCCACCTAGTGGCCTATCAACAACAAACAACAACAACAACAACAAAGCCTTTTATTCCCAAACAAGTTTGGGTAGGCTAGAGTTGAAACCCATAAGATCTCGAAACCAAGTCATGGTTCTGGCACATGGATAGCTAACTTCCACGCAGCCCTATCCATGGCTAATTCTTTGCTGATATTCCAATCCTTCAGGTCTCTTTTAACCGACTCCTCCCATATCAAGTTTGGCCTACTACGACCCCTCTTAACATTATCATCCCGCTTTATCCGTCCGGTATGCAAAGGCGCTTCTGGAGGCCTACGTTCTATATGACCAAACCATCCTAGCGACCCATCAGCCCGAAGAAAAAAAAAACATGACGCGGCGCTGAAGTCAGCGGGGGCAGAGATGCCGCGGCGGCGTCGACCTCGCCGGCGGCGCGCCGCCGCTTTCCGGGACGCGCGCCGAGCCGGGGTGGCCGTAGGCGGCTGCGCCGCCCCCTTTAGGTCGCCGGAGCGGCGCCGGCGGGGCGCGGAAGCGGCGGAGGCGATTCCGGCCACGGTGAGGCTTCCCAACACCCGATCTCCGGCGAGGACGTAGAGGAAGAAACAGCGAAGCTTCCCATGTCCGGCAATTTGACCGGGGAGCGGCGGGGCGACGCGTCGGCGGCGGCGGCGACTTCCGGCGCCGCGTGCGAGAGAGGAGGGAAGAAGGGGCTGCAGGGATGGTTTTGCAAAAAGACCCTCAGGTTTGTTACGATTTACGGATAGGTCCTTCCCTGCGTAAATCTCTGGGCTGCGGAGCTATTTTCCAGTTTGCGGCGGAGATTTATGTAAAGCCAGCACGGGGGCGTCGCTGGGACCGTCGGATCGGGATCGGACGGCCCAGATCGCGGCGGGCACTATTCATAACTGTTCATCCGGCGGAATTGGGCGATTTTTCGGCCGTTGGATCTCCATCGGACGGTCCAGATCGCGAGTAACCACAGGCCTTGAAAGTCTTCAGCCTTAATATATAGGGGTAATACTTGAAATTGTACATATCCATGAATGGCTCACGCATTTTCGAATCACACATTTTCGAATTAAAATTGTTTGTTCAATTAAATCTTTGCGTCTCATCTCCATCTTAATTGAGAAATAGAATTTTTCTAAACATAGTCCTATACCACAAAGTGACGAAAGTCACGAAATTGGGAGAACACTTTATCATGTAGAACACAGATATAATGTAGCTAACACTAAATATTAGAACATTTATGGTGAGATTAATATTTCGAAAAATGGCCCACAAAAGAAATCAAATAATGAAATGCTCAGAGTCTCAGTTTGCTTGCAGATGAAATGCTTAGAAATCTCAGTTTGATGCACATACTTGCTTATGTCAAAGCTTTAGGCCCTGTTTGTTTCTAGAGTTTTTGTGGGGATTGGTGGGGATAATACTCTAGTGGATTGGGTGAAACACCAAACTTCAAAACATCGTTTGTTTCTAGTGTATTGGACAGGTTTTATCTCCACCTTTCACCACAAATCCCCAAACTCTAGTTCATTTTTCCTCAATCCCCTAGGGGATTCAATACACTACCCCTACCTAGTGGATTGATCTCCAATCCCCTAGGGGATTGGGTGAAGTTTGGGGTTTCACCCAATCCACTAGAGTATTATCCCCACCAATCCCCACAAAAACTCTAGAAACAAACAGGGCCTTAGGTGTTTCGATCTTAGATATCCTGTATAAGATGTTACAGTATCTCTCATTTTGTCTAGAATAACACCATTCATTCAGTTCAGGAAGCATTTTATTCCAAACCTACTAACTCATACTGCTGCTAGCCCTCATACTTCAGGGTACAGGGTTGAGTTATAGGACCTACTACTCTTATTTAACTTTTTGTTCCTTTTTCAATACTTAACCAGCTTATCCTAAACACGGATGAAACAAAATATGGTGGCCGTGGGGAGCTCAAGAGTAGTCAGTATATGAAAAAGACCAGTGACAAAAGGTATTACATGCAGCAGATGGATAATCTATCCTTATTCTCTCTGGTTGTAGTCTACTAGCATCTAACCTAAGCACTATAACTTTCTTGTAGGATTGATGGCTGTCGAAACTCATTGGAATTGGCATTAGCATCTAGAAGTGCTCAGGTAGGTTTATGAGAGAGACTGCCCGCCTTTACATCAAATATGCATATCTTAAAAGATCACATATTTTCAGGTATACAAGTTGGTCCGAATCTTAAGAATTTAGGCTGTCAACATTAATTACTGTGACAGACCAAGTAATAGATCCTCCGAATATGGGCTATCATTGCCAATGTTTATAGCAAGTTGGAAACACTGGTGAAGAAAAGGTATGTACGGTATAATATCTTGTACTAGCTTTACCTGAAGTAAGAACATTTTTCACCGACTAACATTTATCTGTTTGAATCATGTTATGGCTTGATAATTTGAACAGTAACAACACAGGATCGCCTAGTGCAAACCCTTATTTGTTTGCAATATGGAGATCACTTCTGTTTGATATGCGGACTACAGTTAAAAACCCCGCTGACCATTGTTTCACCTTTAAGTACAAAATGGGTAATAAGTGCGCACAACTTGGTTATATATCAAATTGAACCCTAAACCTTGTAAATGATTTACTGTTGTATACACATGTCAATGCTTCTAGATAATGGAAGAGCAACTCTCCCGCTCTCTGCATCCTAGGGTGCACGCAGTCAATTATTACAAGGTTCGGGTTCAATGAAATCTCAAAATAAAGCCAAAAATGTAAAAGAAACAAGGCACCAACACATTGAGTAATCAGGCATTAGAAATGGACCAACACAGGGTACTAAGGGAACTCCAATGGTGCCCCCCAAATTGTGTCTGAATCTGTCCGTTTATGTCCTTTTGGGGAGGCGGCAGGTGGCAGACACGTGTTCGCAGACTGTCCACCCGCTGCACCCAACAGCGCGCCCCATGTCCGTTTGGCCCGTTCTTTTCTTCATTTCGGCCTATTTTGCATATGAAATAGTTTAGCTCTAATAATTTCGGCATATTTTGCATATGAACTAGTTTAGCTCTGAACGGGCAACTCGATGGTTGCATCCCACACCTTGGCTCGCCGCTGCTTGGGGGCTTCAGCGACCGCCTGTTGGTTCAGCACGAGAATAGCTTGTTGCATGGCCAGAGCTTGGGCGGTGGCTCGGGTCGTGACTTGGGCCTGCAGGACGGTGGATGCAGCTAGGGCGGTGGCGGCGGCCTTCGCCTCCTTTGCTTTCTTGTCTTGCACGCCTACCCACTGCTGGCTCTGCAATTTGGTGAGCTCCTTTTTGGGCATGACCAGGGGCGCATTGGCAGCGGCGGATGAGAATAGGGTGGCAGCTGGGGTGGCAGCGGCGGTGACGGCGGCTCGAACTGGGGGAGGAACGAAGAGGGAGGGAGAGAGAGAGAGAGAGAGAGTGTGTGTGTGTGTGCGTGTGCGTGTGCGTGTGCGTGGTGTAGGCGTGTGGCTGATGGTGGACAATGCAAAATGACAATAAAAAAGGTACTGAATATTGTCCTCATAATTGCAAAAAGTACAACGCCTGCTGTCATTCCAATTCCTCTTACATAATGTATCTTTGGTCAAAGTAACCCCTAAAAAAGATACCATAAGAAAGTCTTCGACTTCCAAGGGTATTCAAAAGTTCGAAATGTGTCTACTATGACAACATAAAAGTAGATGTAACCAACGCAGTTATACATAGAGCTAACTGGTGTTCTAGATTGATGAATATCTCATCTAAACACATATTTCTCCCCACGAGACGGGAGTAGCTAATTTATTGCACAAAAGATTCAACGCTGTTAACTTAGAACTGACAACCAGCTATATTTTGCTGTCCATGGCCCAACACTTGTACTGAAGCTTGCCTATGTCGGGTGATATACACATGCCAACCTAGTGAGTAATTAGACATCACACATTTAATATATTAATATATCGCCTTAACAGATTGGAACCACCATACAAGTCAAGCTTTCCCAGCCCAGGGCAAGTTCTGTGGAAAGCTTTGCCTGTACTATGAACTGTGACCCGGAGCAAGTTCTCACAAATAAAGCATGCCATCCCAGCTACAGTACACACTGGCATCTCCTGATTGTGAAATAATCTCCTTCCAGATTTAGAGGTGAACTCCTATAGATACATGATGGACGTGTGGGCTGCCCGATTGACGATGTATGGTTCAGGTCGAGCATAGTGGAGGAATGTTCGAATGCTCCCTTGTTATGACAGTGGCTTACTCTTATCTACAAGGTTCACAACTGTCAGATCAGCAAACCGAGCAGATCTGCAGCAACTGCTGTTGACGGTAGCATCTGCAAAGTAATTCAGTTGGTTGAGTCATCTTTGTGCAAGATAACTTGATTGATATTGGCATATGAACATCAGGAAGACGAGGATAGGTTTGACATGTGCAGAAGAGATGAAAACTGCAACAGCCTCGACGATCAGACAAGTGTGAACTGTTAATGTAGCCACTGCAAATGTCGATAAGATTTGACAGTTGGAGGTAATCTATGTTGCAGGCTCAAATGTGTTTTTGTAGTGCACTAGCATGGTGTGTACTGCCTTGGATTAATCCATGAATGCAGTTACCTTTGTCGTCTTGCAAAAGCTTGGTCGCCAACAGGCTTAACTGATTACGATTTGGTCTGATAAATGTGATGTTTGTTCCTTGATGTCTTTGTTTTCGGTGCTTATTTGTCAGTAAGAAGAATTAACCGTGACTTTGTTTCACAACCATTAGATGTAAATTAATGGTGAGATTGACATGGCCCATTGGAAGGAAATAGACTACTCAAATGGAGTAACATAAGTGCCACACGGGCAAACATAAGTGTTAGGCAAAAATATTGATCTTAATGGTCTCCTCAAGAAGATCTCAAATATAAAAAATTTATCATAAATCGGACATATGGTTCAAAAGTTATAACAGATACAATGTTGACAAATAAGATTGAAAGTGATGGGTGGGTGAATAGAAAGAAATATAGTTAATCTCTTGATTCATTTAATGTGAGGCTTTATGCATCTCATTTATTACTCGCTGGGTTAGTTTTTTTTTTTTAACCTAAAACTGTGAGGCAAAAGCCCCACAACACTTTATTCCATTACCAAAAAAGTCTGTACAAACATATTTACAAGCCGGGAAAAGAAAAAACTTACTTCCTCTGTTCTAAATTAATTGATTTGGGTTTGTCCAAATACGGATGTATCTATACTTATTTAGTATCTAGATACATCCATATTTGGACATACCCAAGTCAATTAAATTGGAACGGAGGGAGTACATGCAAAGAAAAGTAATAATTACAAATGTACACAAAAACCTCTCCCACAACCTAAGCAAGGTTGTCAATCCATGCCATGTAAACAGCATGGTGCTTCCTCTTCATCCTGTAACCAAGCAAAGTGGCATCATGAATGAATCTAGCTTTCCAACTCGAGAAAGAGGGCCTCTCATTTTGAAAGATCCTCCCATTTCGCTGCATCCAAATGTTCCAGCAAGCTGTGGCTACTACCTCCATGAAGAAAGGCTTTGCAAAATCCCTTCTGGCTAGCGCAATTGCTTCAAACATATATGTACATCCATTCCAATCGATCTGGAGGTATGCCCAAACCCTGCGGCTAAACTGACAAGAGAAAAACAAATGCATTTTGTCTTCAAAAGCCCTCGCACAGCATAGAACACAGTCCTGGTTCTCTGTCACATTCCAGTGACGTCTAAGCATCATGTCCTTTGTGTTTAGCCTATCGTTTAACAACAGCCAAGCAAACATCTTCGTCTTCATGGTGCAGGCCGATTTCCAAATCCAGGAGAAAACCGCTGGCACCACCAAATGCACAAAAGAAAGATCAAAAAATTTGTTTGCTTTGTATTCTTCACCCCAACAGTATGACCATACATCCGAATCTCCACTCAATGGATTGGCCAACATCTCATGCTGAATTATCTGTAGCTCATTTGATGCATGTTCCGAGAGAGGCAAATAGAACAGGGACAGCAGATCTTGTGTTTGAAAAACTTTAGCTACTGACACCTTGCCATCTAAAGCAAAAGAACAGAGCCGGGAAAATGTCTCGCCAGCACTTCAGAACTGCCCATGAAGGTCCATCTGTCCTGCCAGAACATAATCGAGTCTCCTGTTCCCAGCTTAACAGTAGCCACCTCTCGAAATTTATCCATCAATCTCATGAGGTCTCTCCACCAAAATGACCCACATAAAGTGGAGCAATGAGGCACTTCATCAGTAAAATAGGTGGACCAGACTAACTTCACCCACGGCACATCCACTTTATTGTAAAACTTATTCAGATGTTTTAACAACAGGGCATCATTTTTTGTTTGGAAATTCACAATACCTGGCCCACCTTTTAGCTTTGGTTTAATCAGCATTTCCCAAGCTGCCAGGGGTTAGCTTTATTATGACACTACATCTCATTTATTGATGGGTGACATCACCACGTGGTTGTCCGGCCGGAGCGTATTATACGGTGTGCATCCGTGCGGGTATGCGGAGGGAAAGGTGATCAAGCACGTTGGTTAGTTGTGAAGGCAATGGTGAGATATGGGGTGGGTGCGTCTCCGGGAGTCACAGTGCGTTTTTGTTAGCACAAGTCCATACTACAGGCCATGTAGCATAATATTAGAACAATCTTTTTTGCCCGGATGGCTAAGAATCATTCAAAGTCGATACTGCAGTTTTTTGACTTTGCTATGGCAAGTTAAGAGAAACTGAACTGCCTTGCACACCTGCCCATTTTGCTTTTTCATGTTATGTTTGTCTTATTTTCTTTTTGTCCCTTCTTTGTTCCGTGTCTCCTTTTTCTTTCAAATATTTTCTGGTATTCTTTTAAAAAACTTTTCTCTAGTTTTATTTTGTTTTTTTACTTTTGATTTCGGTTTTCCTGGGTTTCATGTGCGAACAGTTTACGTGTGTATTCACGTCAAGGCGGTGCATAAAGGAAGTGCAAAACATACACCCGGAGCATGGCAAAGATACAGCATCCAAACACAGTGTAACTTTGAGATGGTCTAAAACATGCACCTAGGTATGGCTCCAGCGGTCTATACGTGGACATAGAGGGGTAACAACAATTTTTGGATAAACTGCGAAACACATGACTCGAACTTGAGTCTATGGGTGTGATACCATGTAATGTTTCATGTACTACCCAACATAGTCAAAAGCCCGAACTGATAGACATGGATAGGAAATTTACATACATTTCAACATTTGTGACCACGTCGGGGTCACTGACGATCTCGGATATGATGGCAACATTGGCAGCCTCGCTGGCGATCTACCTCTCTACCACGAGGTGCTCCGTCTCCAAGACAAGGAGGACTAGCTCAATTGCCTTAGGCATTGAGATGGCATCACCCTGCCAGCGACCAGGTCTCCCACATCGCCTAGTAAGGAGAGTTGGTCACGCCCTCCTCGCCCACAGTTGGGGCTCCATCCTTGTCTAAACTACGGAAGGACTGCTGCAACGTGGGCCGCATGACGGGCCTCAGTTGCGATATCATCATATCACTCTAGGGTGAGGGTTTTGTACCGCATCACATTTCGTTGAAACATGACGAACGAGGATGGATGACAATAGCGGTGGCGGAGCGGAAGTGGACCACAGTGGTGCTAGCAGCATGGATGGGAAGTCTAGGGTCTGGCTAGCCGACTTTAATAGAAAGGTTGAGCTTCCTTAGGCGAAGCTTTAACCGGTGTGCCAAGAATACAGATCAGTTAGCAGTTGCACGCCTTTTCTTTGCATGGGTTCGTCCTATCAGTCTGACGTTGCGTATCGGATGTGTCCTGGGTGGCATCAAACCCTTCCTACATCTACATATGGGGTGGATTTGGGTTGCTCTATAGCCCACACATTTGGCTCAGCTATGAGGGTCCTGGCGTTTTTCGGTCTAACTATATGTCTGGTCACGCGGTTGGAGATGTTGTACGAAGTGTAAACACTCATACAAAGAAGAAAGACAGGACATCTAAACACTCAGGATGCGACACAAATGTACGATATCCAAACACACAGTGTATCTCTAAATTAGTGCAATAATATTTTTCTGAAAACATTAACATGTTATCTACTTTTGAAGCTTTCGATATGATCGAACACAGCCATAAAATTAATCATAAGTTTTAACCTCATTTTTAAATATTTCACTTTTAGCATTAGGTATTAAAATCATCGAAAAATATCTTTCTTTTTTTCGGGAATCCTTTACGTCCTGGTTCTCCCGTAAGACACGGTCTGTAGAAGGAGCCTGCAGCGTACAAGCGGCCTGCATCTTATACCAAACACCCAGCCCATGTGTTCCGGCCTTTCCGAAAGCCCAACAAAGAAGCGGCACTGGGATCTGACCTTCTGAAGGAGTAGTACGTGGTATCTTCTCCGTTGGTGGTCTCCGTCGGCGGCCCCTCTCCGGTGAGCAGCTCCTCCTCATCATCGTCCTTCCCCCCTCCTTCTATGACGTCGAAGATTAGGGTTTGAAAATTTCTTGGCCGCCCCCGGCGCGTCCATGGCTGCCGCCGTGTGTAATTGTCTGCCTCGGCTTGGTGTGGGTTCCATGGATGGACCAGATGTGATTTGACGCCGGAAGGCCAAATGGGTTCTTGTCTTGGCTATTTTGCGTGCTTCTCTGATCTATAAGTCCATTTGGTGATGTTGTTTTTGGTACTGATCTAGTGCATTAGACCTGTCCTTCAGTCCTTCATTGAGATGCACTGGACTTGTTCTTGCATGTGCTGTGTTCAAAAATCAACACCGGAATGTATCTTGAATTGGATCTGAAATACTGAAACTGAAAATGATGCCCCTTTGTGCCATAGTTTTTAAACCCTCGGGGAGGAATAGAACGCAAATAGAAGACTCAAAGATCTAGTGTCTCGGAGAGTTGGATGCACAAACTGGAGCATAAGTGCGATATATAATTACTGAAGATTAGGAGAGTTGGATGCACAAACTGGCATCCTTTCTGTAAAAACAATTTTATGTACTCCAGTTACTACCTGGTGCAGTGAACATTAACATAAGAAACAGAGTGCCCATCAGTTCTAATGATTTATTTCGATAGCCTAGTTGCTTAGGACAGTGTTGTTAGTTGAATATTAGCTTCCTTCGTATTGACTTCTGAAACTGCGAAAAACGAAACACTTGTGCAGTTTTCCAAAGCCGGCTTATCTGCTTGATTGATGAAATCAGTCACTCCCTTATTTGAGTCCTGCAAACTGGGGCGGAAACTACTGTACAAAGAAACACCACCACCTGAAGGTTCTTAGCTGTTTCACTGATATCCTGTTTGATGCTTCTGCAACTTCTCTGTGTGGTCTGCCCCAATGCACTGCTCCTTCAACCTGATGTCCTTTCTCTGAGGTAGTGAGATCCTCATCTTGATGTCACCTCTACAGATGCAAGCTACAGATTGTCTATAGAACTGGCTTGCCTGGAGCTAATCATACTGATTTTCTTGTGCATAAACGGGTAAGCTGAACAAGAAGTGAATACTGGCTATGCTGAGAATAGAAGAAAAGGGAAACATAGACCAGAGACTTCCATCTGTCTCGTGCTTCTCACCTCCGCACCCGTATCACAGATTAGCAATATAAGTTTGGGATCTCTTGTAAGTAATTTAGACATGAAAGCGAGGATGTGCTTGTTTCTATCAACATGTGAGGACACTAAGTAGACCATTAGGAAAGTAAATTGAGCACCACAGATTTCTTCTGCAGGGAAATAAGAGATGATTAGCTCAGAAACAAAGCATTTGTAACTTCATGGCCAACTTCAGTGGACGGCCCTGAAATTGGAGGACTGGTTGGGCATTTCAATGTACTGTAAAAAATAGGGGGCAGGTGACCTCCTTTGATATTTAGTACTAGCAAAGGAACTAAGCAATTTCACTACAAGGCAGTGAGTTCACATGTTAATGCATAGCTTCTATATCATCTTGATCTCCAAATTACAGAGGGATCTGTTTGAAAATGTGTCTGAATAATTTTTTTACAAGCTTTTAAATTATCTGTACGAGGATAAGTTTTTTCTACTGATTGCCCTCTTCACGACTCCGCCTTCTTGTGTCAGTATGGCGACGGTGGCAATTTACAGCCTTTTCATCATCAACAAGTCTGGTGGCCTAATACATTACAAGGTATCTTCCTCACTTCCTGTACACATGTTCCTCTTCTATTCTAGAGATGGGGTCTGAACAACCTGCACATCTCTTCAGGACTATGGCTCAGCAGGGAGAATGGACACGAACGACAGTCTACGGTTGGCTAGTCTCTGGCATTCGATGCATGCTATCTCGCAGCAGTTATCCCCTACCCCTGGCTGTAATGGCATTGACCTCCTACAAGCCCACAACTTTGACCTCCATTGCTTCCAATCTCTCACAGGTATTCAATTCTCCCATGTTTCATGTAACTTGCTTGACAAATCCACTCATCATACTATAGGTGGTTACTATTCTTGAGTTGGAGAGGATTTCGTTTTAGTGGACTCATGAAGCAAAGAAAGTCCATAGTGTTATCTAGATGTTAATCCTTAACACAGAGTACACGATTACATCGATTGCAAAAACAAACCTAAAATAGACTAGCAAATCTATGAGATCTTCAAGCCCTTTCTTCATCCATGACATAATCTTGTATTTTTCTGAAGGCAGCCGTAGAACAACGCCAAAACCACCAAACCATAGACCTGTGAATACCACCGAAGGTTCTCCCTTTTTAATTACGAGCCGCAATGCCAAGGCTTTGTGCACACACGCAGCCATTAAATTAATCAAGCAACATCGGAAGGAGCACCACCACTGATATTCCAGGGAAAAATAACCGAACCACATTGTCGACGTCGTTGGGAGCCGAGAGAATGAATCACTATTGCCGAAGTAGTAGCCGGGATAGATATTGCGAGGACAAACCTCCTCGCGGCAACCATGAGAAATAATCCAAGATTGATCTGGCGAAGCAAGATCTGAAGAACCATACCTAGACAGACTTAATCTTCCAAAGCCACCATAGACGTCGGGAAGGATATCTCGTCATCGAACGAAGCTTTGGAGATCGCTTATTGCAGACGATATCATCTCCATTAACAAAGAAGATGACGACCAAAACCAAGCTCTAACATTAAGGACATTCGTATAGCGTTGTGCGCAGGTCCAAGGTCCCCACCCCTCTTAGTGCCAGAACGGCATCTAGAGGAGGCGAGGACCCATCGAATCTTTGCCGGCGACGACGATGAAGCAGCAGATGACACCGACGGCGACGGCTAGGGTTGAAACCCTAGCCGCCGCCTCTCTTTCTTTCTTTTCTTTCCGCCTAACTATCACGTCCAATTCTAGATGTTAATCCTTATCTGTAATAAATTAACTCACGTGATTTTTTTGTTCTATTTTATTCTTTTAATTACTATCCAGCAATCACAATCTTGCAACACATTAGACTATCATTCATTAGCTTGGTGCACAACATTCACTTGCTTGGTTTCGGTATGTTTGAGTTGGTGAACTCGTGTGATACGTTCATAAACTAAATTGATGCAATCTAATTTCATTTGGTTGCTGATCCTAGTGGGATATGTCGGATTTGTGTAGCATAGGTGAGCTACCATAAGGCTTCATTATGCCTCCCAGGCTCCCAGTTCCTAGCCATTTTTTCTGCTAGATCATTGGATGCCGCTTGGATGATGGGTTTGGTTGGGATAGGTAGGAATCTAGTTTGCAATTAGGACCCTCCAGTCACTGATCAGTCTGCTTGCTTGGCCTTTTCAGGGACAAAATTCTTCGTTGTGTGCGAAACAGGCGCTCAGAACATGGAAAATTTGCTGAGAGCGATACACGGATTTTGCTTTGAAGAACCCGTTCTATGAGATGGAGATGCCGATTCGATGTGAGCTCTTTGATTTCAACCTAGCTCAAGTGATCCAGAAAGACCGTGTCGCACTTCTGGGCCGGTGAAACATGTCAAAGCAAAATACTTCGAACCATCTCTTCAGAGATTCTGATTCATGTACTGCCTGAATTTGGTCAGCCCGAGATACCTGTTTTTGAGTTTTTGCTTTCGAATATATTGCTGATATCAAATGGCCCTGAGTGTCGTGTTGCTCACTCGCGCATATGTAAATTGTTGTTTTGGCGATGCTCGGTTTACAGTTTTTACGGAAGGACAATGTTCAACTAGGACTTGCAATTTTCCATGGATTTGACAGGATTATGTGCACGTGTATGTGGATAATAATGATCCTGTATCCTGTTTCAAGCGGTGGGAGGTGCTTGTAACGTTGACCCAACCGAGTCTCTCAGTATATCAATTTAATGTAGGTGCGAGGGAGTGCTTGATGTTGTGGGCGGCGGTCAATACCATCGAGAGAGAGAGAGAGAGAGATGACGGAGCAGGATATATTCCTGTGGCCTTGGAGTCCGTCAGGCAAATATTCAGCTAGTTCCACCTACAGCATGCTTGTCCAAGGGGGAGTGAGATTCCCAATGGCGAAATCCATCCGGAGGAATGGAGCCACGCCCAAAAGTAAATTGTTCGCATGGTTGGCGATTCAGCACAGAATTTGGACCTCTGATCGGCGAGTTCGGCATGGATCACACGAGGTGACCTCGACGTGTTTCGTGTGCTTACAGGAGGAGGACACGGCGGAGCACATTTTAATACAATGTGTCTTCGCGAGGGAGGTGTGGCATAGGTGCAGCGAGTCCTTTCAGGGACAGTTTAGTGCGCCATCGCAGGTTTGCACGCTGCAGGGGTGGTGGTTGCTTCAGAGAGCAAAATTCAGAGACAAGGAGAAGAAGAGGTTTGATGCCCTTGTGTGTTTTGCTTGTCATGCCCTATGGAAGAACCGGAACGCATGGTGTTTTAGGAACACACGGAAGCAAATGACAGTAGATCGACTCGTAGCTACAATACTAGAAGATCTCAGTCTGTCAAGAGCATCGCGAAAGTGCATCAATGGAGGGGGAGTCGGAGTTCAGAATGTAGCGCGAGAGTAGGCTTAACGAGTGGAGTGATGTTGGGGTCCCTTGTGATTCGGCCAGGTTGACTTTCTCGTAAAACTATTTCTGCCTTCTATATTTGCGTACTCTCTATAAAAAAATTAATGTAGGCTAGAAAATAAAATCAGATGGTTACATGGTTATGCATCTAGTTCGATGTTTCATCCAGCATGGATTAATTAATTATTGCCCCGTCGGTTACTCCCTCCGTCTGCATATGCATTGCTTACTCAGTAAAAATTGTCAATGTTGTCTAAGTTTGGTCAAATATATATAAAAATATGATCTACAATACCAAATCCACATCAACAGCCAACACGATATATATTTTATAATGTAGATATTGATATTCCCTTCTACATATTTGGTCAAACATAAAAAGTGCTCTATTTTTTTACTCGATCTATACGTCATGTATTTGGGGGAGTAACACAATTGTTCAACAAAACCAGGCTGTCTATAGATGATTTGATTTCACAAGGTGGTGTCACGAGCACTATGTCTCGCTTATGGAGCAAGAGCGAGCTCGCTTCGCCGTGCATCCCGCATTTTCCAGCCCAATGCTCGTTTTTCTCTTTTTTTCTTCGCGTAACGCATCCCGCATTAGCCAACAGACGGTTCATGTGGAGGGATCCCAGAGTTTGAGCTTAAGGACGGATAAAAATGATGAAAAGAGGAAAGACCATTGGCCCCAGTGATGTTCTCGTTGATGTGTGGAGATGTCTTGAAAACATTGCAATACTAAGTTATTCAACCACATTTTTTCTTTTAAAAAGTACTTCATCCATCCCAAAATAAGTGATCTAGATTTGTGTAAATATGAACGTATATATGTCTAGATACATCCATATTAGTAATCTAAAACAGTTATTTTGGGATGAGGGAGTATACTAATACCTATATTCAAGAATAAAAAAGATGTTCAAATTTGTACTAATTCCAAGGAACTAAGACAGTTATTTTGGAACAAAGAGACTATATTTGCCACCTAGCCAATATTTTATAAAAACCCACCAAGTCAATATTTGTTGAGTCTATTTTCTCTATGGGCCATATAGGTTTTTTGTTTTTTGCCAAGAAAATGTAAAAGCATCTCCTGCGGCACGTACCCAACTTACTTTGTCCGACCTGACCAAGTTTCTAGACGGCAACACCGACCGGGCCTCCAAACTTTGGGCAGCCTTAAGGCGGTGGATAATGCTCGAATAAGCCATCGATATGCGGGTCAGGCATGTCATAGACAAATGTCAGATGCCAAATTATTTCTCTCCCTCTAAATTGTCGTCCCGGCCGCCAAAAACTCTCAAATTTGTTCCCTCCATTTCTGCAAAATTCTCCTTCCTCGCCGCCGTCATCGTCCCCTTGAATGCCTCAGGTGCCTCTGGGACTCCCGTGACCACCCAAGAAGGCGTCGGCGACGCGCGAGGAAGCCAGAACAAGTGGATATGTCGGAGGGGGTTCATCGCGGTGAAGATATATCCCGCGCTAGACCGCCAATGGAGTTGGCCAACGACCACGTCTGAATAAAAGGAGTCAGCAAGGCCTTCTCTCAGCCTTGGTGAACTAAGCAAAGGGAGCCTGACAACCTTTCTTTTGGGACTTCCTCGTTTTTTTGCCTGAAATACTACGCCAACACACCTGCGTCGACGCAGCAAACACGTTTCTTCTCCTCGCCGGAGTTGGTTGAGAACGACGCCGAGGACAACTTCTTGTGTTTGATAGTCCAAAGCGAACTTAGTTTATACGTGTCGGACCAGGAATTCTCAAAAAAAAAAAAAACGGGACGCCGCCGGAGATGCTAGAGCCACGAAGTGTGAATCTCACTCATACATCATCACAATCCACACATTTCCTCCATGTCAGACGCGATGCGCTGGCAGAGCGACCCGTTCATCGGGACCTACATAGGCCGAAGCACGTCATCCTCGTTACAAAATCCTTTGACCCTTTCCCCTGCAGGCCGCCTCTGACTCATCCAGCCCGACGCATAGAGCAGCATTAATTAAACAAAAAAGCAGCCCAGCCCAACGCCCCAGCCCAGTCCGCAAGCCAAGCCACCACAAACACAAAGTCGCCGTCGTCATCGATCCCAACCAATCCGGCTCCGCCCGCAATCCCGTGCCGCGCGCGTTTCCCCTTTTCCGTCTCCGACCGCCACTCCAACCGATCGGGCGGTACTATGGAGTTCACGCCGCCGCCGTCGCCGTCGCCATCGGCCGACGACGACGCGATGCGGCGGGAGCAGCTGCAGTACCCGCGCGAGGACGCGCCGCCGGGGTTCGTGCCGCCGATGAGCGCGGCGGACGTGGCGGCCGTGGAGGCGCTCCTCGGGTACGAGTTCGCGGACAAGGCGCTGGTCGGGCAGGCGCTCACGCACGGCTCCTTCTTCTACCCGTACCGCCCCGGCGAGGCCAACTACGAGCGCCTCGAGTACCTCGGCGACGGCGTGCTCACCTGCCTCATGTCCCGCGAGGTCTTCCTCGCCTACCGGGACCTCCCGCCGGGCCCGCTCACGCGCCTACGCGCCGCAAACGTCGACAAGGAGAAGCTCGCGCGCGTCGCCGTCGACCACGGTATCCACCGATTCCTACGACACAAGGCGCCGCAGCTCGACGGACAGGTCTGTCACTCTTAATTTACTGCTGGCTGCTATGCTGCCCTTTCTAGCTAGCTCTACTAGCTGCTCTGCTACGTCCCTTTCTAGTGCAAGACGTCGTTTGGCATTCATGTGTCTGTGCTACTGTTCATGTGGCTTCTGACTGAGTGGGCCCCTTCCTTCGTCTTGCTGAAATCTCCTGTTCCCCTGTCTTCTGTTCACTCTTGGTATTACTATTGCTTACGAGGTAGTAGCACAACGTGTATTCTCATGGAGTGGTCCCTTAGTGTGCCCAATTTTCTTTTATGGCCCTATGAAAATGGTTATGTCTGTGAGTTCCTGTTTTAGTATCTCATCTAGCCTACAAACGTTTAAGAGCATGTTATCCCAGCAAACGGTTCACGTATCCTTGTGAAACGGGGTAATTGGTGCATCCGGTGCACCCGTCTCCGGTTTAGCGTCTAAAAACATTTCAAAAAAATTCAAAAACCACGTCAAAAAAAAAACCGGTGAACATCGTCGAAAATTTCAACTATAAATTAGAAACACAACATCATTAGTGAAAAAGATAAATGTTTTTTAATAGTGATAATGGGCTGAATCCAAAGCCCAACTTGCAATTCGAAACTATTCATTGCCAGATTTGTCTATTTTGTTTCTTCATGTGTGTTATGAATTTCAATTTCAAATTTTGTGACATGTTACATATCAGTATTACCAATGTACAAACTTCTTTTTTCATATTTTTTAAAACATATTGGATAGTCAAACAAAATCGGGTGCACCGGGGATGGTTTCGCTGGATACGTTCTCCTATAAAGGTACCCCCTTTCTCGGAATTTCCTGCTGTAGAGGTCTTTTGCCATGAGCAGTTCTCAAATGTACACATTGTGCAGCTTGAGTGCTTACACTTTGCGCTGGGGTGCGCAACCAAAAAAAGTTATCAAATTTTGCAGTTCGCTTTTGTTCTTCGCCCAGCCTGGTCATCTCTTGCTTGTAACTTGGTCAAATTATCGCTATTCTTAGCAAAATCATCAAAGCACCAGTCTGCAATGCAAATTTCTCGGTATGATAACTTTTTTTTTCAAATTCTGTTCCCTCAACTGGGGCATACAGTTCTAAATTTTCCCAACTGTCCATTTGGATTGCTTTAATTTGGATTAAGGCTAGGGAAACCTCAAATTGATTTTTTTTTGGTTTGTATATTATCAAACGGTCGTTGTTTCAAGCAGGCCCTGGTTTCAGGATTCAGGAAGGTAGTCAAAGGCTCAAAGCATAAGCCGTTTTTCTTCTATGATAAACGTATTGAAAACTCTCAGCCTTGCCTAGTATTTTCTGACGGTTACTTCCATTGATCTATATATATGAGAATTTTTTTGTTACTTCTGCTCCATTAATTTATATTATTTAAGAACACATTTTATTCCTAATTTCTTATGAATATGTTGTAGTTATTTTTCCAATATGCTTCCATCACCTCCCTGCGAGTCAATTGTCATGTGCAGCTCTAGATGTACGAGCTGCTCATTTGGAGTGCTAACTTTGCAGTAAAGTGGAAATTGGCATTCAAACTTTTCTGTTTTCTATTGTTTGGTTTCTGATAAAATGTTTGTAGTTCCTACGGGGGCAGTAAAAGCACAAATGTGCCGTTTGGACCCCAACTCATTCTGGCCATTACTTCTGTCTTGTCACTAATTAACCTCCGTGTGAAAACTTCTGATCCATTTATTTAGTATTTATTCTCATTGGGAATGTGCTTCTTTGTAAGATTTTGTCTAAAGATGCTTTTAGCAATCCGAATGCATATGTTTTAAAATTCAGTCTTCGATGAATGTTCTGCTTGAGCCAGTTAGGAATATATTTGTCACTGATGATGTTGTTCGCATGAAAAGGCCAAAGTTGAGGGCTTGGCCTAGCAAAGTACGTTATCTTTTCACGGTTTATGCACTACAGTTTGTTCGATACACTACTAACCCACTTCTTACAAATTGTGTTACACATCATTTTCATTCTTGTAGCCTATCTTGTGCTTTTTGCTTGTTGGTAACATATGTTAGTTACACATGAAGAGAAGAACAAAGAAGCAATATTTTAGAAGTAATTAAGATGTGGACAAATTACAAGGTTGCATATGATTGATGTGATGGCTCTTGTGCTTTCGTGTTTACAGATTGATGATTTTGTAAAAGAATTACGTGAATATCAATACCACTCAAATGGGTTGTTGGATGCTCCGAAAGTGCTATCTGACATCGTGGAATCTCTTATTGGTGCCATATACCTTGACTCCAACTTCAATCAAGAAGTTGTTTGGCGGGTAAATGTCCCTCTCAGAATTGTCAGTTATTTCCTTTTTTTTCCTCAATCTAGTGGGCATATATAATACTTCTCTCTTATAACAGGTTTTTCGAAAATTGTCCGATCCATTTATTAGCCCCGAGACGTTAGGCAAGCATCCGGTAAGCGAGCTTTTAGAGTTTTGCCAAAAGACTCGTCGAGGCCTGAAAATAGTGAAAGATGGATGGGATAAGGATTTGAAGGTAGATGTATTGGTCGACGGAGAGCTGGTTGGAAGCGCTGTTTATGCTCAGAAGAAGGAGATAGCTCAGAACCGTGCCGCAAAGGCTGCTTTGGATAAACTAAAGGAGACGTTGGGACAACTCCCAGTTGAATCAGTCACCGAAGTTCATGAGCCCTTGGAGAGATTAAAACTTTGTGGACCTTTAGAGATACAGTGAGATGCGGAGGCACCGTCGCTGCAACAAATGGTTTTGCTTGTTTGTTTGTATTCTGGTTCATTTTTCCATTGTACAGTAGTATTTTATTAAGTTCCAGTGTAAATATTTCCGTACTAATCATTAAAAAAAATGGGCTTTTGGGCACTGAAAGCAAAGGGTGCAAGATCAGACTTGAAGTTGATTCATTCGTTTCAATATACAGCTTTATGTACATAGCAGATTGTGACTTGGCATACACTGTAGTATGTAGCGTAAATTTACAACTTCGATCTCGTGTATACCGAGAGATAGAATGTCGTGAGTGAACATATTCGTCATGGGGTGGGTCGACCAGCACAATTTGTACAAGCATGATTCGAGATGAACGTAACTCATATAGAACGTGAGGTGAGATCATGGCCAGTTACTCACTTGATCAGACTGTCTCCCAATATCACACACGAACACACACCCAGAGGTGAATAGGAGTGCCTCGGGGCAGCCAGCCTAATCGGTACCAAAATAAGCGATTAGTTTGTTGAAATTTATTTCGACTCCCCGTTGCATATGCAACCGGAATTTTAAAAACATATTTTAGAATGTCAAAATTTACAAAATGCCAAATTTGATACATGTTCACATTCTAAAATAGCAATACAAGAGAGAGGGAAAGCTAAAACGTGAGCAGCGAGTAGAAAAACGACGGACGACAATAGGCGCTGCTTCGCTGATGTCCATTGCTAGCTGGTCTTCAGATCAATTTATTCATCTTGGTGGTGTGCTCTGTGGTTCGCTCGGAGGAAGAAAGGGACCAAAGAGGGGATAGCTATGGTACTTTCTTCTTACTCTCTCACACGCATAACGAGCAATCAGACAGCATATAACTCGGTGGGATTTTGGAACTCGTCGTTTAGGGGGACCAATTCGCCTCTGACTTATGGGGCCCATCATCTCCAAGGCCCACCGCAATCCAACCACCTTAGAAAGGGAGAATCAAACTTCCACAAACAACAGATCCAATTTGGAACAGCTCGACGCGGGTACTCTAATCTACTAAATTAATCCTAGAGAAAAGTGCGTGGTTCTCGCCAGGGCAAGTAGAAGTTTCTCTTTCTTGGAACAGAACTGACCTTAGGGTGGTGGTAGCTGCCCGTCCCCCGAAATATCAAGTACTGCTTATCTAAGGTTAGGGCAATTGTGAGTCGAATCCCGTAGATAGGAAATTGCTTTCTTTGGGAAGATAAGCGTAGTACATTATGTGAAAAACGACATTTTTCGTGGCTTGTACAAAAAGAAAGAAAAAGACTCATGAAAAACTTATTTATCACAATTTTTATATAAGCCAAAACAATATTTTTTTCGCAAACGTGCATTTTTTTGTCGCAATTTTTGACATTTCACAATTTATTTAAATAAAGGTGCATATGCATCCGGGTCAAAAATACCTCTCTCGTTCGTTTGTGCGTTCGGTCCATCAGAGTGACGAGCTAAGTATTCCCCCAGCTATACCGCATCAGGAACTGAATTTGAACAAATTGTAGTTATCCATTCATTTTGTCTAGTGATGGGGTAATTGATTTCCAAAGTACCTCTACGTAAACGATGTTGGTTTTGGTTGTCCTTCATTTTGTTTATACATTTGGAATTTAACATCTGTTGGTATTTAAATTTCCAACTTTGAAATTTTGTCCGGTTGTGTGATGTTGAATGGTGAAAAGTTTGAATTATAACTAATGTGCAATTGGAGTTGAAATCACTACCGGAATCTGGCTATTTGTCGAACATCAAGATCTTTTGACGAGTGTCTTCTATTGGACACCGGGCAGAGTCAGCTATATGTCTTGTGCCTGAGATGACACACACTAGGAAAAGAGGAGAGTCTGAGGAGACACTCGTCACACGAGTTGAGGGCAAATCAACAAAGATGGTACGAGGCACTCGGCAAAGAAGCGACACACGTGTCCTCGGTAGCCACGGTTGACAGAAGGGAAACGGCGGTAACATTGCCGAGTGTCCCCTAACATGGAGTACTTGATGAACTTTTATCATTTTTTTCTTGGCTCAGCCCCCATATGTGTATTTGTTGGCTTCATCGCTATCCATGAGCAATTACAACTCCATAAATTGATCCAAAAGCCACATCCATGAGCAAGTGATGCTGGCAAGTGCACCTTGTTGTTATAGCTGTTTTTGAAATAAGGGTATTGAACAACAAGGAGATGAGGAAATGTTTTTTTGTCTCTCATTTATAATTTTAATCAAGCTGCAAGTTATCTAATCCAAATCAAATAAGAGTGTGTTGAAAATATTTGTGGATATTTGTGCTGAGTGTAAAAAAATATTGCATGGAAAACCAATAAAAGAGAACAAAGAATAAACGATGAAATGATTGGAAATTGCAATAGGGATAAAAGCCTTCTCATAAAGTATTGGATCCACCACTAGCATATCATGGAATTGAGTGAACTTATGTGTATTATGTGTATGTTATCTACGGGCGGCGGCCCACATAAAGATATGTCCTGAAATCTGGGTCACACTCGCAAACCACACAACCACTACTGGTCCTCATATATCCACGTCAGGTGGAGTACACTAGTACTTAAGACTTAAGAGTATCCGTGGATGTGAAGTAGGAACTTGGATCTCAGTTATTCCCATGTTGATAGTCATGAAAGGAGAGGGGTAATTTTTGTCACCGCTATACCCACAAACACCCCGTTTTGCACCAATGTTAACGACCTTCATATCTCTTAAGAAAATATTTTACAGTCAATGTTCGCACAGTATAATGAAGAACATTGCTACACTCTTTCGGGAATAGATTTATGTGGTTTTTATGGCCTCACAACAGCTCTGTTCATATGTTGGAAAATCTGAAGCCGCAAGGTAAAAATACTTAACGAGACGGTGGTTCTGGGAGGTGGTACAATCACCAGGCGGACATGCGCAACTGTACGAGTTGTCTTCAATGTTGTAGTGAACTCTGTTGCGTGAATTATCTCCTCACGTTGGCTCCCAACGAGGTGCTTATTCCTAAGGAAGGCTCTAATCAAGTGTTTTGCAAAAGACAGGCTGCTTCAAATTCAAAACCCAAAACCTAAAAAACAAACGTAGAAATGAAATAACAAAAAGAATAACGAGATGTAGTATGTCCGGGACTCCGGGTCGTCCGGCGCCTGTAGAGAAACTGAGAAACGCAGTACTGAACCTGCAAGAAGAAACGGACCTTGGACCAGCCCCTTTCCCCACCTACAGTAAGAAAGGGCGATTTCTTGGGCTCTCTCGCGCACCGCAGCTCGTCGCTGGCGATTCGCCCGATTCCCCGCCCTCCGGCAGCCGCTCCGGCGGCGGGAGGACGGGGAATCGACGGATCCCGATGTACATATAGTCTAGGGGTGTGTGGGTCGCTAGCCGGTGGCGCAGGGGTGGAGGCGGCGCGGCCGGATTGGCTTTTGGTGACGGCGGGATCCTCCTCCGTTGGTGCGGCTCCGGTGGAGCTCCGCCGCGGTTCTGCTGTCTTCGGGCTCGCTGCTCCTCGGAGTGGCCGAGTCTGGTCTTCCCCAACCGGAGTTCGCGGGGTGGCGTCTTCGGGTGTTGATGTAGTTGAAGAAGCTGATGTTGAAAGCCATGGCGTCCGACTTGATGCAGCGAGGTGGAGGCTCCAAGGAGTTCGAGGACCGATGACTTCCCGTCCGCGTGGGGACACCTCCGATCCAAGGCTGCGGAGAGGTGCTGCGGCGGCGCGCCGTCGGAACGTCTCGTTCGCGTCGAGGAAGACGGGTTCCAGGAAGGACTTATGTGTAATTTTGTTATTTGTGCTGGATCTTTCTGTAAGAACTGTGGCTTAATATATCAGCTCCTTTGTTTCGCAAAAAAAAAAAACTGAGAAACGCAGCCCTCCTCCTCTGGCTCTGGCGCCACCCAAGACGCGGCAGCCCAAAGCACAATTCGGGAACACCCACGCCCACGGATCCGCTTGACACTGACTCAGCCAATCACGTCACAGCGTTCTCCACCCTGCAGATCGACTCCGCGTGCCCAACCCCAAACAAAATCGCATCCGTCCATTCTCCACCAACCAATCCAACGTTTCAAACTTCGTCTCCAACATCCCGCCACTTCTCCCCAAAATTTCCCCATCCCGCCCACCACCTCTCCTATTTAAACCCACCACCGCGTCCATCCGTCTCCACCAAATCTCGAACCCTCCACCGGCGGCGAAGCAAAGCAACCAAGCCCCAGATCCCAGCCTCCTCCCCCGCCGCGCAGATGGCCCGCACGAAGCAGACGGCGCGCAAGTCCACCGGCGGCAAGGCGCCGAGGAAGCAGCTGGCGACCAAGGCGGCGCGCAAGTCGGCCCCGGCCACCGGCGGCGTGAAGAAGCCGCACCGCTTCAGGCCCGGCACCGTCGCGCTCCGCGAGATCCGCAAGTACCAGAAGAGCACCGAGCTGCTCATCCGCAAGCTCCCCTTCCAGCGCCTCGTCAGGGAGATCGCCCAGAACTTCAAGACCGACCTCCGCTTCCAGAGCTCCGCCGTCTCCGCGCTCCAGGAGGCCGCAGAGGCCTACCTCGTCGGCCTCTTTGAGGACACCAACCTCTGCGCCATCCACGCCAAGCGCGTCACCATCATGCCCAAGGACATCCAGCTTGCGCGCCGCATCCGGGGCGAGAGGGCCTAGATCTGGGTCGTACTGGTAGTGGCTGTTCTTACCTGCTTGTAGCGGTGTGTGTGGTGTTGATATGTCTTATCGTCTGGCCTGTTCGGTATCCCTGTCACATGTAGCTCGATGCTGAAATGAAATGGAAATGTTGTTGTCCTAAATATGTGTCTTTCTGCTGCATAGTCTATTATTTATATGTTCTCCTGTGTTGCTGTTAAGGGGATTGGATGATTCAGTGCTGTGCGATTTGGAGCCAAATTTCACATGTTCTTTGGCCTTTTATTGTTCTGAAACTTAGTGTTGAATTTCCCCTTTACAAGTTCTTTGGCCATGGACTTGATATTCATTCGCAGTTCAGATTGAATTGGATACTGTTTGTTGCTTGATGTGGATTAGCTGGAGGTGAAGAGGTGACAGATCTTGGTTCTGTGTACATTTGTTTGTTCCTCAGATTTTTGCTAACCATCGCTGTACAACTCAACAGTTTTATTGTTACCATAGCATAATCTATGCTCCTTTCACTTGTCAACTGCTGTGTTATCATCAATAGCTACATCTGGAGAGTTGGGTTTCCTTGCAATGATCTCTTGCAGGTTTAACACATGCACTATCTGTGATGCTGCAGAGACAGCTCTCATATCAGGTACATTTTGGATACCCTGAATTCTCATTGCCAAATGCCAACAGAAATTTAGGATGGAGCTTCCAGACAGGAAGAGAATGAGATGAAAGGGAATCCAACTCTGCTGAAACCATTGCCGAGTGAATGTGGCACTGGCCAGGAGAACAAGGTTATGGCATCTTCCATGATGCATATCAGTTTTGCCTTCTTTCATTTATTTTTGTTGGGTCGTTGCTGTTCAACAGGTTCTTCTTTGCACTAGAAGCTCTACTGAGATATGTAGTGGACAACCAGAACGTTCTTGTTCCCTGTTAATAACTTCTCTAAATGACAGTACATGGATTATGGTCCCTGGAATTCGTAGTTGTAGTAGCTGTTTGTGTCTTCGGTTGGTGGCGTTGATATGAGAGATCACCTGAGATGCAATTGCAGCTATCATCTGAGGCTGCTTGTTGTGCTAATTTAACTTGGGACATAACTGAAACTTCAATTAATTTGGAATGGGTTGAATATATATGAATGTTTATGAATTGGTTGGCCTCGTTATCCATATATATCTAAATGAGTATATATAAAACTCCTAGCATACAGCACAACACTCTGAAAAAGAATTTGATTACTGATAGAGTAATAAGTGCGTAGAGTATTTCCTTGGCATAATATGCATTCTGGTGGAAATGCATTTCGCATTTTTTTTCCTAGCTGTTGAAAGCAAAGGAAACTATTCAAAGCCAACGATCCCATTTAAGGAAAAAATTGAGAAAGATGAAAGCGCAGCGATTTGGCACATATACGATTAGGATATCTCATCTCTCATTAAAGAGTACTGGTCCAAACTGAACTAGCAAGTCAGTACTAAGCTTAGTGGGTAAATTATATTTCGGCCAAATACTTGTTACTAAGTTTCAATTGACAACCGTTTCACAGAAAATAGAGTCCAGGCTTCGCGCATTTGGCCAAATAAATCACACGTCCCAGTTGACTTCCTAACCAATGTGGCAAATATTTGCCCTTAACAACTCACGGTAGCGATCATCCACCTAACCGGATGATGACACCATATAAGGTCATGACTCCCAGTATAGATGGAACTAGGTTGCAAACAAAAATACCTGACCACCACCCCATAGAAGGCCAGATCTTCCGTAGATAACCTGACGATTACACATACACCATAAGCAGCTATACAGTCTCATTAACTTGCCTCTCCATCTCTCCAAAGGAACCAAGGCAAGCGAAATCTTCCTTCATGGTTGGTGCATACATTTGAAAACACAAACACCACATTACAAAAAAGCATGCTTGGCTGTCTTAACTACATATAATCATTGGCTACAGTATTCACGTGAGTTTGTATCAGGGAGATTCCAGATTATTGTTAACACATCTCTCTACTGCTGTGATGACTACCCCATGTAATTCTACAAATACCACCTACGTATGATGTCCTCATCATTCGAGAGCCAATGAGAATAAAGTTAACACATATAATGGAACCAAAATTTGTTTTCCTCTTCTCCCGAGGAATCACTCTGCGCTCTTAGTCGCCTTATGTGCATTCACAAGCTGCATCTGTACATCTTGGGAGACGGTATTGTGCTCCATATATTCCATTGTAAATTCGCCTTTTCCCTGCAGGACAGATGCATAAACAAAATTAAACATTGAATTAATTGGGAAAACCATGATGCTTGTTTACTTCTTTGTGTTTAGACAATCCTTTTCCCTTAATGCCCCCACCGAAGTCGAAATCAAAGACTCTGAGAAACATGGGAGTGGCATGGGTTTATAAAACATGCAGGTATTATTGATTACATGTATGAGAAGTGCATTGTAGTGCCATGGAAGGTTTCATAAACATGTGGACGAAAACAGTAGGCCGGAATAAACCATGCTGTTCTCACAGCTCCAATATGCGACTTTTCTACAGCAATATTGTACGTTCACCAGTGAAAGAAAACAACCTGGACAAGCCTACCAAAACGTCTTATATATTGGAACAGAGGTAGTAACTATCTAATACTTTTTAGTAAGAGGGCTGTCAACTATTCAAAAAGGGTCCATGTGTAGCATTGTCTCTAGGTCAGTCGGGCCCATCAATTAAGTTCAACCTGTCAGAAATTTTACATATATGCTGGTAGATTAATTTTACATATAGTTTGGTGCCTCAACTATCACAAGCCTGCAAAAAAATGTAGATCGCACAATCACAGGTGACTGAATTCTAGGAAGAGACTCTCGACTACGAAGTATAGAAAAATATGGCAGACATCAATTGTCTTGTATGGTTCTTGCAACCAAAGATGAAGTTGATGTTAGATTTTGGACATGGCACTACATCACATCCAGGTCATCTACTCATCTCATAGTTTTCTTCACAATTTTTGGTACAAAGTAGCACCATGCACTTTGTTATAAGGTATAGCTATCATCCACAACATGTAGCAGATCATAATACTGGTTACCAGGGGAACACTGAAAATTGCTGCTGCAGACTACTTTGTAAAGAACATAATAACCTTCTTTGGTTTCCGAACATCGACTGCTAAGTGAACAGTAAGGATAACGAGCATCTGAATAATCATGTTTAATGCCAAACGAATTTTAAGAATGAACATCACGTAGACTCATAAAGAACAAAATATGACCTGTGTCATTGAACGAAGTGCTGTCGAATATCCGAACATATTGTTTAGGGGTACCTGAAAGAGAGTAGGATGAGAGGCTAAGTTCAATAAGAATATTCACAAATAATGCACAGTGTAATTTGACCTAACATCTACATTATGAATTTACAAAGTATATATGTTCCTCTTACACAATCTACTGGTAATAGCATGTCTATTAGTGTGTGTAGGTCAAATGATGAAAGTTCAAGCTGTTGCTAGAGAAGATCAGTACAACCTCCAGCCTAGCACCCACTCACCGAATAAAAACTTACTTTTAATGTCACAGGGGTAGTCCAGCAATTAATTTCCTATTGCTTTGGTTGTTCTTCGAGACATTTATGGCTAAAAGCTACAGAAAGAGCTAGCAACGTTGATTACTACAACCGCTCATGACTGCTAACCACCATCAAATCTTCCAGTTTATCACGAGCCCAATACTGTAGGACTATCCGTACTACACGAAGCAAGAAGAAACTGGAAGGAACAAGGCTTACGTACATGGCATACTACAACCGTGTCATCTCCTTCCTGATCATTTCCAACAATAATACCTTTCCTCCTGTTTAACACATAAAACAAAAGTAAATAGATTTAATACGGCTTCAAAGATGAATGAGTGTACAAAATACAAATTCCATAGCCCTCATGGAAATCAGTTGGCCCAAATATCACCGAGGCACAATGACATGTTGTGAACTTGTGATACCAGAACCAATTTGCTACTATCACAGCCTATGGTATTCCAGCAAAATATGCCATGGCAAGTGCTAAGGACACAATTATCCCATTTAAGTAAATTGCATGCAACTATCTGTATTTCTTAAGTACAAAGGAACATTTAGCATGACATCATTATCTTATATGTTAACCCTAGCTCATTGAGAAAAAGAACTCACTTGTTTATGTCACCAGTCACTGTACCCTGGAACTCTGTTGGAACTTTCATTTCCACCTTCATCACGGGCTCTAATATGACAGGTTTAGCAGTAGTATAACACTGGAAAAAGAAAGAACAAAGTTATGAACAGAGTTATGACAATAGGTAGAAATGACATATGCACCCCCAGGGAAGTGGCTATGCTCACCTGTCTAAAAGCATAGATAGCAGCCAGCTTAAACGCAAGCTCACTGGAATCCACTGCATGTGAAGCCCCATCAGTCAGGGTAATTCTGATATTCTCGACCGGATGACTTATCAATGTGCCCCTACGGTAGCCAGCATGCAAATAAAAATTATCACTCCCTAACCAAAATGCATAATAGCTTGATTAGTGAGGAAGAGATAAGACTCACGAATTGCAAGCTTCTTTGAAACCCTTCTCAATCGCTGGGATGAAGTTGGATGGAATTGCTTGTCCAATAATCATGTTCTCAAATTCGAATTTAACATCGGAATCTGATGGAAGAGGCTCAATGTACCTGCACAATGTTGCTTCTTATCATGAAACTCCAAATGAATTATCCTAAATACTTATTTGCAAACCAATCTCAGATAAGGTAAACTGGGAGCATCACTTTTCAACTTAAAATTTGCCAGGTGCTAACCCAAGTATTGTATCCTAAATATTTATTCGCAAACCAATCTCAGATACGGTAATCTGGGAGCATCAGTTTTCAACTTAAATTTGGCAGGTGCTAACCCAACTATGGTAACCTCATGTATATCCAGATCAGTGAACTGTGCAGTGTTGCCACAAAATAGGCAGCACAAACATTTAGGAGCCAAGATCGATATTACACACCAACAACAAATAGTTCAGTCAGTAGGTAAAATGTACATGAGTGTGTTACAAAACTAGAGGATCTGACCTCCAATATACGCATCAAGTGGCCTTCATGACAAATCATAATCATCTTTTAAATGAGGCATATAGACTAAGAAAACCATGATATGATACTACTTAATGACTAAAGAAAAAATGTCAACACGACACTGATGAAATGAACTTAAGAGGGTAAGTATTCCAGAATGGTGGAAGTTAAAGTAGCAGAAGTATAATTTAATTCCGATTTAGTTTAACCAGTTTAAAAGATCACTGTAACTATTCTTGTATTCTCATTTGGGAGAAGTATCTTTTATGAGATAATATTAAGTGACTGCACTACATCATCCATTTGATATTTGCTGGCCATATATGATCGTCTGGAGCTCCCTGAGGCACTTAAGAGTACCAGGGCACAGTTCCAATCTTGTTCGACTCCCCCAACACTAACCATACAATATTCAACTTAAGTGGGAACTGGTGGCAGGGCTTAAAAAATATGTCCAGAAACAGTTTGCAGCTAAAAGATATATGAACAATAGGTGTTCCCACATATATGCATCACAAAGTAGTACTCGCACGAAATGATTGACACAGAATTGTCTAAATACAGATCTATCTAGACATATTTTAGTGTGTAGATACATCCATATTTTGATAAATCCGTGTCAACCATTTCCCATCAGAGAGAGTAACATTTTGGAACCAACAGATAGATGGCATAAAATGGATATTAATTGGCCAATAACTACTTGATTTGAATGAGCTCACCCACAGACTCGTCCATATTGACCTTGACCACCAGATTGCTTTTTGTGCAGGTAATCAAATTCAGCACGTTGGGTAACAGTTTCCCGGAAGTTCACACGAGGTTTCCCAACCTTTGCATCAACCTACACGAGTTAAAACAAATCACATTTTTCAGAATTTCAATATATACAAATGTACAGCAGTGAGTCAGACGTGTACATCAAGAATATTTAACAAGCAGCCTAGGCTTCCCACCTTGGCGCACGCATGCCACCGATATATTTCCGTACCATGGTAATGTCTGTTTGACTAAGAATTGGAGATATGCGAAAATGTATTCTTGATATTTAGTCTCCTAGGAAATACGATTTGTCTCAACTTTGACTGTCAAATGTCTGTTGCACTGTTGTTTTAAGCATAACTTTTAAACTTTCTGTAACTGTTGTTGCGCAGACGCCTAGGTGCCTTGCTTCTGCTAACCTAGCGTCCCATAGCACCGTTTAGAAAATTTGTTATCATTATTACTACTCATTCTTACTCCTCATTCTTTAAAAAACTGATGTTTCAGAAGCAATCGAGTAAGAAGTTATGTTTTGACCATCAGCGTATATATATAAATTATCTGGTGACAGATAACATGCTAATTGAAAACAATGCTTGTTTTTTGCTATTTTTTTCCACAATAATTGTTTACTAATATGTAGCTATAGGATCCAATGGTCCAAGTACCACCTCGAGAGCGCTGAACAATTTAATCAACATGGGAATGCAAAAAAATGGGTTGTATAGCTGTTTGATTCCCAGGCCCAAAACATGGCAAAACTGCAAATGACCTTTTGCACTGTTAAGAATAAAATAGATAGACCGTGTTACTGGATTATGTTGTGGGCATCTATACTCCATGTTATCTAGCGGCTAGAGTTAGATCAGCATGCATCCTTAATCGAAACAATGAAGAGGAGCTGGATCCAAAGGTTAACGGTTTACGGAACAGTTCTAAGTTTTTAACAGCGCAGCCTCAGATAAACAAGCTTCCAGCGAAGTTAACAGACGTTCATGTATTAAATGTGTTTTCCCAAATAGGCGAGGAAGCCAAGCTTGTCCTTGAACAAATTGTTTGCGTACCTTGTACTCTCTTCTGATGCGTTCAACATAGATATCCAAATGCAACTCACCCATACCAGAAATAATTGTCTGCAAGTACAAGTAATGCTTTAGAAACTTCTTGATTATAGAATAAAACAACAAAATAGTTAGCAGAACAAACCTGTCCACTCTCTGGATCCAGACCTACGCGGAAAGTAGGATCTTCTCTCTGGAATCGATTCAGTGCTTTTGAAAACTGAAATTTTACCGTAATTAATTATTCAACACATTCAAGATATCAAGTACAAAAAATGGATCTTCAGAACAATAGATCAGTTACTTGTCCTCCAGAATCTTTAGATATCGGGTTAACAGCCAAGGACATCACAGGTTCAGCCACGTGCATTGAAGTCATTGTATATTTCACCGACCCATCTGTAAATGTATCACCTGTTGATCCAAAAAGTGAGAAATCAGGCATTGAATACAAAAGATGGTAGCATAAATCGAAAAAAATATGGTACAGAAATGACTTTGAATATTCGGTTGCTTATCAATTTTACCTGACGCACAATCAACGCCAAACACAGCAACAATCTGGCCAGCATGTGCTTCTTGAATATCCTACATTGACCACAAACAATAAAGATGATAGCCCATAAATTGATTTGTAGTATAGAACATTCTTCAATGTTGACCAATTAAACAGTTAATATTCAGGCGCTAGCTTTAAAATAAGGTGCAACTTACCTCCATCTCATTGGAGTGCATCCTTACTAATCGTGGAACCTGGACACAGTAAACAGCAATCAGATCAGAGAACGCTAACCTTTTAAAATCACCGCAACACAACAATTAAAAGTCGAAATTAAAGCAGATTGAACGTATCAACTGTTATCCTGATATGGTTACTATTTTCTACAAGTATTTCAGCTAACGCATACTGTTGTTGACAGGGGTTCATGCCGTACCCCAAACGGATGTAATATCCAACAAGTTGTTACAAGCCAAAAGGGCTGACACACTTGGCCTGTCTACAAAGTGACCCAGATACTTACGCCAAAATCAGCCCCTGTATGGGGCACGAGATATGTTAAGCCTCCGGAAGACTGGACATCGGAAGCGCCCGTGTAACAGGACATGTCAAGCCTCCGGAACACGAGACACGGAAACCATCTAGGATATATACATGAGATGTCAAGCGAACACAAGGCATGGAACGCGCCTGGGACACAGGATATGTCAAGCCTCCGGAACACGGGATAAGGGAAGCGCACAGGATGCGGAACACGTGAAGCCTCCTCATGCCAGGGCACAGGGCGCACACGCTCATGGGCCCTTGCTGCAGTAGCAAAGCTTGACATGAGGTCTGGTGGAAGGTGCTGAAAAAGGCCGAAATACCCACCTCACGCAAGAAAAATTAAAAGAAATGCCCAAGGGGAAGAATGCAATATGTAACTTAAAACTAGAAGCTCCCCACACCCTAGACAAATGCTAGATTGCCATAGGATATTCGTGTAATAGATAACCTATCTCCCTTGGCCATGTGAAGAGAGCCAATAGCAATACCGTAAGTTAATATGTTAAATGTTACTAAACAGGGAGGCACCTTGATCTGTAGCGAACACTCCTAAACACATGGCGGATGCCTACTGAATTCTGCTAAGTGAATCCTACCGTGCTCAGACCTGTGTGACGGAAAGGATGGAAAGTAAGATCCTCTTGGGCATTATGTCACATTTTCTACTTTTTCTGTATTACGGCAGTATGTTCACCACAGTGATTACAGACTCACGTCTCTATGATATAGCAGTTATAATGCAGGAGCGTTATAGCTCACAATTTTGAATGTAACTTTTTAACCCTCTTTGTTTTTTATCTTCCACTAAAGTAAGCCCCTCTCATTTCTTCATAGAACAATCAATCTATCTATACTAGTGTACGGTCCCTCAAAATACGAAGTATTGGCATGGTCAATTGTTTAAGGTAACCTTTTCTTCCCCATTAAAGTAAGCCGCCTCTCATTTCTTCACAAAATAGTTAGTATATAGTAGTGTATGGCCCCTCAAATACGAAATATTGTCATGGTCAATTGTCAAAGATGTGCTGAAAGAATAATATGGCAAGACAACTACAACTTCAACGTCTTTGTTGGGATTTATAATTAATTATAGGTCTTACTTTAATTTTTTTTCCTGTGTTCACGTTGTGTATGAAGTCACCCTTCCGAATCACACCTTCATAGATTCTAGGTCAGTAAGAAGAAATGATTAGTTCAGAAGCAAAAGAATGTCTCCAATACAGAGTAATAATGCAGGATAATGCAACGAAGTTGGTTTGTAGAAGATCCATAATCACCTTAGATATGTCAACTGACCGAAACGACCTTCCTCAAGCTTAAAGGCTAATGCTACAAGTGGCCCAGCTGGAGTTCCAGATAATAAGACCTAACAATCAAACCAGGTGGCAATTCAGTTGTGAAAGCTAATAAAACGTAGTTCAATTGTAAGAGCTTCATCAAATATAACAGGCAGGTATGGTGAATACTCTTTACTTACAAAAAACTTGAGACTTTATCTACTTTACAAAAAAATTCCATCTCTCCTCACTTTTATTGTAGGATGAGTGGTGGAAGATGTAAAGTGCCATAAAGCGCATAAAGGAGAAACAATTGTACCATAGTTACTCAATTAAATATATTGAGATTGTGTTTTACCTTCTCTTCTGAATTGTTTTGGTCAAGGGCCTGGTTCTCAACTTCCAGTGGGCAAGGTAGATAGTCAAGCACACCATTAAGAAGAGGTTGAACGCCCTATAAAACGAGTCACAATTATCAAACATGTACGCGATGAAACACCAATGACAACACTGTTAGCATCCTATCATTAACACTACAGATGTCAACTGCAGGTTCTTGAACAAAACTACTAATCCAAGAGTGCTCATAAGAACTGTGGACGATCTTATCAACACCTAAACCACCAAAGTATGACAATCAGTACAATCTGCCGACTAAATGTGATCGATTTGAATAGCCAAGCACCTTTATGTCTGCATGCAATTTGGCTTCTGTTCTATAACTGTGCTGGCAAAGAAGACAGCAACACAAAGCAAAGGCCCAACCCAATAATATCATATGTTACTATTCTTCTACACTTCTTTAAAGTAAGGCTCTAATGACCTCCAAGAAGTGCATGCATGTGAGCATGTTAAATCTACAGCGCTATGATGAGCGTAAGGTAATTACAAAGAGAAAATGGATTTCACTATCAAGGTCCTAGCTCTTAAACGTCAGTATCTTTTTCAAGTTTGACATTTGCTTGCAATTGTGTTGTGCTTGATTGAGAACAGTTATACTGCAAGCAAGATCACAAGATGAAGATTGGTGGCTACAAAGATCACAGACATCCATAGATGAATAGATGATAGACGACATGAAGAATTAATTGGCATAAAACAAATACCCATTTTTGTAACACTAAATTTTAACTATCATAAAGGTATTTAGGACCTTCCAGTATTAACGGCAACTGAAACAACACAAAAATGAAAAGAACCAGACAAAGGACAGAGGGTGCAGCTTTTTTGTTGAGATTAGAAAGTGCAGCTACAGACCTTATTTTTGAATGCGCTTCCCATGTATACTGGTATGAACTTGCGTGCTATTGTCGCCCTTCGGATAGCCGCCTGGTAGAAAAGAAAATAAGATACCAAAAGGGGTACAAATCAGTTAGGAACTTACTGAGTTACGAACTCTATGCTATTCCAAAAGACAGCATGATACAACTAAGGAAATCGGCAAAGGCATTATAAGTGATTTTGACCATAATTTATGTCAATAGAACTGCAAGTATGATCATAACTATCATAATGTTAAAGTACATGATCTATCACAATTTCAAACATGTAAAGATAACAGTCTCCATATATTAAAGATATAGACCTTATATATTTTTGCCTTCAGCAATCTCAAATGTCCACTAAAATATGGTCATTATGAAAAACACTAGCAACAGACTGCGAATTTCTTTTTTAACCAACAAAACGTATTGACATCGCATGCATTCAATAATCATTTTACAGATTTGAGACAATGTAAGTTGGTAGTATTTAACACGATCAGCAGGTAATCCAAATATCATTTTCAACTTGACTTATCATTGATGGCACACTCTTAAGTTGTTTAGAAAATTAAGTCCACTATCCTGCACAATACATTAAATATTTTAATATGGCTTGTTCAATTAGAAATGAAGCCCATTTGCCCCCCATTAAACTTTGCAAGAAAATCACATAATCTTCAAGCTACAAAACCCAGTATTTAAACCGAAAACAAGGTTCATTCCACCCTGAGTTGGCTTGGGAGGAAGGTTTCACCAATATGGAGGCAATTTGGTATGTCTACAGGTTACATCACAAAATTTATAATGGTGCTATCCTTAGCAGGTTTAGCAAATAAAACTTCCTCCACAAACAAATAAGAAATCAAAGTACTCAAAAAGTAAGTCATCTATGTAAGTTGCTCTCCTAGAAATATTTAAGGACGCGAACAGCAAAATCCAAAGGGTTAAGGGGTTAAATAGTCTTGTTCCTTCAACATGGTTGCTGTTTAGCAGCTGTAGCTACACATATGTTTCGAAAGATGTAGCCATGATCTGCAGATGGATTGCATGCTCATATAAAATGATATAAGGACGTAAGTTAAATGAACCTTAAGCTCATCGGCTGATATTGGCTCATCACTGAGAAAAGCTTCCGCGAGCTGGTCATCGACTTCTGAAACAACTTCAATAAGTTCCCGTCTCTTCTCCATTACTAAATCTTGCATGTTGGATGGTACATCAGATGCAACAACCTCCTGTCTGCACATTAGAAATAATGTGTCATCCAAGATTCGAGATACCTATAGCCCTCACAACTAAATGCTTATGAAGAACAGGGACATACCCACTTCCACCCTCGAACTTTAAAGCCTTTAACTCCACGAGATCCACAAGGCCCTCAAACTCCTCTTCCAATCCTATTGGCACTTGTACAGCTGCACTTTGGTGACGTAGTTTGGCCCGAGCCTTGAATAGAACACAAAAGAGCAATACTCAGCTACAGAAACTGATAGCAACAGAGAACTGCAAGACACCTCACCAGAACTATAAAAACTGGACATGATATCAGAAAAAATGACAAGCCTGAAAGTAAGTCTAGCACCAAGATGTAAGCCTGGTCTAAACTGCACACAATAAACAAGAACGCAAAGCATGTGACCATTGTTGTGGAGGTTTTAAAATATTTGGAACCAATATACCCATGGTAAATGTCAATTTACCACCAAGGACGTCGGTGCATTTTTAACTAAGCACTTCAGTGCAAAGCAATATTCAACTGCAACTTCTTCAAAATTCAAATGCAAAAGAAAACGTTTTTTTACATGCCTTGTTCTGTATTAAACAAGTATAATTAGCTAGCACTCTGATTCTAGCATGGCATGAAGAAGTTTCCTCACAGAAAATATACATCTTATAGACATGTAATGGAATTTTACCCACTCCCACCAAGAGGAAATATGATCCAGAAACATCAAAGGAGAGAGCATAAGCCTCTCACTCCTCATAGTAAAAGCATTGCTACCACAGAAGTCAGCCTGACACTCACCTGATTGAGAACTCTCCATGGATCAGCTCCCATACGGTCCAACTTATTAATAAATGCGACCCTTGGAATTTCGTATCTTTTCATTTGTCGATCAACAGTAATTGATTGACTTTGTACGCCACCAACACAACATAGCACAAGTATAGCACCATCAAGAACACGGAGGGCTCTTTCAACCTCAACGGTGAAATCCACGTGACCTGGGGTATCGATGATATTAACCTGCAATCGATATAACACAAGAACAGTGTAAGGTATGTCAAACAAAAGCATTCAGATAGGACAATACAAAGGGATAGTGATCAATGCTTGTACACATGACAATAAAACAAAGTTGCTTCTGAGGGTCAGTTCTTAAGTTCGGCTGGTACTAGCTACATGCATGGTTTTGATGTATCTGTCTCAACCAGTCATACTGACGCAAACCCAAAGATCCTAGTTTGAATCCCAGTGGTCGCGGGGCCGTATTCTGGTAAAAAAACTAGCTACTAGAGAAGCAGATGGAACTTTAACGACTTGGCTCAGGTAGCTTTATCAACTCACGTCGACAGTTGACCCTTGCAACGAAAACATATGTCTATCAAAACGACTCCTTTGATTCTTTTAAACAGTCCACTGACATCAAGCACTTACGTCCACACTAATAATAGCCCGGGGAGAATTCATAAACGGCACACTTCAACAAGAATGAATGGCTCTTTGGTGGTGGTTAGTAAGTAACTCGTCCATTTTTCTCAATTTCATCCCTATCTTATGCAAATTTGCCATTTGCTTCGTCTCTCCCCTGACCATGGTTTTATATAGTTATTGGGGTACTTCATTCATGTCATCAACAATGCTCACATGTTTAAGAATGAAAACTCAACAATCACATTATCCTTATGTCTCTTTCTTTTGCATTTCCATGAATAACACCATGTGGCATCTTGATTAATTTTTCGAATTCTTATCCCATTTCATAATGTTTGGACATACCGTGTCAAAAATAAAAGCCAATCAAACCAGAAGAGTTAAATTATCCCTCATTTTTATATGCCTAACTCCTTGAAGCAGCAATAGATTCTGGGGAACTTGATGGCACAAATCTACACCCTGAAAATTGTTGACTGGACCACTTTAACATGATGTGCTAGACACATCGAGGCAGTAAAGCTACATGCAGCAACATACTACTGCAATACTCTAAAACAAAAGATCTGGGTCAATATCTCAACGAAACATTGAACATGTTATAAGCAGAGTGGAACATGAAATCCAGAGGTTTAACACAAGACTCTTGCAACTAACACATAAGAAGTACAGAAACTAATTATTGTCCTAAGTTAGTGCCGAGTATTTATATTGCTCAGCTTGGTTTTAATATTTAACTCCAGGCGACAGGAAGATATTGTGTTTAACTGTTCATACATATCATATGTTAGTCAAGACGGACATACCCAGGAGAGAATAAACTTTGCTAATCAGCTACTCCCTCCGTTTCCAAATGTAAGATGTTCTAGGTATTTCACATTTTGTCTAGAACTCTAGATGCATACTAAAAAGAGAGAACATACACGCTAAAACATGTCTAGATACATTTGTATAAACGTGAATGTAGACAAAGGCTGAAACATCTTATATTTATGAACGGAGGAAGTACCAAACATTGTTGCATCGTTATACTTCCTAGTGTTTTGCTGTTTTCGAGCTAATCAGTTAGTATTTACCAACAGCATTTTACACGTTATCTTACACATCAGCTAATCAATTTTGGAAAATATAAGTTGATTTGTGAAGGAAACCTACAGTAAACACAAATTTACGATATGTATATGTCTCGTACTGATTAACAGAAATTAGTGACAGTAGCCCCGGATGTTGAATGGGCATGAGCTAACAACAATATGAATTATCGTATGATTGTACTTTTTTTCTTTACACAGGAACCAAACAGCAGTGATTAAGTTGATCAGGTCAACCAGAAATGGGCCAGCTAAAAAATGAGCAAGGCGAGGAGAGAAATGGACCTGGTATCCGTTCCAGGTACAGTAGGTAGCGGCCGACTGGATAGTGATGCCCTTCTCGCGCTCGAGGTCCATGGAATCCATCTTCGCGCCGACGCCGTCGCGGCCACGCACCTCGTGGATCTCGTGGATGCGGCCGGTGTAGTAGAGGACCCGCTCCGTCAGCGTGGTCTTCCCGGAGTCGATGTGCGCGGAGATGCCGATGTTCCGCATCCGATCCATGGACTCCCGCCAACGCGCCAGCTCCTTGTCGTCTCCCCGCGCCGCCCGCATAGCCGACGCCGAGGACATCGCCCGCCGGGCCGACGCCGCCGCGGCCGCGGCCGCGGGCGAGGGGGCGTCGGCGAGGGGCTGGAGGAGGAGAGAGAAAGGGCGGAAGGAGGAGAGGAGGTGGGAGGCGGAACGCCGGGCCATGGCCATCGCCGCCTAGGAAATTATCGGCGGCGGCGGCGGCGGCGGCGGCGCGGGGCTTTGATCTGGTTTCAGTTAAACCCTAGGGAGTTCGTATAAAAGTCTGAAGCAACTTCTCTCGTAGAGGATTCATTCAGAAATGCGCCCTTTCTCTCGTAGAGGCCTGACCGCCTGACGGAGTACAAGTTCGGTAGGCCGTAGGCGAGGCAAGCTTTTTTTCTTCAGATTTTATTATACTCCACTGATCAGTTTATAAGAGAAATCTGACCAAAAAATCATACACACCTACATGACAGTATGTGACCTATCGGTTTACAACACTTTCCCACAAAAAAGAAAACAAAGACTCCTCTTGTCTAACTCCCGACCAAGAATGGTGAGGGATCACGAAAACAAAAGAGTTTCACAAACGAAACACGACATCTTCGAAGCTCGACCATGACCCCAGGGCGGCACGCGTCAAGGATGAACAACCCGCCCATAGCGCCTAGAAGAAATAATCGGCGAGTGGACGACATGACAACACTACTGTTTTGGGACTCCATGAACAAGTCGAGGAGTGCCTCCGAGGGGAGGGCAACAACGTAGGGCCCGTGATGTTCCAGTATTATTGTTATAGCGATCATATTATCTCCATGAGAACATGATCGAAGCGCCTATAATGTTGTGCTCCCTACTTACATGTTCTTCTTCACCTGGGATCAAGACTTGATTCATTCAACATGTTATAAGCTAGATGAATAAGCTGCAAGCCATTGACCACATTCTCCGAAGTTAAGTTGGGGGTCTGTCGAAATCATATCAGATACACATGGTTTTTTCTTACTTTGCCTTCATGAAGGAAATAACCAACCATTTTCTGAGCAGATGGATCTAATTACCAAGTCAGAAAGGGGTGTGGCCACACATGGCGATTTTGTTTTCCTTCAACTACTAACTCATGTCACCGCTTCAAAGTACGCGTGATGACTATTCTTGGAGCAGTTTTATGAAGCGTAAGTTTCTACATTTTGACACTTATCTCCACTACTAATAAACAAGCGAACTGGAGTTAGGCTACAGCCACCCCGCGTAGTGTACACAGGCTGAAATGAACCATCAGATTAGCCCGGCTGATTAGATCTAACGGACTGGATTGTTCTAAGTTGTCTCGGGTGCATGTAGCAAATAGTATTGGCGGACCATATGCCGAGCGGACGAAAACTTCCACCGCGTGCATCCTAATTACTGCCAGGTAATCCGCCGCAACACACGATCCAGATCGATGCAGTCCGCCGCCACCAATAACCTGCGATTCCCCGACTCTGGTCGACCCTCTGCCGGCGCCGGCGGGGGCCAAGCAGCATACCGCACCGGCGGTGCTGGCACTCCGGTCTCCGGCGCATGTACTCCGCGCTTCCGCGTATAGCCCATCGGCATCTACCCAGAGTCAGGCCTCTCCCTTTCCAGTCAACCGCCAATGTCTCCGATCGTGCACTGCCGGGCCTGCGCCACACCACTAATTTGCCCCTACCACCATTTGATTAAGCGCAGCATCGCTCTTTCCTCGATGGCCACGAGCGCCTCTATTTGGAACTTCTTGCAACTTCTTGCGGTTGATTTGAGCTCAGAGCACAGCCTCGCCCTTCTATCCATGATATCACAGGGACTAAAATGGAACCCAGTGGAGTGGATTTATAGGCGCAATGACCGGCGACGCGATGAAGTCGAGAATGGCACGACCAAGTGGAGATACTACTGGGCAACGAATCTTCAGTGGTATGTGGTTTTCGTTCCCAATTGCATTATTTCTGCAGTGTATAATTTTCCTTTCTCATTATTTCTGTGCCTACACGAAAGCATCTGCTCTGACGCTGCCCTGCAGTTGATGTTCAACGTCACCCCTACTCCATTTCTATGGATGAGCTCAAGTTCATCTAATTTTTTTTCAGGTAAATGACATGTGTGCCGGACAGCTGCTTGTGCTAATTCCCAACTAGAACTGTTTCTTTTGGCGATACATTTTGTTCAAGAAATGGGTTTTTTATTTGATCAGTATGTCTTTGTGTAATGTGAAAGTGTTGGATTCACGTATATATTTTGTGGTGCTGATAGACACGATGTTGCAGGCGGCATGTTAACTGAAATGCTACTAGGAGGATTTGGTTTTCATTCAGGTGTCTGTGTAGCTCTCATTCTCCAGTCCCGGAGGTTATCTCAAATAGAAGTCATATAGTTTGATTAATTGGCATGCTCGCGGACTGCCGTCCCCCGCCATGAAGTAGGTATTTATTTGGTTGCAACCCGTTCGATAGGGGATTATAGTGATGCCCCCTACCTGCGAAGCAGTTACTTTGATGTTAACTGAACTAGGAAACATGCCCGTGCGTTGCATCGGGGGAGAAAAAATATATATCAACGAAGCTTACAAAGTTCTTGTAGGTTCTAAATAAAATTATATTCCAACTCATGTCCAGAGATAACAAACATCATTAAGTTCTGGTGGGTTCTCATTAATTTCTTACAAAGCGTCTGTTTTTTAGCACTTGGCCAATGTGAAGAATTCAGCTTGTAATGGCCCTTTTTGGTCAAGTGGAAATCAAGCTTCTGATGTTTGATGTGGCGGTGGTAATTGGCCTTAAACAGTCATATATCGATCGTCTATGTGCTGCTCCTTAAAGCCTATCTGCCTTGCATCCATTTGACCAGCGGTGGCGACCGGGTCGCGCAGTATGTACCAGAAAGATTTAACCCCTCAAAGCTGCAGTTTATTGTTTTCTTCAGAAGAATCATTGTTTGCGGAGAAAATATGCTGCACCCTTCCTGCCATTTTTCCAGGGAGAGGTCGGACAGTCCTCGGCTGAAATCTCTCATCGAACCAAAACCTCTGTTGTCGCAAAGTTGAACGATTAAAGATAGAGGGTGATGTGGAAGATAAAGGGATCTAAACAATCAACGATATGAGGAAGCAGAAGAGAAGTCCGCTCGGTGGAGCTGGATCCAGTCCGCCTCGGCCTACACGATGACGGGCTGGGAGATCACGGGTGCTCACTCTCCATCTGGTGCAGAAGCTCGATGGCGAGGAGAGCGTCGTTATCCCGGAGGTCGAAAAAGATGCCGTGTCGGCCCGGTGTGCACCTGTTTTGGTCCATGGCCTCTGTCGATCGGCCGATGCCCCTGGCCTTCACCTCCCCTCTCCCTGTTGTCTCATCCATTGCCAGACCAGTGACCATATCGAGCTCCGTCCGCCGCCGCTCGCGGCCTCAACCAGCCACATGAGCGTGGCGCGGTAGCCCGGTAGCTGATGTGCGCCAATTTTTGATGCCCGGGAAGAGGAATAGGCCGCCTGCACTGTCGGGAGGGTGATCATGCCACAAGCGTGACCGCGACGGTAGCGGCACGACCATGGCGCCGTTCTGATCGAGCTTGATGATGGGCACAGGACGGGACCATGGCAGGTAGCTGATGCGCCACTCTGCGACGCCCGGAAGGAGGATTGTGCTGCTACGCCGTCCAGAAATTCGGGTGATTTCATCTGCATCATAGGTGCAAAATGTGATGCTGGTACGACCTAATTTGTTTCGGTTGTATGTCCATAGGTTTCCTCCTTTCATGTTTATTACTTCTGCATCTAATATTCATTATATTTATTTCAGGTCCATATAATTATGATGACTTGGGTCTTGGAGGATATGATGTTTGAAGAATCCTTCAACGCCGACTTTGAGGATGGTAGCGTTTGGATTTTGGAAGGTAATTTCCTTTATTCTTGTCATCTCTAGCCCGGCTATATGCTCTGACGTCTGAACTAGGTCAATGAGAGTATCCTTCGCGGCATGGAGAAGTAATGAATATCTGCGGAAGTACTTTTTGTTGTGCCGGAAAGGGCTGACCTGTTCTGTGCCAAAGTACATGGTGGTCTCGCTGGAGAATATGGCACAATACAATCTCTGCAGCTAAACCAACATGTAGATAACTCGAATGGCAACCTGATCATTAACTGCACTACAACTGACTTCGCGAAACATGTGACGTTTCTTTTCGTAATTGGACACGAGCTATGTTGCTTTGCGACATATAACAATTAAACTATACTGATTGTAATATGTTTGCATGAATATATATAAGATGATATTGTTTGTAATATGTTTGGCTAAATAATGATTAGTTGATACATGCGTGCACGTGCAAGCTTACTAGTACGTAACAAATCAACAAACTGAAGCAGGCGGTACTTCAGCTAACTCTGCACACGGCATCGGGCGTGGAGGACGATGGCACCGTAGCTAACTCTACACACAGCAGCGAGGCGTGGAGGAAGCGGACGATCGACAAGCGAGCGTAGCGTGGAGGAGGAGGACGACAATGTACCTTAGTCTGCACCACGCAATAACAACTCGCCTTCAACCCCAGAGGCGGGTGCTCGCCGAACCTACCTTTTGAATTGTCGTCGGGCTATAAGAAGGGCACTATGTAGTGCTTTCAGAGCGCCTCCTCTCGTCCGATTAGAACAATGCAGCCCCTACATCGTATGTCAATCATTGTGGTATAGTATGAGCTCTAACCGATGTGCTCATATATACACCTACTTCCTGCACAATCGACACAGGCGCCACCGTGGCCCTTTTCAACACGAAAATAAACCAATATAACTATATCAAAACTATATTGCTTATACAGTCTTGTAGTATTTATCTTTTTAGCAGTGTTAACTCAATATAAATCTTACGTGTATCCTTCATGTATTGTAATGTACATTAAATATACACTTAAAAACTGTGTTGAATCTAAATAATGTTCTAACTGGAACTATACTAGTTTTTTATGTGTAGACATAGGCCAAAAAAATGAAAATAATAGTATGCATCCTCATTTTTTTTGTTGCTGAATTAAGACTTGGTTATATTTAATATTTTGGGCTACATATATTGAGTTTACTCTAACAAATATCTTATAGCTAGTGATTTGTATTGTATAAATACGTAAGCAAACTGAAAGTTCTAGTGTATCAATTGACTTGTTACCTTTGACTCTTTACCTATTTTCTTTGCCAAGTGTGTATTACAAGTTGCATCGTGTTTAACTATAATCCCATATTCCCATAACACATGCATTTTATGTACTTGATACTGAAACACAAACACTTCAACTAACCACCAACGATTAAAAAAATACATTATCCAAATGTCTGCTTGCTTTTATCTAGTGTACACAACTTGTCATGTATGTTTCTCAAATAGAAAGTTATGAATGATATTTAAACCTGTAGGACTCCCACTGTAGAGAGGCTATCTGGTCCAATTAAACCTGCAAGTTCGTACTAGGTTGTGTTTTTTTACGCGACGACCAATTGCTTTTTTTTTACGAGATAATTGTTTTGAATACTTCCTCCTAGAGAACACATAAACTTTTATAAACCTTAATACTTTCTTGGACATAATAAATAAATATACACTGATTGTCGGAATACTCTACTATTTGGGGTCCTCGTACTTCCGAGTTTTGTGGTGGTTGTCTGTTTGCCCGATCTATAGGCCTATTTAGGCATTTGAGATGACTTTGCACATCACGACAACCACGACGTCCAATCACTTTGTCGCTAAAACATCGGCTGCCCTACATGTTGTTGGTGTGCTACGCTCACTTGGTGTTATACCTTCCTTGGCTAGTCATAACTGTCACCGGCATTGAAATGCTCACCTCTTCATGGTGTACCATCCGAAGGCCCAGAGGCGATGCTCTCTAATCTGAGCAATTGGCTCTCTCCGGTTGTGGGCTTTGCTCTAGCTAACATGTATTAATTTGGTCGGTCCCCCTACCACTCGGGGCCCAGGGTAGTTACACGTCTACCCGTCCACTGGGCCTGCCTTGCCTGCTTCATTATCAAAAAAAAAAAAAAAATGATGCTTTGTTTGGATGTATATATTGAGAGCCTAGATATTATATTAGGATGAATGTCCAATATTCAATATTGAGATTGAATATCAATATTTATGTTTGGATGTATTAGATATTCGGATATCAAACAAAACAAGATATTAAGGTTGAATGTCAAATGCGTTTGGATGTACAAAAGTGATGATATTGCAAAATTTTGAGATTTCGATCATTATACAGTTCTATTCATGCCAAATTATACGGAACAACAACTTATTATGGTACAAAAAAACAAGATGAATATATTATATCAAAATGAAAGCCTAATCCGTCATAAACGACCATTTTTTAAGAAGTCTCTAGCAAACAAACTACATAGTCTCATACACAATATTACAAGTTCTTAACATAGCAATCACAAATGACAAGGTCTTGACACAACAAGCAAATGTGAACTGAATCAAACCAGCATCAACAGCTATTCCTTCATGTCCTATGGCGTGAATACTACGTAGCAGGAAGAAGACCAACATCTTGGGCCACTAATTATGAACATCTCACAGATCAGAGACATGGAATAGAGGGTGGGGAAAAGTAGAAACGAAACTTCCACCGGTCGATGCTCGCCGGAGCTCTGGACGGCCACCGGCTACCTCCAATCTTCCCCAACCTGCCAAGCAAAATAGAGAGAGGGTGAGAGGGGAGGCGCGGTGTAGCTGAGCAGTAGAGGCGGGGAAGCACAGCAGCAGCGTCCGGGAGAGAGAGTCGCGGGAGCACGCCGCGGATGGCCGCTGGACAGGAGGGCGGAGGAGGCGCGGACCTGCAGCGCGGCCGCCGCCGAGCTAGGTCTTCTGCGCGGCTGCGCCTCGCACTGGAAGAGGAAGGACCGAACGAGTACTGGAATGGAGAGAGGAGTCGCGAATGTCTAGCAATCTCCAGGGGTAGAGGTAGAGATTGAGTCGGAGCTGTTTCGCGTACCGTCGGCCTCGCTCGATATCTCACGCGAAACTCTAAGGCGAATATCTCAGACATCTAAACAGCGAGATTCTTTTTTTGAATGATAGCATGAGATCTGCTATATTCTTTATTAGAAGGAATAAAAGGGCTACAAGGAGTCCGAGAAAACAAAAAGGGGAGAGCGGGGAAGGTTTAGGAAAGAAAGAAACAAAGACCTAAAATCAGCCTGGGTCGAAAGGGCTACCCCCATACTGCCTAACTAAAGGGATTGGAGCTCCAGCGAGTCTCCAGATTGCGGCTGCTTCCTTGATCATGTGCAGCAACTTAGTCAATGGTGCTGCCTTGTCCTAAAAAATTCTGCGATTCCGCTCACGCCAAATCTCCCAACACACAAGAGTAGAAGTTGTTTTGATAGCCTTGGTTTGCTCTCACGTCCCATCTTTGGAGATGAATGTTAGCCAAGAGTGGAGAGAGTCAACGTGATCAGGCCAACTTGTTGGGTTTAGCTTTGGTAGCCCAAAGGACTCTGCAAGTGGGTCCACACCCGTCTGACCCAAGGGCACTCCAGAAACAGATGACTTGCCGTCTCCAAATTTCTTCGACACATAGGGCAGAAGTAATCGTTCTCCCAACCCTCTTTCAAGAATTAGAGTCTATAAGAAGACCTTGCAGTTAGGTGGTTCCCACTGTTTCCAGATTATGGCGTTGAAATTTGTACTAGAAGAACCTAGGAACTGCGCCCTGTAGGCTGATCCCGCAGTGTACTTCCCCGAGCTCGACGCTGTCCAAGCTATTGTGTCTTCTACATCCGGCCTCAAAGTGACTAAGTCCATTCTGCTAGCAAGCGCCACCAGCTTGTCAATGTGACAATCTTCGATCTTAAGTCTCAAATCTTGAATCCATTTGTCTCCAAGCAGCGCATCAAATAATATCCTGTTTTTTCGAACAGAAATTCGGAACAGAGAAGGAGCAACTTCGCCCGGACTGACCCCTTCTAACCATTTGTCAGTCCAAAAGGTCGCCTTCTTGCCGTTGCCAATCGTGATCTTGGTTGGAGCTGCGAAAAGTTCTCGATCGATTTTGTTGACTGGAATAGACATATTCTCCCAAATCTTGTCGTTCGCCGTCCACTTCTGCCAGAGCCAGCGTAGACGAAGAACTCGACTGAATATGTCGATGCATTTGATCCCAAGGCCGCCAATGGACTTGGGCCGGCAAACTTGCTTCCAGCTGACTCGGCAGCGCCCACCCGAGCAGGCCGGCCCAAAGCCAAGCTCGCCTCATCTTGTCAAATTCTTTTCTGGCCCATGCTGGCATCTCGTGTACTGATAGCAGGTAAACGGCCATCGAGTCTCAAAAAAAAAAAAAAAAGGTAAACGGCCATCGAGGTGATCACCGAGTTCAGAAGCTCCAGACGACCAGCTTTGCTCATCAGCCGCCCTTTCCACCCAGCTAGTGTTTTGCCCACCTTCTCAAACAGTTCATGCCATTGTGCCTTGGTTAATTTATGAACTGATAGCGTCATCCCTAGGTACTTCACGACAAATCCACCACTTGAAACCTTGTTGCTCCGATGAGCTGAGCAACATTCAAGCCATCACAACGAATCGGCGTTACTGAGCTTTTAGTCATGTTTGAGATCAACCCTGTCGCATTGCCGAACGCCATCATGATCTGACTCACCGCTAGAATGTCTATAGCGATCGGGTTGAGGAAGAGTGCCAAGTCATCTGCATACAGAGCAGCATGGACAGTTGCCTTCTTGCCACGCAGCTTGGAGAGCAGCCCAGATTGAGTGGCTAGCTCGAAGATTTTGTGAAGGGGTTCCATTGCAAGCACAAACAGAAAAGGAGAAAGAGAGTCCTCCTGTCGTAAGCCACGGCCGTGTGATATGGTGCTTCCTGTTGCCCCATTGACAATGACCGCCGATGTCGCAGATCGCCAAAGAATGGAGAGCCAAGTGCGCCACCTCAAAGGAAAGCCTCTCGCAGCAAGCATGTCCAAAAGATAGGACCGAGAAACAGTATCAAAGGCCTTTGCTATATCAATCTTCATCATAAGGGCTGGAATTTTGGAGGAGTGGAAGTGCTTGAGCAGTCCCTGCACATAGATGAAGTTATCATGTATGCTTGATACCACGAATGATATGATCCTTCACGTAGTTACCTGCGTGAAAAATAAAGTAGATGGGTTAGGTTGAGACTCCAAGTGCAGAGTGTGTAGTAAGTGGAAGACGTGTTTTCCCCACGAGGGTGACTCGAGGGTTTAATATCTAACTCTCGGAAAATCAGTAGTGAAAGATTTATCTTCCTATCCTTCTTTTGGTTACCTACAAAACAAATTAAATGTTTTGGTCCTCAACCTCACCTGTGGTTGTCAAGCACAAGGTGTAAGAATGATATCAAGATAATATGCAATGCAAACAAGAAATAAATATGCAATGGTGGTAAATAAATATGCAAGGATGGTGATAACAATGATAAATGATATTTTTGGGTTTTATATGATCTATGCAAGATGTAAAAGTGTTTTTGTATTTTCGGATTTTAAAATGGCAGAAAATGTAAAAGTGGTAAAAGTTGTTGGAAAGGTGTTTCTTATGATTAAAAATGGACCGGGGTTTATGGTTTCACAAATGCACTCTCTCTTTAATAAAGTGGTAGACAATGGAACACTAGAGTTGACATATGAGATTGTAACACAAAAGTTTAGTGACAAGTTACTAATTATATGAGTATCACGTCCTAATATAGAGACCTTTTGTTTATTAGTCTCACTTATACTCCACCAAGATGCGAACTAAATCATAACACCTCAGTAATTAAGATGACTTAGAGTATAGCTTTAAGTATCATTACATGAAGTTAAAATAAGAACATGCTAGATCTAGTCACGGAGAAGTGACATGGTCACCCACAACCCCTGTAGCAAGGTATTTTTCTTTATCCCTAGTGAGACAACAAAGTAAGGTAAACATACCCAAGTGGATCGCGGAACTATCTCTCACGTTCACCGCACTAGCGACCCCCGTTACTCCAACTAATGCACACATCACCCCCACACACGCTCTCATAAACATGCTTGATCAAAACAAGTAAATAGGAACGGGGTACATAATATGCATCTATATTCATAACTGAAACAAAACATTTGCAATCTCAAACATATATTAACTCATAAAAAGATCCACCACATAGGTATTACAAAGATGACTGTAATCTTGTTCAACAGCTCATTGATACGTCCAAAACGTATCTACTTTCCTGAACACTTTTGCTGTTGTTTTGTCTCTAATTTGTGTGTTTTGAATACAACTAACACGGACTAACGCTGTTTTCAGCAGAATTGCCCTGGTGTCTTTTTTGTGCAGAAAAGTCAACTTTCGAGAAAATCCGTGGAAATAATTGCAAAGCCCCTATTTTACGAAGAAACCCACGGAGCCAGAAGAGGAGACGGAGGGGGGCAGCGAGCCGCCCTCCCCATAGGGCGGCGCGGTGGGCCCTGGGCCGCGCCACCCTATGGGGAGGCCGACTCGGCCACGTCCCCGAGTCCCCCTCTGGAGTACTTAACCCTCTCGACCTAAAAACGCCGAGGAGTTCGTCCATTATTCCAGAAAGCCTCCAGAGCGCCGCCGCCATCGAAAACCCTATTTCGGGACCAGAAACTCCGTTCTGGCACTTCGCCGGGACGGGGAATTGGAGGAGATCATCGCCATCATCATCACCGACGCCTCTCCATCGACCATCCATGATTCCCCCATCCATGTGTGAGTAATTCCCGCTGTAGGCTGAAGGGGATGGAAGGGATTGGATGAGATCATTCATGTAATAGCTATAAGATTGTTAGGGCATGGTGCCTAGTATCCGTTGTTAGTACTTTATGACATTGTTGCAACTTGTTATGCTTAATGCTTGTCACTAGGGCCCGAGTGCCATGATTTCAGATCTGAACATGTTATTGATTCATGATGATATTCATTGTTTTAAGATCTTACCTGCAAGTTGTTTACACATATTGTTGTCCGGAACCCGAGGCCCCAAAGTGACAGAAATTGGGACAACCGGAGGGGATGGCTGTGATGTGAGGATCACATGTGTTCACGGAGTGTTAATGCTTTGCTCCGGTACTCTATTAAAAGGAGTACCTTAATTACCAGTAGTTTCCCTAGAGGCCCCGCTGCAACGGGCTGGTAGGACAAAAGATGTTGTGCAAGTTTCTCATTGCGAGCACGTACGACTATATACGGAACACATGCCTATGGTTACTTAGTACTTGGATACTGTTTTATTATTTATCTGCAAATGCCTTGTCTTGATTATTACATGAATCATCTTATCCATGCAGCGCCCGTTCATCCATCCCTATGCCTACAGTATTTTAATCCTGCTGTCTACTATAATCGCACTGCTGTTTTTACTTTACTGCTGCTGTTATTTCACTACTGCTACTGCTATAAAACTGTTGCTACTGATAATCTGTGTCGAGCAAGTCTATTTCCAGGTGCAGCTGAATTGACAACTCCGCTGTTAAGGCTTATAAATATTCTTTGGCTCCCCTTGTGTCGAATCAATAAATTTGGGTTTTACTTCCCTCGAAGACTGTTGCGATCCCCTATACTTGTGGGTCATCAAGACTATTTTCTGGCGCCGTTGCCGGGGAGCATAGCTTTATTTATAAGCTCACCTGATATTGATATTGTTCGCTGCAACTACTCCATCATGGGCAAGGCTCCTATTGAGAGAGTCCGTGTATTGCCATCCACTACAAGGAAAGGTACGACTCTTAGTACCGCCGCTGCTCTTGATTCACCATCTGTGATGAGTCAACTTGTTACACCACCACAAGCTTCACGTGTTGGTACTTCTGCTGAATCTGAAATTACTTCTGAAAATTTTGATGATGCTTCAACTGTGCTTGATGAGAGTATTCCATTAGGTCCTCTTTTAGATGCTGCTATTGCTAAATCTAAACAACTTGAAAATGATGAAACACCTAATGAAAATCTTTTACACCTATTGGTTCACCTGAGTCTGTAGAACACTCTAGTGATGATCTTGATGATACTTATGTGGAACTTGATGATGACTTTATTGATAAATGTCATGCTACTACTAGTGCAAGCGGTATGAAAAGCCTTCTTGCACAACATGCTGTTAGATATAAACTGTCTCCTGATCCTAAATTTGCCACATCTCCCATAAACATTAAGGATAAGGATTATGATTTATCTCATATATCTATTGTTGAGAAAACACCTTTTCGAGGTACTGAAAAAGAAAGTGCTGTAGAGCACATGAATGAGCTCTCTACTTTGAGTAGCTTGTTTTCTGATGATATCAAGAAGCGTAGTTACTTTGTTGCTAAATTTTTTCCTTTCTCATTAAAGGATGATGCTAAAACTTGGTATAATAATTTGCCTCCTGATTCTATTGATAGTCCAACTGGTTTGCTTAATGTTTTCTTTCAGAAATATTTTCCTGCTAGTGCTCAACATATTGCTTTGCAGAAAATCTATAATTTTGATCAGGAAGATGGAGAGAAATTGCCTGAAGCTTGGGCAAGGTTTTGCTCTCTTATTAGGGCTCGGCCTGGACATGATTTGGAAAAGCATGACCTTCTTGATATATTTTATAGTGGACTAACCATTGAATCTAGGGCATACCTGGATAGTTGTGCTGGTTGTGTTTTCAGGAAAAGAACTCCGACGAAGCTGAAGAATTAATGGCTAGAATAAGCCAAAATCATGATGATTGGACTACACCTGAACCGACTCCAACACCAATATTGAAGAAGAGGGGTATGATTGAATTAAATGATGAAGAGATGAGGGAAGCCAAGAAATCTCTTAAAGAGAAGGGTATTAAATCTGAAGATGTGAAGAATCTACCACCCATAGAAGATTTATGTAAGCCAATTCCCCATTCATCTACAATTGAGGTACACTCTCTTCAACGCTTTAATGAGGGAGATATTCCTTACTCAAAACCTCCTGATCAATGCTTAGATGAATTTGATAATTATGTTGTTAAGCAAGATAACTTTAATATGAGAGTGGAGAATCATTTAATGGAAAATTCTCAAGCTATTAGTAAATTGCATGATATTGTGGAGAGAACCTCCAATGATGTTAAGATGCTTGTTAAACATTTTCATATGGTTCAAACTCAAATTGATCAACTCACTAAAGTGCAAAATGACATGTTAGTTAATACTTCTAAAGAAAAAGAGAAACATGCTTATGAAGTAACAACTAGAGGTGGTGTTTCTACTCAGGATCCTTTATATCCTGAGGGGCATCCCAAAAGAGTTGAACAAGATTCTCAACGAACTAAAGAAACTAGTGCTCCTTCTAAGAAAAAGAAGAAGAAACATAAAACTGTTGTAGAATCTCTGAACCTGCTAATGATCCTAATAGTATATCTATTTCTGATGCTGAAACTGAAAGTGGTAATGAACATGGCAATGATAGTGATAAGAATGATGCTTCTGATAAAGAAGAGGTTGAAGAGGAACCTGAAAAGCATGCTAAAAATAAAAAGTACACTAAAGAAGATTTCATTGCTAAGAAACATGGTAATGAAAGAGAACCTTGGGTTCAAAAGCAAATGCCTTTTCCTGTTAAGAAGCTCAAATCAAAGGAAGAAGAACACTATAATAAATTTTGTGATTGGATGAAACCTTTGTTCTTGCAAATCCCTTTGACTGATGCTATTAAATTGCCTCCTTATTCAAAGTATATGAAAGATATTGTTTCTAACAAAAGGAAAATTCCCAATGAGGAGATTTCCACTATGCTTGCTAATTACTCTTTCAATGGCAAGGTTCCAAAGAAGCTGGGAGATCCAGGTATACCAACTATTCCTTGTTCCATCAAGAATAATTATGTTAGAACTGCTCTATGTGATTTGGGAGCAGGAGTTAGTGTTATGCCTTTCTCTCTTTATAAGAGACTTTATTTGGATAAATTGATACCAACTGATATATCTTTGCAAATGGCTGATAAATCTACTGCTGTTCCTGTTGGCATTTGTGAGGATGTCCTGTTCAAGTTGCTAATAACTGCTTAATCTTGACTGATTTTGTTGTTCTTGAAATGCCTGAAGATGATAATATGTCTATTATTCTTGGGAGACCTTTTCTTAATACTGCAGGTGCTGTTATTGATTGCAACAAAGGAAAAGTAACTTTTAATGTGAATGACAAAGAGCATACTGTTTATTTCCCCAAGAAGATTGATAAAGTGTTTGGAGTTAATACAATTTCTAATTTGAGAGCTATCAAAGTGGGAAGTATTGATTGTCCTATATATGATCATCAAGAGGGATATCAAAATATTATGATTGGATCCATATCAATACAATTCAAGGTAACATGATTGTTTTATGAGGTTTAATTCTTCTTATGTCATATAAAATTTATTTGGTGGCAAGACTTGATCAACCTTGTTAACAAATACATTTTAAATGCATGAAGGAACTAAACAACATTTCTTTCTCCACCTTTGTTTTACCTTCTAGTATAACTTGTTTTGCAAGAAGTTTAGTTGTGTTTAAATCTTTGAAAATTTTTCTGCCCTGAAACTATTACTTTAACACCCAGAAAATGTGCGTTTTAAAAGTTTTCAAAAATTTATAAAAATTATACCACTGGTCCTATTTTTCAAAATGCAACGTGGGAGTGCCTGGAGCTGACCAGTGGGGCCCACCATGCCAGCTCCCCACCTGGTGGCGCGGCCAAGCAGGTGGGCGCGCCACTGTATGGGGAGGGCCCCACCTGGCCCTCACTCACTCATCCACCTACCACCTCACTCACTCTCACGAAAAAACACTCCACCATTGTTCAAACCCGAGTTCTTGCTGTTCTTGCTCGCGATTTTCGATCTCTTTGCTCAGCCCATCTTTGCTGCTCAGATTTGGGGCTTTTGTTCTCCGGTATGTGACTCCTCCGATTATCCAAGTAGAATTTTGTTTAGTTGAGTATATCTTGAGTATTTTGCTGCTGTAGGTGACATGTTAGGTGAGTTTGCATGCTTGTTCTAAGTTGTAAAAACTAGTTTTGATGCTGTAACATCCCAAGTTTTACAAAAAGTTGAAAAATTAGAAAAATTTAAAACTTTTGAAAACTATTATGTATTTTGCTTTGAAAAGAAAATTCATGCATACATTCATCATCATATAGCATTGTTTGCATTTGGATATTTCAAAAGTGGGAATAATAATTCCACTTGAAGACATATTTAAGAAAATATATTAGTAGAGCAAAAAAATGCTCCAAACTTTCTTTTGACTTTTATGAATGTATTGTTGGGATAGTGTTGTTTGTGAAATTGTTTGAATCTGTTGCAATATAAATATTTGAAAATGTTTATCTTGTGGTATTTAATATCTACTTAAGCCACATTTGTTTGTTCTAAAACCTATTTTAAATTTTGACATCAAGTGTCAAGTCATTTATTAAAAACCTAGTTTGGAAATCAAAATGATTTCTATTCGAAAAGTGTGTTTGGTTGTGAATAGTTTGAATATATTGAGATTTATTCCAGTACTTACCTATTCTCTATTTTCAAGTTTTATAGTTATACTTTGGAAAGAAAATATTTATTTGGATTTTAAAATGAGTTTTGAAATCATTTTGATTTATCAACACTTTTTAAACTATTTGAGTTTTATACAAAATTATTTTATTGAGTGATATAAATCATATTACTCATATTTTGCTTTGGTTTAAATTATAAGCTCAAAAGAAATTATAAAAACCCTATAGTTTTTAAATGGCATTATTATGTCCAAAATTCATTTAAGCACATTTCAAAAATTTAGTTTACAAAATGTTTTGGAAAATGTGTTTTGAAAGTGTTCAAACAAAGAGTTTGATTTTTCAAAATTTTAGAAACTGGTTTGAGTCCATTTGGGCATTTAATTTAAAAGTTATTAAAGTTTCCTTTTTGAAAAAGAAAATGTTTTGAACAAAAAATTAGGACGCCCTATCTACCGCACGTGCAACGCGCAGAAGCCCAGCAAGCGGCCCACGGCCCACTCTCCCTCTCTTTCTGTCACTGACATGTGGGCCCCACCAATGACGCAGGCGATGACGTCACTGCCTTCAACCTCCCGTGCAAGAAAAGCTCACCGAAACCCTACCCGATTTCGGCTCAAATTGGTTGCGATTTGATCGCGTATCCTCCGTGCCTATGCCTCCATATAAATCTCCCCGAAACCCCTCTCAAAGCCCCCAAAAAACCCTAGCCAATACGCCCCCAGGCTGCCCTCAAAATCGCCGCCGCCGTCCGCCATTACCGCCGCCGCGTTTTCCTCTTTTCCGGTGAGATTAGCAAACGGCGCCGCCTACTTTTGGTCTCCCTCGACTCCCCTCCCTTGCGCGTATCTTCCTGATCCCGTCCCGATTTTTTTGAGCACTAGATCGACGCGCCCATCCTCGACACGCCGCTGCCGTCTGTTGGTTCTGCTCCGGCGAGCAATACGAGGAGGAGAAGGACGCCCGCGCCACCCGCAACCACGCCATCGTCTTCGCCGCGACCTCCTACACCCCGTGATATGCACCCAGCTTCCCCTTCCTCTTCCGTTCGTCGTGCACGTACACGCCGGCCATGGCGCCGCCGCGGGATGTGGTCACCGGCGCAACTCCGGCCGGCGCGCCGCTCGTCTTTGGTCAGCGGGATCTGAACCGTCCGATCGGCGTTTAACGACCACGATTAGATCCATCCACGAATCGATACCGGCGAATCGGAGCAAGCCACGTGGACTCCCAGTTAGCCGCCTCGTCAGCGCCACGTCGAAGCCTCGTCAGCGCCAGTCAGCCCAGTCAACACCTCGTCAGCGCCAGCGTGGAAAGTGTTTTCCTGTTTTATTTTAAAAGGCAGTTTTGCAGAAAAACCCCTAGAACTTAGATCTTTTATAACTTTTTACTGGCTCGGCCAATTTTTGCAAATTTTATTTTTTTGGAAAGCTTATGACACGTAGAAACTTTTGGCATAATTATTTTTATGTTTTGTCAAATTAAATTTTTCTTAATTTCAAAAGTGGCTTTAATAGTATTTTGAACATAACTTCAAATAAAAAATTGTTTTTTGATCAAACTCTTTTGCTATAAATTTGTATGCCTAAGTATTGGCCGTAGGAATGCTCTACTATTTTTGTAAAAGGATTTTCTATGATTTGTGTAATTAATATTGATTAAATGCTTTTTAGGTGTTATTTTAATAATTAAAATTGATTAAAATTATTTTTCTTCATCTATTCGACTAATAAAATGACTTAGTCATATTTCGATCACTTTAGTTACAAAAAGTACTTAGAAATATTTTGCCTCTCCAAACAAAGTATTTTTCTTCCTTAGAAAATATTTGATAATTATTTTGATAACACTTTTTCCTTAGAAAATTTCTCCACCCTTACCTAAAAAGCTAATCTTTTCCTTAGAAAAATTTAGCACTCTAGAAAACTTAGTTGATTGGTTTATTTTGCTAAGTTATAATAGTTGACAAGTTTTATTCTTAGAATTTATTTCAACTTCTGCTAGTATACTTTTTCTTAGCAAAATCTAGCACCTCTTATTTTAGTAACTTTTCCTTAGAATTAATTTGTGACTTGTTGTTTTACCCTTGGTCCTTAGTTATTGTTGGACCATCTTACTTGCTTGCATTTCTTAGAGCATTTTCATAAGCATGGCATGCATATTAAGTCCTTAGTATTATTTTTGCACTTCATTACATGACATTCCTCCTTAGCAAAATTGAGGATGCATGTTATTTCTTATGACTCTCCTAGTCAAAAACCACTAAGTTAGAATTAGTGGAAATCAAGGAAGGACTTAGCCAAGAAAACAAGACTACAGAAGCATCTCCAAGAAGAAAATTACCTAGAAGAAATCAAGAGAAAGTTCATGAAGACCAACCATCCTACTTTTTCTAAGTCTTCTTCTCTTTCTCCTTTTCTTCCTTCTTCTCTTAGACTTCATGGTGACTAAGTTATTTTCAAGACCAACCTTGATGCTTCCAACATAATCAAGTTTGCAGAACCATCAAGTCTACAAAATGAAATGAAGTCAACACAGCAAGAAGAAAGTTACAAGGAAGCCTGGAGAAGATTCTTGGAAGACCAACTACTTTATTTCTATCTTCTTTCTTTCTGTTTTGTCTCACTTTGGACATAGACCAAGTCCTTGGTGTTTAAGACTAAGTTCTTAGAATGCTAATTGAAGACCATTGAAGATCAATGAAACTACAAAGGAGTTGAAGATGTTTTGAAGATCAAACATGTGAAGACTTGAAGTAGCCTTTACAACTTTTCAAGTTGTTGTTTTGTCAAGTTTATTTTGCCAAACCTTGACCTTGACTTAGCCAAATGGATTAAGTTAGTTTATGTCTCCTCCTTATTTTGTTTGCATGTCTTTCATATCATATTTCTTTGTATCATTCTGCATCTCATGCATATCATATTTTTCTAAGTGATGCATTTATGATTGTATGTTTATTTGTGGTTTGTTTGATTTGTTAGAAATTCCGAAGAGAGACGAAGGTGGTGGCAATTGCTACACCTGTTCTTCTGTTTGCCAAGGCAAGTGGCACACCCCCATAAATTTCCTAAGTATTTTTATATGCATTACTTAGTGTATTTCCTTATATGCATGTGTTGGATAGTATTATTGCTATATGCTAAACCTACCATACCTTTACTCTAGTTGTGTCTAGAATCCCCTTTGATAACTTAGTAGATTATTTGATGCTATGCAAATGTGTTTTCTTTAAAGCTAAATTCTACTAAGTAATTTATCACCTGGGTGGACATGGTATTGAAAAGATGATGGAAAGGTTGAGTGTCATCTCTTAGGGGTGACCTCTAAGGGATGGTCACTTGTGGTTGCCACCCAGGGTATTAAGGGGCCAATGTTTTCTCTAAGTGAAGTTGCTTACCGTGCAGCCATTAGTCATATGGGATTTGACTTGATGGATTAAGTTGCGTGGACTCGTCCCGTCTTGACAGGTGGTGGTAGATGGTTAGAATGGGAACGGGTCAAGGCGGCATGGGATGAGGAAATGCTTCTGAAAAGTCTTGTCTCAACTCTCTCCTTTTCCTTAGCACAAATTGAGTGCTTGAGGATAGTTTGGGTTTGTTGGGTCTAATGGTGAAAGTGCCCAACCTCTGCAGAGTTAAAACTAAGTACTTAGCCGTGTCCCCGGTTACGGACAATTTGAGCAGCTGATCAAGTATTCAACGGAGGCTTCATCATTCCAAATTTCGAAAGTAAAACTTGATGGTGAACAAGGGTAGATGAGACTATGGTTTTATACCATATCGTCTCCAACTTTTGAAGAAAATGTTTTACAAAGTGTTAGGCAAAATTGGCTTTTATGCAAAATAGCCTTGAAACTCCACCAGCCAAATATGCATATAGGCTATTAGAGTTATTCCATTAAGTGTCCACATAGTGTCACTTGCCAGATCCATTTTTAATGGTTCTGACCCACTCTGTTGCAAAATTTTATTTGTTGCAGAAATTTCTGACGATGAGTAAGGTTACGTTTGGGTTTCGAGTCTGCAACCAACATGTTTTCGCCTGTGGCACATGCAAAGGATGAGGACTCCATGAAGATTTATTTCCGCTGCTTTACTCTTTCAAGCTAGCTATATGCTATGCAAGTTGTAATGAATATTTTACCAAGTCTGGATCATTCGATGTAATAATGATACTTTGTTGTGATACTTCATCTTAAACTGTGTGTGCAAATGAAAAGATCTAGGGGTTTGCACTATACACAGGTACCTTGCCATATTTTAAGTGCAGGTACGCTACAGATGCATGTTTAGTACTTTAGCAAGTTCCTATAGTAGTTCCCCTCATTTATATGTCCCAAAATCAACTTTTATAACGTTTGTTGAAAAATTTCAGAAAAGGAAAATGCATAACCACACCTTTGGAGAAATGTTTGAGAGGGATTCACAGAGGGTGGCAAGGCCTTCAAGGGCAGCTACTCGAGTTAGGCGATCCTACAATGGAGATCTCATTGCACCTAGCATTGGCGATGAGGAGGATGATGGAATCCCAAATGTTTCATCCTTCCCATGCACTGACTTTTTGCGTAATGCAGGGCTCCTTGATGATTTCTTGTTCCTTATCCAGAGGGTTGGTTTGTCTACCTATATGGGAGATGAAAGCCATCAGTATTATATGCTTACCAAAACTTTTGTTGAGAGCTTTAAATTTGGCAACACATCTTACATGCCATCTGTTAAATTTAAGATTTATGATAGGCCTGTTACCATGACTTTGAGTGATTTTTGTGTTGCATTAGGTATTGCTCCGTCAGGTACAGCAAAGAGGATTGAGGGACGCCCTAGAGATTTGATGGAGCTTTACCGAGGAGTGACCAACGATGATGACCGCACCGCTCAGCGCGGCAAGATAAGGAATATTCAGTTCCCTGCCATTAGATACTTTACCTACTATCTTGCCACTAGTATTCTTGGTAGGGAGAACACCAGCAATATTTCTAACTATCATCTTGCTTTCTTGGCTGCTGCACTTACTGGTAACACTTCTTATAATCTTGGTGCCCTCATTGCTCGTCGTTTATCTGCTAAAGGTCCCATTTATGGAGGGATAGTTGCTTCACGAGTTGTAGCATATCTAGGCCTTCCTATTGATCCTAGTGATACGAAGCTAACCCCTTTCAAGCTTGATCTTGATGCTATGAGAGGACATCATTTTGTTACAACTGACTCTCGTATAGGAAATATCGTTTATAGAGTTTTATTTACTGACGGGGATGAAAGGGAAGTCCCTTCGCCGCATGCCGATTTGTTCAGTGTTCGCAGGAGGCCGTGGTCGTGCTCCAAGGAGGAGTTGGATGAGCAGCTGAGGCTGCTTGGCTTCCACCAGCAGCACGACTCCGAGGACACCGAACCCACTGACGGCTACACCGTCATGTACCCCGGTGCGTCCTCCAGCTCGCACCATGACGAGGATCCTTATTCGTCATACTATGGAGGCGCCACCTCATGGGCGCCGTGGGGTTGATCTCCACTTAGGCCAAAAGCCTAAGCTTGGGGGGAGGTACACCGACATCGCACTCATTTACATATCATATCATGTCGGTACTTTTATATCCATGTTTCGATTTTCTTCCATTCTTTTTGTTGTTTGTTGTTTATTTCTGTTTTCAAAAACACAAAAAGACCAAAAATATTTCTGTTGTTTCTCTTTATTTCTTTCTTTAGTATTTAGTATTAGTTTGCTTACTTATTTAAAATCGGTTTGCTATTCAAAAATCCAAAAATATTTTGCTTTGTTTGCTTGTTTCCTTTTGTTCCTATTTCAAATTCGAAAACACCAAAAATATTTGTCGTTCTTCTTCGGTTTTGTAAAGTTTGCTGTAGAGTTCAGCGGTCTCTGGTGGTTCCTTGGAGCTTGGTTTTCATTCATATTATTCAAGCCACACAAATGAAAAGCAATAATGACGATCTACGACAACTCGAGTTGGGTGAGAGGCTGGTATGAACTCTATTTGTTTTCATTTTTGTACATATACTCATCCATGTGAGCATGCTTAGTTGGTTCATATGAGGTATATGTCATTTAATGGATACTTAGTAGTTCATGTTCTCTTATGATTTGTTCCAATTCATTAATAGTGAGTAGCATGTCATAAATATTTGCTTGTATTGTTCTATTCATAAATAGGAATGACATTGTGGTATCCTACTCTGAATAATTCATTTGAATTGACTTGGCACATGCTCATGCATGCATACGACTGAAAAACAAAAAGTCGATAAGCCTCGATGATTTACTTTGCTTCAGAGTACTTGTATCACTTTTATGCCCCTGTTAATTTCGCTTTGTCGCAAGCATGATTATGACGGTTATTGCTCTCTTGATTGTCACTTCCCAGTCTATTGCTAGCTTCCACTTGTATTGAGCGGGAATGCTGCTCGTGCTTCCAAATCCCTGAAAACCAAGTTATTCCAAAGTGTCCACCATAAATACCTATGCATGGCTTTCCAAACCATTCAAGTAAATTTTCATGTGCTACCTTTAAAACTTTCAAATTACTTCTCATTTTGTGACACTGTTTTTAGCTCATGAGGACATAGTAGTTGGGTTTGTTATCTTCCATACTAAATTAAGTACCCCGACTTGCATGCTTCATCTTCTTGTCACTAATTTTGCAAAGAGCTGGTTAGACCATTCTAACATCAAAAAGCTAAAACAATAAAATAGACACTCCTCCATGGTATGTGATTGTTGGCAGGCACCCGAGGATTCGGTTAGCCATGGTTTGTGTAAGCAAAGGTTGGGAGGAGTGTCAAACAATATATAAAGTGCATGCTATAAATGCTTAATATCAACATTTCGGAACCGCTCTCAACTTGTTTTGTATGGAAGATAACAAGAACTCTATTGCCATTCGTTGACAGGAACAACCACCTCCCATAGCAAATTTTACTTCTGTTTTAAAAATGAAAAGCTCTAGCACATGATAATCCCTGCTTCAATCAGTGAAGGGCCAATCTTTTACTTTTATGTTGAGTCACCATCCTTTCTTTAAGCATCTTCTCGAGAGCATAACTGTCATTCTTAGTGTAATGTGCTTGTCCTAGAATACGGTTAACTGTGGTATAACTTTGATGCTTTTATCTTTGATAATCTTTACTTCTAGTCTTCCCATGAACTTCAGAGGTGCCTGGGCATTTATGTTTTGCTGTACAAATACGGGCAAGCGAGATACCACCTTATCATATCTTTTTTATGAGCATTGAAATCCTGCTGAAAGATATGTTTCATGTTGCTTATTATTAGTGTGTTGGTATCTTTTCATTATTGACATAACTATTAGGTGGCATTATTTGCATGTATCTTATTATGAATTGCTTAAGCACTTGTCCATATAATGAGAATATTTACATCACATGAAGCAAATGTGTTCGTGAAAGTTCTTTTATCGCACTTAGTTGTTAACTGAATTGCTTGAGGACAAGCGATAACCTAAGCTTGGGGGGAGTTGATACGTCCAAAACGTATCTACTTTCCCGAACACTTTTGCTGTTGTTTTGTCTCTAATTTGTGTGTTTTGAATACAACTAACACGGACTAACGCTGTTTTCAGCAGAATTGCCCTGGTGTCTTATTTTTGTGCAGAAAAGTCAACTTTCGAGAAAATCCGTGGAAATAATTGCAAAGCCCCTATTTTACGAAGAAACCCACGGAGCCAGAAGAGGAGACGGAGGGGGGCAGCGAGCCGCCCTCCCCATAGGGTGGCGCGGTGGGCCATGGGCCGCGCCACCCTATGGGGAGGACGACTCGGCCACGTCCCCGAGCCCCCCTCTGGAGTACTTAACCCTCTCGACCTAAAAACGCCGAGGAGTTTGTCCATTATTCCAGAAAGCCTCTAGAGCGCCGCCGCCATCGCGAACCCTATTTCAGGACCAGAAACTCTGTTCTGGCACTTCGCCGGGACGTGGAATTGGAGGAGATCATCGCCATCATCATCACCGACGCCTCTCCATCGGCCATCCATGATTCCCCCATCCATGTGTGAGTAATTCCCGTTGTAGGCTGAAGGGGATGGAAGGGATTGGATGAGATCATTCATGTAATAGCTCTAAGATTGTTAGGGCATGGTGCCTAGTATCCGTTGTTAGTACTTTATGACATTGTTGCAACTTGTTATGCTTAATGCTTGTCACTAGGGCCCGAGTGCCATGATTTCAGATCTGAACATGTTATTGATTCATGATGATATTCATTGTTTTAAGATCTTACCTGCAAGTTGTTTACACATATTGTTGTCCGGAACCCGAGGCCCCAAAGTGACAGAAATTGGGACAACCGGAGGGGATGGCTGTGATGTGAGGATCACATGTGTTCACGGAGTGTTAATGCTTTGCTCCGGTACTCTATTAAAAGGAGTACCTTAATTACCAGTAGTTTCCCTAGAGGCCCCACTGCAACGGGCTGGTAGGACAAAAGATGTTGTGCAAGTTTCTCATTGCGAGCACGTACGACTATATACGGAACACATGCCTATGGTTACTTAGTACTTGGATACTGTTTTATTATTTATCTGCAAATGCCTTGTCTTGATTATTACATGAATCATCTTATCCATGTAGCTCCCGTTCATCCATCCCTATGCCTACAGTATTTTAATCCTGCTGTCTACTATAATCGTCACTGCTGTTTTTACCTTACTGCTGCTGTTATTTCACTACTGCTACTGCTATAAAACTGTTGCTACTGATAATCTGTGTCGAGCAAGTCTATTTCCAGGTGCAGCTGAATTGACAACTCCGCTGTTAAGGCTTGTAAATATTCTTTGGCTCCCCTTGTGTCGAATCAATAAATTTGGGTTTTACTTCCCTCAAAGACTGTTGCGATCCCCTATACTTGTGGGTCATCACTCATACGGTGCTAATTAGTGAAGCTCAAAGAGAGGAGAGATACATAAGTTACTTCCACAAACCCATAGTCCAGAGGTGCACTACTCCCTCTTCATCATGGAGACGGTGGAGAAGTCGTTGGAGAACATGGAGACCACGCCGGCAGTGCCCAGCCGGAGTTTCCCCCCTCCAATCTTCAGCTCCAGGTCTCTGTTTCGGTGTTTCTGTGTTTCGACGGCGCTCTTTCCAGAGAACGTCAGGGGACTATTTTTATAAGCGTTTTAGGTCAAACCCGAGTCGGTGGAGAAAAGATCAATGGCAGCGGAGCTCCGAGGCCCAAAAGGAGGGGTCCCACATGGCCAGGTACATGTGCCATGTGGGCCCACCTATTTTGGCCCTCGGGTCTCCGCTTGTTTGCTTCCTTCGCTCCCAAGTCTTCTTCCTTCCAAAAATTGACGCTCCTAAATTTACAGGTCATTTGGACGTCGTTTGGGTCCGTGAAACATTAAATAAAGAAATAGGGTTTTCTGCCTGCGCAGGGTTAATTCCATAAAAATAGGAAATAAATATAATATTCCCAAAAATCATTATAAAACATTGATATAACCCTTATATGATGCAAATATGATTGGAATACAAGTAATATAGTGCAAAGTTCATGTATGCATTTTACATGCATCAACATCCCCAAGCTTAAACAATACTCGCCCTCGAGTATGAAGGTGATAAAACTAACATGGACTTTACAATTTAATACTAACAATGGATATCAAAGATGATTACTATTGCTACATAGAGTCAAATGATTCATTCTTAAAAGGAGTAGCAATATGCAAGATAGTTTATGAAGTGATATCAAGTATTCAATACAAGGATGTTCAATGATAATTCACAAAGTGTAACATAGAAGAAAGTAATATGGACCACATGTATGCATAATGATAAGTAAGAACATCCTACAATGGTCATAGAGTATTGATGAAAATCTGAATATAGAAGGTGGACACTTTGGAAAAGATATATATGTGAGTAGAGGTAAATCATGCATAAGTTTAATCTAACTTCCAAACTCTTCTACTTAAGTTAATGATTGCAATGTGGTAATCCTTGGTGTCAAGCTCTAATTGCGCCTATCATAGCATCTTGAATGATTAAATTTTAAAGTGAAAGCAAATATGAGTAGTGTGCTTGACAAAGTAAAGGTTGAATGTCTCATGCCCTTGAATACAAGTTCCTACACCATGGTTACTCAACTTGGGACACAAAGCAAGTTCAAGTTAAATATCATAGTAAGTATAATAGCATCATAAAGAGCATCAACTGGGTACCTCTTGTCCCAGGATATGGATCAAGCCCATATCAAAATGACAAGACAAACAAACAAAATGAACGACCTCAACACCCTTTTTATTTACCATTGGAATAACTTTTTATTGTAAGGTGTATCACTGATGGTTCACCATAGTATGTAATTAATTTTCCACCATGAATAATGCATGGCTTAGATTAGCGGCCCAGGCGTCTCTCTAACCATTTATACAAACTCATTTAAACTTGCTGTAACATCCCAAAAATATTAATCAGTATTATTATTCCAAAAATGAGAGCCAAAAAAAAACTTTTGCTTAATTATATGTGTTGATCTCATATTGTTGCTTGTGTTGTTTCTTTCTTGCTAATGTGTGTTGCTTGCTCTAAGGAAAAACATGAAGAAAAGAAGAGGAATAAAATGAAAATTGAAACAAGAAAATAATGTGACAAGTGTCACATGAAATTCTCCAAGTGAGAAGTTGTTTTCCTTCACAATAAAATTCAGTGGAGTGGTAATGTAAACACTCCCATTTTATCCTTACTACTTTTCTCTCTCAACTCATATTTTGAACTAGTTTTAAAATTCTAAAGTAAATCAAATTGAAATAAAACAAAATTCCATAATTAAAACCCTATGAACAAAAATGATTCAAAACATTTTATTTTGAAATGCCAAATTTTGTGGAGTTACTACATGCTATGTGGAAGCCTCACAAATATTTGTGAATTTTTCTAAATTGTTTAAGTGCCCCAAATAAATCCTAGAAAAGCTACTGGAAATAAAAAGAAAAAAAAGAAGCAGAGAAGGACCTAGTTGTAAATGGAAAAGAAAGTCCAGGGGGTGTTCTGTGAAAATGTCGTCGTCTCCTACCCCTAGCTCCCCGTCACCATCGCCGTGTCGCCATGGCCGTCGTCACCGCTCCCAGGCCCCCCAGGGCCCCCCTTGCTCGCGTTCGTCCACGGTCGTTGCCTCTGCAGCCTCTGCGGGCACTCGAGCGCCTCTCTCGCCCCGACGCGGCCACTGTCCCCCGTTGCTCGCCGTGGAGAGAACGGACGGCGCCGGCCAAATTCGCCCCACCCACTGCACGCCGACACGCATCCGTCGCCACAGCTGCTCCCAGCTCACTCCCGGACCCCCAGACCCCTCTTCCTTGCGCTGCTTGCACGCGTCGCCGAGGAATCGGGAAAATCTCCCGCCGAGGCGCCATGGACGCTGTCCACGCGCTCCGTCCACAATACACCGCCCCTGCCCTATTTAACCACCCCCGAGCCTCGCCACAAACACCACACCGCACCACAACCACTCCACTCCCCTCCGTGCCCCACCAGGAGGGCGTGCTCACTGCCGCGTCGACCTCGCCGTGTCCGAGGTAGAAGGCGACCGTGGCCACGCCGTTGGGCTGCCCCATTTCCTTCCCAAACCACTGCACCGTGTTGCTTTCTCTCCCCGCACTCACCCCATCCCTTTTCCCCTTTGATTAGTGCCCAGACGCGACCGTTGGACCTCGCCGGAGTTGCTGCCCGTGGCCGTGGAAGATCGAGAGCTCGCCGCCGACGAACCAGCCCACCCCAGCAAGTGCAACTTGGCCAGGAGCTTCCCACATGCCGCCGCCGTCGATCTGCATCATCTTCGCAACCTCCTGAGCCTTCTAGGTGAGAGATCCTTCCACCTCGCCGTCGTCGGCGCGGCAGCGCCGCCGATTTTAGGTCGCCGCCGATGCATTTGATCGTGGACCGTTGGATCTCGATCCAACGGATGCGTACCGCTTGGTTAAATGAAAGAGAGAGAGAGACTGACGTACGGGCCCCGCTCGTCAAGATTTTATTAATTTCCAACCGCACACTGTGTCACTGACATGTAGGACCCACCTGTCATAGCTTTCAACATTATCCAGAGAACAATTAAATTCAAATTTAAACTTCTCTGTTAACACAGTACTGGATCCAACTTTGAAATTCAATCTCTTGAGATTTAGGAATCCAAATAAACCAAACTCAATTGTTATGAAAGCTTATGAAATTGTTTAACCAACCTAAGTGGTCTCATGTAATTTAATTAAATAGATAAAAAGTATTATGAAAAATACTACAGAAGGTTTAAATTCTAAACTTGTTTGTTTGTGATACTCTGTTAGTCCAAATAATTCCAAACCAATTTTTCTAGCTTGGTACTGTCATGTATTAGCTTCCCTAATTTTGGTAGAATTATTTGTGCATTATTAATTGTTTAGTATTAAGTTAAATTTAAACACCCTTCTGCACTCAAACATTTAAATATGCTTAATGGTTAACCCAAATGAATTAGGACCAATTTTGTTAGGTCACATTTGTTCATGTTTAGTTACCCCTAAAAGGATTTAATTTTAGGATCAACATAACTTAATTGGTAGCTAAAACTTGATTATTAAGTTACTGCATTCAAATATTTGTGTAGGGAGTTTGTTAACTCCACTTGATCCAAATCAAATTGTGTTGTCTTCTACACATCAGTAGCTTTCCATAGAAATTTAGTTTGCATTTTTGTGACCAACAGAACTCAAGTTGTGCAATTAAACATGTTCCACAAGTTTCTGCCATATTTGTGAACATAAATAAATGAGGTTTAATTCAATTTTTTGAAACCAAATTGTATGGTTTGATGTGTGTAGTAGCTATTGGTGATGTTATGATTGATATGTTGTGATGCTTGCTTGAGTAGTTAGTAATTGTTTGCATTGCTTGTTTGACGTTTAGACGAGAACGTTGCCGAAGTCTACGAGGAGGGGGAATACCTTGACCAGCAAGCACAAGAACATGAGAACTTTGCCGAGCAAGGCAAGCTACTTCACTGAGCTTGCATTTACATACATCTATTTTGTCACATGAGTTATTCAAAAGTATCAATGATTTTGAAAACCTTTTTACAAGTACATGAAAACTATTTGGCCACCTATGTAGAAGTATAAGATAGTTGATATAAAATTATAGGATGGGAAAATAAATGGTGTTTACTCAAAACTCCTTTGAAAATACTTGTGTGGATATGGAATACCGAGATGTCGGTGTTGAAGTGGAGAAATGGTGAATGGTGATGTTTATGAAAAATGCACATTGGGTCTTTGTACTATGACGACCAATCTTAATCTGTGCGACCACATTTGCCCCCATATGGGAACGGGGCTTAGTCATATAATTTGCTCTTATTAGTATGGGATACCTCATCGACGGAGATGACTCCGTTATGCATGAGGGGATGGTTTGGTGAACTCCCCTGACCTGGGTCCTCGCTCAAACTCTATGGAAAGATAAGGAGGAGGATTGAAGACTTCATAAATGTGGTCGCCGGGAAAAACATATGAGTCCTCACACTTAGGGTTGCCGACGGGGACCGGACTGAGTGTTGGTGGGAATTATCATATGGGTAGGATCCTATACTAGCATGAGCAAAGGAGAGGCTAGGGTCGGTGGCTCAACTTCGCATACACCTTGTATGACGGGACGTGGCTGACACGATGAGTTACCGGATGGATGTGGGATAAAAGCGTGCTACCTCTGCAGAGGGTCAAAACTATTCGAATAGCCGAGTCCTCGGATATGGACAATTGGGAGGCTGTCCTAAGATCATGTGCAAGTTTTTGGAAAAGCTTTTAAGTCTTAAAGAAACTGAAATGGTGATGGTGTGACACAACTATACATAATGGAGTGGTAGGAGTTGTTGGAATAAATGGACCATGGTGAGCCATGGTCAGGAAAAGGAAGGGTTTTGGAGAAACAATGAGATGGTGATTTCTTTTAAAGATAGTTATAAAACTCTTCTTACCTTTTTCAATAAAGATATAGAGATGTCTTAAATAAATAAAAGTTGTAAGTTAAAATAAAACTAGTGCATACTCATGTTGGGGTAGTTTGCGAGTACATTCAAATGTACTCATATTGGTTTCGTCCCTGGCTATTGTGTAACATCCCAAATTTAGGAACCAAGAAAAACTTTGTTTACAAGACCTAAAATTCAGAACCAACAAAAACTTTTTGAAATGTTTCACTGATGATTGTGTTTTCCATCCCATTGCTCTGTTTGACCTGGTGTGACTTGTGCTAACTAGTGTGGGTAGTTGATCATCTTGTGTGTTGAGTGTACCAAAATAAAGATGGCGTTGTTCCATGGTTTTATAACTCCAAGTAATCAAATTATCGATCTATATCTTATCTTCACTCCTGTTAAAGAATACCATATCCAAATCTGACATGACCTTTAGGTAATTTGCTTGTTGTAGGAATTTGAATTCAAATCATTGAATTCATAAAATAATTCAAATTAGAACCTTGAAGTAACTTAAATAACAATCAGGTAAATGATTTAATAAATGTTTGAATAATTCAAATCTTACAATAAATATTACAACCTATTGAATTCTTGCAAAGACAAACAAATCTTCTTATTAAACATAAATTACAAGTCTTTACAACTCTGCTACAAGAAACTGAATTTTCAAAAGGAAAATTACAATTGTTTCCTAAACTAAAAAGTCTTGTATTCCTTTCTTCTCCTTTTGATCTTTATACCAATATTGTTTCCCTGCAAAACAAATGAAAAGCAAAGGTAGAACTAAACAAAGGGGATTAGGGTTAGATTATCCTCAGTTAGGCAGTGTGGTGCACTGCTAAACACATCATCGGATTTAAGACAAGGAACTTAGTGTAGTATCTATTCTTAACCATCATATTTAGCCTCAGTACAACATCCCAGGCTATAAAATCCACATGGCCAGTAAAAAGAAATGAAAACAAATATGAAGATAAGCTCAACCCATCAATGCCAGTTCTCTGAACTGAGCCAGCAAAGGAGCCCACAGCACACACAGTCCTGGTAGCCATCATCACACTGCAATAGGCATGTGAATAACAAGGGCAAAGGGAGTTGTAGGACACAAGCCACACAGCCCTGTTTCACCCACCACCATTCACTACACATGCACAGCTACTTCACTCCCAGGAGGAGGATAAAAGCAAGGGACAGCAGTAGCAAGCAAGGAGCAAGCTCTTTTCACTCAGCTCAAGTTCATCACCCACACAGCCCACAGTTCATCACTAAACCACCAATCCCTCCACTTTTCACCACTGGATTCTTGCCTAAAGCAAGAGCAAGATGGATAGAAGCACAAGGCCAAGTAGGAGCTGGGAGGAGAAGGCCAGGAGCTGGAAGGAAGCAGCTGAAGCAGGAGGAGCAGGTCCACAAAAACTACCAGGAGCAGATCTACAAGAACTGCAAGCAACAGATCCACAAGAACTACAAGCAACAGCCCCAACATCACCACACTTGAGCACAGGTTGATATTCTATCTCTAGCCAAATGATCCACTAGATACACATGGTGTGGTGGAGTGTTTCCCTCAGCTAAGCATAGAAATGCTATGCTAAAATCATCCCAGGGAGTTAAATCAAGCAAAGCATCTGTTCTTATTAAAGAAGAGCCTCAGCCTATGCATCATGGGCAAGGGACATAAATCCATCAAATTGAGCAAAGGCATTCAAGCTTTATTTGCTTGAGTTCTTCAATTGTGAAGCACAAATCCAGTATTTAGATGCTGGGCACAAAACCCACAAGGGGAGAAGCACCACAAGCACATCTGTGCACCAATAAGAGCACTGATAAGCATAAACAGATTTCCTAAGCTAAAATTAGTAGTTAGCTTCTGTGTAACTCAACTGAGGCATCACAGCATGCTTAACTAAAGATTATTTAGCAACAGGAATCTATTGTACACTTGTTTTTATCAAAGGTTTACATCTGAATCTCAGGTTCAAAATAACAACAGCAAACAGCAGAGGCACATCTCTGAACCAAAGTTCAGAGAACACCATCTGTTGCTACTGTCTAGGACAGATAGCAAATCTGTCGAGTGACAGAACCAGATCATCACCCCAGCCAAAACCACTAGCTAGAACATCCCCAACTTATTACTTCGAGGCACTAGTTCATATTCAGAGATCACCACAAGGGCAGCCAAGCAAACCCACCACCTGAGCATCAAGAACCCTAGATCACCAATTCACCCAGGCATCACAGAGCAGGGCACGAAGGCCTGGAGGGGGAAAGAAGAAGAAGAGAGAGGAGAGGAGAGGAGCTTACCATCGCCCATGGCCGTAACTCCACGGCGGCGGGGCAGAGCCCGCGTGGCCGATGAAGGAGGACCACGGGAGGAGAGCACCCATCACCACCACCACCAAGGCGGCACAGAGAGTGGTGCTCTGCACCTACCATGGGAACACGAGGAAGCTGGAAGGCGAGGGAGAGCACGGCGGAGTGGCGTCGTCACCGAACCCTAACCCTCGGTTTGGAGTTCCGCACGGCCGCACCAGGCAGGGAAACACAAATCGCCTCGGAGAGGGTGTAGTAGAAGGAGTGGCGCGTCTATTACGCCGCAGCACGGCAGCGGAGTCTGCCGGAGTTGGCCGGAATCAAGGGGCGGCGGCGGCGATTCTGAATCGCGTCGGGCTTGGGAGCGAGATGGGCGAGAGAGAGCGAGGGGAGAGACGACTGGCTCGGTCGGTCCGACCCGAGCCAGGCTCTGGTTTTGGTCTGGTTCAACCATGAACCAGGGGCAAAATCGTCCTTTTACTTTTACAGAAATTTTATTAAAAAGAAAAATTATGAGAAAAAGATTTATTCAGTACAATTAGAGAAACAAGGCCATAAAATAAATAAAAAAGTATTCAGAGTGATTTATATGAACTCCAAGAAATTGCTTTGTATTATAAATCACTTTATCTTGATTTAAAATATAAGATATTAATATATCTCTAAGAATTATCTTAAATGAGATGTTAAGTTTGAAAATTCAAACAAAAATTCAAATAAATTAAGAAATAAACATATTCTTAATTTCCTCATATAATAAAATAAAATGATGTTACCTAAATAATTCCTCCTATTATTCAATAAATCAAAATTTAAGTTTAATTAGTTAAATACTTTCTTCAAACCTCAAATATTCTAAAAAGGGAATTTAAATAAGATAAAATTATTAAAATTCTCATTAATGAAAAATACAAATAACATATATCAAAATGAACAGAAAAATAAAATCTATCTGTTTGTATAAAGCAAACACCTGTTTGACTAAAAGTGAATCACCCTAACATTGAAACAACACTTCACTTATTAATTTAAATATTGGATAATTCAATTAAATTGAACCCAATCGGTTTGCCTTGTGTGACTACCATAGTTATTTGTAGAGTTTAATATTGTAAGGTGGTGATGTTTGATTGAGTAGTTTAGTGATTGCTTGTATTGGTTTGTTTATCGATTAGACGAGAACATTGCTGGAATTATCGAGGAGGGGGAATTTGTTGAACCTGAAGATCAAGACCAATGTCACTTTGCCGAGCAAGGCAAGCTATCCTCTGAGCTTGCATTTATATACATCTATTTTGGTTCGCATGTTTTACTTATAAAGAGCAAAAGTTATTTATATGGTGTTTGCCACAAAAGCTATGATTTTGAAAACCCTTTTCCAAATTATAAGTATATTATTTTGACACCCTATATGGAGATATTAACTGGAATTTCTTTTTCAAACTATAGGATGGGAAAAATATTGTTTACTCAAAACTCCTTTGAAAATACTTGTGTGTGGATATGGAATGCCGAGATGTCGGTGTTGAAGTGGAGGAATGGAGAATGGAGATGTTTATGAAAAATGCACATTGTGTCTTTGTACTATGACGACCAATCTTACCCTGTGCGACCACATTTACCACATATGGGAAAAGGCGTAGTCATGTAGTTTGCTCTTATTAGTATGGGATACCTCATCGACGGAGATGACTCCGTTATGCATGAGGGGATGGTCCGAGGACCTACCCCCTGACCCGGGTCCTCACACAAGTTGGTGGGGAGGATAGAAGGTTCCACCATAAACCGCCGGACAAAACTATGAGTCCTCACACTTAGGGTTTCTGACGGGAAACTGGACTGGGTGTCGATGGAAAGTGTCATATGGGAAGGATCCTGTACTAGCATGAGCAAATGAGAGGCTATGGTCGGTGGCTCAACTTCGCATACACCTGGTATGGCGGGACGTGGCTGACACGATGAGTTACCGGATGGGTGTGGGAAAAGTGTGCTACCTCTGCAGAGGGTTAAAACTATTCGAATAGCCGAGTCCTCGGATATGGACAATTGGGAGACTGTCCTCTGACCATGTGCAAGTTTTGCAAAGTTTTGAGATTTGAAAATAAAATGGAGGTGTGTTGTATCAGCAACTCTACCGACGGGCTGGTATGAGGTTGCTGGAGAATGATTTGACCATGACGGGCTATGGTCGAGAAGTGAAAAGTTTTGTGTTTTGAAAGGTGAAAATGTTTTATGCAACTATGCCAACGGGCCGGCATGAGGTTGTGGGATTGAATGACCATGAAGGGTTATGGTCGAAAAAGGAGGAGTTTTGGAGAAATAAACCAAATGGTGATTTTCCGGGAAAATGTTTATAAAAGAGACTTTTTACCTAGTTCAACAGGGATGTATTTCCGGGAAAAGTTTTAAAGAGATTTTCTTACAAAGTCAGATTTATGAGGAAAAGTTCTAAAGGCCTTCTTTTCTTTTTCAAGAAAGATATAGAGATTTCAAAACAAAGTTTTAATAAACAAAAGTATATCCTTCTCTTTTCAACAAGGATATAGAGTTTTCAAATCAAACGAAGTTTTATTTAAACAATAAAAGAGTAGTGCATGCTCATTTCGGTGGTAGTTTGCGAGTACTTTCAAATGTACTCATATTGGTTTCGTCCCTGGCTATTGTCTTAGCCAGATTTTGAAGAAGAACAGTTCGAAGAAGAAGACTTCAATAACGTCAATGTGAACTAGGGCGCTTCCCAGTCAGCTGCCTGTAGGGTTAAGGCAAATGACTTGGGCTCCACGCTGTTTGGTGATTTCCGCTGCGAGTACCTGATGAAGTTATGGCTTCAATCAAGTAAGTAAATTTATTCGGTATTTATGGGTGTTCTGTGATATCAATTCGAGTTATGTGCAACAACAAACTGATCATGGGATTGTTGCAGGAAACATAACGGGTATCTCGGATACCTAATCCGGGGTCCCCACATATTGTCCTAGCCAGACTACGAGGAGGAGCACTACGCCGAGCAGGAGTATGGCGACTTCTACGCGAACTAAGGATCTCCACAAGTCAGCTGCCTGTCGGGTCGTCATCGTTAGAATATGATGTCTACTACGCCGTAGCTTCCGCTGATATTTTGGTTTGGCCCTTGAAGGCACCTATGTAAGACTTGGTCTAAATGACCATTTATGTAAGACTTTTATTCGGTATTGTAATGGATGTAAACTTTGGTATCCAATTCGGATTATGTGCAACGACAGACTGATCACGGGATCGTTGTGTTAAGCATAATCGGGTATTTCGGACAGCTAGTCCGGGGTCCCCACAGACTTGGTATCAGAGCCATCCTGACTTTAGGAAACCTTAGTTAGCATGGTCGTTGGACAAATGTTACAAAAAGATTAATTTCTAAAAGAAAGGAGTGAAGTATTTTCGAAAACTGCTTATCTCCAATCCTCTTACTTATGCAAAAAATTATTCTCATTAAACATTACAATTTCCTTAGTATCCTTAAAATTTTGCAGACTTGTCATCTCATTAAACTTAAAATTCTGCTTATTGTTACCTCACTAAAATTAAAATTTTGTACACTTATCATCTCACTAACTTAAAATTTTGCTTAAAAATTGTAGATGGCACTCCATTGGACCGAGTTCGTTCAGCTTGAGAAGGACAGCAAGCTGACGTTTGAGAGGGACTTGTTCGAGTTGAGCAAGCTGTTAGGTCGCCCCGCTCCAGAGTTTGAGGGAGCTCAGATTGACGTTCACGGTGTCGGAAGGCTGAGCTGGCTCATCAGGTCGTCAGTTCGCAGGAACATCAAGTCTCCCAGTTCCAGGACGCTCGTCTTCACCACCAAGGAGGCCACCTGGGTTGACGGTCTCTGTACTGCTACACAGAGGATGCTAGCCCGACTTTGTGAGGAGCACAAGGCGGAGTTAGTAGACTCCCGTTTCCGGTTCTACGGGAGGCGCAACTGCGACGGACACCCTACTCCTTCCCCTTACCACCCGATGTTTGGGAGCTACATCATGGACATGGAGATCTTACTTCAGTGCACTCAGGATGATCTGTTGCGCACTAGGATTCAGCTTCACTTTGACCGCGAGTCGCTCGTTGAGCTTCGCGAGAACGAGGAGAAGCTGATGGAGGAGAAGGTCGCTCTTCTCAGGAAGAGGGCCCAGCTGAGGAGGACTATCGTGAAGCTCCGCACGAAGGTGGCGGAGCAGGACGGCTGATTGAGGATCTAGAGCACCATACTGACGAGATGGAGGAGGAGGGCGAGGATCTCCGCAAGGAGAACAACGCTTTCCTCAGTGACGATGATGACTTCGTGGAGGAGATGGATTGTGAGGAGGAGATGATGAGGAGGAGTTAGTTGACGAGGAGGAGGAGCCACTCGAGGCAGTTCTCGAGGACGAGGAGGAGGATCCCGAGGAGCCACCCTACCAGTCAGATGCTGACGTGTTAGAGCTGGAGGTTCCACCTCAGTAGGCGAGTGACTTGATCACTACCGCAGGATTAGGTTGACCCCTATCGCTAGTCGAGTCGAGTAGTGGTTCTTTTGGAAACCAGATGCTTAGATGTAAGGTGATGTTGTAAGCTTGATGTTGTTGTGAACTCCTTGATGTGATGTTTGTGAAATATAAGTATGTTTGTCTTGTTAGATCTGTGTGAAATATTTTCATATAAGCCTTAAAATTAATTAACCACTTGAGAAATCGTCTTTTCCCTTAGTCGAACTTTTCTTGCCTTGCCTCTTATACCCGGTGTGCTTCAGGATGCCGCCCCGTCGCAGCAATGGGAAGGATCAGGATCAGCACCACCACCACCGGACCCAACCCCCGCCCAACTTCTCGCGCTTATCATGGAGGAACGTGAAAATGCCCGGCAGGAGCGCCAGGCTCATCTCGTTGCCCTACAGCAACTCGCAGCCGCTTATAACAACAACAATAACAACAACAACAATGGTGGTAATGGCAATGGAGATGGAACCAGCGATCTACCTTAGGCGATTTCCAGAAAACCAACCCACCCACCTACTCCAAGGGACTTCACCCACTGGAGGCCGATGATTGGCTTCGCACCATCGACAACAATCTGGAAGTTGCTGCTGTGGGAGAAAATGAGAAAGTGTTGTATGCAACCCACTATCTCGCTGGACCTGCAAGAGCTTGGTGGGAAACTACCAAGGCTCTCCAGCAAGCTGGTCATGTCATCAACTGGGCTGAGTTCCAGGAGAAATTCCGCAAGAAGCATATTCCCAGTGGACTTATTGAGAGGAAGAAGGATGAATTCCGCAAGCTGAGGCAGGGAAGTAAAGATGTGGTCGGTTATCTGGATGAGTTTACCGACTTATCTCGGTATGCTCCTGATGACACCGACAAAGAAGAGAAGAAGATGGAGCGTTTCATGAGTGGACTTCATGATGAACTGCAGTGTGCTCTGGTTATCCATGACTTCCGTGATCTGGAGTCACTTGTGGACAAAGCCATCCAGCTGGAGACCAAGCGCAAGTCTATGTATGAAGGTCGCAAGAGGAGGATGAATGCTCAGGAAGGTTCGAGCAGCCAGAAACCTCGTATCTTTCAGCAAACACCAGGCCTGCCTATCGTCCACAAGCCCCACGCCCCAATTACCCTAACCGCCCAAACAACTTCAACCGCCCCAATGACAATAACCGTCCCAGAGGAAACTTCAACAACTTCAACCCCAATGCCAATGTTGTCTGCTTTGAATGTGGCAACAAAGGTCACTACTCCAGAGAATGCCCCAATCCTAAGAGGAATGTTCAGCGCCCCAATGCACCGAACAATGGTCAAGGCCGCAATGGAAATGGTAATGGCAAGAATGCCGCACCCCGCGGAAATGCTGCTGTTGTCAAGGGCCGTCTGCACCACATCAATGCTGAAGAAGCTCAGGAGGCGCCAGATGTTGTGCTGGGTACGTTCCTTGTCAACTCAGTACCTGCAACTGTTCTGTTTGATTCTGGTGCAACCCATTCATTTGTTACCGAGGAGTTTGTCGCTAAGGGAGGATTAGTAGAAGGCTTCCTAAATAAAACCCTGAGTATACAAATTCCTGGCTCCACCATAGAAACCAAGAGATTTTGTCCAAATACTGCCATTGAGATTTCAGGCGAAAAATTTGCAGCCGACCTAATTATTCTAGGAACCCAGGGCATAGATGTTATACTCGGTATGAATTGGCTAGCCAAGTACCATGGTCGAATAGACTGTGCCAGAAGAGCTGTATCCGTCACCACCGACAAAGAAGTAGAAGTGGAGTATGTGTCTGAAACCAACCACTCCCAACCAGGCTGCCATGAGAGCATAGCTCGACCCGCCCTAGATGAGATCCGTGTTGTTCACCTATTCAAGGATGTTTTCCCAGAAGAATTGCCTGGTATGCCGCCAGACCGGGATATTGAGTTCATAATTGAGCTTATCCCAGGGACATCCCCCATATCCCAAAGACCTTATCGGATGAATCCGGAAGAACTAGTTGAATTGAAGAAGCAGTTGGCTGATATGCTCAGCAAAGGTCTTGTTCGTCCAAGCGCTTCACCTGGGGATCACCCATTATTTTTGTGGACAAGAGAGACGGTACCACACGCCTGTGTGTGGATTATCGCAAGCTGAATGACGTGACCATTAAAAACAAGTACCCTCTTCCCAAGATCGAGGATCTGTTCGATCAAATGAACGGAGCCCGAGTCTTTTCCAAGATCGATCTTCGGACAGGTTACCATCAGTTGAAGATCCGAGAGAAAGATATTCCCAAGACCGCCTTCACCACCCGTTACGGTTTGTTTGAATACACCGTGATGTCCTTTGGTCTGACCAATGCCCCAGCCTATTTCATGAATCTCATGAACAAGATTTTCATGGAGTACCTCGACAAGTTCGTGGTAGTTTTCCTTGATGACATCCTTATTTATTCCAAGACCGAAGAAGAGCATGCTGAACACCTGCGTCTAGTTTTGGAGACCCTCCGAGAGCACCAGCTGTATGCCAAGCTTAGCAAGTGTGAGTTTTGGCTCAGTAAAGTGGCATTTCTCGGACATGTTGTATCTGCCGGAGGAATTTCTGTTGACCCGAGAAGATCCAAGCCATTGTTGACTGGTTATCCCCAACCAGTGTGACTGAAATCCGAAGCTTTCTCGGACTTGCCGGTTATTACCGCAAGTTCGTTGAAGGATTTTCCAGTATAGCCAAACCCATGACCCAACTGTTGAAGAAGGACAAGAAATTTGAATGGACTCAGAAATGTGAGGATAGTTTCCAAGAACTGAAGAAGAGACTAACCTCAGCCCCAATTTTGATTATGCCAGACGTCACCCAGAGTTTCGACGTGTATTGCGATGCATCACGCCTCGGACTTGGTTGCGTTCTGATGCAAGAAGGCAAAGTTGTGTCGTACCTGTCCCGGCAGTTGCGACCGCATGAAGAGAATTACCCAACCCATGACTTGGAGTTAGCTGCTGTTGTTCTTGCTCTCAAAACGTGGCGTCCCTATCTTGCGGGACATCGCTGCGAGGTCTATACAGATCACAAAAGCTTGAAGTATATTTTCACCCAGAAAGATTGAACCTGCGACAGAGGAGATGGATGGAATTAATCAAGGATTATGATATTGGAATCCATTATCACCCTGGAAAGGCTAATGTAGTTGCCGATGCCCTTAGTCGCAAACCTTGCACCCTGAATGCCCTGATCCAAGCCGAACAGCCAGCCTTGTTCAAAGAGTTCGAAGACTTTGGACTAGAACTTGTTAGCCATGGTTATCTCGCCAATTTAGAGTTAACCCCAACCCTGATGGATCAAATCAAAGAAGCCCAAAAGGATCATGAAAGCATTGAAGGAATTAAGAAGAAGATTTCCCTCGGCAAAGCACCCGGTTTTACCGAAGATGCTGAAGGAGTGCTGAAATTCAATGACCGTATCTGTGTGCCCAATGTCACGGAACTTAAGGAGTTAATCCTAAAGAGGCCCATGAGACCCCTTATTCAATCCACCCCGGCGGAACCAAAATGTACCAAGACCTTCGAGAAAGATTTTGGTGGCATGGAATGAAACGAGAGATTGGTTCTTTCGTAGCCAAGTGTGATATCTGTCAGCGAGTCAAGGCTGAACATCAGCGGCCCGCTGGATTGCTTCAACCTTTGAAAATTCCCGAGTGGAAGTGGGATGAGATTGGAATGGATTTTATTACCGGACTTCCAAGATCCAACCGAGGCCATGATTCAATCTGGGTCATCGTTGATCGACTGACCAAGGTTGCTCATTTTATACCCGTCAAGACCACTCACAATGGAGCCCAGTTAGCAGACTGTATATTTCCAGAATAGTAAGCCTGCATGGTGTGCCTAAGAAGATTGTATCTGATAGAGGCACGCAATTCACCTCAAGATTCTGGAAATCCCTTCATGAAGCCCTCGGAACCAAGTTAGCTTTAGCACAGCTTATCATCCCCAGACCGATGGCCAAACTGAGCGAGTGAACCAGATATTGGAGGACATGCTTCGCATGTGTTCTATCCTATGGTTCCAAGTGGGAAGATTGTCTTCCGTTTGCAGAGTTCTCGTACAACAACAGTTATCAGTCCAGTCTGCAAATGGCCCCTTTTGAAGCCCTTTACGGCAAGAAGTGTCGTACACCCCTGAATTGGTCCGATACCGGAGAAGGCAAATTGTTTGGACCCGATACCCTCCGTGAAGCTGAAGAGCAAGTTCAGCTTATTCGTGAACGCCTCAAAACTGCCCAATCCCGTCAGAAGAGTTACGCTGACACCAAGCGCCGTGATCTCACTTTCAGTGTCGGAGATTATGTTTATCTCCGAGTGACACCCCTCAAAGGAATGCAGCGTTTCCATGTCAAAGGAAAATTAGCGCCAAGGTATATTGGACCCTTCAAGGTCATTGCTCGTCGAGGAGAAGTATCCTATCAGCTGGAATTGCCCCAGAGTTAGGAGATTATCATGATGTCTTCCACATTTCCTTGCTCCGGAAGTGTCTCGAAGTTCCTGACCAGCCTGATGTTTTCAAAAACATCGATCACCGCTCCATCGACCTGAACCAAGACCTGACTTATCGTGAGAGACCCCTCAAAATTCTCGAAGAAGATGTTCGTGTTACCCGAAGACGTGCGATCAAGTTTTACAAAGTCCAGTGGACTAACCACTCTGAAGAAGAAGCAACTTGGGAACGCGAAGATTATCTTCGAAGCGAATTTCCAGACCTCTTTAGTACCCAGGCCTAGCAAATCTCGGGACGAGATTTATTCTAAGGGGGAAGGATTGTAACATCCCAAAAATATTAATCAGTATTATTATTCCAAAAATGAGAGCCAACAAAAACTTTTGCTTAATTATATGTGTTGATCTCATATTGTTGCTTGTGTTGTTTCTTTCTTGCTAATGTGTGTTGCTTGCTCTAAAGAAAAACATGAAGAAAAGAAGAGGAATAAAATGAAAATTGAAACAAGAAAATAATGTGACAAGTGTCACATGAAATTCTCCAAGTGAGAAGTTGTTTTCCTTCACAATAAAATTCAGTGGAGTGGTAATGTAAACACTCCCATTTTATCCTTACTACTTTTCTCTCTCAACTCATATTTTGAACTAGTTTTAAAATTCTAAAGTAAATCAAATTGAAATAAAACAAAATTCCATAATTAAAACCCTATGAACAAAAATGATTCAAAACATTTTATTTTGAAATGCCAAATTTTGTGGAGCTACTACATGCTATGTGGAAGCCTCACAAATATTTGTGAATTTTTCTAAATTGTTTAAGTGCCCCAAATAAATCCAGAAAAGCTGCTGGAAATAAAAGAAAAAAAGAAGCAGAGAAGGACCTAGTTGTAAATGGAAAAGAAAGTCCAGGGGGCGTTCTGCGAAAATGTCGTCGTCTCCTACCCCTAGCTCCCCGTCACCGTCGCCGTGTCGCCATGGTCGTCGTCGCCGCTCCCAGGCCCCCCAGGGCCCCCCTTGCTCGCGTTCGTCCACGGTCGTTGCCTCTGCAGCCTCTGCGGGCACTCGAGCCCTCTCTCGCCCCGACGCGGCCACTGTCCCCCGTTGCTCGCCGTGGAGAGAACGGACGGCGCCGGCCAAATTCGCCCCACCCACTGCACCCGACACGCATCCGTCGCCACAGCTGCTCCCAGCTCACTCCCGGACCCCCCAGACCCCTCTTCCTTGCGCTGCTTGCACGCGTCGCCGAGGAATCGGGAAATCTCCCGCCGGAGGCGCCATGGACGCTGTCCATGCGCTCCGTCCACGATACGCCGCCCCTGCCCTATTTAACCACCCCCGAGCCTCGCCACAGACACCACACCGCACCACAACCACTCCACTCCCCTCTGTGCCCCGCCAGGAGGGCGTGCTCGCTGCCGCGTCGACCTCGCCGTGTCCGAGGTAGAAGGCGACCGTGGCCACGCCGTTGGGCTGCCCCATTTCCTTCCCAAACCCTGCACCGTGTTGCTTTCTCTCCCCGCACTCACCCCATCCCTTTTCCCCTTTGATTAGTGCCCAGACGCGACCGTTGGACCTCGCCGGAGTTGCTGCCCGTGGCCGTGGAAGATCGAGAGCTCGCCGCCGACGAACCAGCCCACCCCAGCAAGTGCAACTCAGCCAGAGCTTCCCACACCCGCCGCCGTCGATCTGCATCATCTCCGCGACCTCCCGAGCCCCTAGGTGAGAGATCCTTCCACCTCGCCGTCGCCGGCGCGGCAGCGCCGCCGATTTTAGGTCGCCGCCGATGCATTTGATCGTGGACCGTTGGATCTCGATCCAACGGACGCGTACCGCTTCGGTTAAATGAAAGAGAGAGAGACTGACGGGCGGGCCCCGCTCGTCAGGATTTTATTAATTTCCAACCGCACACTGTGTCACTGACATGTAGGCCCCACCTGTCATAGCTTTCAACATTATCCAGAGAACAATTAAATTCAAATTTAAACTTCTCTGTTAAACAGTACTGGATCCAACTTTGAAATTCAATATCTTGAGATTTAGGAATCCAAATAAATCAAACTCAATTGTTCTGGAAAGCTTATGAAATTGTTTAACCAACCCAAGTGGTCTATGTCATTTAATTAAATAGATAAAAAGTATTATTAAAAATACTACAGAAGGTTTAAATTCTAAACTTGTTTGTTTCTGATACTCTGTTAGTCCAAATAATTCCAAACCAATTTTTCTAGCTTAGTACTGCCATGTATTAGCTTCCCTAATTTTGGTAGAATTATTTGTGCATTATTAATTGTTTAGTATTAAGTTGAAGTTTAAACACCCTTCTGCACTCAAACATTTAAATATGTTTAATGGTTAACCCAAATGAATTAGGACCAATTTTGTTAGGTCACATTTGTTCATGTTTAGTTACCCCTAAAAGGATTTAATTTTAGGATCAACATAACTTAATTGGTAGCTAAAACTTGATTATTAAGTTACTGGATTCAAACATTTGTGTAGGGAGTTTGGTAACCCAATTGATCCAAATCAAATTGTGTTGTCTTCTACACATCAGTAGCTTTCCATAGAAATTTAGTTTGTATTTTTGTGACCAACAGAACTCAAGTTGTGCAATTAAACATGTTCCACAAGTTTCTGCCATAATTTGAACATAAATAAATGATGTTTAATTCAATTATTTTGAAACCAAATTGTATGGTTTGATGTGTGCAGTAGCTATTTGTGATGTTTATGATTGATATGTTGTGATGCTTGCTTGAGTAGTTTAGTAATTGTTTGCATTGCTTGTTTGACGTTTAGACGAGAACGTTGCCGAAGTCTACGAGGAGGGGGAATACCTTGATCAGCAAGCACAAGAACCTGAGAACTTTGCCGAGCAAGGCAAGCTACTTCACTGAGCTTGCATTTACATACATCTATTTTGTCACATGAGTTATTCAAAAGTATCAATGATTTTGAAAACCTTTTTACAAGTACATGAAAACTATTTTGCCACCTATGTAGAAGTATAAGATAGTTGATATAAAATTATAGGATGGGAAAATAAATGTTGTTTACTCAAAACTCCTTTGAAATACTTGTGTGGTTATGGAATACCGAGATGTCGGTGTTGAAGTGGAGAAATGGAATGGGATGTTTATGAAAAATGCACAGTGTCCTAGTACTATGACAACCAATCTTAATCTGTGCGACCACATTTACCCCCATATGGGAACGGGGCTTAGTCATATAATTTGCTCTTATTAGTATGGGATACCTCATCGACGGAGATGACTCCGTTATGCATGAGGGGATGGTTTGGAGAACTCCCCTGACCTGGGTCCTCGCTCAAACTCTATGGAAAGATAAGGAGGAGGATTGAAGACTTCATAAATGTGGTCGCCGGGAAAAACATATGAGTCCTCACACTTAGGGTTGCCGACGGGGACCGGACTGAGTGTTGGTGGGAATTATCATATGGGTAGGATCCTATACTAGCATGAGCAAAGGAGAGGCTAGGGTCGGTGGCTCAACTTCGCATACACCTTGTATGGCGGGACGTGGCTGACACGATGAGTTACCGGATGGATGTGGGATAAAAGCGTGCTACCTCTGCAGAGGGTCAAAACTATTCGAATAGCCGAGTCCTCGGATATGGACAATTGGGAGGCTGTCCTAAGATCATGTGCAAGTTTTTGGAAAAGCTTTTAAGTCTTAAAGAAACTGAAATGGTGATGGTGTGACACAACTATACCAAATGGAGTGGTAGAGTTGTTGGAATAAATGGACCATGGTGAGCCATGGTCAGGAAAAGGAAGGGTTTTGGAGAAACAAATGAGATGGTGATTTCTTTTAAAGATAGTTATAAACTCTTCTTACCTTTTTCAATAAAGATATAGAGATGTTTTAAATAAATAAAAGTTGTAAGTTAAAATAAAACTAGTGCATACTCATGTTGGGGTAGTTTGCGAGTACATTCAAATGTACTCATATTGGTTTTGTCCCTGGCTATTGTCCTAGCCAGACTACGAGGAGGAGCACTACACCGAGCAGGAGTATGGCGACTTCTACGCGAACTAAGGATCTCCACAAGTCAGCTGCCTGTCGGGTCGTCATCGTTAGAATATGATGTCTACTACGCCGTAGCTTCCGCTGATATTTTGGTTTGGCCCTTGAAGGCACCTATGTAAGACTTGGTCTAAATGACCATTTATGTAAGAGTTTTATTCGGTATTGTAATGGATGTAAACTTTGGTATCCAATTCGGATTATGTGCAACGACAGACTGATCACAGGATCGTTGTGTTAAGCATAATTGGGTATTTCGGACAGCTAGTCCGGGGTCCCCACACTTGCTTTACTTCCACATTTATTTCACCCATGATAATCATCCATAAACAAAAGTACATGATATCAACTAAATAAAATGAAGAGCATGTTGAAAGCTTGCCATGTGACAGCACATATGAGCTAACCCCCAACCTCGGACATTTGTCAAGCCCACAACATCATAATCTTAATCACAATGGGTCATGTTTCATTTATGCAATCTTTACCTAATAATAAAAGCGCTAAGGCTTCCGCCTTTTGATTTGGTAGGTGATAACCCCCAAGAGCAAGGGATCACTGTAGCACCTCTCAATGTGGAAGTAAGGTATCGATCCACAGGAGCAAGAAGGAAAAGTTATCTATTCCCTACAACTAAAGTGTCACAAGTTTTAGTTGATTATGAACTAAACAAGTTTGGAGAACAAGGTGATTGATGGATGGAAGTTCGATGTAGCAAAATAAGAATGTAAAAGTGTCCCAATCCTCTTCAACGCAAGAGGATAAGACAAAGGTTTTCTCTTCTAGGAACAATGGACATGGGTTCATGGGTTCACTTAATCCTCTATCTCATCTATGGTGATTATCATGTTATAGATAAAGTACACACAATTGTCATGTTTTAATGGTAGCTTTTATGACAGCTAGACGTCCTAAAACACATAGTTGAAAGAAATATTCATTTGTGTTGCTAGGGCACCCTCGTAAGGCTAGCGTGGTTGCTCTCACTCCCACATCATACTCTTTCTTTTTACCCCCAGATAAAGGATGTTGGGCGGTACTGTGTAACTCAATACCTACGCCGTGTCACATCGGCCATCCCGTACCTAAATACATCATACTTCTTAATGGACAATATTATAAACACAAGTGCAATGATTTATATTCCGTGTGTGTGATCACAACTCTCTCATCTATCTATACTTGGTGGTGTCAATCACCTCATGACAATGATAAACAAGGCATTATGAATAAATCAAACCATCACATGCATCATAAAATATCTCCAAAGTATGACAAATCACAAAAGCTCCAACACAACGGTAAATGCGTAACAAATCATCTCATACCACAATATTCACCACAAAGGTATTACATAGATGACCGTAATCATGTTTAGCAGCTCATACAGTACTAATTAGTGAAGCTCAAGAGAGAGGAGAGATAAATAAGTTACCACCACAAACCCAAATCCAGGGGGTGGACTACTCCCTCTTCATCATGGTGATGATGGTGGAGATGTTCTTGCTGTAGATGTTGATGATGAACACGCCGGAGGGGGTGGAGCCCTCCGGAGGTGACTCCGGCGGTGTTTCCCCCCTCCGATCTTCTCCGACGGCAGCCTTCTGACTCTCTGTCTCGTGGTTCTGTGTTTCTCCGCCGCCTCCCTCCAGAGAACGTCGGGGGACCTTTTTTATACGCGTTTTTAGGTCAAGACGGAGTCGGTGGACGAAAGATAGATGGCAACGGAGCCACGAGGGCCAAACGAGTGGGCCCCACGCGGCCACAGTACCTGGCCGTGTGGGCCACCCCCTTTTCGCCTTGCGGGCTCAGTTTGCTTGATTCCTTCGCTCCTACGTCTTCTTCCTTCCAAAATAACGACCTCTGTATTTTTCCAGGATTTTATGACGACGTTTGGGTCCCTGAAACATAAAAGGTAACAAATAGGGTTTTCTGCCTGCGCAGGGTTAATTCCATAAAAATAGGAAACAATTATTTGATTTCCTAAAATCATTAAATAACAGTGGTATAACCCTTATATGATGCAAATATGATTAGAATATAAGTGATATAGTGCAAAGTTCATGTATGCATTTTACATGCATCAACATCCCCAAGCTTAACCCATGCTCGTCCTCGAGTATGAAGGTGATAAAACTAACATGGAATTTGCAATATAGCACTAACAATGGATATCAAAGATGATTGCTACTGCTACATAGAGTCAAATGATTCATTCTTCAAAGCAGTAGCAATATGCAAAATAGTTTATGAAGTGATATCAAGTAGTCAATGCAAGGATGTTCAATGATAGTTCACAAAGTGTAACATAACAGATAGTAATATGGACATTCTTACTTTTGCATACATGTGGTCCATAGAGTGATGATGAAAATCTGAATATGTTTGGTGGACACTTTGGAAAGATGAATAAGTGAGTAGAGGTAAAGCATGCATAAGTTTCATCTAACCTCCAAACTCTCCTACTTAAGTTAATGATTGCAATGTGGTAATACTTGGTGTCAAGCTCTCATTCCCCTATCATAGCATCTTGAATGATTATAGTTTAATGTGAGAGCAAATATGAGTAGTGTGCTTGACAAAGTAAAGGTTGGATGTCTCATGCCCCTTGAATACAAGTACCTACATCATGAGTTACTCAACTTGGGAAAAGCAAGTTCAAATTATCTATCATTGTAAGTAATAATAGTATCATCAAGAGCATCAACTGGGGTACCTCTTGTCCCAGGATATGGAACAAGCCCATATCAAAATGACAAGACAAACAAACAAGATGAAAAACCTCAACACCATTTTTATTTACCATTGAAATAGCTTTTTATTGTAAGGTGTGTCATAGATAATTCACCATAGCATGTAAGTAAATTTCCACCATGAATAATGCATGGCTTAGATTAGCGGCCCAGACGTCTCTCTAACCATTTATACAAACACATTCAAACTAAATCATTTCCCCCTTATTTCACCATGATAGGCATCCATAGACAAAAGCACATGATATCAACTAAATGGAGCATGTTGAAAGCTTTTCATGTGACAGCACATATGGGCTAACTCCCAACCTTGGACATTTATCAAGCCACTAGCATCATAATCTTAATCACAATGGGTCATGTTTTATTTATAGCAATGATAGTAAAAATGTGCATCAAGTTCATGAGAGCTATATAACCAACTTTTCCCATGGCAATCAATAACATAATCATTTTCATTCAGAGGTATAGATAACAAAAATATCATGATAAACATACTCGGAATAGCATATAGCTAGTAGGTAGATATGGTGGACTCACTGGAATAACTTTTGTTGAAGGTGTTGGAAACAAGTTTTAACTTGTTGGAATGTTTGGGCTAGCAAAAGGGAGAAAGTTGACCATCTAGATGCATGCATGAGTGTCCATAGAACTAACTAATCCATGTTAAACTAAGTAAAATAAAAATCAGCACCAAAACATGAATAAGTGATAGCTCTTCAAAAAGGATTTGCAAACTATTACTCATAAACAAGCTCATGAATCATGCGACTATATGTATCATTAAAAATAACTCAAACATCTCTTTTCCCAATCTTATAAAAGCATCCAACATATTTCAACCCATATTTTCAGTAGCTCTCCCATATATAAATGATAGTGTGGTGGTCTCTCAAAGCAAATCAAACCAAAACAAAACAAAAGACGCTCCAAGTTTATGCGATAAAGTGTTTCGATCGAAAAACAGAAGTTTGACGTGTGCAAACCGAGAGTGTGTAGGTCCAGTGGGGTTGTCTTCACATTCCCAAGCTTATGGTCTTCACCATCCTTGGATAGCTCTTGGTGCATCTCCTCCAATCCCTGTGAATAAACTTCAAAACACCGTTTCTCCCATTTCTTTTCTGTGGGGTGCATTAATAGTGATAAACAAATATGTTTCTTGCTGCATATAATCCTTGAACAAAAATTCATATGAAATTTCCAGAAAGTGTATAATGTTGTATGCCTACTCATAAACTCAATTGGATTGAAAAGATTCAACTTAAAAGCTCAAAGCATGCATCAAACAAAATGGGACAGAATCTGTCCAAAAAACAGCAGCAGCAAAACATATTTTTCTACCCTACCAAACTTAATCGAAAAATTCCGAAAAAATTCATGCATACAGAGGATGAAAAGTTGCAACGACAGTTCAAATATGAGCTCACTCGGAGTTACAGAATAAGAATTAAAAATCATACCGTGCACTGATTCGTGCAGAAATAAAATCTCTGAATGCTATAAGCAACTTTTTCAAACCAAAAAGGGTAAAACTTGGTACTTTATTGAAAATTCCAGAACCTAAACTATAAAAAAGTCTCTTGGTACAGAAAGAGGACAAAAATAAAATCACACAAAAAATAACCGGGTTGCCTCCCGCAAAGCGCTTTCTTTATAGCCATATAGCTAGGCTTCTTATTTGGTATCAAGATGGTTGAAGTGAGGTGGACTGAAAATATCATATTCATCATCATAAATGGGAGACATAGTATCATTAAACAAGTTAAAGAACCTCCCCAAGCTTAGATGATTGCAAGATATAAAAGGAACCTCCCCAAGCTTAGTCTAGTGCACACAAGAATAGAAACTTAAGCGCTACGCTCCCCAGCAACGGCGTCAGAAAAGTACTTGATAACCCCCAAGAGCAATGGATCACTGTAGCACCTCTCAATGTGGAAGTAAGGTATCGATCCGCAGGAGCAAGAAGGAAAAGTTATCTATTCCCTACAACTAAAGTGTCACAAGTTTTAGTTGATTATGCACTAAACAAGTTTGGAGAACAAGGTGATTGATGGATGGAAGTTCGATGTAGCAAAACAAGAATGTAAAAGTGTCCCAATCCTCTTCAACGCAAGAGGACAAGACAAAGGTTTTCTCTTCTAGGAACAATGGACATGGGTTCATGGGTTCACTTAATCCTCTCTCTCATCTATGGTGATTATCATGTTATAGATAAAGTACACACAATTGTCATGTTTTAATGGTAGCTTTTATGACAGCTATATGTCCTAAAACACATAGTTGAAAGAAATATTCATTTGTGTTGCTAGGTCACCCTCGTAAGGCTAGCGTGGTTGCTCTCACTCCCACATCATAATCTTTCTTTTTACCCCAAGATAAAGGATGTTGGGCGGTACTGTGTCACTCAATACCTACGCCGTGTCACATCGGTCATCCCGTACCTACATACATCATACTTCTTAATGGACAATATTCTAAATACAAGTGCAATGATTTATATTTCGTGTGTGTGATCACAACTCTCTCATCTATATACACTTGGTGGTGTCAATCACCTCATGACAATGATAAACAAGGCATTATGAATAAATCAAACCATCACATGCATCATAAAATATCTCCAAAGTATGACAAATCACAAAAGCTCCAACACAACGGTAAATGCATAACAAATCATCTCATACCACAATATTCACCACAAAGGTATTACATAGATGACCGTAATCATGTTTAGCAGCTCATACGGTACTAATTAGTGAAACTCAAGAGAGAGGAGAGATACATAAGTTACCACCACAAACCCAAGTCCAGGGGGTGGACTACTCCCCCTTCATCATGGTGATGATGGTGGAGATGTTCTTGCTGTAGATGTTCATGATGAACACGCCGGAGGGGGGTGGAGCCCTCCGGAGGTGACTCCGGCGGTGTTTCCCCCCTCCGATCTTCTCCGGCGGCAGCCTTCTGACTCTCTGTTTCGTGGTTCTGTGTTTCTCTGCCGCCTCCCTCCAGAGAACGTCGGGGGACCTTTTTTATAGGCATTTTTAGGTCAAGACGGAGTCGGTGGACGAAAGATCGACGGCAACGGAGCCACGAGGGCCAAACGACTGGGCCCCACGCGGCCATAGTACCTGGCCGCGTGGGCCACCCCCTTTTCGCCTTGCGGGCTCCGTTTGCTTGATTCCTTCGCTCCTACATCTTATTCCTTCCAAAATAACGACCTCTGTATTTTTGCAGGATTTTATGACGATGTTTGGGTCCCTGAAACATAAAAGGTAACAAATAGGGTTTTCTGCCTGCGCAAGGTTAATTCCATAAAAATAGGAAACAATTATTTTATTTCCTAAAATCATTAAATAACAGTGGTATAACCCTTATATGATGCAAATATAATTAGAATATAAGTGATATAGTGCAAAGTTCATGTATGCATTTTACATGCATCAGTAGGTCATCTGATTTACCCCTAAAGTTGTAATTATTTACCCACCTATGCCACTGGTAAGTCAAATAATGCTTCGGCTGGGCTCGAACTGGCCGCATCAACCTGTGTTTCCATCGTCCGCTCGAAGTGGGCTGCCGTGTTCTGTCCGGATCGCCGTATCATACTCGATCTTTACTAGCATAAGTCTGATGTATTCTGTCCGGATCGCCATATCATGCTCGATCTCTACTAGCAGAAGTCTGATGTGTTATGTCCTCATTCGAATACTATCCGGTGGATTGCTTGGTCCCAATCGATTCAGCATCACCTATAAACATGCAGTCCTAATAAAGTCATTAAGCTGAACCAATTGTACCAGCCAAACTGGTCCATTAAACCCACATCAAACACACCGTTCCTGTTTTAGTGCGGTCGCGATTGATCGATTCCGGAGATAACGTGTATATTCGATCTCGGGGTGATCGACCTGTCCATGGGAAGCGAAAACAACGATGGCGGCGACTCTGGTTCAGAAATCAGGCCATGCGCCTGATCTCCTCTGGCGAACGGACGACGGCGGCAGAGAACGAGGATGGCATGGTTCTGCGGCCAGACGCCGAACGCTTCCTGGCCGGTAAGATTGGTTGTAGACGAAGTGGTTCACCGTGTAGCTGGAGTGCCCGCTGGACGGATTGCACACGAGGACGGGGACGAGGGGGCAGCCGGTCGACCAAGCATGCACCGTGGTGTGACTAGAATCATGTCAGGTCAGGAGGAAGAAGTTGCTATGACAACGGGAGCTGTCACGGCGGTCGGCGAGGCAGAGGTGCATGTATACCAAACATCCGGCCTCCATGGCTCCACAACCACCGGACAGAAACCTCAACATGGTCGGTCGAGCTTGCGCTCCAGGTGGCCGCCTCGATGGTCACCTGCCATACTCCCAGCCCCGGCGTCCGCCCCAAGCTTCCGCCCTGCGCCCGCCGTCGCCGACTGCGCCTGCTGCTGCGGGACCACCATGGCGAAGCCCCCGTGGTCCATGACGAACTGTTGGAACTTCAACACCCGGCGCCGTAGCCTGACTGAATGTCTGCATCGTCGCAATGGCTGTCCGTCCTCTCTCTCTCCTGCCTATTCTTCTTCCACTGTGCAGATTTCAGCATGCTATGTTACATGATCGATTGTTTCTCTGATATGACTGACGTGCAAAAGCTAGGAAGTTGCTCCAGCTAGACAATTTTATCCCTGGATTACTTAGTTTTTGGAAAGAGTTATCCTTCAATTACTGACTTGATAAAAACTTATTTTTTCTGTTCAATCCACCGGCCGACATCAGTAATAATTCAGTATATATTTTGAAAACGTGCAGTCTTGGCATCTTGCTCTGCTGATTTGTTGGGCACAGTCAAACTGGTTTCCCCTCTTCGTTTTCAACACAAAATTGTTTAAATAATTGTTTGTCCATCTTAGTTAGACATGTCATGATTCCTGACAAGGAAGAAGGAAAGTATTAAATTTCACAAACTAGACGCCTTGGCTAAATTAATGTAGCATTTAAACGTCCTTTTTTGGTACCTGAAAGATGCATTGTGCAAGTATTGTAGAAATAAAATGAGATGGAGTAGGTATTTCAATATCCTAACTTGTCCAATATTATCACATGTAGATGAACCCGTTTTTCACAGTATAGTTGTCCTGGTTCCTAATTCTCAATTTAAATAAATATAAAAACTTAATTCAAATTTATTCATTCGCTCCCCATTTGCCGCTATGAGGTGACGACAACGGCGATGAAGGGGGGGGGGGGGGGGGGAGGGTGGTGGAGAGATTGGTTGCACCAAGAGTAGTTACTTGCTACAAGTTCACTGTCATGGTGGCAGAGCTCACACACGTTACACACAGATGCACAATACTTCAACCGTATCAGGGAAATATATATACATGTTTTCTCTCTCCCGTTGCAACGCACGGGCATGTTTACTAGTAAAAGTAAAGTGTGCATCAAGTTTGTGAGAGCTATATAACCAACTTTTCCCATAACAATCAATAACATAAAAAATTTCATTCAGAGGTATAGATAACACAAATAACATGATAAACATACTCGGAATAGCATAAAGCTAATAGGTAGATATGGTGGACTCACTGGAATAAGTTTGGTTGAAGGTGTTGGAAACAAGTTTTTACTTGTTGGAATTTTTGGACTAGCAAGAGGGAGAAAGTTGACCATCTAAATGCATGCATGAGTGTCCATAGAACTAACTAATCCATGTTAAACAAAGTAAAATAACATTCAGTATCAAAACATGAATAAGAGATAGCTCTTGATAAAGCACTTGCAAATTAATACTCATTAACAAGCTCATGAATCATCACCTATATGTATCTTCTAAAATCAACTCAAACATCCCTTTTCCCAATCTTATAATAGCATCCAACATATTTCAACCAATATTTCCAGTAACTCTTTCATATATAAATGATAATGTGGTGGTCTCACAAAATAAAAATCAAACCAAACAAACAAACAAAAACACGCTCCAAGTTTATGCGATAAAGTGTTTCGATCGAAAAACAGAAGTTAGACGTGTGCAAATCGAGAGTGTGTAGGTCCAGTGGGGTTGTCTTCCCATCCCAAGCTTATGGTCTTCACCATCCTTGGATAGCTCTTGGTGCATCTCCTCCAATCCCTGTGAAAAAACTCCAAAACACCGTTTCTGCCATTACTTTTCTGTGGGGTGCATTAGTAGTGATAAACAAATAGATTTCTTCTGCATATAATCCTTGAAAAAAACATCATATGAATGGCTAGAAAGTGTATAACGTTTTATGCCTACTCATAAACTCATTTGGATAAAAAAGATTCAAGTTAAAAGCTCAAAGCATGCATCAAACAAAATGGGGCAGAGTCTGTCCAGAAAAACAGCAGCAGCAAAACGTATTTTTCTACCCTACTAAAATTTGTCAAAAAAATCCGAAAACATTCATGCATACAGAGGATGAAAAGTTGCAACTACAGTTCAAATATGAGCTCATTCGGAGTTACAGAATAAGAATTAAAAATCATACCGTTCACAGATTCATGCAGGAATAAAATCTCCGAACGCTATAAGCAACTGTTTCAAACCAAAATGAGTAAAACTTGGCACTTTATTAAAAATTCCATAAAATAAACTAAAAACTAAGTCTATTGTTATAGCAAGAGGACACAAAGAAAATCACACATAAAAATAACCGGGTTGCCTCCCGTAAAGCGCTTTCTTTATAGCCATATAGCTAGGCTTCTTACTTGATGTTTATTGAAGATGAAGCTCATGAGGGAGCTTGAAATTTGATGTGCCCCTCTTTCTTGGGAAGTGTTCCATGCACTTCTTGTGTGGAAACTGAAACTTCACATTCCCTTCTTTTTAATCAATGATAGCACCTGTAGTACGAAGAAAAGGTCTTCCAAGAATAATAGGACTAGAGGTTTTATTCCCCATGTCCATGATTAGAAAATCAACAGGCACAAAAGTTATATGTAGCTCTACCATAAGATCACTTACTTTTCCTAAAGCATGTTTAATGGAATCATCAGCAAGTGCAAGTTCAATAGAGCATTTTTCAAGATTCTTTAGTTCAAGCACTTCATATAGTTCTTTAGATAAAACAGAGACAATAGATCCTAGATCAAGTATAGCATGGTGTGTCTCTTTTCCAATAGTTACTAGTACCTTGGAAATCCATATATACCCAAGCTTAGGTGGTATCATAGCCTCTTGGTTGTACCTAGCAATCTTTTCTTTCAAGACATGATTAGCAATATAAGAGCCAAAACCAGCTTGGTTAGTGTTGATGGAAGGATCACTTGCAAATTTTTGTAAGATATATATTAATTCTTGCAAGCTATAATTTTCTAAGTCAAGCAATGGATCCTTGCCTTCACTAAGCATTTTAACTTCCTCAACTTTCTTTTCTAACTCAATCAACATATGAGATTCATCATATTTAGTTTCTTTAACTTCTTCTCTTAAACCACCAAGTTGAGACATGAATGGCAACAAATATTCAGGATAGTTTAATAATTCACTAAGGGTTTCCTCCAAAGTAAGAGGAACATTATCAGCAATAGTAATAGAATTCATTCCAACCACAGGTGATGCTTGCGGTTTCCCTGCAGACATACTCAATAAAGTGGCTTGATTATCAGCTAGTTTTGACAAAGCTTTGTCTAGTCCTGCAGCTTGGAGTTGTAAGCCTTTAATATCAGAACTAATAGAAGCAACATACTTATTCAACTATTGTATCATGGTATTATGACTAGCAACTTATTCCATAAGAATTTTGTTAGCCTCAGAATCATCATTGCGTGATGACATAGGCTTCCAATTGTTATCATTAGCATTAGGATATGGAACAAAAGGACGATTGTTGGGAACATATGGGGGTTTATTATAAGAGTTATAATTGTTGTTACGATACCCATTATTTCCATAGTTCCTAATGAACTTGACATCAACATTTTAAGGATTATTACCAACTAGTTCTTGCAAAGGAACATTTTCAACATTAGGTTTATTAAACAAAGCAAGAATAGTATCCATTTTAGATGACAAATCATTTGTTTCTTCAATAGAGTTTACTTTCTTAGAAGGATTAGGTGCTCTATCAGTATGCCATTGACTATAGTTTTGCAAAACGCTTTCCAATATGCTCTTAGCTTCTACTATAGTTTTTCCCATAAAAGCACCTCCAGCAGCAGAATCAAGAACATTTCTAGACATGTAGTTTAAACCATTGTAGAAAGAGTGTAATATGGTCCATTCATTAACCCCATGTGATGGACAAGTTCTAAGCGTAAGTTTTATCCTATCCCAAGCCATAGCAACATGTTCATTTTCATTTTGCCTAAAAGAAAGAATGTTGTTTCTATTTTGCAAAATTTTAACAGGAGGATAATATTTCTTAATGAAAGCTTCTTTTAGATCATCCCAAGAATTAATACTACCAGATGACAATGAATGCAACCACTCTTTAGCTTTTCCTCTAAGTGAGAAAGGAAATAACTTCAGTTTTAGAATATCACATATTTCAGCAAAATCATGAAGATGCATAGAGGCATTCTCCATAGCACTAACACCAAATTGTTCCCTAATTATCAAGTTCAACAAACTAGGACTTACTTCATAACTATCAGCTTTAATCTCAGGTGTGGTAATAGCTCTAGTAATTAAATTGATCATTAGGAGTGTTTGTGTAGTCACACAACTTAGTTCTTTCTCCCATTTTAGCAAGTTTTTATGTTTTTTTATTTTTTTATGCAAAACTGAAAATAAAATTACACTAAATGATGCAAACCGAAATAACAAATACAACACAAAAATGCAAAACTGAAAATAAATATGCAAACCGAAATAAAAATGCAAGACAATGACAAAACAAAATAAATTGCTTTGAAGGTAAAGATGAATAAGATGATGCTCACGTAGGTGCAACCTCCCCAAGCTTAGGTGTTAGCACAAGTTGGTGATGAAGTTGACTTTGTTGTGATATCCTTGAACAAATCCTTGCAGCAATGATTCCCTGGCAACGGCGCCAGAAAATAGTCTTGATTTCTGGTGCGTAGTTGACGGGAAATATCTTGTAGGAAGTTGTTGGTCTCCCCGGCAACGGCGCCAGAAAAACGGTCTTGATACCCACGAATGATATGATCCTTCACGTAGTTACCTACGTGAAAAATAAAGTAGATGGGTTAGGTTGAGACTCCAAGTGCAGAGTGTGTAGTAAGTGGAAGACGTCTTTTCCCCACGAGGGTGACTCAAGGGTTTAATATCGAACTCTCAGGGAATCAGTAGTGAAAGATTTATCTTCCTATCCTTCTTTTGGTTACATACAAAACAAAGTAAATGTTTTGGTCCTCAACCTCACATGTGGTTGTCAAGCACAAGGTGTAAGAATGATATCAAGATAATATGCAATGCAAACAAGAAATAAATATGCAATGGTGGTAAATAGATATGAAAGGATGGTGATAACAATGATAAATGATATTTTTGGGTTTTATATGATCTATGCAAGATGTAAAAGTGTTTTTTGTATTTTTGGATTTTAAAATGGCAGAAAATGTAAAAGTGGTAAAAGTTGTTGGAAAGGTGTTTCTTATGATTAAAAATGGACCGGGGTTTATGGTTTCACAAATGCACTCTCTTTTTAATAAAGTGGTAGACAATTGAACACTAGAGTTGCATATGACATTGCAACACAAAAGTTTAGTGACAAGTTACTAATTATATGGGCATCACGTCCTAACATAGAGACCTTTTGTTTATTAGTCTCACTTATACTCCACCAAGATGCGAACTAAATCATAACACCTCAGTAATTAAGATGACTCAGAGTATAGCTTTAAGTATCATGACATGAAGTTAAAATAAGAACATGCTAGATCTAGTCACGGAGAAGTGGCATGGTCACCCAAAACCCCTATAGCAAGGTATTTTCTTTATCCCTGGTGAGGCAACAAAGTAAGGTAAACATACCCAAGTGGATCGCGGAACTATCTCTCACGTTCACCGCACTAGCCACCCCCTGTTACTCCAACTAATGCACACATCACCCCACACACGCTCTCATAAACATGCTTGATCAAAACAAGTAAATAGGAACGGGGAACATAATATGCATCTATATTCATAACTGAAACAAAACAGTTGCAATCTCAAACATATATTAACTCATAAAAAGATCCACCACATAGGTATTACAAAGATGACCGTAATCATGTTCAACAGCTCATACGGTGCTAATTAGTGAAGCTCAAAGAGAGGAGAGATACATAAGTTACTTCCACAAACCCATAGTCCAGAGGTGGACTACTCCCTCTTCATCATGGAGATGGTGGAGAAGTCGTTGGAGAAGATGGAGACCACGCCAACAGCGCCCCGCAGGAGTTTTCTCCCTCCAATCTTCAGCTCCAGGTCTCTGTTTTGGTGTTTCTGTGTTTCGGCGGCGCTCCTTCCAAAGAACGTCGGGGGACTATTTTATAGGCGGTTTTATGTCAAACCTGAGTCGGTGGAGAAAAGATCAACGGCAACGGAGTTCTGAGGCCCAAAAAGAGGGGTCCCACGCAGGTACATGGGCCGCGTGGGCCCACATATTTTGGCCCTCGGGTCTCCGCTTGTTTGCTTCCTTCGCCCCCAAGTCTTCTTCCTTCCGAAAATTGACGCTCCTAAATTTGCAGGTCATTTGGACGTCGTTGGGTCCCTGAAACATTAAAATAAAGAAATAGGGTTTTCGGCCTACGCAGGGTTAATTCCATAAAAATAGGAAATAAATATAATATTCCCAAAAATCATTATAAAACATTGATATAACCCTTATATGATGCAAATATGATTGGAATACAAGTAATATAGTGCAAAGTTTATGTATGCATTTTACATGCATCAATGCTCCACCCAGCAATGAACGCGCTCTGACAAGAGGAAACTAGCTCCGAAAGCCTAGGTTGTAGCCTGTTGGCGAGCATCTTGGGGAGAACCTTGGCAAAGGAGTGGATTAAGCTAATTGAGCGGTAGTGGTTTATGATGTTGGCTGATCCGGCTTGAGCAGAAGAACGTAGAAGGCCGTGTTTAGCTTATCAAAATTGTTTTCATTAAGATTGTAGAATTTCTGCACTGCCGCAAATAAATCATCTTTCACCGTGTTCCAAGCTGATTTGAAGAAGCCCGCCGAGAAACCATCAGGCCCCAGAGCCTTGTCCGAGGCCGAGTCGAAGACTGCCTTCTTTAGCTCATCGAGCGTGAAAGGATCGGACAGATTATTCAGATCAATAGTCGACAGCCAAAGTTCATCCCAGTTGAATGTTTGCGAGCACGACACCGGATTCCCAACAATGTTGGTGAAGTGAGATGTGATCGTTGCCTCAATCTCAGAAGGGGAAGTAGCCATGCCATTTTCCGTGGTCACCGAATGAATTATGTTCTTGGACTTTCTGCTAGAAGCTTTGGAGTGAAAGAACTTGGTGCAAGCGTCCCCAAACTTCAGCCACTTGATTTCCGCGCGCTATCTAGCCTTGACACGGTTAACAACCGTTAAACCAATGATACATTTTTTGAGTGTGCTGCGTAGCTCAGCCTCGTCAGTAGTCAATTGCCTAAAATCTTGAGCTTTGTCAAGTTGCAGCACGATCTCCTGGCTCACCATCAACTGCTTGCGGATGTCTCCTATGTAATTCTTTGCCCAAACTCGCAGGTGCCTGGCCGCACGTGTAAGCTTTTTATGGAGACGCGAGAAAGGATCGTTGGAGGAGACCGGCAAGCTCCAGGATTGATAAACGACCTCCACAAAGCCTTGCATCAGCGGCTAGAAACTTTCAAAACGGAACCGAGGCGAGGTTTTGACTCCTAGGTCTTGAACGAGAAGGAGCGGGTGATGCATGTAAAATGCATACATGAACTTTGCATTGTTTTACTTGTATTTAGATCATATTTTGCATCATATAAGGGTTATATCAATGTTTTATAACAATTTTGGGAATATTTCATTGTTTTCCTCTTTTTATGGAAATAACCTTGCACAGGCAGAAAACCTTATTTTCTATATTTTGATGTTTCAGGGACCCAAACGACGTCCAAATGACCTAATATTTTACGAGCATCAGTTTTTCGAAGGAGCAAGACTTGGGAGCGAAGGAAGCGAACAAATGGAGGCCCGTGGGCCAAAAGAGGGTGGCCCACGCGGCCAGATTCCCTGGCCATGTGGGACCCACCATCTCAGCCCTCGGAGCTCTGTTGCCGTCGATCTTTTCTCCACCGACTCCATCTTGACCTAAAACTGACTATAAAAATAGTCCCCGACGCCCTCTAGAAAGGAGCGCCGCTGAAACACAGAAACACCGAAACAGAGACCTGGAGTTGCAGATTGGAGGGGGAAAACTCCGGCGGGACGCTGCTGGCGTGGTCTCCATCTTCTCCAACGACTTTGATGATGTGAAAGTCACACGTTCGTTCGGAACCCCAAGAGGAAGGTATGATGAGTGCAGCAGCAAGTTTTCCCTCAGTATGAAACCGAGGTTATCGAACCAGTAGGAGATGAAGACACTTCTGAAGGTGTCAACGGCGCCAGAAAAAGTGGTGTTGGTGGAGTGCTTCCTCTTCCTAGCAATGGTGCCAGAAAAAGTCCGAGGTCGTAGGGAGGTCCTGGAGGTTGACTTGGAACCTGCACACAAAACAAACAAAATACTTTGCCCCAACTTAATAGTGAGGTTGTCAATCTCACCGGCTTGCTGAAAACAAAGGATTGGACGTATAGTGTGGAAAATTATGTTTGTTTGCAGAGAATGAAAGAAAACAATGATTGCAATAGGTTGTATTTCAGATGTAAAAGAATGGACCGGGGTCCACAGTTCACTAGTGGTGTCTCTCCATAATAAATAACTAACATGCTGGGTAAACAAATTATAGCTGGGCAATTGACAATATTGAAAAGTGCATACCATGCATGTGCAAGTTGTGGTGTCTACTATGAGATTCATTTGGGCATTACGACAAAGTACACAGACCGCTATCCAGCATGCATCTATGCCTAAATAGTCCACCTTCATGTTAGCGTCTGCACCCCTTCCAGTATTAAGTTGCAAGCAACAGACAATTGCATTAAGTAAAGTGCATAATGTAAACAACACATTCATCCTTAGACAAAGCATCATTAGGTTACCCCTCGTGACAACAGCACATCCACAACCTTAGGGGTTGCTGTCACTCCCCCAGATTAAATGGAGACTGAACCCACTATCTAGCATAAATACTCCCTCTTGGAGTCACAAGCATCCACTTGGCCAGAGTATCAACAAGCAACGGAGAGCATGCAAGATCATAAAAGACATAGACATAATATTTCAGTATTCAACTTGACATAGTATCAATATTCATCGGATCCCAGCAAACACAACATGTAGCATTACAATAAGATGATCTTGATCATGATAGGCAGCTCACAAGATCTAAACATGATGGCACAAGAGGAGAAGACAACCATCTAGCTACTTCTATGGACCCATAGTCCAAAGATGAACTACTCACACATCACTCCGGAGGCAGGCATGGCGATGTAGAGCCCTCCGGTGATGATTCCCCTCTCCGGCAGGGTGCCAGGAAGAGCTTCAGAACCCTCCCGAGTTAGGGTTGACGGCGGTGGCGGCTCTGGAACTTTTCGTGGAAATTGACTCGGGTACTTAGGGTTTTCCCGTCAAAAGCAATTTATAGGCGAAGGGGCAGCGTCGGTGGAGGTCCGTGGCCCCTTCACCACGTCAAGGCGTGGCAGGAGGTGGGACCGCGCCGCCACGTGCTGAGGACGGCCCACGGCCCCCCTTCGTCTCTCCTTCGGACTCCGTGTACGTGTCAAAAAAATAGGGACTTTGGCTTTTGTTTCATCCAATTTCGAGAATATTTCCAGAACAACTTTTCTGAAACAAAAAACAGCAGAAAACAGGAACTGGCACTGTGGCATCTTGTTAATAGGTTAGTACAAGTGTGAATAAAACATGTAGCAATTGGCATAATATAAGCACGGAACATCAGAAATTATGGATACGTTGGAGACGTATCAGACTTCTCCACCGTCTCCATGACGAAGAGAGAGTAGTCCACCCCTGAACTATGGGTTTGTGGAAGTAACTTATGTATCTCTCCTCTCTTGAGCTTCACTAATTAGTACCGTATGAGCTGCTGAACATGATTATGGTCATCTATGTAATACCTTTGTGGTGGATCTTTTTATGAGTTAATATATGTTTGAGATTGCAATAGTTTTGTTTCAGTTATGAAAGTAGAGGCATATTATGTACCCCGTTCTTGTCTACTTGTTTTGATCAAGCATGTTTATGAGAGCGTGTGAGGGGTGATGTGTGCATTAGTCGGAGTAACGGGGGGTGGCTAGTGCGGTGAAAGTGAGAGAAGTTCCGTGATCCACTTGGGTATGTTTAGCTTACTTTGTTCCCTCACTTGGGATAAAGAAAAATACCTTGCTACCGGAGTGGTGGGTGACCATGACACTACTCCATGACTAGATCTAGCATGTTCTTATTTTAACTTCATGTCAAAAGACTTAATGCTATACTCTGATTTATCTTAATACTAGGATAGCTCGATTTAATTCCTATCTTGGTGGAGTATAAGAGAGACTAATAAACAAAAGATCTCTATGTTAGGACGTGATGCCCATATAATTAGTAACTTGTCATGAAACTTATGTGTTGCAATCTCATATGTCAACTCTAGTGTTCCATTATCTACCACTTTATTAAAGGGAGAGTGCATTTCGGAAACCATGAACCCCGGCCCATTTTTTCATAAGAAACACCTCTCCAATAACTTTTATCACTTTTACTTTTTCTGCCATTTAAAAATCCAAAAATACAAAAATACTTTTACATCTTGCATTCACATTATAAAACCCAAAAATATCATTTATCATTGTTTCCACCATCCTTGCATATTTATTTACCACCATTGCATATTTATTTACTATTTTGCATTGCATATTATTCTCACACCTTGTGCTTGACAACCACTAGGAAAGGTTGAGGACCAAAACAATTTACTTTGTTTTGTAGGTTTTCAAGGAAGGGTAAGAATATAAATCTTTCACAACTCATTCCCCGAGAGTTCGATATTAAACCCTCGAGTCACCCCTCGTGGGGAAAATTGTCTTCCATATACTACACACTCTGCACTTGGAGTCTCAACCTAACCCATTTACTTTTCACGCAGGTAACTACGTGAAGGGCCATCAAAACTGTTTTCTGGCGCCGTTGCCGGGGAATCATTGTTGTAAAGGTTTATCCAAGGATATCTCACAACAAATTCAACTTGATCATCAACTTGTGCAAACACCTAAGCTTGGGGAGGTTGCACCTACGTGAGCATCATCTTATCCATCTTTACCTTCAAATAATTTTATTTTGTTTTGTTATTGTCTTGCATATCATTTTATTTTCAGTTTTGCATAAAAAATTAAAAACACATAAAAACTTGCATAATGGAAAGAGAACCTTTTGGCCATTTAGTGTTAAGAACTTTCCTCAAGATATGAATATCCCTGTTTAAAAATTTGAAGTAGATCATAATATCACTAAAATGATTTATGAACACCGTTTTTATGGAAACCAAAAGAAGATCCTTACTTCATCTTAAGAAGTTTAATGAAAGATGCAAAGTGTTAAATTTGAACCATGCAATGTTAATATGATTAAAGTTAAGCTTTTTCCCTACTCCCTAGGTGGAAAAGCCTTAGATTGGATATTAAGATGGCCACCTGGAAACTTTAGCACTTGGTTTAATTTAAAAGCTGCATTCATTGAAAGATTTTGTTCCACTGAAACAGTTTGTAATCTTAGACAAATAGTTATCACCTTTAAACAAGAAGAGGATGAACCTTTGGTGAAAACATGGGAAAGGTTTAGAGGTATAGCTTTTGGAATGGAACATGGTCTTAGAGATTGGATGCTCATGCATATATTTTTTAGAGGATTGTCTGAAACCTCTAGAGTCTTTTTGGATAATGAATGTGAGGGTTTTTTATGAATACTACTACTGCTAACACTCATATTCTACTTGATGGCTTGCTTTTGGAAGTAAGAATTAAAGAAAGTTTAGAAAAAGCCCAAGTACCTGAAGATGTTTTTGATGACCGTTATGAAATATTTAATCTATATAATAGGAAAGAAAAGTTGAGGAAGTTAAAATGCTTAGTGAAGTCAAGGAACCATTGCTTGACTTAGAGAATTGTAGCTTGCATGAATTAATATCTATCTTACAAAAATTTGCAAGTGATCCTTCCATTAATGTTAACCAAGGGTTTTGGTTCTTATATTGCTAATCATGTTTAAAGAAAAGATTGCTAGGTACAACCAAGAGGCTATGATACCACCTAAGCTTGGGGATATATGGATTCCCAAAGTACTAGTAACCATTGGAAAAGAGACACACCATGCTATATTAGATCTAGGATCTAGTGTCTCTGTTTTATCTAAAGAATTATATGAAGTACTTGAATTAAAGAATCTTGAAAAATGCTCTATTGAACTTGCACTTGCTGATGATTCCATTAAACATGCTTTAGGAAAAGTAAGTGATGTTATGGTAGAGTTGCATATGACATTTGTACCTGTTGATTTTCTAATCATGGATATGGGGAATAAAACCTCTAGTCCAATTATTCTTGGAAGACCTTTTCTTCGTACCAAAGGTGCTATCATTGATTCAAAAGAAGGGAATGTGAAGTTTCAGTTTCCACACAAGAAGTGCATGGAACACTTCCCAAGGAAGAGGGGCACATCAAAGTTCAAGCTCCCTCATGAGCTTCGTCCACAATAAATATCAAGTAAGAAGCCTAGCTATATGGCTATAAAGAAAGCGCTTTACGGGAGGCAACCCGGTTGTTTTTATTTGTGATTTTCTTTGTGTCCTCTTGCTGTAACAAGAGACTTAGTTTTTAGTTTTGTTTCTGGAATTTTTAATAAAGTGCCAAGTTTTACCATTTTGGTTTGAAAAAGTTGCTTTTAGCATTCGGAGATTTTATTCCAGCACGAATCTGTGCACGGTATGATTTTTAATTCTTATTCTGTAACTCCGAATGAGCTGATATTTGAACTGTAGTTGCAACTTTTCATCCTCTATATGCATGAATGTTTTAGGAATTTTTCGACAATTTAAGTAGGGTAGAAAAATACGTTTTGCTGCTGCTGTTTTTCTGGACAGATTCTGTCCCATTTTGTTTGATGCATTCTTTGAACTTTTAACTTGAATCTTTTTTATCCAATTGAGTTTATAAGTAGGCATACAACATTATACACTTTCTGGACATTCATATGAATTTTTGTTTAAGGATTATATGCAGCAAGAAATTTATTTATCTATCACTACTAATGTCACCCCCAGAAAAGAAATGGGAGAAACGGTGTTTTGAAGTTTTTTCACAGGGATTAGAGGAGATGCACCAAGAGCTATCCAAGGATGGTGAAGACCATAAGCTTGGGGATGTGAAGACAACCCCACTGGACCAACACACTCTCGGTTTGCACACGTCTAACTTTGTTTTTCGATCAATGCACTTTATCGCATAAACTTGGAGCGTCTTTTGTTTGTTTTTATTTGGTTTGATTTTTATTTGTGAGACCACCACTATCATTTATATATGAAGAGATACTGGAAATTTGGGTTGAATTAAGTTGGATGCTATTAAAAGATTGGGAAAGGGATGTTTGAGTTGATTTAAAAGATACATATAGTTGCATGATTCATATGCTTGTTAATGAGTATTAATTTGCAAGTGTTTTATCAAGAGCTATCTTTTATTCATGTTTTGATGCTGAATGTTACTTTACTTTGTTTAACATGGATTGGTTAGTTCTATGGACACTTATGCATGCATTTAGACGGTCAACTTTCTCCCTCTTGCTAGCCCAAAAATTCCAACAAACAAAAACTTGTTTCCAACACCTTCAACCAAAGTTTTTCCAGTGAGTCCACCATATCTACCTATTAGCTTTATGCTATTCCGAGTATGTTTATCATGTTATTTGTATTATCTATACTCTGAATTAAAATGCTTATGTTGTTGATTGTTATGGGAAAAGTTGGTTATAAAGCTCTCACGAACTTGATGCACACTTTACTTTTATTGCACTTAATAAACATGACCCATTGTGATTAAAATTATGAAGTTGTGGCTTGACAAAGTCTTGGTTGAAGTTAGCTCATATGTGCTGTCACATGGCAAGCTTTCAACATACTCTTATTCATTTAGTTGATATCATGTACTTTTGTTTATGGATGCTTATCATGGTGAAATAAATGTGGAAACTAGTAAGTTTAATGAGTTTGTATAAATGGCTAGAGAGACGCCTGGGCCGCTAATCTAAGCCATGCATCATTCATGGTGGAAATTTACTTACATGCTATGGTGAACCTTCAGTGATGCACCTTACAATAAAAAGCTATCCAATGGTAAATAAAAAGGGTGTTGAGATTGTTCATTTTGTTTGTTTGTCTTGTCATTTTGACATGGGCTTGTTCCATGTCCTGGGACAAGAGGTACCCCAGTTGACGCTCTTGATGACGCTATTATTACTTACAATGATATTTAACTTGAACTTGCTTTGTCCCAAGTTGAGTAACACCATGGTGTAGGTACTTGTATTCAAGGGGCATGAGACATTCAACCTATACTTTGTCAAGCACACTACTCATATTTGCTTTCACTTTAAACTTTAATCATTCAAGATGCTATGATAGGGGTAATGAGAGCTTGACACCAAGGATTACCACATTGCAATCATTAACTTAAGTAGAAGTTTGGAAGTTAGATGAAACTTATTCATGTTTTACCTCTACTCATTTACATATCTTTCCAAAGTGTCCACCTTTTATATTCAGATTTTCATAAATACTCTATGACCATTATAGGATGTTCTTACTTTTCATTATGCATACATGTGGTCCATAGTACTTTCTTTCATGTTACACTTTGTGAATTATCATTGAACATCCTTGCATTGAATACTTGATATCACTTCATAACTATCTTGCATATTGCTACTCCTTTGAAGAATGAATCATTTGACTCTATGTAGCAATAGTAATCATCTTTGATATCCATTGATAGTATTAAATTGCAAAGTCCATGTTAGTTTTATCACCTTCATACTCGAGGACGAGTATAGGTTAAGCTTGGGGATGTTGATGCATGTAAAATGCATACATGAACTTTGCATTATTTTACTTATATTTCAATCATATTTGCATCATATAAGGGTTATATCAATGTTTTATAATGATTTTGGGAATATTTATTGTTTCCTATTTTTATGGAATTAACCCTGCACAGGCAGAAAACCCTATTTTCTATATTTTGATGTTTCTGGGACCCAAACGACGTCCAAATGACCTAATCTTTTATGAGCATCAGTTTTTGGAAGGAACAAGACTTGGGAGCGAAGGAAGCGAACAAACAGAGGCCCGTGGGCTGATAACCCACAAGTATAGGGGATCGCGTGTAGCCTTTTCGATAAGTAAGAGTGTCGAACCCAATGAGGAGCTAAAGGTAGGATAAATATTCTCTCAAGTTCTATCAACCACTGATACAACTCTACGCACACTAAACATTTGCATTATCTAGGAAATAAAACTACGTTAGCAATACGGGTATGAGAGATAGCTTTGCAAGATAATAAATGACAAGAAAGTAAAAGTTAGTGCTGCAGCAATAAAGTACACTAAGTAACCATATACTAACAGTACCATGAGTGTGGAAAAGTGGTGGTAATTGTGATGGCTTTGTTCAAGATTAATTAGTCATGATATCAGGTTCATTGTCTTCGATGCAGTTTTCAATGTGGGAGAGGCTAAATATGCATGCACTCCACTACTTGGGATTACAGGTACTATATGATTGGATTGTTAGCAAACATCCGTAAATACTAACAATGCATTATGGTTTCCCCAACCATAGCCTTAAGTTTATGGTCCTCTTACTCCCATACGTGCAACTAACCGGTTTGAGTCCTTAGGTTTCTGTCACTCCGGCAGAACTACTCCCCTTCCTTTGCACATACTACTAATCCTAGGGTGTTGATCCATGCGCGCAAAAGTATAATGGACACCAAAGGACAGTACCATATCAACATACAACTCTAATGAACCATAGACATTCAACAAAGCAATCAAAATACAAATAAACTACATAAACATGACAAAGATCATAGGATAAATATTATAGCATCAAACACCCTGTTTACATAGGACGGTACAGAGGTTTGTGGGAGGATGAACCACTGAATACAAGGAGGAGATGGTGATGGAGATGGCGGCGAAGACGGCAGAGAGGGGCAGCGCGGCGGCGCCGGCGGTGCGGGGAACTCCTTTCCCCGCCGCCGGCAAGCTTGGGGAGCGCCGCCCATTAGCCTCCCTCCTTCAAGGCTTCTTGGGAGCCCTCCCCCATGGATATGGGATCCATGAGGGAGGCAAAAATGTGGCTTTTGGTGGCTGAAATTCGTGGGTGGAGGGGTCCTCCACGAGTTAGGTTTCCTCCCTTTATATATCTTCTTAGATTTCCGTCTCCCAGTTTTAGGTCTCATGAAAACGGGCTTTTCTGGAGCATCCGAACTCCAAATGGGCCGAATTTTAAGTCCAGGATTATCACCAGAAAATTATCTGCAACTTTGCAAAGGCAATGATACCTTTTTGACGTCATTTTCGGGGGTCAAACTGGCAAACTCCGAAAACAGTTCTGGGACAGATTTCAGCAAAGTTCCAATTCGACTCCAACAAGGTTTCCTCTTGTATTCTTGATAATTCCTACACATCAAAGTGTAAAACAAGAACATTGTGCACTTTTGCAACTATTAATAGGTTAGTCCAAATAAATCATAAACTTAATATAAAAACAAGTGCCAAAGGCATAATATGAACATGAAACAATCAAAAATTATAGATACGTTTTGGGCGTATCAACATCCCCAAGCTTAATTCCTGCTCGTCCTCGAGTAGGTAAATGATAACAAAAATAATTTTTGATTGTAAATGCTATGATCAGGTCTTTAATAATTGCATGATGTATGGATAATAAAACTTAGCAATCATGTTACCTAATGAAAAGTATCAAACAACTAAGAGTTCATAATATGAAATTTATAAACATCAACAAGATTGTAATGATCATAATAAAGCATGGTAGAGTGGTATCTCGCTTGCTCGTATTTGTACAGCAAAACATAAATGCCTAGGCACCTCTGAAGTTCAAGGGAAGACTAGAAGTAAAGATATCAAAGATAAAAGCATAAAAGTTATACCACAGTTAACCGCATTCTGGACAAGCACATTACACTAAGAATGACAACTATGCTCTCGAGAAGGTGCTCAAAGAAAGGATGGTGACTCAACATGAAAATAAAAGATTGGCCCTTCGCAGAGGGAAGCAGGGATTAACATGTGCTAGAGCTTTTTATTTTTAAAACAGAAGTAAACTTGTTTTGGGAGGTGGTTGTTCCTGTCAACGAATGGCAATAGAGTTTCTGTTATCTTCCATACTAAACAAGTTGAGAGCGGTTCCGAGATGTTGATATTAAGCATTTATAGTATGCACTTATATATAGTTTGACACTCCTCCCAACCTTTGCTTACACAAACCATGGCTAACCGAATCCTCGGGTGCCTGCCAACAATCACATACCATGGAGGAGTGTCTATTTTATTGTTTTAGCCTTTTGATGTTATAATGGTCTAACCAGCTCTTTGCAAAATTAGTGACAAGCAGATGAAGCATGCAAGTCGGGGTACTTAATTTAGTATGGAAGATAACAAACCCAACTACTACTTCCTCATGAGCTAAAAACAGTGTCACAAAATGAGAAGTAATTTGAAAGTTTTAAAGGTAGCACATGAAAATTTATTTGAATGGTTTTAAATGCCATGCATAGGAAGTTATAGTGGACTCTTTGGAATAACTTGGTTTCCAAGGATTTGGAAGCACGAGCAGCATTCCTGCTCAGTACAAGTGGAGGCTAGCAAAAGACCGGGAAACGACAATCAAGAGAGCAATAACCGTCATAATCATGCTTGCGACAAAACAAAACTAATGGAGGCATAAAGGTGATACAAGAACTCTGAGGCAAAATAAATCATCAATGCTTAATTGACTTTTTGTTTTTCAGTCATAAGCATGCGTGAGCATGTGCCAAGTCAATTCAAAAGAATCATTCAGAGGAGGATACCACAATACCATACCATCTTATGAACAGCACAATGCATGTTAACATCAAAATATCATAATATACACTATTAGCTAGTTGAGACTAACCATAAGAAAACATGACCACTAAACAATATCATTCACACATCATTTTTAAGTTTCATAAAATAATCCATTAACCAAGTAAACATTGAAAACAGAAGATAAATAAAATATGTGAGGATCCACTTATTAATGTAACTGGTGTTTGATGCTAAGATAAATAGATAATAAAATACAACCGCTTCAAGTTTAGTCAAGTTCATATGTTGCTCAAAAAACAAAGTTTGAAGGTTTGCAAACCGAGGGGTTATTGATGAAGAGGGATGCAGGGACATCCCCAAGCTTATGACTTTGGCCATTCTTCAACATTTCACAATTTGGTGTTCATTCATTCTCTGTGAAAAAACTTCAACACAAAAACTTTCTTATTCTTTTCTGCGGTTAGACATTAGTGCAATAAATAATATTTCCCAAGTGCTGCTATTAAACCAAATCAAATTTTTGTTTTTAGTTTACAGAAAGGTTTCTTAAATGGCCAAGTTCTAAATGAAAGGTAAGAACCATTAAAAATCAAATGAAAACGAAAAGAGGCCACTCTTGCAACAAAAGTCAGAATCTATTCAGAAAAAGAGCAGCTGGAAAACACAATTTTTAGGTGCTCTTAAACATGTCCGAAATTTTAGCCAATTTTTGTGCATGCATAGGATTCGGTGATACATGTTCAGTAATTGTTTCGTGATTTTTAGAGTTTCCCGGAAAACATGAAAAATCGCGCAATGAGCAGTAGATACCGAAAACAGAAAATCACTTTTTACAATTGTATCAACTAAGCTAAATGGTTAAAACTTGGTACTTTATTTTTGATAAACTAAGATACCAGAGGCCAAACAAGACCTAAACATGCTAGTTACAGTATGGAAAACTCTAAAGGAAAACCAAAAGTAACAACCAAATAAAGAACCCAACAAAGAAGTAAAACAAAAGAAAATATTTTTGTTGTTTTGAAATTATAAGTGAAAGCAAAGAAGCAATAAATACCAAATAAGAAGCCTAAGAAAACAATTCATATAAAAGCAATAAATACCAAATAAGAAGCCTAAGAAAACAATTCATATAAAAGCCTAAGAAGGTAAAACCAAGACATATAAAAGCAATTATAATACACGTTAAAACAATTCATATCATGTGGACGGGTAATATAGAGTATGAACGAGATAAACTCATGTTTTTTGATGAATAGGGGATGACTCGGGCATCCCCAAGCTTAGATGATTGTATGTTCTTGAATATGTTCTTGGGATGCACCTACACATCCCCAAGCTTGAGCTCTTGCGTCTTCTTGTTCATCTCATATCACCATATCGATTGGATATTATAAGCTACATCCACATAAAACTTCACAAAACTCATTAGTAGGATTAGTACTCATTAAATAAAATCCACTCATGTTCAACCATTGACAAATTACATAATATTTATCTAATTAGCCATTGTATATACCGAAGTTCTTATTATTTCCGTTGTCCGTCGAAAAACTATGGAAATCAAGAGACCCTAAGTACAATATTGAATAAACACGATAGAAATCTGTCAAAACTGAATAGTCTGTAAAGATGACACTTAACGAGATAGTTATATAGCTCAAATGACAACAATCAAAATTAATGAAAGATAGATAATAATCTCAGATTTATGCACAAAAAAGTTCAGGTCAAAATAATATTCTGAGATTTATCACGATTTTATTTACAGAGAAGCACAAAATCTGTCTAAATAGAACAATTAGTAAAGATCGAATTGTTCGACCTATCTACGTACCTCAAATCAGAAAAGTCAAAGTTAATGAAAGTTGCGTACATATCTAAGGATCACGCACGATTTTTTCAGAATTTTTCAATTTTTCTGGAATTTTTAAAGCTCAAAACGGTGGACAGCAAAAATCTGTCCATGTGCAGAAATCCAAATCTAGCATCAACTTTCTACTAGAGATTGTTATAACAATTTTATTTTTATGTACAGAGGTATATACACAATATTTACATGTTTTTGATCAAAAGCTTCCATGGAAAGATTTGTTTTGGTTTTATAGGCATGAACACAAGTGTTCAAGGTCGACCCCCACTTAACCAATACTCATCTTTCCAATCACTTTTCTTTTTGAAAACTTTTTAGATAACAAGTAGTACTATTTTTTTTGTAATTCGCATTCTCTACCCATACAAAGATAGAGAACAACTTAAAACTGAAAATAAAAATTACTTAGAGATAAAGCAAACAAGTGCACACAAGAACATTCACCTACGCTATGGCTCCCCGGCAACGGCGCCAGAAAAGGTCTTGATAACCCACAAGTATAGGGGATCGTGTGTAGCCTTTTCGATAAGTAAGAGTGTCGAACCCAACGAGGAGCTAAAGGTAGGATAAATATTCTCTCAAGTTCTATCAACCACTGATACAACTCTACGCACACTAAACGTTTGCATTATCTAGAAAATAAAACTACGGTAGCAATACGGGTATGAGAGATAGCTTTGCAAGATAATAAATGACAAGAAAGTAAAAGTTAGTGCTGCAGCAAAAAAGTACACTAAGTAACCATATACTAACAGTACCATGAGTGTGGAAAAGTGGTGGTAATTGTGATGGCTTTGTCCAAGATTAATTAGTCAAGATATCAGGTTCATTGTCTTCGATGCAGTTTTCAATGTGGGAGAGGCTAAATATGCATGCACTCCACTACTTGGGATTACAAGTACTATATGATTGGATTGTTAGCAAACATCCGTAAATACTAACAATTCATTAAGGTTTCCCCAACCATAGCCTTAAGTTTATGGTCCTCTTACTCCCATACGTGCAACTAACCGGTTTGAGTCCTTAGGTTTCTGTCACTCCGACAGAACTACTCCCCTTCCTTTGAACATACTACTAACCCTAGGGTGTTGATCCATGTGCGCACAAGTATAATGGACACCAAAGGACAGTACCATATCAACATACAACTCTAATGAACCATAGACATTCAACAAAGCAATCAAAAGACAAATAAACTACATAAACATGACAAAGACCATAGGTTAAATATTATAGCATCAAACACCCTGTTTACATATGATGGTACAGAGGTTTGTGGGAGGATGAACCACTGAATACAAGGAGAAGATGGTGATGGAGATGGCGGTGAAGACGGCGGAGAGGGGCAGCGCGGCGGCGCCAGCGGTGCGGGGAACTCCTTTCCCCGCCGCCGGCAAGTTTGGGGAGCGCCGCCCCTTAGCCTCCCTCCTTCATGGCTTATTGGGAGCCCTCCCCCATGGAGATGGGATCCATGGGGGAGGCAAAAACGTGGCTTTTGGTGGCTGAAATTCGTGGGTGGAGGGGTTCTCCACGAGTTAGGTTTCCTCCCTTTATATATCTTCTCGGATTTCCGTCACCCAATTTTAGGTCTCACGAAAACGGGCTTTTCTGGAGCATCCGAACTCCAAATGGGCCGAATTTTAAGTCCAGGATTATCACCAGAAAATTATCTGCAACTTTGAAAAGGCAATGATACTCTTTTGACGTCATCTTCGAGGGTCAAACTGGCAAACTCCGAAAACAGTTCTGGGACAGATTTCAGCAAAGTTCCAATTCGACTCCAACAAGGTTTCCTCTTGTATTCTTGATAATTCCTACACATCAAAGTGTAAAACAAGAACATTGTGCACTTTTGCAACTATTAATAGGTTAGTCCAAATAAATCATAAACTTAATATAAAAACAAGTGCCAAAGGTATAATATGAACATGAAACAATCAAAAATTATAGATACGTTTTGGACGTATCATGGGCAAAAAGAGGGTGGCCCACGCGGCCAGATTCCCTGGCCGCATGGGACCCACCATCTCAGCCCTCGGAGCTTTGTTGCCATCGATCTTTTCTCCACCGACTCCGTCTTGACCTAAAACCGACAATAAAAATAGTCCCTGACGCCCTCTAGAAAGGAGCGCCGCCGAAACACAGAAACACCGAAACAGAGACCTGTAGTTGCAGATTGGAGGGGGAAAACTCCAGCGGGGCGCTGCCGGCGTGGTCTCCATCTTCTCCAACGACTTCTCCACCGTCTCCATGACGAAGAGGGAGTAGTCCACCCCTGGACTATGGGTTTGTGGAAGTAACTTATGTATCTCTCCTCTCTTGAGCTTCACTAATTAGTACCGTATGAGCTGCTGAACATGATTACGGTCATCTATGTAATACCTTTGTGGTGGATCTTTTTATGAGTTAATATATGTTTGAGATTGCAATAGTTTTGTTTCAGTTATGAAAGTAGATGCATATTATGTACCCCGTTCTTGTCTACTTGTTTTGATGAAGCATGTTTATGAGAGCGTGTGAGGGGTGATGCGTGCATTAATTGGAGTAACGGGGGGTGGCTAGTGCGGTGAAAGTGAGAGAAGTTCCGTGATCCACTTGGGTATGTTTACCTTACTTTGTTGTCTCACAAGGGATAAAGAAAAATACCTTGCTACCGGAGTGGTGGGTGACCATGCCACTACCCATGACTAGATCTAGCATGTTCTTATTTTAACTTCATGTCAAAAGATTTAATGCTACTCTGATTTATCTTAATACTAGGATAGCTCGATTTAATTCCTATCTTGGTGGAGTATAAGAGAGACTAATAAACAAAAGGTCTCTGTAACATCCCAAAATTTCAAACCTAATTTAGTGGTGTTTTATGACACCGGAAAAACTTTTTCTCTTTTCTAAATATTTCTTCAAAACTTTTGAAGATGATTTGACTTGGAAGTTGCCTTCTCAAAATTTCCCAACAATCCATAAACCACTCCATCACCCTGATAATTTTTGTGCTCAAGTTTTCTCCGAAAAAACCCTAGCCCTAATTATCGGAACCTTTTAATCCTTTTCTTCCACCTACAAAAGGAAAGCCCATTTCCATAGCTCTAAAAATTCCACCAAAAATACCAGAGGACCCCATGTCCATATAAAGACAACCCATGCAAAAATATTGCATACTCCAATGCAATATTTCCAAGTTAGCCAATAATTTCAATACTGCCATTTCTAGTCCAGAAATGTTTTAACCAAGCTAGGAATCTCCAATAATTCTGATAAATTTAGGGAATGCATATTTTGGCATTTCCTGCATTTCATCTTTTGGAAGCAAACCCATTTGAGCAATATTTCTACCACTTCCTTTGTAAGCCCAAAATGATGCCATTTTGAGTTCTTCAAGCAAACCTACACCAAGAAAACTCCAATGACCTTGATACTTGGTGATCTTGACAACATGGTCCTTAGACACACCAAACCAGGAGACCACCCCAAGGATAAGCATGGAACCCCACTTTCCCTTGATCATGCCATTATGGTCATTTTTTATCCATCTTCTTGAAACCCAATTTCCCATCACCCAAATAATCTCAAACTCCATAGACACACTTCCCTGACCAAAATAACCCATGCCTAATTTTTGGGAATTTATTTGAGTTGTGTAAGACCAAAATCATTTCATCGAACACCTTCGGTGTTTTTTACTTTTCTAAAAAAATTGTTCTGCAAAGTCTCTCCTCCTTGATGTATTTTTGTTGTGGTGTGTTTGTCTGGTCCTTGTGAACCCAGTGGTACAAACCTTTTTCCTTTTGGACCCCCGAGTCACCGGGAACGCAACGATGCTGCCGTGTCACGCTCTGGACGTCCTGGACGCGCACTGTGGCATGGCGAAAGATTTGCTTAGACCTTAACCTCCGATTACTGCTATGGTCGGTGCCTAATACCTCAGCTGCAGTACACCTCGTGCCTCCCCTGTGCATCCAGCACGGAAACCTTATCCCCCCCTCTCTTATCCACTCCACTGCAGCCAGAAACATCGGTGATCACGGCTCCTTTTAAGGCAGCACGGCCACCACCTTCTCCTCCCTTCCGTGGCCTGCTCTGGTTAGCCGAGCCTCCTCTCTCGCTCACCTCACTCCCCTCCACCCCCTGGAGCTCACGCAAGAGGAAGGGGTGGTCGCCATCACCGCCGCCAGCTGCGACCACCACGGCCGAAGCTCGAAGAGCATGGCAGCACCCCGAACCGTGGCCTCCCCCTCCTGGCCGAAGCATCCCCTGGGCGCGGTGGGCCGCGGCCAGCTCGTCCCCACCATCGTCCGGTCCCCGTGCTGCTCCAGCGGACGGCGGCGTGCTTGACCCGCCATGGCCGCGTTGGCGAGCTCGGCCGAGCATGCACGCGATGCCCCGGCCTCTCCCCCGCGCGCTGGAGCCGTCCCCGAGTGCGGCGGTGCCCCCGCACCTCGCCCCCGTCCTCTTCCTGGCCTCCCGTCGCCTGCAGTGCCGGCGCCGGCCGCCTCCCGTGCGCAGGCCAGCATGAAGAAGACGACCGCGTCGATCCGTTCTTCTTTTTCCCCGTTTTCCTTCTCCGTTGCGAACCTTTTTCCTCAGCCCGGTCCAGCAGCCAGCAGCAGGCCGAACGGCCCACCAGCGGCCTGCCCCGTGCTGGCGCTGAGCACGCGCGCGTGCGGCACGCAGCGGCCCGTCTGCGCGCGGCCGTGGCCCATTTGCGGCCCGGCAGTTTTTTTCCCGGTCCAGTTTTTCTTTTCCTGCTGGACCAACTTTCAAACATCCACAACTTTTAAACCGTAGCTCCGATCGGAGTGATTCAAATTTCTAAATCTTCGTCTCCACGAGCCCTTTCCGGTGATACTGATTTCATCTCATTCCAAAATAGTTCTATGGGGTGCCCTTTTATACGTGCATTCCGGAGTCCGTGGAACGGGGCTATCGCTGCCCTACGCCGCGGAATCACCCCGATCTTTCCGAACCCAGTGGATCCCCATCTTCGAAGGCAAGCTAACCCCTTGCTATGAGCCGTCCCGCAATGTTGTTTGTTATTTGCTTATTGCCATGCCGAGTGTTTATATTTGTCTGCATTCGGTATATATTATGTCGGTCTGCTATTGTTGTGTTCAATATGTTACTTCGAATATTGCTCCTGCCATGTTTCATTCATCATCCATGTATGCATTCGAGTGACGTGTGAATTAATTGTGCGCCTCGCACTTGCGCGGCTTTGTCGAACCCTCTAAATAAACAACTATAAAACCTGTGTTCCTATGAGTGTTGGCTTCTTCTCCTTTGCCGAGGTGAGGAGCGGACGAATGTCGTCTTATGATCCTCGGGGTTGGGGGCATTTGCCAAAAGAGTTATTTGCTTCTTCTCCCTCCGTCAAACGTGGTTGGCGTAAGCCCACCTGGACTGCGACGCTTGGGACATTTGCTTTCCATTTGGGTCTTTTTGCCAAGATTGCTGACACCACGTCGGGTTAATCCTTGAGTGGAATGGATGCTTTCTTTCTTATGAGTGCTTTTCGGTTCATTTTTTTGAGACTACATGCCCAACTAAAATTGGTAGTTGATCTGTGATGGCGCTGGTCGGTGGTATCGCCGCCGTAGTCACCCGATCGACGCCAACAACTTGTGCTACCTTTTGTATTGATCTGTGATGGCGCTGGTCGGTGGTATCGCCGTCGTAGTCACCCGGTCAATACAAACAAACGATGGCTTGAAATATCATGTTGCTATTGTCTTATTGTTTGATGATATATTATTATGATATTGTGATTGTTGTGTTGGACTAATCCTCTTTGTTTGGACTTGTGAATGATGGAACTTGATTAAATGAAACACCCCTCCAAATAACGATAGGGTCAGTCCACGGTGCCACTAATCTGAACATCGAAAGCACTGCCACTGTCGCTCATATGGGTGGGCCTTGACCTACGTAACCTATTGAGCCTCCTTTGATGCTACCATTTTGGCAAGTCTAGTCGGTACCATAGTTGGTCGGGGCTAGTCTTGCGAAGGTTCCGGATCTAGGCATCGCTCATGGGTTGGGGACATGCCGGATTCACTTCTTCATAAGGCATAGAGTTATGTCGGTGGCTATACATGGAGTGTCTTGGTAGCGTGAACGGTCAGGTGAGTGTATCTTGCTGAGTTCGCCTTAAGGATGATATCCTAAAGTATAGGCTGGGCCTGGTGCACTTAGATGGGTGGTATCTGCAACCTCTCGAGAGTGTCAAATCTGGATGTCTAGCCTCGTTCCAAGGTTATGGAACAACAGTTCAGTGTCGGTCACACTGTGTGTCCGTGTCGTGTCAGGAGGTTGAACCTAAGGCTTGTTTGAAAGAAAGATGAACAACCTGATTTCACTAAATGAACAATAAGATGATGCAGGGAATGTTACTTGTGAGGTGAATGGGATGGCGGTGTGATGCGTTGCAAGCCTATAGTTAGGCCAGAGCCAACATCAACCGTGCATGCCCCGAGAGATAGCCAGAGTTGGCTGGATTGATAGCCAGAGTTGGCTGGAGTGATAGCCAGAGTTGGCTAGAGGCTTGGAAGCCTGATTGTGTTGACCGGAGTAATTATAAGATTTGGTACCAACTGGTACACTTGTCTACTCGTCACAGGTAATCTCTTTGTTTGATTGCCGGTATACGATCCAACCCCACCTGGCTTGGACTCTGTACTGGTGATACTCTTGTTGTTTGCTTATGCCATGTTTTGCTTGTGATGCCATGCTACCCTTAGATTATCATCTTGGTCTATCTTGAGTAGACCCTTGCCATGTTGTAAGATTTTATTTCCAATGTATATCTTGTTGCATGATTGTTGGATTGTTTGTGGTGAGTGGCGATTCTTGCTGAGTGCATACAAATGTACTCACGGGCCTTGTGATTGTGGCCAGATTTCGGCAAGGATTCATCTTCTACCTTAGCCAGAAGGGGAGCAAGAGCAGCTAGGATCAGTAGCCCAGCCAGAACCTGTGGAGTGGAGCCGCTCCAAGCCGTAGCCTCTCATATGTCTTCCGCTGCCAGTTAAAACTCTGTATCGTGCCATGCTGGGATTGATATTTTGTCATTCCTTGATGGCCTTGTAAACCATTTGTAGCACTGATGTGCCTGATTGTGTAATGATTTCCATTATGTTACACTGTTGTGACGTGCGGCCAGTTATCCTGGGATGGCGCACGGGACGACTGTCTCTCTGGCAAGATGTGCCAGGGAGGGGTGTCACAGTCTCTATGTTAGGACGTGATGCCCATATAATTAGTAACTTGTCATGAAACTTATGTGTTGCAATCTCATATGTCAACTCTAGTGTTCCATTGTCTACCACTTTATTAAAAGAGAGTGCATTTGTGAAACGATGAACCCGGTCCATTTTTAATCATAAGAAACACCTCTCCAACAACTTTTATCACTTTTACATTTTCTGCCATTTAAAAATCCAAAAATACGAAAATACTTTTACAGCTTGCATTCACATTATAAAACCCAAAACTATCATTTATCATTATTTCCACCATCCTTGCATATTTATTTACCACCATTGCATATTTATTTACTGTTTTGCATTGCATATTATTTTCATATTATTCTCACACCTTGTGCTTGACAACCACTAGGTGAGGTTGAGGACCAAAACAATTTACTTTGTTTTATAGGTTTTCAAGGGAAGGATAAGAAGATAAATCTTTCACAACTGATTCCCCGAGAGTTCGATATTAAACCCTCGAGTCACCTCTCGTGGGGAAAACTGTCTTCCATATACTACACACACCGCACTTGGAGTCTCAACCTAACCCATTTATCTTTCACGCAGGTAACTACGTGAAGGGTCTTCAGCGAGCAATGATCAGACATGGATGACGCTTGTGGCAGCAACTTAGCTGCAGGAAACAGCTCATCCCAATCATTGTTGCAGAATGCCCGGTCCAAGCGAGCATGGTGGGAATTGTCTGCTCGTTGCAAACAGCGAGATTCTGGATATTCGGGTAACTCAATCTCCGAATGTCTAATATCGAGGCCCAATACATACATCCAAACGAAGCTGAAGGTCTTCTCCCAAATAGAATGGAGAGGGTGGAATACAACGACATGCATATATTTAACCGGATGAGATGTCAGTAAAAACACAAAGTTTACAACGCCAGTTGTACTTCCCTTTTTCTCACCAGGTTTGTCGAATAGCCTTCTAGTTTCCTCTTCTCATGTCTCTACCTTGATCACTCTTCAGAATCTTGAGTACCTGGACGTTGTCGGAAAACCTCAAGTGGAATGTATGATGTAGACAATAGGAAGTGTTTACCTCGATTGAGAACCCAGATTTGTTAAACCAGTAGGAATACAAACCCGCAATAAAGTTGACGTGGTACCCGCACACAAGATACGAAACTCATTTTCACTACGTTCTAGAAAGGTTGTCAAGCTTCCCGTCTCGCCAATACAAATTATTTAACGTATATTATGGAAGATATAAGTAAAATCTCAACTAAAGTAAAAATGGGCCATCAAGGAAATGATAATGAAAAGCAAGTAAACAAAGTTATACTAAGTGTTCCTCAAAAAAAAAGTTATACTAAGTGTATAAGAATGGACCGAAGGCCATAGTTTCATTAGAGACATCTCTCTATAAATAATAAAACACGACCTGGTGAAAAAATTACAGCTGGACAATTGGCATTCAACACAATAATCATGTAGTCATTACATCAAACATTTGTAGACCACCACCCCTTGCCTCTCTAGATATTAAGTTGTAAAGAACAGAGTACCGTTTTAAGCACAATACATAATATAAGCAATACTCATTATCACACGAGAATTAAAACACCGTTGTTTTTTCCTCAAGGGCACCAACACATTACCCTTCTTTTTATTTTCAGTCACTCGAGCACAAAGAAAGTAAGGTTAGCACCCACTATGGAACACCAATCCCTCTTGGAGATTTACACATAAACTTGGCCAGAGTATACACATAAAGTTGAGACGTAAATCATATAGATAACATGCAATCATGCGTAATCTGATCATAACATCATAGTTCATCATATGCCTACAACCGCTAATAGCAATTACATCATATAGATCTCGATCATGTGAGACAGCTCACTGAGACATTTGGATTGAAAAAACATGAAGGACAAATAACTATCTTGTTGTTGCTATGAGAGTGTAGTGCAAGGATGAAATGCTCATGAATCGTAAAATGTAGGATCCTTTTTTGCAAAAACATCGTCAGGGAGATCTACTAGTTGTGGAAAAACTACGTAGTTTCTTTCCGGATGAACTTAAAGGGCATGTCAATTTCATTGCTACACAAATGATTATACATCCACATAGAGAATTGTGTAGACTTAGTCCGCTTGCACATATGTATATGTTGTTGCTTTTATGCGCAGGTTTGTGTTTAACAAACAAAGCCCTTTATCGAAAATAAATTAGATTCCACATGGAGGGACTGGCACGCGAAGGGACGGGCGGAGGTGGAGGATGGGCTTCCGCCGCGAAGTGACGCCGGACGCCTCCGTCATGTCCAGCTCGGTTGGGTCTGCGATGTCCGGCACTTCCCAGTCGAAGTGGAGCAGCAGGCTGGCTAGCGGAAGCTCCACGTTGGCAAGGCCGAACGTGATCCCAGGGCACATTCTCCTGCCGGCACCGAAAGGCAGGAACTGGAAGTCCGTGCCTCTGAAGTCCACCGTGGAGGCCTCGGCGCCAGCCTCGAAGCGCTCAGGCTGGAACTCCTCGGCCGCTTCAGGCCAGCTCAGCTTGTCCCGGCCCATCGCCCAGACGTTGACGATAACCCGTGTACCCCTAGGCACGTCCAACCCGAGCACCTTGCACGATTCTCGTGTGGCGCCCTGACCCAACTGCTATACAGTGATACTGTGTCTCCGGTTATCCATCACCACCAGACACACTATCAAAGCATAATAGAGAGATCAAGACTTGTGGAACAACTGGCACATCACAGACTCTACGACACAAATCATTATAGTTCAACTCTTATAATAGAGAAAGATAGCAAATGACAACCAGAGGTCACAGACCCAACATTACAACATGCGGAAGCGAAGTGTGTTGTTCTAAACAACAAGAACCAAATTATGGCCTAAGAGGCCTGCAAATAAACATCCAACGCCAGCTGTTCCGGGATGTCCCAAGCTGCCACCTGGGAACCCCAGACTACTCGTCGACGTCCACAAAGAACCCACCTTCGAGGTCGGTGAAGTCCTCCTCTGAAACAAAACAAACGACGTTGAGTTTGACGAACTCGCAAGATTAAGAGCTAAATATATGCTCGATGAGGCTTTCAAAGTTATATGGCTGTTTTGCATAAAGCTGATTTATTTATGAAAACATAACTCAAAGGCATCGACTAAATAGAATAGTTTTCAAAAGAGGTAAGAAGTAACTCTTTCTTTCATCACCTTACTCATCATCAACCATCAACAGCAACCACTGTACCTGTTCATCAAAGGCACCTCCCCGAATCACCCTCGAGGAAGCTCACCTACAATCTTGAGTGGTACCTCTAGTACCCAGTTTTTAATCATTCCGTTAAAGTTATTCTATGATCTCTGAATCCGTCACCAAGTCGTCCATAACCGCCGACTCGGCTTTTCGAAAAGATTTATCCCTGCAGGGGTGTACAATGTGAAAGTCGCCAGGTTCCCGAGGGACCTCCCAGCTACTTATCCATGCGTACCGTCCGGCCCATTGCCTAGCTCTTAGCTCTCTTCCGGGGAAAGCCGGCTGGGTGGGAGCGGCTACGACCTTTACCTCGCTTAAGACTAACCCAGGATCATCAGTGGCGGTAGGACAAGAGGTACCTTCTTGCACCATGTCCCGCGGCCACTTATTTTCCTGACACTCCCATCCTCATCTCAGTCTTGGCCACCATCTTCAACGCACGCGCAAATGGAAAGCCAAACTAGAGGACCCTCGGCTAGTCCGCCACAAGTTAGTCGGTCGACGAGGTTCCATATGCCCACGCATGGTTGCACGCTCAACTTGGCTCGTAGGCGAGAACTCGCACTCAGGCGGCGAGAACGAGACAACCCACCACATCCCACGTGGCCTCTCATCCCCACCTTTAAGCATCTTATTATCCGTCACCACAATTCTCCACCATCATTCTCATATCATCACCTGTTTCCCACATGGATCATCCATCGTATAGCTAGGCAATTCACTAAGCATGACTAAGCATCAACATAGCATAGTAAGTATCTCAGGCCAACAATACAAACCTATGGATAATAGGAGGGAAAACAGGTATTGGCATCGGAAACTTAATGCAACTATAGGATACTCTAATCCAATAAAATTGACATTTGGAACCGCATGCAATATTATAGTGGAGAAAATATTTGCGGAAACATAGGATAAGATATGCTCAGAGGGGGGATTACGCTTGCCTTGCTCAATGTGCTGGTAGAACGGATCGTCGGGGTATTGCGGTGTAACCCCGGCTGCTTGATCTATCGAGGCATAGCAACGGAAGAACAATCAATCACCACACAAGCTTTAGCAAATGCAATGCACAAACACATGATGACATGTCAATTTAAATCCCCGAGAGGAGGATGATTCAACTATTCAATTTAAACGGAGTTTGGGTGCTTAGAGGGGCGCATCCCGAATACTTTGGAGTTAGGCAAAGAATCGTCTCTACTTGTTGGTTGAGGTAGTTGAGACCCTAGGAATTAACTTGTAGATGATATGACATGATCATGTGAAGAATGCAGGGTGTAGAGGGTTAAACAAACTTGTAATCAAGTTAGAAGGAACTGGAAATAATTTTACTAGTGTTAAAACAAGTTTCAGGGAGCATCCGGATTAAATTCCGGAAATTTCTGGGTTTTGTACCGGGTCATTCCGGGTTTTATACCGGGTCTGGCACCGGGTTTAATTCCGGGTCATTTCCGGGTATGAACCGGGCGAAAATGGTCGAGTCCAGTACCGTTTTGCTTAACCCGGTATAGATTCCGGACAATTCCGGGTCTGGTACCGGGTGAATCCGGGTTCAGTTCCGGATAATTCCGGGTATGACACCGGATTTGTCAACGCGATGAGAACGAACTAGAGCTACGGTGATTCGACGAAATGGAGTGAAAGGGAGGAAATATAGGGGTCCAGAAGCACGGCATGCTCACCCTGAACTCGTAGGGAGTGCTCGGGAGGACCGGAGATGAACGGAGACGGCCGAAATCGTCCGGGAAAGCTCCAGCGGTGGTTTGCGGAGAACTTGATGGTGAGCTCGATTGCGGGCTTCCCAACTGGATTCCTTCGGTGGAGTGGTAGAGGACGACGAGGCGGAGTTATTGGTGGTCATGGTTTTGCTCGGGCCGAGCTCAATCGACGGCGGGGAGCACGGCCATGGGAGCTAGCTTTTGGAGCTCTTGGGGAGAGGAAAAATGGAGAGGAGAGTGAGGGCGAGGGAGTGGGCTGGTTGGGGGTTTTCTCCTTTTTCTTTATTTTCCAACTTACACAAAACCCCCTGCACTTTTGTTTCCAACACGGATAGGTCCTTTCCCCTTTTAAAAGAAAAATAGTAGCTCGTTTCTAGATTTAATTAAGGCACTAACTTATTTTAGAGAAATATGACAAAATTTGGGGAGGCTCCCCTTAGCTTGTAGAAGCTCCACAAATTTTGGTGTGACAAAATAAAAGGTTTTGAACCACTTTTGTTCATATAGGTTTGGATTAGCGCATTTTGCTAAATTCAAAATGTTGCTCCTTTGGTAAATTAGAGCAAGTGCAAAATATTACCTGGGAGTTTGTTGAAACAAGTTTGCATTGTGGTTTTCAAATGGTGCTAAACCATTTAGTGTGTTGCCCAGCAATTTAATATGGATGCCATGATGCAATTAAACACAAAAGCGAAAATTTTATACAGATTTTCAGTTGCTCAACTTTCGGCTGTTACAATTCTACCCTCCTTACAGGAATCTCGCCCCGAGATTCTAAGAGTAGGAAAGAGGGAAAATGGTTGCGAGGTACTACACGATCTTCTTGCTTCAGTTGGCTTCTTTCTTGAAGAGGTTGACCGAAAGCATCATGGAGATCTTCATCGGCTTCACTTCGGGGTCACTACCAACGTACACCATCGGAAAGAAGGAAACCTCTCCGAAAGAATGGAGCTTGGTGAATATACAACGACCGAGTACCTCCTAGTAGAATTTAGGATGAGACTTCAAGCATCCTTTGATTTGACAGTTAGGAGACACAAGCGTTTGATGGAAGATTGATAAGGAGTTTCCAGTTGGTAGACAACTGTTTCCCAAAGATTCAGAATATGAACTTTGCACAAGGCCTTAAGTTTCTTAAGAAAGATGTTAAACGAGATTTCAACAGATGAACAGGTAACCTCTACCAGACAGCTTGAGTCGAACTTTCCTCACGGAGGAGCATTTCAGATCACATGAGAAGGGTCGGGAAGAATAGACCTAGAGAACTTTAGAAACTCCGCGAACGTTAGTATTGGGAACACTTCTTGATTTTCCAGACATCGGGACAAACTTCTTGAGGATCACCAACTGTCATCTCTGTTTGAGATTTAGATCTGTTCGGGTGTAGAGATACTCCAGATTCAACATGGATGAATAGGGAGTCTTTGCCACAGATACCACCGGATTACTTTTGCTAGAACCCTAGGAGCTGGACTAGAATGTCTAACTCCCAAGAAGGAACGAGATTGTGGAACTCACGTATTAACAACTAGTCAGGAGACAGCTGCCCTACTTGATTTACTTGCAACGAGACACGATTTAGTCCTTGATGGGAAACACCATAGGAGACAAAGAAGTTCTGAGACTTCATCTCTTTCTGGAACAATTCAACCAGTGGCTTGGATGCATAGACTAAATTCTCAAGGAATGGAGTTAACAACATACCATTCCACGAATCTTCTGCATATGCATGATTGACTTGAGATGGTTCAGAGAGAACCAGACAATTTCACTCAGATCCACGGCGACATCTTTCAGCAATTGCACGTGAACCAGGGAAAGTCACTTCTAACTTCAGAACCTTGCCTTGTGACGACACAAGGTTAGTTCTAACAAGTTTTCCAATCAAACAGGGAGGAAAAAGAATGTAGTGGATGGGCTCAACAACAAACTTATCCAGATACTCCAAGACGGTCGACATCACAAGGTATGTGTTCTGAAGTTGTCACATGAACGGGCATAAGTATTAGTCGGACTAACACAATCACGTAGGTTGGGCTGAGTTTGATTTGACGATAGCCCAATTCAAATCAAAAGATTTGGAGGTTAGCATTTCCACCAAGGAAATACCACCTTGCTTCAACACGAACAGACTAGACATCCCTTTAGGAAGGAACTATACCGGATAGAGCTTTTATCCTTTAACTCTCCAAGTTGTTTAAGCTCAACCGAATAATTCAGGACATCCAGCACGATTTTCTTGGAGAAGGGAGTTGTTCAGAGAACCAGCTTACTCATAAGCTCAACATCACGGTCAGGTGACAACCTGGAGATACTTCTAGAAAGACCTCCAGAATATCACGTTCCACCGAGATGTCTTGAGTTCGAGAGAGAATCATGCCTTTCAAGGCACAACGAGGTGGTCTAGGGAGCTTCGGGGTGAACCTAGCTCTTTGACCGAGGGAGTGCATCAGAGCCAACTGACTTGGTAGCACTGTCAAACTCAGCTTATTGATCGGCTAACCAATCATGCTAAGGAGGACAATGGATATCCCTGGATTTCCGCACAGTGAAAACTGCTAAGAATATCCGATAGTTACATTATTACTCACGTCTCATCACTCTGGAGTATTAAGTCACTCAGAGATCGGAGAGTAACAAAGTGTAAGAGCATCACTTCATCAAGAGGATCATGATACTTAGCTCGATACCCTGATATCCAAGAGTGTGACACTCTAAGGTGGAGCAGCACAAAAGCTAGACACGGCTCTTATTCTGCAGATTACAATACTTTGACCTGGTCCGAGACGTGGACAAGGTACTGGAGTTTGTTTCTCTTAACAAGACGAATTGGAAAGTCTTGACGGATCAAGAGGGTGACTTGCAGCGGAACGTACCAACACACGATAAAACTTTACTGTCAACTGACAGACAAAGGTTGGAAAGCAGATCAGAGTACGAAACATGCTCAGGAGGAGAAATTCTGAGATGTTGAAGATGCACCGGTTATTACTCAATTGTGATAACCATGCCCAAAAGGAGAGATGCAGCAGAGTCACGAACATGGATGGGGGATTCGCTAAGCGAATTTTGGTCATAACCCAGATGATTCCAAGACAGAATCTCCAGCTATGGCAGAGTTAAAGTTACATAGCCATCCGAGGTATGGTCAATTAATGTTCAACCATTTACCACACAGACCACATAAAGGACTTGGGTTAAAGGTCAGCTTCATGCGCTACTAGCGAGAGATGCAAATGGTTAAGAAACCACGTGACTCAACACAAGCTAGTTGGCACAATCCGGGACCTTCTGTTCAAGTCCTTGGGTTAAAACCCAAAAAAACGGATTAAGAGATTAAACTGGATAGGAATACAAGGGTTCGTAACCAACTGAGTTGATGGGAATTTTCGTCGTACTCCAGATGGTTTCTCGGCACATGAAGCTTCGGATTGTAGCGCGGCAGAAGCAACTGGACACATAACACTAAAGGTCGAACCCAACCCCGTTTTACTCCTAATTTTGAAGTAACAGATGAGAAGTAGAACTTTTAAACTCAAATCGAGGTAAGATTGCTCCGAGATTAGAGGGTAACCAGATAAGGAGTAAAAAGAATCCTAAGATGGTTTTCACAACTCATTTTTAGGTTAAAAATATTTTCACAAACACTAGACTCAACATCGACCAGTAGAAGGGTTTCCTACAGGCAGTACTGCTCTGATACCAACTTGTGGCGCCCTGACCCGACTGCTATACAGTGATACTGTGTCTCCGGTTATCCATCACCACCAGACACACTATCAAAGCATAATAGAGAGATCAAGACTTGTGGAACAACTGGCACATCACAGACTCTACGACACAAATCATTATAGTTCAACTCTTATAATAGAGAAAGATAGCAAATGACAACCAGAGGTCACAGACCCAACATTACAACATGCGGAAGCGAAGTGTGTTGTTCTAAACAACAAGAACCAAATTATGGCCTAAGAGGCCTGCAAATAAACATCCAGCGCCAGCTGTTCCGGGATGTCCCAAGCTGCCACCTGGGAACCCCAGACTACTCGTCGACGTCCACAAAGAACCCACCTTCGAGGTCGGTGAAGTCCTCTCTGAAACAAAACAAACGACGTTGAGTTCGACGAACTCGCAAGATTAAGAGCTAATATATGCTCGATGATTGGCTTTCAAAGTTTTATGGCTGTTTTGCATAAAGCTGATTTTATTTATGAAAACATAACTCAAAGGCATCGACTAAACAGATATTTTCAAAAGAGGTAAGAAGTAACTCTTTCTTTCATCACCTTACTCATCATCAACCATCAACATCAACCACTGTACCTGTTCATCAAAGGCACCTCCCCGAATCACCCTCGAGGAAGCTCACCTACAATCTTGAGTGGTACCTCTAGTACCCAGTTTTTAATCATTCCGTTAAAGTTATTCTATGATCTCTGAATCCGTCACCAAGTCGTCCATAACCGCGGACACGGCTTTTCGAAAAGATTTATCCCTGCAGGGGTGTACAATGTGAAAGTCGCAGGTTCCCGAGGGACCTCCCAGCTACTTATCCATGCGTACCGTCCGGCCCATTGCCTAGCTCTTAGCTCTCTTCCGGGGAAAGCCGGCTGGGTGGGAGCGGCTACGACCTTTACCTCGCTTAAGACTAACCCAGGATCATCAGTGGCGGTAGGACAAGAGGTACCTTCTCGCACCTGTCCCGCGGCCACTTATTTTCCTGACACCCCATCCTCATCTCAGTCTTGGCCACCATCTTCAACGCACGCGCAAATGGAAAGCCAAACTAGAGGACCCTCGGCTAGTCCGCCACAAGTTAGTCGGTCGACGAGGTTCCATATGCCCACGCATGGTTGCACGCTCAACTTGGCTCGTAGGCGAGAACTCGCACTCAGGCGGCGAGAACGAGACAACCCACCACATCCCACGTGGCCTCTCATCCCCACCTTTAAGCATTTATTATCCGTCACCACAATTCTCCACCATCATTCTCATATCATCACCTGTTTCCCACATGGATCATCCATCGTATAGCTAGGCAATTCACTAAGCATGGCTAAGCATCAACATAGCATAGTAAGTATCTCAGGCCAACAATACAAACCTATGGATAATAGGAGGGAAAACAGGTATTGGCATCGGAAAGTTAATGCAACTATAGGATACTCTAATCCAATAAAATTGACATTTGGAACCGCATGCAATATTATAGTGGAGAAAATATTTGCGGAAACATAGGATAAGATATGCTCAGAGGGGGGATTACGCTTGCCTTGCTCAACGTGTTGGTAGAACGGATCCTCGGGGTATTGCGGTGTAACCCCGGCTGCTTGATCTATCGAGGCTTAGCAACGGAAGAACAATCAATCACCACACAACTTTAGCAAATGCAATGCACAAACACATGATGACATGTCAATTTAAATCCCCGAGAGGAGGATGATTCAACTATTCAATTTAAACGGAGTTTGGGTGCTTAGAGGGGCGCATCCGAATACTTTGGAGTTAGTAAAGAATCGTCTCTACTTGTTGTTGAGGTAGTTGAGACCCTAGGATTAACTTGTAGATGATATGACATGATCATGTGAAGAATGCAGGGTGTAGAGGGTTAAACAAACTTGTAAACAAGTTAGAAGGAACTGGAAATAATTTTACTAGTGTTAAAACAAGTTTCAGGGAGCATCCGGATTAAATTCCGGAAATTTCTGGGTTTTGTACCGGGTCATTCCGGGTTTTATACCGGGTCTGGCACCGGGTTTAATTCCAGGTCATTTCCGGGTATGAACCGGGCGAAAATGGTCGAGTCCAGTACCGTTTTGCTTAACCCGGTATAGATTCCGGACAATTACGGGTCTGGTACCGGGTGAATCCGGGTTCAGTTCCGGATAATTCTGGGTCTGACACCGGATTTGTCAACGGGACGAGAACGAACTAGAGCTACGGTGATTCGACGAAATGGAGTGAAAGGGAGGAAAAGGGGTCCAGAAGCACGGCATGCTCACCCTGAACTCGTAGGGAGTGCTCGGGAGGACCGGAGATGAACGGAGACGGCCGGAATCGTCCGGGAAAGCTCCGGCGGTGGTTTGCGGAGAACTTGACGGTGAGCTCGATTGCGGGCTTCCCAACTCGATTCCTTCGGTGGAGTGGTAGAGGACGACGAGGCGGAGCTATTGGTGGTCTTGGTTTTGCTCGGGCCGAGCTCAATCGACGGCGGGAGCACGGCCATGGGAGCTAGCTTTTGGAGCTCTTGGGGAGAGGAAAAATGGAGAGGGGAGTGAGGGAGAGGGAGTGGGCTGGTTGGTGGTTTTCTCCTTTTTCTTTATTTTCCAACTTACACAAAACCCCCTGCACTTTTGTTTCCAACACGGATAGGTCCTTTCCCCTTTTAAAAGAAAAATAGTAGCTCGTTTCTAGATTTAATTAAGGCACTAACTTATTTTAGAGAAATATGACAAAATTTGGGGAGGCTCCCCTTAGCTTGTAGAAGCTTCACAAATTTTGGTGTGACAATATAAAAGGTTTTGAACCACTTTTGTTCATATAGGTTTGGATTAGGGCATTTTGCTAAATTCAAAATGTTGCTCCTTTGGTAAATTAGAGCAAGTGCAAAATATTACCTGGGAGTTTGTTGAAACAAGTTTGCATTGTGGTTTTCAAATGGTGCTAAACCATTTAGTGTGTTGCCCAGCAATTTAATATGGATGCCATGATGCAATTAAACACAAAAGCGAAAATTTTATACAGATTTTCAGTTGCTCAACTTTGGGCTGTTACATCTCGGCACTCGCGTGGGACCAGCAGCGGCACCGGCGAGTGCAAACGGAGCGTCTCGCTGATGACGAGGTGCAGGTATGGCAGCTCATGGAGCCTATCCTCGATCACCCTGCCGCTGGACTCAAAGGCTCGGCGCACCTCAGTAGTCGCCTTCTCATCACCGTTGGGTTCTTGACCAGTTCCGCCATGGCCCATTCTAGCGTCGTCGCCGACGTCTCGCTTCCGGCAGTGAGAAGATCCTGTAGATATAGTGTGTCAAAGTCAAACGACATTGTTCGGAGTATTTTTTTACTAAACTTACGTATATGAAAAAGGGATGAGTAGTCGATATTTACAAAGATGAGGCCTTCGACTGCGGCCATGTCGACCCCACCATCTTTGTGTAGTTTGAGCAACACGTCAATCATGTCCTCGGCTTGTTCGGCGCAGCCCTTACCCCTATCGAGGTGCTCCTGGATTATGTCTTTGATCATACCGAACACTACAGCGTGGATCTCCTCGGCACGGCGCAGGGTGCCGGTGAGATGTCTGGCGAGCCACGACGACGGCCAAAGGTCCACCGGGTTAAACCCCGTCGCGAGACCGATAAGGCTGTCGAGCTCTCGCAGGAACAGATCACGCTGCTTGCACCCTGTCGCCCATTACGGCGCGGAACGTGGTGTCCGAAACGACTGCGGACAGCCTCGCACGCATCTCTACGGGCTGCCGGTGTCAGCCGCGGACTCGACGTCGCGCAGCATGGATGCCACCTCCTCCTCCCGGATGGCACGGAAGGAGTGGACGCGGCGCACCGTGAGGAGCTCCGTGACGGCGATCTTGCGAAGCTGGCGCCAGTACTCGCCGTACGGCGCGAAGACTATGTCGCTGCCGTTAGAGGTTAGAACCCGCATGGTGGCTGTCAGTGGCCGCGACGCGAACGCCAGGTCGTGGGTCTTCAGCACCTCGCTCGCGGCCTGGGGAGACGACGGCACCAGCGTGGGCACCTCGCCGAGACGGAGAAGCATGACGGGCCCGTGGCGCTGCGCCAGGTCACGCATGGCGCGGTGAGGAAGCTTCCCGACCAGGTGGTGCAGGCTGCCGATGACTGGTACCTGCCACGGACCCGGCGGGGGCCGCGAGCCATTGTTTGCGGTCCTCCAGCGCCTGCACGCTTCTAGCAGCGCCACTGACACGATAGCCCAGCTGAGGAAGACGGAGTAGTAGTGATCCAACATATTTGTTCGAGATGAGGGACGATGCATGATTCCAAACTATATGTGGCCCGTATATATAGACTTAGATCAAGCAAGTGGTCTGACTTACTGATTAGTGTGTGTCATTCTAAATTGGTGCGCCTGATTAGGGGTTAGTTAGTTGGTTAGTTAAACCAATAATTCCAGAAGAGGCAGAGTTGACATTAGCTTCACCTTCTGTACCCAGCCAAAGAACAACTACACCTCAAGTGGAAGAAGAAAATCTTGCATAAGCAGCGTTTTGCCAAGTCAGGCATCTACACTAGGCAGCAGATCAAGAGGTCCCGCACCCGCAGCATGCATAAGCAGCGTTTGCCAAGTCAAGCATTTTCGGGTGGGCGAGATTGGAGCGCTGCATGTATTAAAATAGACTAGGTGAATACCCGTGCGTTGCTACGGATTCTATTTTTCATAATGTTTTGTCGATATAATACATGCGAAAATTTATTAAAATTTATATCTCTTTAAATTTGGAAATCACGCGAGCTCCACCTCCATGGGAGCTCCGATGCCTCCACCAAGATAAATCACGCGAGCGCCGTTGCCGCTGGCCGACCAGACAGCCACCATCGGTAGATAGGCGCAGTGAAGTGTAGCGGAAGCGCACGGCGGCGTGGACGAGGTGCTGGCTACTCGAGCGACGAGGACCTAAGCGCGTCGACTACCGCATCGAGGAAGAACCCGCGAGGAAGCACGCACGGCTTTGCGTTGTGGGATCGATTGCATCGATCTATTCGTACGTGTGTCTCGCTGCGATCTACAGATGTTGTCTGATTTGTACTGCATTTGCTCTGTACAAATACTGAAAATACTGACGTATACTGCACTTAAGGACACAAACGTTGAATAAAGAACGAGAGACACATTACGTTCATATGGCCATTGTGTTCAGTAGTACATCGATTAGCATCCTAAATTTCGAAGGCAAAATCAATTAGCTAGGTACAGTGACACCACATCTGAACCTCCATCTAATTCCCTAGGTGTGCGACCTGTTTTGACAATGTTTTCATTAGTGTCAGACCAGTTGATTTTATCTTGTATAATTACTTCGGTTGCATAGAGGACAGAGAAGTAGGACAAAATGATTTTGTTTCTGCGTTTGTGGAGTACCATGACGTTCAGGGAGTTGCTGTTGCCAGGAGGCTAGAATATTGGAGAATTACTACGCAACAATAGATCAAACGGGGATAATTGTTCTTGTCATACAACTGCTTCTCATTTACACTTGCTGTAATTTTCAAGACCTGTTCGCGTCAAATGGAATAGCTTCTGCGAAACTATGTACGACATCGATAAAAAGAGTCAAACCAAAATACTTAAAGAAAAAATATTTTGGTTAATAATTTTGATTTCGTATATTGATTTATTGTTCTGTGAAACACATAGGCATAAATATGATAGACAAAATATTAAGATGAAAAGTCAAACTGAGGATAGAGTTACGCGGCTCTACAAATTTTGGGGCAAAATTTGGGTTATTTTCGTCTGGTTAATCAGGATGCCCGATACATGTTCATCGGTGTACCCGACATGTTCATCGGCCGGCTTAATTTATTTATTGCATGCTGATTCCTGCTCTCTGTTTTAGTTTGTTTATTCATGGCTCATCTCCATCAACCTCTTTCTTCTCAAATGAGAGATGTTTTAGGCTTGTTGCGACAACTTGAAGTCATTCCTTGTCTTTTCCCCGTAGCAACGCACGCGTATTGTGCTAGTGTACAGATAATACATCCACCGGATATAAATGACAATCCCTTTCCCAGTTGCGTGTATATCGACAAATAACGGGATCATCTCTAAGCAGAGAAAAATCAAAGGGAGACCAATATGTCTAAATTAGCTTTTTTATGATGGTTGTCTAAATTAGCAAATCTTGTTTAGCAAGAAGCCAAGAAGCAAGAAAAAAAACATCACTCTCTGCCTCTCCGTTGACCTCGGTCCCCCATACCCAATTCCTCACTCGCTCACCCGACGTCGCCGTTGCCCGCAGCAGCACCGAGCTGCAACCATCCCCATCCCCTCTCCACCCCTGTCGGCGCTCGACCGCCCGCCCGCCATGGCGTCACCGGCGTTCACAGCACCACCAAGCCCCAACCATCCCCATCCTCGCCCGCCATGGCGTCGTCGGCGCCGCCAACCGACCCTCGCCGGCGCCGATAATCGAATAGCGCTAACGGCCTTCATAGACAAGAACTCGGAGGAGATCTTCCTCCTCCTGCCTGGCCCAGCGGCGCTCGCCTGCACCTCCCTCGCATGCGCCTCCTTCCGCCTTGTCGTCATCGAGCGCTCCTCCCTCGCCTGCGCAGCCCGTGGAAGTCACCGCCGGCTGCTCTCCCACGGCCCGCGGACCCCATATCCCGGCCGCCTGCTCGGCACGCCCCCTCCCGCCCCCATATCTCCATAGACATTGGACCTTCTCGCCGATTCGTTGTGGTGCCGGATTGACGCTGCTGGTGAGAATTCGTGAGCAAGGTGTGCATTCGTTCACCTTTCTGCAAATTGATCATCGCTGTTATGGTTACCTTTCTGCAAATTTAAGTTTCAGACGTGCATTTGTTGATTAATGTTGGTTGAGCCATGTCTTATGAGTGTTCAGATATGGTTGCATTGGGTTGATGTAATTTCATCAGATGTCTCATGCTTAGTTTATATTTTAATGTGGAACAGAGGCTCTGAAGTTGATCTTGTCGAGTGCAAGCCGAAGGCCAAGATTGTTGACATCTGTGATAAGGGTGACCATACATAACGGAGTAATGAATCCAATTATGTTTTAACAACATATTTTCTTATTGTTTCCTCACTGTCTTCCTGATTACACTGGATTTCTTTGTTGAGGGCAGGCAGACTGGGCATGTCTACAAGAACGTGAAGAGGAAGATTGAAAGGGGCATTGCTTTCCCAACATGCTTATCTGTGAACAACACAGTCTGCCATTTCTCCCCTCTTGCCACTGATGATACAGTCCTGCAAGAGGGTGATATGGTCAAAATGTATTGTCTTGCTTTAGCCTTTTCTACCATGTGCATTTATTTTTATTTTGCCACGAGCCTTGAGGATTTTGCTCTCTTATTTGACAGAGATATGGCTTGCCATATTGATGGTTTTATTGCTGTGGTGGCACATACACATGTTATCAAATGGGGCTAATTGCTGGAAGAGCAGCTGATGTTCTTGCCGCTGCAAACACCGCAGCAGAAGTTGCAATGAGGCTGGTTAGACCTGACAAAAAGGTACTTCTTCTCTGTTTATCTTTGTGCATTATGTTTAGGAATGTGATTTCGTATTTGGTAGGTGTCGGATCATTATTAGATAAGCAATAATCTCGCATCGCGATACCAATGGACTAAGGTGGTTCTGCAGGCCCTGAAGCTGTTTAAATTATGTACGATTTGTGCCCATTACCACCAGAGCTAACTGATAGGATTTTTAAGTAGGTAAAAGAAAGGATAATGTATGACTTGTGACCATTATCACCGGAGCTAACTGATAGGATTTACAGCCTCCTGACCAGAAGATTTAGGCCATGATAGATCCTCTTAGTGAAAACGATAGTATATAACAAAAGTATCACATATATACAATAACATATTTATGAAATGTTTAGGCCGTGTTGAAGATAACTGCTCCGACAATACTCAAATAAAAAAATCTATCCCCATGTTCTTGACCAAATCTTTGACAACTTGTGGGATGTTAGCTTCACATTCGTTGTCAGGACATGCTAGAATGTTAGCTTCATTCCTGGAGGTTCTTGTGCTGCCGGGTCTGACATGGACCAGGTTTGGGACCAATCATTTTCAATTCCGCTTTGATTTGCGTTGTAGTACCCATCTTCAAAATGTTCAGGTCTTTGAGCTTGAAAAAATAACACAAAAGTCAGCTAACTACACAACATGTAGCATCAACGAAATTTTGCGCACGGTGATACCATTTGAATTTTATCCGACCTACAAGTTGTCAAATACAAACCTTCTTTCCCTTTATAGGCGGGCTTATCCTGATCTTTAGACATATTCGATAGGCATAACGAAGGTGTTTCAAACGTAGTCGCACAGTACGGCTTCACAACGGTCGTTCCGCCTACATGGGCATTTGTATACAATCAGTAGTCTGTACGGCTTCACAACGGCCGTTCCGCCTACATGAGCATTTGTATAAAATCAGTAGTCTTTACAGAAATGGTGCTGGTCTACCTGTAGTAAACATCACCTTCTGAAACTGGGGTGTATGGCAGTTGGGTGACAGCTGATTGCCCAGTGGCATTATTTGGACTTTTGGAGTGTGAAATCCTGACATAAAAAATTCATCATGTTTCTGAGAGGATTCAGATATGGGGTGGTCTAAAGAATGAATGTATCAGGTGATGTGGGAACCGGTGTGGCAGATGTAATCTCTTTTCCATTGAGATTAGAAGTTGTAACTTTCTTCAGTTGTCGGGCCTCACGCTTCTTTCTATTAATTTCAACACTGTTTCGTGCATACTTGTCTTGATAGTCAGAAATCTTTACCATTAAATGGTCATGGAATGTACAATGTTGAAGTAGGTAAGCGGTGGATAATCTTAACATCACCTTCTAAAACGTTTTCAGTTTTAGTTAAGCTATAGTGAATCAGTATTAGATAATCTTAACTGAACCAGTAGTGCATTGATTGCAAAGTTTCTTCTTTGCGCTAATGCAAGCTTCTCCTCTATGCGTATAAAATGCATTATTGTTTCTGCTTTTAAAATGCAGCGCTGTAAACTGTCCATCTGCAGCTCGCATTAGTTCATGTGGCGGAGATATATTTATCTGAATTGTTGACGTTTGTCAGGTTTTGGAATGGAGTCCGTACCCCAGTAGACTTTGATGATGCCATATATAACACACTGCTTTTCCTATTATGAGGAGAACCATCAGACATGAATAGTCAAAATAATCGACGATGCAAGATTTCCAGAACAGGTAACTGTAAAGAGTTCAGCATAGCAATCAATACAATTTCCTTTCTATCCATCGCAAGAATGTAGACTGTTTATTTTATAGGCTTAGACAGTGTACAGACCCTGAACCTATGTTGAATGCATACTCCTGCGTACTGGCTATTCGAGGATTCCATTCACCTGCTATTCTGCTATTCTACTTTTTATCTATGGTTTTATCTGGAAATTCGTAGATAACTCACTGTAGCAATTAGCGATTCCTGTCTCTGGCTGCAATTTCAAGCAGGTCGGCGATGGCCTGGCGCGGCAACTAGGTCGAGGACGCCAGGTCGAGGGCGACAGGTTGGCAACCAGGTCGAGCTACTGCAGGCACAGGGGCGGTTTAGGACGACAAGCTATATCTTGATTCAAATTATCTTGATTGCGTTATGGTCGTTCGTGATTGACCGATTGCGATATGGGCGTTCGATGTGAGCCTGCCGTTGATCTGAGCGGGGCGTGTACCCGTGGTTATTGTATGGAAAGGAATCGGTATTTTGGCGAGTAATGATCCGTGGCTATTAAAGGGAAAGGAATCATTAACTGTCTATTATCGTGGCTATTGTATGGAAAGTACCGATTGGTTTGACTGCCTGGTTCGGACGTGCTGTTTGAAACGTTTCTTGCTGGGCCGGCTGGGTATTTAATGCTGATTGATAAGTACCGTGTGGGATGCTAATGCTGATTGATAATTACCGTGTGGGATGTATGGGAAAGTTTGGAAAGTTGGACGAAAGGTTTTGACGGAGTGCTGGTGCTGGAGGCTAAGGAACCAAATTTGCTTTTTAGATAGGAGAGATTTTATCTGGAAATTCGTAGATAACTCACTGTAGCAATTAGCGATTCCTGTCTCTGGCTGCAATTTCAAGCAGGTCGGCGATGGCCTGGCGCGGCAACTAGGTCAAGGACGCCAGGTCGAGGGCGACAGGTTGGCAACCAGGTCGAGCTACTGCAGGCACAGGGGCGGTTGAGGACGACAAGCTATATCTTGATTCAAATTATCTTGCTTGCGTTATGGTCGTTCGTGATTGACCGATTGCGATATGGGCGTTCGATGTGAGCCTGCCGTTGATCTGAGCGGGGCGTGTACCCGTGGTTATTGTATGGAAAGGAATCGGTATTTTGGCGAGTAATGATCCGTGGCTATTAAAGGGAAAGGAATCATTAACTGTCTATTATCGTGGCTATTGTATGGAAAGTACCGATTGGTTTGACTGCCTGGTTCGGATGTGCTGTTTGAAACGTTTCTTGCTGGGCCGGCTGGGTATTTAATGCTGACTGATAAGTACCGTGTGGGATGCTAATGCTGATTGATAATTACCGTGTGGGATGTATGGGAAAGTTTGGAAAGTTGGACGAAAGGTTTTGACGGAGTGCTGATACTGGAGGCTAAGGAACCAAATTTGCTTTTTAGATAGGAGAGATTTTATCTGGAAATTCATAGATAACTCACTGTAGCAATTAGCGATTCCTGTCTCTGGCTGCAATTTCAAGCAGGTCGGCGATGGCCTGGCGTGGCAACTAGGTCGAGGACGCCAGGTCGAGGGCGACAGGTTGGCAACCAGGTCGAGCTACTGCAGGCACAGGGGCGGTTGAGGACGACAAGCTATATCTTGATTCAAATTATCTTGATTGCGTTATGGTCGTTCGTGATTGACCGATTGCGATATAGGCGTTCGATGTGAGCCTGCCGTTGATCTGAGCGGGGCGTGTACCCGTGGTTATTGTATGGAAAGGAATCGGTATTTTGGCGAGTAATGATCCGTGGCTATTAAAGGGAAAGGAATCATTAACTGTCTATTATCGTGGCTATTGTATGGAAAGTACCGATTGGTTTGACTGCCTGGTTCGGACGTGCTGTTTGAAACGTTTCTTGCTGGGCCGGTTGGGTATTTAATGCTGATTGATAAGTACCGTGTGTGATGCTAATGCTGATTGATAATTACCATGTGGGATGTATGGGAAAGTTTGGAAAGTTGGACGAAAGGTTTTGACGGAGTGCTGGTGCTGGAGCCTAAGGAACCAATTTGCTTTTTAGATAGGAGAGAAGATGGGATGTATGGGAAAGTTTGGAAAGTTGGACGAAAGGTTTTGACGGAGTGCTGGTGCTGGCAGGCTAAGGAACCAAATTTGCTTTTTAGATAGGAGAGAAGATAGGAAAGAAAGGGCCAAAGAGACCAACGTTTACAGAGTTGCCGCATCGGCTAAAGGGATGAAAAAAACAACAACATAAAAACAGCTTTGAGACGCCCTTGACGGCTACCACAACCTAACAAGATCAAACACCAACGGGTCAAAGAATACCAACACTACCAGAGGCTTCTCTCATCCGTGAGAGTGAGACGACCAGAGCTGGCTACAGACCAGAGTTTAGCTTCATTCTTCATCTGCTCTATAAGAAGGTTTATAGGCTTGGCAGTCTTCTCAAAAATTCTATTGTTTCTCTCCCTCCAGATCGACCATGTTGTCAAGATGATCATTGAATCTAGCCTTCTTCTTTTCTTCCCAGGTAAGCTGGTTCTGAACTTATGCCACCACTCTCGCAGGGTTAATTCATGTGAAGGCGAGGGATCTTGCAACCTCGCCCAGCCGAGCATCAAGCTCCATATAATTTTGACAATGGCGCACCCCATAAAGAGGTGTTGAGCGTCTTCCTTGGTCACGTTACAAAACGGACAAAAATCATTGTGCGGCGAGTCCCTTTTAGCCAGCCTATCGGCGGTCTAGACGTGACCTCTAATGAAAAGCCACGCAGCCAGCTTGCATCTCATCGGAGCCCAAGTACCCCAAATGGCAGGAGCTAGATCGCAGAGAGTTTTGGTTTTGTAATGAGCTTGATAAACTGATCTCATGGTGAAAATTCCTTTTGCTTCCCACGACCATGTCCACCTATCATCCTCTTGAGGAGAGATATGAATCATGTTGCACTCCTCCCAGATTGTAAGAACCTCCAAAAATTTGTCAATACTCAATAGTGATTGGCTTTTTTATGTCTTCAATCCAGGTTCCATGGTTTAAGGCTTGTGCTACAGTTCTTCTAGCCTTTGTTTCCGGGTTAATTAAAGTATAAATATTCGGAGCAATATCTTCTATTGTTCTTCCGTTTAACCACTTGTCTGTCCAAAAGAAAGTTCTTTCACCATTGCCAAGAGTCAAAATTGCAGCCGAATTGAAAATGGCTCTAACCTGATTATCCATAGGAGTTGCCAGCTCCCACCAAGCCTTTTTTATGTCAGCTCTCAAATTCCAAGCCCAACGAGTGTTAAAAGCCATGTTCATAGTCTCCAGGTTTAGAACGCCAAGACCCCCATTCTGTTTAGGGAGAGGGCTTGTTTTACAGTACCTTTTAATGATCACCCGGAGAGAGCAGTATGATTTGATATCAACGACTGAGATTAAGGGGTGGAGATTAGGCCCAACAGGTCCAGTAAGACACGGCGTTATTTTTTAGTAAGCTCGCGGTAAAAAAGGCAGGAACAAATCGACCGACCGGACGGCCCGATCTCGCTGCCTCTATCGCCGCCGCCAGACCTCAGGGGCGATCTCCGCGTCGCTCGACCTACTGCCTCAAGCTCGCCGCCTCCACACCTCACGGCTGATCTCGCCGCCGGCCCACCTCACGCCCGCTCTCGGCACCATCCCCACCTGATCTTGCCGCCTCCACCTGACCTGCAGTCTCTGCCTCTGCCTCGACCTCGCAGACCGCCGCCTGCACCTCGGACCCGGACACCTCCTCGTTCCTTCTGCCTACACGGCAAGCCAGCCTGTTCGTGCTGCATACCGCTGGCCCAATCTCGCCTAAGTCACGCGGTATGTGTTCCCCATTATCAAAACTGATGAACATTTAGTTATCCAGTAGCAAAGCTGAACCATGTAAGCAACAGGTAGTTGACTTTTTAGTACTGGCATTATCTGTTTCCCCAAAAAACTAAGCCATTTGAGTGTATAATTTGTGCATTCTCGGGCTATTCAGCTAGTCAAAGTCAAGGGAGGGCGATAGTGTATGTTTACTTGGTCTCTGTCATGGACGTTGCTCTAAGTAATACCTTGTTTAGCTCATAAAGTTTGATAAATCATATAGCTAAGAGCTTCATTCAGAAGCGATAGTAGCAGGCACCGCATGCCATGCAAGCCTGACATAATAACTCTGCACCAATAAGGAACTTCTGTTGTTGTTAAACATTTTTAAAAAATCAACCCATTTAAACAATGACAGTTGCCCACTTCTTGAACTTGTCATCCTACAGTATTTTAGTCACGTTTTTTCTCTACCATGAGATTTCACAGTCCTATCATCTTTCTTTGTGCTCGCCTGATTTATATTCTATAATTGACGACACAGGTACTCAATAAGATCGTTGAGGACCTGTTCCAAGGCCACCCGATCATCGAAAAGAAACTCAAGGAGTTGTTGGGTCACACTCCGTCGCAGTCTTCGTCGGCGCCTTTCTAGGCATCCTGGTGGCCTGGTTCTGCTGCCAGGGCTGTATTGCGGCCATCTGATGTTTGCCGCTATTTCTGTACGAGTGCTCCAGAAATGAAACCATTCTGCACAAAGAATTATGTATTCTGGTGGAACCATTGTTCTTATGTTCACATTTGGGTGTGTTGTGTACGTATATAATAGCACAGATCCATTGTTGCCACAGTGGCGGCCCTATCTCGCCATTGCTGTTTTCCATTGGTGTTGATGTTCTTGCTGCTTGCCTTGCCGCCACGGAGGAACATGGCTTCCAGACTCAAGGCTGAAGAGAATTGCCTTCGAGCCGTGCTTGATAACTAGTATGATCTGAATTTGAGGTGTTTGTGGCCCTTGCTTAACTTTTTGTGAGACTTGAGTTTTGAAGTATTTCTAGCAAACGTGTATAAAGTTCCTCGTATGACATCTTCTCTTACTTGTGTCTATCAATGCTTGTTATGGATGTGCAGGAATTTGTCTGTCAAATGACTCTTTATTATGTTTGGTTATCTCCAAGAGCATCTCTAACAGAGCCCTCAAACCGCGGAACCTTAAAACCATTATAAGGTTCGCAAACGTCGCGGTTTTTGCCCGAAAATGAGCCGCGCCATAGCAGTACCCGTAAAGTAGAACCTTAAAACAGAACTTGTAAACCTAAAAAACATGTAGTTATCAAAATATGTCAAAATATTCAGAATTTCGACAGTAGCTTAGCAAATAACATAGTTCTGAGGATAGTACACGTCAAATAAACATAGTTCACGAACTTCTGAATCCATATGACCAAAAACTTGCATCTGAAAGCTCACCCACATCTTAAACTAGACCTACACATCACCACCATCACCTCCACCACCACCAGTCACCACCATCACCTCCACGAGCACTGCTCGAATTGATCAAGGCTTGCTTCCTTCGGTGCAAGATCTCTTGCCTAGCGATGTCATGCCACTCCAACGTGAGTGGATCCATGTCGGCTCGGTTCATCATCATGATCTTATTTTCCTCGGCAAGGAGCTTGGCAACGGACTTGTTCTCCTCCGCAGCGACTCTTCTTCGCTCAGTTTCGTCCTTGCGCATCCCATCTTCCCGGAGTAGATGCCACCTCTCTTTCTTCTCTTGAGATTTCTTTTCGGCCATGATTTGCTTTGCCTCCAATGTTTTGGCCACCATACTCTCATTGGACTGCACCATTTGCTCAAGCTTCTCCCTCAAGCTTGCAGCCTCGGCTTCCTTCATGACCCTTAGCTTCGCTTTCTTATTGCCTTCGGGCTTGTTCATGTTCCTCCCTCGTTTTTAAGGTTTCGAAACCGTCTTTAGCAGTTATTTTAAGGTTCCGCGGCATTTGAGGGCTCTGTTAGAGATGCTCTAAATTTGGCTAAATTATGTAATTCTTATCATCTGAGAACATATTTGAATATTGCATGTCTATATTGTTGGAAGAATTATTCGAGTTGCGTACAAGGCTAACATGAACTAGAAAAGTGTGAAATATTTCCTATATCTGGAGTTCTCTTCTACAATCTCTGCTGCAACAGAGAGTTTCGTACATATAGAGTGAAGTTTATTTTCTAATTGTAAAATTTGTTCATCCTTCTCATTCAGAAGATAGACCGATGAAGTCAATGCATCCTGTAGACTACCGTTTGAAGTAGATGTGCAGTAGTCGACTGTATCTTCGCCGTGCTTGTTGAGAAGGTCCTCCCAGATTGACAGATTACAACCCTGTTGAAAAGAAATAGTTTCAGCAATTCAATTGATGGAAAATGGTGTTTAAAAAATTACATAATACTTTATGTACGTAAATTATGAATATAACCTCAGGCACATTGCACTTTAGAAAGCACATCCGTTCATAAGTTTCTGTGTGATATATGTGGCGCACTGCTGGTTAGTCGCAAGCACATTGGAGCTCCGACAGTTCACAATACTCGAAGTCAGGCGATCCATATGTTGCTTTCGCGATGTACCATCATCACCAGCCAAAGAAAGCAACAGTCTCGGGTCATACAAGGTTCATAACATTATTGTTTGAAAACTAACACAATACTGTAGTATAAAATAGGAGTCATTTGCACTTTCCGAGTGTAGAACCCTCTATAAAAACAACCTTAGCAACATTTACACTTCATAATAGTGATCCTAATTTGAAACCATAAAATATATCTTAAAAGTTCCAGACAAGATTTCCAATCACGAAAGGTCAAATTTTGTCATCCTAATGGAATGCCCCTTGAAATGCAGCATTGATAAAAAAGGATATGCTAATCATCCTAGTATATCCTCCCATTTCTGGATTAAACTTCTCCATGAAAGGGTAACAATGCATTAGCGATTTGAATTGAAAATCAAAATGGTGCTCCTATTTTGCAACTATAATACGTATCTCCTAAGGTTCTAGAAAGGTTCAATCTGCCATCGTAATGGAATGCCTTTAGCAATGCAACATTGAATAAAAGGGATATGCTAATTACTTAGCCTAGTATTATGCTCCCAATTCTGGAGTAAACTTCTCCAGGTCAGTGTAATAATGCAATAGCAATATTAATTGAAAATCAACATAGTGCTCCTAATTTGCAATCATAAAATATTTTTCGTAAACTTCCAGAAAGTATTTGCAAACAAAAAATGCTAATGAATGCCCTTGCAATGTACTATCGATCAAACAAAATATGCTAACTACAGTACTTTCCAATCAAGTTCAAGGGCATATTGCATATGGAAGCGTTAACTGCAATTGCAGCATTGGTAAGGGCATGTTGTAGCCATCCTAGTTGATCGAGGAACTAACAAAATCACGAAATAGTGTTTCTAGTGCAATTCTCGATGCTAATAGAATTTCCAGTGCAATAACACTACTGATCAAAGAGATCTGCAATCAAGGGTTCCTAGTATTTCCAATAAAACTGTACAGAATCCCTGTGTCCTGATCCATATATAACAACAAGCAAAAAACTGAAGCTAACTGGCAACCTAGGCACATCTTGAGCAGAAAATAAATACTAGTGACCAACAGATAGCAAAACAATTGGAATGTACTGATAACAAAAAGGAACACGCAGAGATGATTCTAATCAAGTCAAAAGCCAACTTGCACATTAACAACAAAGCAATAAGATATCCATGAACAAGGCAGCAGTAGGATAGCCGGATCAATCCCCACATGCTAAAGGCAAACTATGCAGAAGAAAAACTACTACATAACCATCACTCCAGTACATTATCAAGTCTAGACATTGGCATAGGAACAGGTAATAGAACTAGAACCACTTAATACACTCCCACAGTTTCTGTTCCTGGCATTTGTAGTGATAGTACACTTAATTCAGATGCAGCAACAACCAGCAATAAGCAACACTTACGGTTCACTCTTGTTCAGAAATAGGAACAACACTGAACCCTGGGATGTGGATGGCGAAGATGTGCTTGGAGACGATGGCCTCAGCGGGCCGCAGCTTGCGGACCTTCAGACGCGATGATATTCGTGCCCCGCCGCGCCTCCACCTCGCCCGCGCCTCCAGCACGCCAAAGAGATGGCCGCGGCATCGACCCGCGCCACGGCAGCGACCGTCGCTGCCGGAGCAGCGGCGGCTTCTCCTCTTCAACCACACCGGCTCCGCCCGCCGGCGCCTCGCGCCCTTCCTCCTGCCCTCCTACGTGCCTGTACGATGGAGCTCAGCACCCCTCTGGCTCCCCACTCCGACGAGGCCGACGAATTTGACGTAGACGGCGGCGCCTGTCGGCTCGCGCGAGTGAGTGGAGAATGGAGAGAAACTGAGAAAGTGAGGGGAGAGACCGATCTAGGGTTAGGATTGTTTTTTCTTATGTTGTACCTTTTTCATCTTTGGCCGGCCCATCTACGTTTATTGGGCCGCGGCCTGTCCACGTGTGGGATAATTTTACCAGTAGTATGATTTCAACTGCTCAAGTTTTTACCACAAGTATGATTTCATTTGAACCATTGGATGGACGAAAATAAAGGGCTGCTATTCATTTGAGGGTACCACAAAACATCTCTTAGGGAGGCATACTGTTGGCCAGTTTACGAGGCATTTTCCTCCCTCTATCACTTCCGTGGCCTTCCATAAAAACGCCCTTCTAATCTTATCAATTGTTTTGAATACCCATGGGGGTGGATCCAAAGACAAAAATGGAAAATTGCTTTTGCGCTCAGCACTGACTGTACCAAGATAAGTCGACCTCCTTGCGTCAGCATGTGCGTTTTCCAAGTAACAAGTCTGCTTCTGATTTTGTCTATCAGTGCTTGGAAAAATTCTTTATTTGCTTTTTTTAACATGCAGGGGAGGCCAAGGTATGTGATTGGTAATTCCGCGACCTGGCAGCTCAGAATGCTACTTATCTCTTGAAGTGTATGTTCATCACAAAACAAGGCCTTCACCGAACTCTTGCTCAGATTGCATTGTAGGCCGGATGCCCGCCCAAACATGCCAAAAATCTCCTTGATAGCGACCGCGTCCGATGGGAGAGCTCCAGTGAAAAGAATTACGTCGTCCGCGTAGATGGACAAACGTTGGGGGACGACTTGGTGTGCTTGGAATCTTGATATAATACCTGCTTCCTCAGCCTTGTCGAAAACAAGGCTCAAAGCATCCATAACTAGAATGAAAAGCATTGGAGATAGAGCATCTCCTTGTCTGAGCCCTCTTGCGTGCCAAAATGTTAGGTCCTGGTATTCCATTAAGTAAAATACTAGATGAAGCAGATGATAATATTAGAGAGATCCACGACCTCCATCTATGACCAAAGCCCTTTTTTTGAAGAACTTCAAAAAGAAACTGCCATGCAACTATGTCGAAAGCCTTTGCAATATCTAATTTGAGGAGGACGCTTCGACATTTCTTCTTTTTTAAGAATTTGGCCGATTCCCGAACTAACTTGAAGTTATCATGAATTGAGCAACCTTTCATAAAAGCCCCTTGGTTTTGTCCCACCAATTGCGGTAGAACTTCACTTAGTCTGTTGGCAAGGACTTTAGAAAAGATTTTTGCCATGCTATGAACCAAGCTTATTGGTCTAAAGTTGCAGCCTCGCACGCACCCGGTTTCTTGGGGAGAAGCACCATGTATGCACTGTTGATTTTTTTCCAACGCACGACCATCCAAATTGTATAGGGAGACGAAGGCTGCAATCAGGGCCGTCACCAGAAATTCGGGGCCCGTGTGCGAAACAAAAAACGAGGCCCTAAAATTTGAAATTTTCACACTACATAACAGCAAAAATACGTCCATTTATTACATAACTTTAATACGTGTTACTTCGTACAATATATAGAAACATATCAAACAATAGTTCTAGAAAAAGGTGTCACTAAACCAATAAACTGACCTTATGTTCTGCTGAAAATCATCATCCGTCTAGTATTTCTTGAAATGAAATCTTCAATCATATCTTCATAATTAATCTTCTCTAGGATATCATTTTCAAGTGCTATTGTCGCCAATCCATTGAGTCTTTCTTGCGTCACAGTAGACCGCAAATAAGATTTCAACAACTTGAGTTTGGAGAAGCTCCTTTCCGCCAATGCAACCATAAGCGGAATGGTTAACAAAATTCTGTACGCAATATTAGCAACAGGTAAATAAGGGCGCTTCTTCAAATAGTTCAAAATATCAATAGCACTCATGGATTTATCAAGCAAATCTTGGATGTAGATTAGCTCCTAAAATAAATCCTCCCTGTCAATATCCTTATGTTCTGGAATCTTATTCCCTTGAATATCTTCATGTGCTTCCCACTTAAGTGCATTCTCAAGATTAAGACAAGCAGCTTTCAAACTATCAACATCAATGGATCGCAGTCGATCTGAAGTAAACAAGAAACCAAAAGTTTTCTCGTACCCTTGATATTGTTCGAATCTTCTGTTAAGTGAAGCTATAGCTTGATCAACAGTGGGTATGAAATAATTGACCCTGAATGACTCCTCTGCAGACTGCGCCCTCATCAAATTGTCGTTTTATTTTGATTTCACGCTTGGTGCGGAACACTAGAGGAATATCCAACTCCATTGCAATTTTCTTTGCAGACTCCAATGCTTTTGAAAAGCCAGTTTCTCTATACTTAGTGAAAAAATTAATCAACCCTTGTACAAACTCAATTGCAATATCAATAAGCATATCCTTTGACTGAAGTTGCTTGCTTATCATATTAATAGCAGATAATATTTCATACCAGATGATTGATGATGCTACAAATTCGAAGTCACCAAGTTCATGTTATGCCAATGATTGAGCTTGACTAGTAGCCAATGGATCTTTATCAGTTTCGGCCACTTGTAACAAAGCCTCCCTTATTCCTTCGATCTGAAACCTTATAGCTTTAACACTGTCAACGCGACTCCCCAACGGGTAGATGACAATGACTTGAGGGTTTGTCCTGTTATATGTTCTTTAGCAAATGTCGTATAGATGCATTGTATAACTCCAAAAAATATGTTGCTTTATGACAAGAATTTGCCATATCACATAGCGTTAAATTAAGACTGTGACAACCGCAAGCTGAATAAAAAGCTCTTGGATTTATATCCAAATCCAACTTTTGTACCCCTTGATGTTTCCCTTTCATATTTGACCCATTATCATATCCCTGCCCTCTCACATTGTCCATATCAAGTTCTAGATTCTTCAATTCTTGTTGTAGAACATCACATAATCCTTGTCCAGTGGTATCCTTCACATGCAAAAAAACCTAAAAATGATTCTTCAATGCAAACCGAATCTGAAGATGTATCAACATACCTTATTATCAAAGACATTTGTTCTTGATGGCCTGCATCTGGAGTACAGTCAAGTATAACAGAGAAGTATTTTGCCTTTTTTTATCTTTTCAATGATTACAGGCCTGATTGCACCAGCCAGCAAACTTATTAACTCATTTTGGATCAAAGGACCAAGATAATGATCACGTATTTTTATCATTGGTGATGCGGTCAATATGCTCTTTCATTACCGGTCAAACTGACCCAACATTTGAACCAATCCCAAGAAATTGCCATTGCTATCTTCACCGGCGGAGCTCTCGCCGTCCTGCGCAGGTTTATTTCTCGACCGGTCGCTAGGGCCGGTACAGAAACAAATAGGGCTAGGAGGTAGGAGTCTCCGTGTCTGTATCAATCGCTAGATACATGTACATGCTACAGCAAGGCTGAGAGCTGATCGATGGATTGCTTCAGCCTGTAGCTTGCGCGTGGAGGATTTGGGCCGCAGCAACAAGTATATAGCTGGGCCTTTCCTTAAATTTAACATGCAATGTATACTCAGCCTAAAAATTTGGGGGTCCATGGAATTTGGGGGCCCTGAGCGGCTGAGCACTTGGCTCACCCTCAAAGACGGGACTGGCTGCAATCAAGTCCTCCTTGATTATGTTCCAACAGTTCTGATAAAAAGCTATGATGAAACCGTCAGGACCCGGGCTTTCTCGTTTGGCATTTCTTTAATGGCATTCCAGATTTCCTCTTCACTGAAATTGTTTTCGAGGTGGTGCAGGTCAGTTTGAGGCATGCCAATATACTCCAAATTTAACGTCTCTTGTCTCAAGGCTGGCTTGCCAAACCGGTTTCTGAAGTGCTCGCTGATCATGTTTTCAATATCTTCGTGATTGGAAACCAATTGATCTCCTTCTAAGCGACCCAATAAAGTTTTTTCTCCTTCTGTGACTAGCATGATTATGGAAAAAACTCGTGTTAGCATCACCATCACTTAACCAATTAATTCTAGATCTTTGCCTAGCCATTGAACGTTCAATTGTGCAAAGGCCAAGCAACTTCTTTTTTAGCTCCCTTCTGAACCATCTTTCCCGAAAAGACAGTGACCTGACTTCCTCCGCTTGATCTAGCAAAGCGATCAGAGTATTCGCCCAGACAATCTGCTGCTTAATATCTCCGAACGTCTTGGCACTCCAACTTTGCAGCACCCTGGCAGTTTTTGGAAGTTTCCAATTAAACTTGGCTATCGGGTTTGTAGGTTCCTTCGGATCTGGAGTTTTCCATGTGCTCTCCACAACTTGCTGAAAGTCCGGGCGTTTGATCCAATGCGTCTCAAACCTGAACCTACTGCACTTGTATATGTTAGTTACCGTTGATAGTAGGAGGGGACAATGATCCGAGGCGGCCGAAGAAATTCCTTGTAAGAAACATCCCGGGTATTGTGAGTGCCATTCAATTGAACCCAACGCACGATCTATCCTGGTAAGCGTTGGGTTTTTCTTGTCATTTGTCCAGGTGAAAGCACGACCATTTAACGCAATATCATTCAGAGCAAGATCATCAACAACCCGTCTGAATTTTCCCATCATTCTTCTGTTTAAATTCCTGTTGTTTTTGTCCTGTGCATCAAGAATTAGGTTAAAATCTCCCATTATTGCCCAAGCACAGGGCAATGTTGCCTCAGACTTCTGATCTCTTCCAAGAAGGCTAGTTTGTCAGATTCTTCTTGTGGGCCATAAACTGAAGTGATCCAAAAATGAGATGACGTATCCAGGGAGAATCGCACGGATGCAGAAAAATCCTTAGCGAAACCAGAGTCTCCGATCCAGAAATTTTAGATGAATCCCATGCGATCAAAATACCCCCACGCGTGCCTGATGACTATTCGGAAAAAACGACGACTTGACATGCAGGTCTTGCATATTCTTGAAAAAAATGCTTTGATTCGGGTTGCTCACATAGCACTATCATGAACAACTCATAATTTGCCATTGTCACTATTCTTTCTTGATCTAACCTGGCAAGGCCAATGTTAGCCATAATCTTGACTCAAGGCACGGAACGTGGCTGGGCTGATCCGGTGCTTGCGGTGTGGGCTGTTAGTGCATGGCGTGCATGTATTGATCAGCTAATCGTGTGGCGTGCATGCACGTCGTGCGGCCGTGGCGAGTGGAGCAGCTCAGTCCTGGCGTGGTGCTGAGTCGTGGGTAGTGCGGCCGTGTTAGTTGGCTGCTGCTCGTGCTATAAGTAGAGCTGTGTACTTTAGAAGAAAGAGAGGTTCAGAGAGACGAGGAAGATGTAGTCTAGGGTGCAGGTCTCCGCGTGCCGAGTATGGCTCGGCTGGCCGCGATGAGAGCACCGGTCGGCTCTGCAAGAGCTCCTCTGTGTACCTCCATATCCATGTAGTTGAGTTGATTAGGGTGTTGGTGCGCCCGTGGCGGCGTTCGTGCGCCGGCCACCGAAATTCTTGTGTCCAGTGTGTCCATCTTCTTCCACCTCCGTTGTTCGAGTGAGCTGAGAGAGAAGAGGTAGCTAGGCATGCCTTGTGTGGCAACAACAAATGGTATCGGAGCCTTGTCGATCCGAGGCGCGGCCGTGGCGCACGGTCTGTCCGCGGCGAGCACGGCGGACGCGGAGGCGGCGAGGGGACGCCGTATGTGCGGCGAGCGCGGCGACGGAGGCGGACCTGCGTGGTGGCGCAGAGGCCGCGGTGGCGCGGCATGGCGGCGGCGTGGAGGAGCTGTGCGGCCACGGAGGCCGTAGCGGCGCCATGCGACGGCCGTGGAAGCGGTGACCGGTGTGAGCACGCCCAGGTCGAGCAGGCGGAGGCTCGGCTCCATGGCTGGGTGTGATGTGCTCACCGGCGCCCAGGTCTCGCGGATGAGGAACGGCTCACGATCGAGGAAGGTCTCACGGATGAGGAACGGCTCACGATCGAGGAAAAATCGGATCTCCATGGCGTGCGTGCGCGTGGTGATCGTGGCGTTCGTGCGCCAACACGTCAGGCGTGTGTCGCCGGCGGAGCTCGGCGGGTGTCGCTGAGTAAGAAGATGAAGACGACGGCAGGTCGGCAGCTGCAGCAACTCCGGCAATGGCAAGTCAAGATTAGGGGGGAAAATGTTAGCCATAATCTTGACTCAAGGCACGGAACGTGGCTGGGCTGATCCGGTGCTTGCGGTGTGGGCTGTTAGTGCATGGCGTGCATGTATTGATCAGCTAATGGTGTGGGCGTGCATGCGCGTCGTGCGGCCGTGGCGAGTGGAGCAGCTCAGTCCTGGCGTGGTGCTGAGTCGTGGGGTAGTGCGGCCGTGTTAGTTGGCTGCTGCTCGTGCTATAAGTAGAGCTGTGTACTTTAGAAGAAAGAGAGGTTCAGAGAGACGAGGAAGATGTAGTCTAGGGTGCAGGTCTCCGCGTGCCGAGTATGGCTCGGCTGGCCGCGACGAGAGCACCGGTCGGCTCTGCAAGAGCTCCTCTGTGTACCTCCATATCCATGTAGTTGAGTTGATTAGGACGTTGGTGCGCCCGTGGCGGCGTTCGTGCGCCGGCCACCGAAATTCTTGTGTCCAGTGTGTCCATCTTCTTCCACCTCCGTCGTTCGAGTGAGCTGAGAGAGAAGAGGTAGCTAGGCATGCCTTGTGTGGCAACAACAGCCAAGCTAGAGTTCAAGAAGCCGCGCATCATCCTGCCACGGCCTTGCCGATTAATGAAGGTTAACCAGAAGCCATGTTGTCTGCTACTCTAGCTGCCACGGCCTCGCCGATACGCATGCACCATTCGAACCCTACATCAGCGATTCGCTAAGTCCGCCCCAGACCCCAACTCCCCACGTCAAGACCATGCAAGTGCCGAATTCTACTTCGATGTGGTTTCACGTTGTAGTTTGTGCCTGTCTACTTAGTGCATAGTTCCTTTGTTCCCAGATCACACAAAAGCCTTGCGCGTATTTTTCATTACTAGATAGCGTGCACGTGCAACTGCACGTATCAACAAATGAGGCAGGCTATGTGAAAAATAGAGTTTGATAGTGGTGTATAATTTTATAGTTCATCATCCATTTGAGATAGTTCAGAATAACAACTTCGTAGAAAAAGGTTGCAAGACAAGCATCGACACAAAATACAGTACATAAAAGCATGATAATATTTCATCGAAATTTATATAATTGAAAAGACTAAGAGATTTATTATTCATGAGGGAAATTTGTGAATGATGTTCTGAAAACCAAGAGGTAGAGTACAATTGAAGATGTTATGCTTATATTACTTGGCATTTGCTTGACTTCTGGATGCTCTATAATGAACCCACCCTTGGTTCAACATTAACCCAATTGTTTGATGTAATCCTTGTTGGTTTGCAAACATAATTCAATTCAGTTTCACCAGGTGTGCCAAAGAAGAGTTTCAGTTTACTAATCAGTGAATTATGCAGCTCGGTAATGTCAAAGTAGCAGCACTGGCCTGCTGCAGCTCGAAGCAACACAAATCTGCCAAATTCCTCTACTAAAGCATAATAAGAAACTTCATTTTGTGCGATAGGAAGAAATAACATGTGTAAAAAAGTGAAATATTAGTCAGCAATGAGATTATACGAACCTTCATGCCCGTCTGACCTGATACCTGATACAGATCGGTTTGCCAACACAATCCTTCATAACAGTCGGACATCACCCTGCAATAAAAAGGACAATCCGACATAACATCACCTCGATAAGAGCTCTGCGATTTTACAATCAAGACATGAAGCAGTGCTACTATCTCATGTAGTGATTCTTGTGTGTACCATGTACCTGAGCTTGTTTGGCCACTATGGTGAGAATACCCATTGAATCCTCCGACGATCATACAAGATTGCACTTTTCATTGAGTGCTGAACACAATCTTTATGGTTACCCAAGAGACAAAAATAGGATAATAAATGAATAAAAGGCTGACTCACCTTCCAATGTAACACCAAGGCTAGCTCACCTTGGGAAAACTTGTATTTCTAATAAACTGCATCAGCTTGTTATCAAGTTCAATAGGCTTTACTCTCTACATGTCTGTGGCATTCCCTTCATTACTGAGCAAATATTTAGTTTCTTCACAATCTGCAGAGGAAAGAAGAATATAAGTCATTTCTCAGTTCCCTAAAGAACATTTGTTCTCTTATTTGAATGAGCAAGAATGAATTCCAGAAGGAAATAAAAGAGAGAAGCCATTTACAGAATCTTCGATGCTAAAATTTGCGCCGTAGTCAGTTTAGGATGACACGTTAAATACACTACCGGCAGGGAAAAATATAATTGGGGGTGTGGGGTGTGTTGGTGTACAAGTACCGTGCATAAGTTGAACTTCATCAAATAATAGATTCAGTAGCAAGTATGCAACTCTGTATGCAGGACGCTTTAATTTGAAATGAGCTCGGGCTCTGGCGACGCGGGTGGCGACCCGCCCCTCCCCGGCGGGCGCCACGCTCCATCGCCGCCCTCCACCGCCCGCGCGCGAGGACCTGGCGGCCAGTTCTGGGCGCGGCCCTGCGAGTTTGACGGAGCCGCCACCGGACACGAGTCCAGGGAGGCAGGTGAGGAGGAGCCGCGGTCGCCGGTGGAGGCGGCGCGTGCTGCCTCGACTCTCGGAGAGTTCCTCCAGGCCGCAGTCGAGCGGGGAGGCTCGCTGCACGCTGCGCGCCGGCCGCGGTGCTCGGCGTTCGCGCCGGGTGGCCATGGGTCGAGGTTTGCCGCCCTCGCCGGTGCGGGAGACGGCGGGAGGCGCGGGTTCCCCTTCCGGGAGGTGCGCGGCGCGGAGTCCTGGCTGAGGGTCCAGAGGGGCTCACGTCGCGGAGACCCGTCGCGGCGTGCCCTAGACTTCACGCTGGAGGCGCCGCCGCCACCGGCGAGCCCGCCCCGTCGGGTGGAGAGGGAGTCGAGGTTGCTGGGAGCGGGCGCGACAGGCTGGGTTGGGCCGCCAGCCGAGCTAGGCCTGCTCCTGGCACAACCCGAGTGGGTCGTGGCCCATGCGGAGGATGCCGCGGCTGAGGCGGCCCGCACGATGGACGCGGTTGGGCGGGCCCAGATGGAGGTGGCCACGACTGAGGAGGCCCGTGCGCTGGAGGTTGGTGGGCCTCGGCCCAGCCCAGCGCAGCCACTTAAGTGGCTGTGGCTTCGGTCGGGAGCCCCGGTCGAACTAGGTTTCCTAGTCCCCATGAGAGATGTCCGCCGCCACCGGCACTAGTAGGAGAACCCCTACAGCCGCCAGCCTACCACTGGCGAACACAGGTGAACACAGATACGTGTTCGTCAGTGCTAATACCGCTGGCGATCCAGGAAAGTTGGTCGCCAGCGCTTCCTCAACTACCGCTGGCGGCCAAGGAGCAGAGATGGCCAGCGCTACGAGCGGGCGGGTGGGGGGGAGCAGGCCAGACTAGCGCTGGCCACCTAAAATCCGTGTTCGCCAGCGGTGCGCGCTTAGCTCTGGCAATCCCCTGCATTCGCCAGTGGTGCCTGGCCTAGCACTAGCGAAACAGTGCTGTTCGCCAGCGGTGCTTCGCCCGAAGACACTTAGCGCGGGCCGGCCGGGCCTCTCGCGCGCAGCTACCGCCAAACAAGGGCGCGCGCTGGCGACTTCTGGCGCCATGTTTCCTGCCCCGCGCGCGCTATAAATATTCCGCCGCCCCGCGTCCCGCTCGCGCTCACACCACGCATCCCCGCTCGCGCTCACACCACACGCGTCCCCGCTCGCAATCCGCCACCGCGCGCCGCTCTCCGCTGCCGCCGCCATGCCTCCGTGCCGAAGGAGCCTCTCCGGCTACCGCGGCGTCCGCCAGCGCCCCAACGGCACCTTCTACGCCGAGATCCGCTCCGGCGATACCCGCGTCCCGCTCGGGACGTATGTGACCGCGGTGGCGGCCGCCCACGCCTACGACGCGGCGGCGTGGCGGCTCGGCCGCAACCCGCGCACGATGAACTTCCACGACTGCCGCACCACGCAGGAGGTGGCGAACAGGGCGCCGCCGCCACGCCTCATCACCGCCCAGGACCGCACCGCCTTCCGTCTTCGCGCGACGGTCGACCTCGTCGAAGAGCGCGACCGCCTCGCCGTGGAGCAGTGGTACCAGGACCACCCGGAGGAGATGAGCGCGGAGCTCGACCTCTGGAACACCAGGGCGGCGGAGCGGGCCGAGTGGCCGGCCGAGCGCCGCGATGACCGGCAGGAGAGGCGGGCGAAGAGGGCTCTGGCGGAGCAGGAGCTGGCGCGCCGCCGCGCCTGGTGGCCCGTCGGCCACGAGATGTGGCGCGCGCTGCAGGACGACGTCTCCAACGACACAAACTCGGACTCCGACTTCTACTCCGACCCCGACAACGACGAGGAGTTCTAGATTTAGGTTTAGTTTTAATTAACCGAGTTATCGATCGAGTGCTGAATCGAGTTTATTTCGTGTTTAGTTCGTGTGTCGCAATCGAGTTTAGTTCGTGTAATGCAATCGAGTAATGCAATCGGGTTAATCGAGTTTCCTATTTTCAGTCTATTTATATTTGCATTGTTTGATCTTCTTTTGTTGCAAACAAATGCAAATCGAGGTTTCTGTGGACGGAAATGAGAAAACGGTGAACCGGGGCGATACCCGACGTAACGTGTCCCGGCAACGCCCAACACGTCGGGAATTGTGAGAACTGGACGATTTTGTGGGCGGAAACACGTAAACGGTTAACCAAGACGATAACCGACGTAACGTGTCCCGTCAACGCCCATCACGACGGGAACTGTGAGAACTGGGCGATTCTGTGGACGGAAACGCGTAAACGGCTAACCGGGACGATACCCGACGTAACGTGTCCCGTAAACAGTCGGTATGTCGGGAACTGTGAGAACTGGCAGGAAACATGGACGTCGGGAACGAAAGACGTACGGAAACGAGTTACCCGACGTAACGTGTACCCGTCAATGCCCAGCGCACGTCGGGAACTGTGAGGACTGGGTGATTCTGTAGACGGAAACAAGTAAACGGTTAACTGGGATGATACCCGACATAACGTGTCCCGTCAACACCCAGCACGACGGGAACTGTGAGAACTAGGCGATTCTGTGGACGTAAACGCGTAAACGGCTAACCGGGATGATGCCCGACGTAACGTGTCCCGTAAACAATCAGTACGTCGGGGAGAACTGGCAGAAAACATGGACGTCGGGAACGAAAGACGGAAACGAGTTACCCGACGTAACGTGTACCCGTCAATGCCCAGCACGTCGGGAACTGTGAGGACTGGGCGATTCTGTGGACGGAAACACGTAAGCGGTTAACCGGGACGATACCCGACGTAACATGTCCCGTCAACGCCCAGCGCGTCGGAAACTATGAGAACTGGCAGAAAACATGGACGGAAATGAGCAAACGGTTAGCCGGGACGATACCCAACGTAACGTGTCCCGTAAACAGATAGTACGTCGGGAACTGTGAGAAATGGCAGAAAACATGGACGTCGGGAACGAAAGACGGAAACGAGAAAACGGTGAACCGGTCAATACCCGACATAACGTGTACCCGTCAACGCCCAGCACGACGGGAACTGTGAGAACTGGGCGATTCTGTGGACGGAAACACGTAAACGGCTAACCGGGACGATACCCGACGTAACGTGTCCCGTAAACAGTCGGTACGTCGGGAACTGTGAGAACTGGCAGGAAACATGGACTTCGGGAACGAAAGACGTACGGAAACGAGTTACCCGACGTAACGTGTACCCGTCAATGCCCAGCGCACGTCGGGAACTATGAGGACTGGGCGATTCTGTAGACGGAAACAAGTAAACGGTTAACTAGGACGATACCCGACATAACGCGTCCCGTCAACACCCAGCACGACGGGAACTGTGAGAACTAGGCGATTCTGTGGACGGAAACGCGTAAACGGCTAACCGGGACGATGCCCGACGTAACGTGTCCCGTAAACAATCAGTACGTCGGGGAGAACTGGCAGGAAACATGGACGTCGGGAACGAAAGACGGAAACGAGTTACCCAACGTAACGTGTACCCGTCAAATGCCCAGCACGTCGGGAACTGTGAGGACTGGGCGATTCTGTGGACGGAAACACATAAACGGTTAACCGGGACGATACCCGACGTAACGTGTCCCGTCAACGCCCAGCGCGTCGGAAACTATGAGAACTGGCAGAAAACATGGACGGAAATGAGCAAACGGTTAGCCGGGACGATACCCGACGTAACGTGTCCCGTAAACAGACAGTACGTCGGGAACTGTGAGAAATGGCAGAAAACATGGACGTCGGGAACGAAAGACGGAAACGAGAAAACGGTGAACCGGGTTAATACCCGACGTAACATGTACCCGTCAACGCCCAGCACGTCGGGAACTGTGAGGACTGGGTGATTCTGTGGACGGAAAAACATAAACGGTTAACCGGGACGATACACGACATAACGTGTCCCATCAACGCCCGGCACGACGGGAACTGTGAGAACTGGGAGATTCTGTGGACGGAAACACGTAAATGGCTAACCGGGACGATACCCGACGTAACGTGTCCCGTCAACGCCCATGTCGGAAACTGTGAGAACTGGCAGAAAACATGGACGGAAACGAGCAAACGGTTAACCGGGACGTTACCCGACGTAACGTATCCCGTAAAAATAAAAGACTCTATGCAAGAGGATATATCTTTTTGTGAAGAATGTTTGTGAAACTTTTGTCGAAATTGAAGTTTATCATTTCACATAGCAACTAGTACACATAAAAAGACTTTATGCAAGAGGATATATCTTTTTGACACTCTATTTATCTTTTCTACGAAAAACTGTCGATCGACAACCCAACATGACTATTCACACCGAAAGAGATCAAATATAAAACAGTGTTTGCATTGCAGAACAATTCAAAGTAGGGAACATTATTTTCCTCACTTTACAAAAGTACCATTGATCAAATTAATATGCAAAAAGTATCACGCTTACATATTTATTTAGTCCGGTTACAGCTGGAGTCCATGCCATTTTTATTTAACTAACTTCTGCCTCGTCCTAAGCAGCGGGGTGCATCACGGGGAGCGCTCCTCACCCAAAGAGTAGGAACCATCACATGGCCAATGCTCACATGTGAAGGATCCCTATGCAATACCTGTCATGTATTAGTATACACCGTATCCAACATATACATGTAGCGACGGATACGGTGACGTACCACCTCCTCGGGGGCCGGCTCCCTCTGGAACCTCCCTGGCCCACGCGACCTCCACCAAAGAAGATCCGGGTCGACGACGTCGCCCGGATTTCTCACCAAGCTACGCGTTCCGGAAGATAACACCTCCCAGTGCCAGCCCGGCGGAGCCCATTCCCGCACAGGGCCGTTATTGTCCAACAGGTGTCCGGACATCGCCGACGTAAATGCCCGAGATCTGAAAAAAAATAGTGGGGAATTTGATCAAACACCTAAGGTGCATGCAAACTACGTAGGGGAGGAGGGGATCAGGGAGAGAGGGTAGCATACATTGGCATGGGGATGGACTAGGGGAGGTCCACAGAGGTGTGGAGGGGCGCCGACGGAGGCCACAGGCGCGGAGAGGTCGTCGAGCGGCGCGGACAAGGGCGGCGGCGGCACGGTGATGGCACGGATCGGAGTAGGGATGGCAAACTCTGGTCTGCCCCTAGCCTCTTATATAGGGGGAAAAAACCTAGCTCTTACCGCTGGCGAACTCGAATGTCGTGTTTGCCAGCGGTAGCATGCGCCTCTGCTGCTTACAGGCGCGCGGGCCCGCGCGCCTCTCTCTCCCCCACGATTCTATCCTCTCCCCGGCCGCGCCTCCCCCGATTCAAAACGCCCCACGCCGCCGTCCCACCGCCGCCCCACGCCGCCGCCTCCGCCTCCACTGATTGGCCCCGAGCGCCGCCGCCTCCTCCTCCACACATGGCCTGGCCCCGAGTGCCGCCGCCTCCTCCTCCACACTCCCTGGACCCGAGCGGCTGGCACCGCCGACTCCGCCTCCACTGACTGGCCCCGAGCGCCGCCGCCTCCTCCTCCCCCTGCCCGAGGTACACGGCTCCTCCCTCATGTTAAATTTATGATAGGTTAGTCCTAGCTAGGTTTAGTGTTAGGTTAGTGCTAGGTTAGTTTCTATGTTAGTTGCTAGGTTAGTGTTAGGTTACTACATGCAAATTTTGGAGATGAACATCGTGTTATGTGCTGCAACGACCATCGTGTCGTGGAGATGTCGGCCGGAGATTGTTGTGGATATTTTTGTGAAATACTTGCAGGTACCCCATGAGGCCCTTGAGATTGCCGGAACGTCGATTAACTTCCGTTCCGGCAAATTCGGGTACTCGATATGTCCTTTTTTAGCAAAGGTTATGCCGAAATTTTTCTTGAATTCTGGCATGACTTTGCTAAAATAAAAAGGGACATATGGATTACCCGAATTCATTAACATAAATGAAAATGGTGCGTGATCTCGCTAATTCATTAACTAGCATGCCTAGCTCTTTTAACTTGTGTGACATGTGTGGGAACTCTTTTTTACCGTCTTTTGATCATGCCGATGATTAAACTGTTGTGGCACTATGTAATCCGGAGGCGACGTGAGTGAAACCTGTGATATGCACGAATACACATTTTCTGCATCCCACTGGATTTCACTGACGCCGTCTCTAAATTTGTGTGTCCAAATCTAATTACGTATGAGGCATGCTTTTCATTTGTCCCTATACCTCATTTTTCAATGCCGATAATTAAAATGATGTGGCGCACTATGAATCCTGATAGTTTGATGAACCTTATATCATGCACACATACAAGTTCTATGCGTCCTACTTGTTCAACAAGGTTATCAGAATTCCTTGTGTGCTTCCAATAATATTATAAGTATGAGGCATAATATTTTTTGAATCTTGTTTCTCTCTAAATCTTACAATGACGATGATTAAACTTTCGTGGCACTATGTGATCCGGAGGTGACGTGAGTGAAACCTGTGATATGCACGAATACACATTTTCTGCATCCCACTGGATTTCACTTACGCCATCTCTGAATTTGTGTGTCCGAATCTAATTAAGTATGAGGCATGCTTTTCATTTCTCCCTATACCTCATTTTTTCAATGCGGATGATTAAAATGATGTGGCGCACTATGAATCCTGATAGTTTGTTGAACCTTGTATCATGCACACATACAAGTTATGTGCCTCCTACTTGGTTCAACAAGGTTATCAGAATTCCTTGTGTGCTTCCAATAATATTCTAAGTATGAGGCATAATATTTTTTGAACCTTGTTTTCTCTCTAAGACTTACAATGCCGATGATTAAAATGAGGTGACACTATGTTATTCAGGGGTGTTGTGAGTGAGCCCTATAATGCAAGATAACATATCTTCTGCATCATACTGGCTCGCTCACATCATCCCTGAATTTGTGTGTCCAATCTATTATATGAGGCATTCTTTCGAGTTGATATGTATGAGTTGGTCTTCTTCATTTTTTTACCATGTCGATGATTAAATGATGTGGCGCACTATATAATCCTAAGAGTTTGTTGAACCTTGTATTATGCACACATACAAGTTTTGTGCCTCCTACTTGGTTCAACAAAACTCTCGGGATTGTTTGTGTGTTTCCAATATATTCTCCGTATGAGGCATAAGTTTTTTTTGAATCTTGTGTCTAAGTCCTACTTTATTTGTGTCTAAGTCCTACTTTATTTGTGTCTAATTAAATCTTTCATTCACTCAATTTTATTTGTTGCCTAACTTTTTTATCTGTCTTCTGTATAGAGATGAAGAATGAGCAAGGAGGAGGCGGAAGCTAGCGGTCGGAAGAGAGGAGGAACAACCGGATACTTCACCATGATCTCTTTGTCATCTTTGTCATTGCGTGCTGCTCACAAACTTAGCGTTTAAATTATTGTAATATCGAAGACTACTAAACACCGTCTCAACCGTGTGATGTACGGTTTTCTTTTGTATGATACATATTCGGTCAAACATTTGTATAACCTCCTTATACGGCGACATACCACCTCCTCGGGGGCCGGCTCCCTCTGGAACCTCCCTGGCTCACGCGACCTCCACCAAAGAAGATCCGGGTCAACGACGTCGCCCGGATTTCTCACCAAGCTACGCGTTCCGGAAGATAACACCTCCTAGTGCCAGCCCGGCAGAGCCCATTCCCGCATAGGGCCGTTATTGTCCAACAGGTGTCCGGACATCGCCGACGTAAATGCCCGAGATCTAAAAAAAATAGTGGGGAATTTGATCAAACACCTAAGGTGCATGCAAACTACGTAGGGGAGGAGGGGATCAGGGAGAGAGGGTAGCGTACATTGGCATGGGGACGGACTAGGGGAGGTCCACGGAGGTGTGGAGGGGCGCCGGCGGAGGCCACGGGCGTGTAGAGGTCGTCGAGCGGCGCGGACAAGGGCGGCGGCGGCGCGGTGATGGCACGGATCGGAGTAGGGATGGCAAAGACTGGTCTGCCCCTGGCCTCTTATATAGGGGGAAAACATAGCTCTTACCGCTGGCGAACTCGAATGTCGTGTTCGCCAGCGGTAGCATGCGCCTCTGCTGCTTACAGGCGCGCGGGCCCACGCGCCTCTCTCTCCCCCACGATTCTATCCTCTCCCCGGCCGCGCCTCCTCCGATTCAAAACGCCCCACGCCGCCCCCGCCTCCACTTATTGGCCCCGAGCGCCGCCGCCTCCTCCTCCACACACGGCCTGGCCCCGAGCGCCGCCGCCTCCTCCTCCACACTGCCTCGCCCCGAGCGCCTGGCACTGCCGACTCCGCCTCCACTGCCTGGCCCCGAGCGCCGCCGCCTCCTCCTCCCCTTGCCCGAGGTACACGGCTCCTCCCCTCGTGTTAAATTTATGTTAGGTTAGTGCTAGCTAGGTTTGGTGTTAGGTTAGTGCTAGGTTAGTTTCTATGTTAGTTGTAGGTTAGTGTTAGGTTACTACATGCAAATTTTGGAGATGAACATCGTGTTATGTGCTACAACGACCATCGTGTCGTGGAGATGCCGGCCGGAGATTGTTGTGGATATTTTTGTGAAATACTTGCAGGTGCCCCATGAGGCCCTTGAGATTGCCGGAACGTCGATTAACTTCCGTTCCGGCAAATTCGGGTACTCGATATGTCCTTTTTTAGCAAAGGTTATGCCGAAATTTTTCGTGAATTCTGGCATGACTTTGCTAAAATAAAAAGGGACATATGGATTACCTGAATTCATTAACATAAATGAAAACGGTGTGTGATCTCGCTAATTCATTAACTAGCATGCCTAGCTCTTTTAACTTGTGTGACATGTGTGGGAACTCTTTTTTACCGTCTTTTGATCGTGCCGATGATTAAACTGTTGTGGCACTATGTGATCCGGAGGCGACGTGAGTGAAACCTGTGATATGCACGAATACACATTTTCTGCATCCCACTGGATTTCACTGACGCCGTCTCTAAATTTGTGTGTCCAAATCTAATTAAGTATGAGGCATGCTTTTCATTTGTCCCAATACCTCATTTTTTCAATGCCGATAATTAAAATGATGTGGCACACTATGAATCCTGATAGTTTGATGAACCTTGTATCTTGCGCACATACAAGTTCTATGCGTCCTACTTGGTTCAACAAGGTTATCAGAATTCCTTGTGTGCTTCCAATAATATTATTAGTATGAGGCATAATATTTTTTGAATCTTGTTTCTCTCTAAATCTTACAATGACGGTGATTAAACTTTTATGGCACTATGTGATCCGGAGGTGACGTGAGTGAAACCTGCCCACTGGATTTCACTTACGCCATCTCTGAATTTGTGTGTCCGAATCTAATTAAGTATGAGGCATGCTTTTCATTTCTCCCTATACCTCATTTTTTCAATGCGGGTGATTAAAATGATGTGGCGCACTATGAATCCTGATAGTTTGTTGAACCTTGTATCATGCACACATACAAGTTATGTGCCTCCTACTTGGTTCAACAAGGTTATCAGAATTCCTTGTGTGCTTCCAATAATATTCTAAGTATGAGGCATAATATTTTTTGAACCTTGTTTTCTTTCTAAGTCTTACAATGCCGATGATTAAAATGAGGTGACACTATGTTATTCAGGGGTGTTGTGAGTGAGCCCTATAATGCAAGATAACATATCTTCGGCATCATACTGGCTCGCTCACACCATCCCTGAATTTGTGTGTCCAATCTATTATATGAGGCATTCTTTCGAGTTGACATGTATGAGTTGGTCTTCTTCATTTTTTTACCATGTCGATGATTAAATGATGTGGCGCACTATATAATCCTGAGAGTTTGTTGAACCTTGTATTATGCACACATACAAGTTTTGTGCCTCCTACTTGGTTCAACAAAACTCTCGGGATTGTTTGTGTGTTTCCAATATATTCTCCGTATGAGGCATAAGTTTTTTTTGAATCTTGAGTCTAAGTCCTACTTTATTTGTGTCTAAGTCCTACTTTATTTGTGTCTAATTAAATTTTCATGCACTCAATTTTTTTGTTGCCTAACTTTTTTATCTGTCTTCTGTATAGAGATGAAGAATGAGCAAGGAGGAGGCGGAAGCTAGCGGTCGGAAGAGAGGAGGAACAACCGGATACTTCACCATGATCTCTTTGTCATCTTTGTCATTGCGTGCTGCTCACAAACTTAGCGTTTAAATTATTGTAATATCGAAGACTACTAAACACCGTCTCAACCGTGTGATGTACGGTTTTCTTTTGTATGATACATATTCGGTCAAACATTTGTATAACCTCCTTATACGGCGACGTAGCACCTCCTCGGGGGCCGGCTCCCTCTGGAACCTCCCTGGCTCACGCGACCTCCACCAAAGAAGATCCGGGTCGACGACGTCGCCCGGATTTCTCACCAAGATACGCGTTCCGCAAGATAACACCTCCCAGTGCCAGCCCGGCGGAGCCCTTTCCCGCACAGGGCCGTTATTGTCCAACAGGTGTCCGGACATCGCCGACGTAAATGCCCGAGATCTGAAAAAAGTAGTCGGGAATTTGATCAAACACGTAAGGTGCATGCAAACTACGTAGGGGAGGAGGGGATCAGGGAGAGAGGGTAGCATACATTGGCATGGGGACGGACTAGGGGAGGTCCACGGAGGTGTGGAGGGGCGCCGACGGAGGCCACGGGCGCGGAGAGGTCGTCGAGCAGCGCGGACAAGGGCGGCGGCAGCGCGGTGATGGCACGGATCGGAGTAGGGATGGCAAACTCTGGTCTGCCCCTGGCCTCTTATATAGGGGGGAAAAACCTAGCTCTTACAGCTGGCAAACTCGAATGTCGTGTTTGCCAGCGGTAGCATGCGCCTCTGCTGCTTACAGGCACGCGGGCCCACGCGCCTCTCTCTCCCCCACGATTCTATCCTCTCCCCGGCCGCGCCTCCCCCGATTCAAAATGCCCCATGCCGCCGTCCCGCCGCCACCCCACGCCGCCGCCCCGCGCCGCCTCCGCCTCCACTGATTGGCCCCGAGCGCCGCCGCCTCCTCCTCCACACACGGCCTGGCCCCGAGCGCCGCCGCCTCCTCCTCCACACTGCCTGGACCCGAGCGCCTGGCACCGCCGACTCCACCTCCACTGCCTGGCCCCGAGCGCCGCCGCCTCCTCCTCCCCCTGCCCGAGGTACACGGCTCCTCCACTCGTGTTAAATTTATGTTAGGTTAGTGCTAGCTAGGTTTAGTGTTAGGTTAGTGCTAGGTTAGTTTCTATGTTAGTTGCTAGGTTAGTGTTAGGTTACTACATGCAAATTTTGGAGATGAACATCGTGTTATGTGCTACAACGACCATCGTGTCGTGGAGATGCCGGCCGGAGATTGTTGCGGATATTTTTGTGAATTACTTGCAGGTACACCATGAGGCCCTTGAGATTGCCGGAACGTCGATTAACTTCCGTTTCGGCAAATTCGGGTACTCGATATGTCCTTTTTTAGCAAAGGTTATGCCAAAAAAATTCGTGAATTCTGGCATGACTTTGCTAAAATAAAAAGGGACATATGGATTACCCGAATTCATTAACATAAATGAAAATGGTGCATGATCTCGCTAATTCATTAACTAGCATGCCTAGCTCTTTTAACTTGTGTGACATGTGTGGGAACTCTTTTTTACCGTCTTTTGATCATGCCGATGATTAAACTGTTGTGGCACTATGTGATCCGGAGGCGACGTGAGTGAAACCTGTGATATGCACGAATACACATTTTCTGCATCCCACTGGATTTCACTGACGCCGTCTCTAAATTTGTGTGTCCAAATCTAATTAAGTATGAGGCATGCTTTTCATTTGTCCCTATACCTCATTTTTTCAATGCCGATAATTAAAATGATGTGGCGCACTATGAATCCTGATAGTTTGATGAACCTTGTATCATGCACACATACAAGTTCTATGCGTCCTACTTGGTTCAACAAGGTTATCAGAATTCCTTGTGTGCTTCCAATAATATTATAAGTATGAGGCATAATATTTTTTGAATCTTGTTTCTCTCTAAATCTTACAATGACGGTGATTAAACTTTTGTGGCACTATGTGATCCGGAGGTGACGTGAGTGAAACCTATGATGTGCACGAATACACATTTTCTGCATCCCACTGGATTTCACTTACGCCATCTCTGAATTTGTGTGTCCGAATCTAATTAAGTATGAGGCATGCTTTTCATTTCTCCCTATACCTCATTTTTTCAATGCGGATGATTAAAATGATGTGGCGCACTATGAATCCTGATAGTTTGTTGAACCTTGTATCATGCACACATACAAGTTATGTGCCTCCTACTTGGTTCAACAAGGTTATCAGAATTCCTTGTGTGCTTCCAATAATATTCTAAGTATGAGGCATAATATTTTTTGAACCTTGTTTTCTCTCTAAGTTTTACAATGCCGATGATTAAAATGAGGTGACACTATGTTATTCAGGGGTGTTGTGAGTGAGCCCTATAATGCAAGATAACATATCTTCTGCATCATACTGGCTCGCTCACACCATCCCTGAATTTGTGTATTCAATCTATTATATGAGGCATTCTTTCGAGTTGACATGTATGAGTTGGTCTTCTTCATTTTTTTACCATGTCGATGATTAAATGATGTGGCGCACTATATAATCCTGAGAGTTTATTGAAGCTTGTATTATGCACACATACAAGTTTTGTGCCTCCTACTTGGTTCAACAAAACTCTCGGGGTTATTTGTGTGTTTCCAATATATTCTCCGTATGAGGCATATGTTTTTTTTGAATCTTGTGTCTAAGTCCTACTTTATTTGTGTCTAAATCCTACTTTATTTGTGTCTAATTAAATCTTTCATGCACTCAATTTTATTTGTTGCCTAACTTTTTTATCTGTCTTCTGTATAGAGATGAAGAATGAGCAAGGAGGAGGCAGAAGCTAGCGGTCGGAAGAGCGGAGGAACGACCGGATACTTCACCATGATCTCTTTGTCATCTTTGTCATTGCGTGCTGCTCACAAACTTAGCGTTTAAATTATTGTAATATCGAAGACTACTAAACACCGTCTCAACCGTGTGATGTACGGTTTTCTTTTGTATGATACATATTCGGTCAAACATTTGTATAACTTTTCGGTTTGTACTTATAATCATGTATTTATACTGTTTCTGCTATCTGTACGTATATTGCTGATATATATACATGTATATACTGCTGGAATACAATTTAAAAAAAACCCGCCAAATATATCGCTGGCGAACCTGTAAACTACCGCTGGCGGTCAAGGTCCTCCCACGCATCTGTACCGCTGGCGAGCGGAGGACGTACCGCTGGCGGTCGTGCGCACCGCCAGCGCTGCGCGAACTACCGCTGGCGGTCGGGAGCCGTGTTCGCCAGCGGTACAGTTTCGTACCACTGGCGACACGGGGACGGCCAGCGGTAGAAACTACCACTGGCCATTTTGTACTGGCGAACCCAAATTCGCCAGTGGTAGGCTAAAAAAAGTCGCCAGTGGTAGGGTTTCCCTACTAGTGCGGAGAACCGCGCGTCGCCTCGTTCGTCTCCGGTCGCCGTCGCCCCTCCACCGCTCGTTCGCCGAGGTGGCCATGGAGCCACCGCGCGCCCCGGAGCCCCGGGGGACCAAGCGCCGCCACGATGGCAAGGCGGCCGCGGCCCCCCATCGGCAGGAGGCCGAGCTCCAGGCCATGGCGCTCGCGGCCCAGGGCGCGAGGAAGCAGCCGACGGGCAAGGGGTCGGGAGGTGCAGGTGGTTCCGGTGCCGACGGCTCTGCCAATTCCTGGTTCTTGGCGTGGGAGCGCAAGCGGGCGACCAAGTTGGTGGCGGCGCAGGCCGGTCAGGGTGCGTCTCGGGACGTGCAGCCCGCAGGTCGTGCGCAAGCAGGGGTCGGTGCTGCGAAGAAACAGCAACGTTCGAAGGATCTTCCCCAGGGTAAAGCCCCGGAGGGGCGTGGCCCTATCCCACCACCGGCGGTGGCTCCGGCCGCTGACGAGTCGGTGGAGTGCTTCAAGTGTGGCCGTCCAGGCCACTACCAGATGGCGTGCCCCAATCCGCCGATATGTGTTCTCTGTGGCGTGGACGGTCATCACGCGGTGGATTGTCCCACCAAGGGCCCTCGGCCGTGTCTCCGTGTCCTCGCGCAAGCAATTGCCGGAGAGAGTTTCTATGACTTAGACTTTGACATGAACGAGGTGGACGAAGAGGAGGACACAAATGCTGCGGTCCTCACCTTCAGAGAGAGACCTCTCTTGGTGGCTGCCCTGGACAAGGAGTTACACCACCTGATTGAGGCGCCATGGGATTGACAGATTTCTCGCATGGGTGCGAAGGACTTTGAGATTGTCTTCCCCTCCAAGGAGATGCTGGGGATGTGCACCCGTAGCGGCCGCATGTACCTTCCCTTGAGTGACACAGAGGTGGGCATTCGCCTCGCTGACTCAGACCCGGCCCCGGCCGAGACTCTCCAGGAGTTTTGGGTGCAGATTTCTGGACTCCCCAAGCGCCTGAGACATGCAGACCGGCTCCTGGCTGGCCTACGCATGCTGGGAAGGACCATCGAGGTGGATGAGTCCACCCTCCACAGCCGTCGCCCAGTTCGCATGAGACTGGCGTGTCAGGACCAGCCGAAGGTTCGTGGCCTTGTGCAACTTTTCCACAAGAACAAGGGCTACAATCTTGGGATCCAGCTAGAGTCGGGGTTTGGGGCTACGCCCCCTGCCCCGAGACCCTCTCCTCCTGGGAAGGAGGCCACCGATGTTGATGATGATGACGACATGCATCTCTTGGAGGAGTGGGATGAAGCTGTTGAGAAGGACAAGGCGAGAGACCTGGCTGCGGCCAAGGCCAGGGAGTCGGGAGGGGGCAACTCTACGCTAGCCCCATCTTCTGCCCCCTTGGGGAGAGACGCGACTTCCTTAGCTGCTTTGATTGCGGAGCTCTCCTCGCAGAGCCAGGCCGCGACCCAGGGAGGGTCGTGGCAGCTGGACCAGTACGGCAGCAACGCCGCGCTGTCCAAGCCGAGCACCTGGCCACCCTCTCTTGCGACTCTAGAGAAGAGGAGGGTGGCGGAGGCGCTTCTGCTGGAGCAGGTGGTGCAGCCGGCCTCACATGGGCCGATTGCACCTCCCTCTCCTTCGGCGGAGTTCTCGACCCTGCAGTTGACGGGCTCGGACTGCGTGTCGGGGACCCTGGCCGAGACCCCCAAGACCATCCTCGATGACATCGAGATCCACGACACCGACCTGGACACGGACTTGGAGTCTGAGGATATGGTGGTGGATGTGGGGGTGATGGCAACTAGGCAGCGCCGGGCCAAGGCGCTTCCGGAGGGACCTCGGCGCAAGAGCGCACGACTGCTGGGTATGGTGGCATCCGTGCCCATTGCGGAGCGTGCGGAGATGAGGGCGGCGGCCAAGAACCTCGACACTACAGGTACCTACAAATCCAATCCCTTTGCTATTCTTGATGAGGTTTCTGATGAGCATCTAGTCGAGGTGATTCAAGATGTCGGTTTAGCATTTTCCCTTGAGGCGGGTTCGCCCTCGGAGATTCTCTCCTTGGTTCGGGCCAAGGGAAAGGCCCAAGCCGCGATCTCCCTAGCAACGTTCCGTAAGGAGCAGGCTGCTGAGGTGGCAGCGAGCATACCCCCTCCCCAGCCAGCGGCTGCGCCCCCCGCAGCGGCCGAGGGGGAGAAGAACGTCGCACCCCCAGGGGTGCGAAGACCCCTGCGACCTCCTCGTCTCGCATGCGAGGCGGAGGTACTATCCAGGGAGCCCATCGTGGACGGAGAAAGAGGGCCGCCTAGATGCGCGGCGGCTTCTACAACATCCGAGTGTTCGGCCGTCCGGGGCGGCGAACTCAGATTCAAGAGTTGATTTCCCGAGAGCAGCTAGACTTTGTTGGGCTGCAGGAGACCATTAAGGCCTCCTGTGCGCTAGTAGAGCTCCGCAGTATCGACCCGCAAGGGCGATTTGCTTGGCACTCTACCCCAGCGGCCAGACACTCGGGAGGTATGCTACTGGGGGTCAATGAGGACAGGTTCGAGGTGAAAGCCTGGAGTAGGGGCTCCTTCATTCGGGTGGATGTTTTCCAGTTGGACTCCACCCAGACCTGGTCCATGTTTGTGGTTTACGGGCCTGCCGACCACCGCCGCTCTAGGGAGTTCTTGGCGGAGCTGTCATCGGCAGTGACGGCCTGCACCTTCCCCTTTGTGATTGGAGGCGACTTCAATTTTATACGAGGGGTGGCGGACAAGAGCAATGATAACATAAACTGGCCACGTGTCCATAGGTTTAATGACTGCATTGCTCACCTCGCGTTGCGAGAGATCCGTAGGAGTGGGGGCCGCTACACATGGACCATGTAACACCCCGATTTTCACTAACCGGTTTTTCTGAAAAAGGGGTGAACTAAAAAATTTCGAAAACCTTTTTACTTGGATTTCTCTGGATTTTATCAAAACTCATTTGAACTTTTGGTGATTGATGTCGAAATCTTGTACCTCTCTTTGTCCCAACCCCGGGAATATTCTCTGAATGTTTCTGATCACCTTTGATCCCATTCATTAGAGTTTTCTTTATAAAACCTTAATGCCTTTTCTATAGAAAACGAAAACCGATATCTCGCCTCTCCAAAGCAACTCTCATTTACCTTGCTCAGAAAATTCCGCCAAAAATCCCAGAGACACCTATCCTCATGTATATCCCATATATGCATGAACATCGCCATGACCTATGCAACTTTTCAGATTGAAGAAATTACCAAATCTGCCACTACCGGGCCATTTAATCCAAAACCCTACTTCCACTCCACCATAAATCTTGTCCACCTGAGGAAGTGTTTAATATCCCCTTATAAGACACCCCAAGAAATTTGGGATCATTTGGATCAACTTCTTCTTATAGGACACCCATCGAACACCTTCTGCCCTTTTCGAAACCCGAAAATGGTTACACAGGAAACTTTCTCCAAATTGAGTGAAACTGGACCACATTACTCACATACCAGTAGAACACCACCAGCAAAAATCCCAGCTCCATTGGGATAGAGGAAGTCCCTTTTCTCTGCATCGAACACCTTGAGGGCATTTGAAATTTTCAAAACTTTGCACTGGCCTTTTGTCCCAATTTGATGTTTTGCTTGCTGTGTGTTGTGTGTAGTGTTAGTGCAACCTAGTGACGTGACCCATTTTCTTTTTAGTGCCGTAAATCATCGGGAACGTGAACCACGCTGCTCGCGTCGCGCTCTGGCCATGCCGATGTCGGCATGGCACTGTCCAAACCCTAGCCCCTGCCTTATCCTCTGCACCAGTGCACCCACGTGCTCCACTGTGCCTCCAGCACGGCTCCCTCATCCCCTCCCCCTCCTTATCCCCTCCCTATAAATCCTTGGAACAAAGTTGGTGCAACGGTGCACCACCGGTGCCATCAAGACCTCTCCTCCTCTCTGGCTACATAAGGACAGCCCGAGTGTTGCCTTGCTGCACCCCAGTTCTCCCTCCCTCTCTTCTGTCTCCTAGAGCAAGCATTCGAGCGAGGGGTGCACCGCTTAGTCGGGATTGCTCTCGGCAGCCATTGGAGAGCTCGGGAGCTCTTGGCTGCGAGCAACCAGAGCTTCCCCCTCCGGCCCGAGGCCCTTCCCGAGCACGGTAGTGCGGGGTGTGGCCATCCCTGCCGTCGCCCGTCCTCCCCGTGTGCCCCAGCGGCCAACTCGGCGACCACCAGTTGTCCCACGCCATGGCCGACCAAGCCAAGCTCCTGGAGCTCGGGAGCAGCGCCTTCCCGTGACTCCCAACGTCCATGGCCCAGCACCGCTGGACCGCCGCTTCCGTCGGCTAGTGCCCCGGCCCCTCCCAGCAGCCCGCACAGGTGCCGCCCGAGCCACCCGTGCGGCCGTCGTTGCCGAGCTCGTCGGGCTCGCGGCGCCGCGCGCAAGAGCGACCCCACCGACGGCGCCACCTCCCCTGGCCGCGGTGCGCCGCCACCGCTCCGACCCCGCCGTCTCCCGGTGCCTTGGCTCTCCTGGCGGCCACGCCGGCGAGCGCCCGAGCCGCCCGAGCGCTCTCCCGCGCGAAGGAAGAACACGAGCAGGAAGTCAACGACAGGATCGAGCGATCCGGTTTTTTTTACCTTTTTTTCTTCAGGCAGCCACATCAGCCCAGCCCAGTGCAGTAGTAGGCCAGCAGGCCCAACTGCGGCCCAGCCGCACGCCAGAGAGGCCCGTGCAGTTTTTTCCCCTCCGCTCTGTTTTTTTTCTTTTCCCGGGCGAGCAGCAGATAGTTATCTTTCGCTTGCCGTTTTCTCCCAAACTACAATTCCGATTGGAGTGATTCAAATTTCTAAATTCCTATCTTCGCGAGATCGATCCAGTGGTATAAATTTCACACCCTTCCAGTAAAGTTTTGGGGTAGCCCATGTTTATGTGTGATACCACCCCGTCGACGCGGTATAGGGCTACCGGTGCCCGATTCCGCGACGTCTTCACTTCATGGACGAACCAGAGCAACCACGTGACCCCGAGGCAAGCTAACCCCTTGCTATGAGCCGTCCCGCAATGTTGTTTTTTATTTGCTCATTGCCTTGCCGAGTGTTTATATTTGTCTGCGTTCGGTATATGTTATGTCGGTCTGCTATTGTTGTGTTCGATATGTTACTTCGAATATTGCTCCTGCCATGTTTTATTCATCATCCATGTATGCATTAGAATGACGTGTGAATTATTTGTGCGCCTCGCACTTGCGTGCCTTTGTCGAACCCTCTAACTAAACAACTGTAAAACATGCGTTCCTATGGGTGTTTGCTTCTTCTCCTTCGCCGAGGTGAGGAGCGGACGAATGTCGTCTTATGATCCTCGGAGTTGGGGGCATTTGCCAAAAGAGTTATTTGCTTCTTCTCCCTCCGTCAAACATGGTTGGCGTAAGCCCACCTGGACTGCGACGCTTGGGACATTTGCTTTCCATTTGGTTCTTTTGCCAAGATTGCTGACACCACGTCGGGTTAATCCTTGAGTGGAATGGATGCTTTCTTTCTTATGAGTGCTTTTCGGTTCATTTTGGAGACTACATGCCCTACCAACTTTGGTAGTTGATTTGTGATGGCGCTGGTCGGAGGTATCTCTGCCACAGTCACCCGGTCGACGCTAATAAACTGTGCTAACTTTTGTAGTTGATCTTCGAAGGCGCTTGCCAGCGGAATCGCTGCCACAGTCTTCCGGTTGACGTTTCTTTTCTTGTTGAACGAGAAGGCACTTGCCAGCGGAATCGCTGCCACAGTCTTCCGGTTGACGTTTCTTTTCTTGTCAAACGAGAAGGCGCTTTCCAGCAGAATCGCTGCCACAGTCTTCCGGTTGACGTTTCTTTTCTTGTCGAACGAGAAGTCGCTTGCCAGCGGAATCGCTGCCACAGTCTTCTGGTTGACGTTTTATTATTGCTATGCTTGGACTTTGGACATGCAGGATGATTTGTTTATATACTGCTGATATTATTATGTTATTGTGGTTGTTGTATTGCTTGAATTATGATGTTGCTAATGTCTTGTTGTTTGATGATACAATATTTTGATATTGTGATTGTTGTGTTGGACTAATCCCCGGTTGTTTGGACTTGTTATGATGAAACTTGATTAAATGAAACACCCCTCCAAACTTCGATAGGGTTAGTCCATAGTGCCACTAATCTGAACATCGAAAGCACTACCACTGTCGCTCATATGGGCGGGCCTTGACCTACGTATCCTATTGAGCCTCCTTTGATGCTACCATTTTGGCAAGTCTAGTCGGTTACCTTTGTGGTCGAGGCTAGTCTTGCGAAGGTTCCGGAGCTAGGCGTCGCTCATGGGTTGGGGACGTGCCGGATTCACTTCGTCATAAGACATAGAGTTATGTCGGTAGCTATACAGGGAGTGTCTTGATGGCGTGAACGGTTGAGTGAGTGTATCAGACCGTCTTATGGATGTGATCCTGAAGTACCGGTTGTTAATGATCCACTTAGATGAGTGAAGTATTGCAACCTCTCGAGAGTGTAAATCTGGATATCTAGCCTAGTTCCAAGGTTATGGAACAACAGTTCAGTGTCGGTCACACTATTGTCTTTGTCGAGTCAGGAGGTTAAACATAAGTCATGTTTGAAATAAAGATGAACAACCTTATTTCACTAAATGAACAATAAGATGATGCAGAGAATGTTACTCGAGCTGTGGCTGGTTACCGTGTTTCAGGGTGACGGGTGATCGTTGGGAGCCTAGAGTTAGGCCTGAGCCAACATCACTCGTGCATGCCCAAGTGAAAGGATGAGGCCAGTGGGCCTAGCAGTTGACAGATGTAGCAAGGCCGTTGGGCCTAGTTGTGAAGACAGGTATTGATATGTTACTTGGTACCAACTGGTACACCCGGTTACTCGTCACAGGTAAGCCCTTTGTATGATTTCCGGTACACGATCCAACCCCACCTGGCTTGGACTCTGTACTGGTGATACCCCCATTGCTTACTTATGACATGTTTGATTGTCAATGCCATGCTACTTTTATATCATGTATCTAGAGTACACCTTGCCATGTGGTAGGATTTTATTTCCAATGTATATCTTGCTGCATGATTGTTGGATTGTTTGTAGTGAGTGGTGATTCTTGCTGAGTGCATACAAATGTACTCACGGGCCTTGTGATTGTGGCTAGATTTTGGCGAGGATTCATCTTCTACCCTAGCGAGGACGTGGAGCAAGAGCGTGCTAGGATCAGTAGCCCAGCCAGATACCTGTGGAGTGGAGCCGCTCCAAGCCGTTGCCTCGTTTATGCCTTCCGCTGCCAGTTAAAAACTCTAAGTTGGACCATGCTTGGCATGATATTTTGTAATGCCTCGATGGCCTTGTAAACCCATTTGTAGCACTTTGTGCCTGATTGTGTAATGATTCCCGCTATGTTGCATTGTCGTAACGTGCGTCCAGATATCTTGGGCTGGCGCACGGGGCGACCGCCTCTCTGGAAATATGTGCCAGAGCTGGGTGCCACAGACCAACAGACAGTTCGACCCAGTCCGGTGTGTGTTGGACCGTGTCCTTTTGTCTGTAGATTGGGAAGCTTTGTTCCTGGTTTGCACGTTGGTGGCCGAGCCTATTATTGGCTCAGACCACGCAGCTCTCTTCCTCAGCTCCAGTGAGGACCTTAGGAAAAGGAGCTCTCGCTTCTTTTTTGAAAAGAGCTGGCTAGACAGACCAGAGTTTGGGGACCTGGTCGACTCCAAGTGGAGGGAGCTTGCGGCTCTTCAGGGAGGGCCTCTTGACTCGATCTCCTCCTGGCAGCGCCTCTTAGGAGGGCTGCGCCAATTCCTCAAAGGCTGGGGTGCCAATCTTGGTCGAGCCGAGAGAGACTGGAAGGAGGATATCGTTAACCAGATCCGGGACCTGGACGCCCGCGCAGACTCCTTCGGCCTTGACGATGAGGGTTGGGCCCTCCGCTACCATCTCGAGAGCCAGCTTTGCCACCTAGCCAGGGTAGAGGAGGAGTACTGGAGGCAACGCAACATGCTTGATTGGACCCTTAAAGGGGATGCCAACACTGCGTACTTCCACGCCATTGCCAACGGTAGGAGGAGGAAGTGCACCATCGCTAGACTAATAGATGACCGGGGGCGCCTGTGGAAACCCCGGCACTCCAAGGTCACATATATGAGTTTTATCGGGCTCTGATGGGGGCCGCTGGAGACCCTTCGGATTTTCACCTCTCGCCATCTCTGGGACGCGCGCCCACGCGTCACGGAGGAGGAGAACGATGGCCTCATGCTAACCTTCACTGAGAAGGAGATGGACGGGGTCCTGGCTAGCATGAAGGTGGACACGGCGGCGGGTTCAGACGGTTTGCCAGTATGCTTCTTTAAGCGGTTCTGGAAGATCCTTCGCCCGGTGGTTCTGGCCATCACCAATGATTTCGCTCTAGGGAGAGTGGACATTGCGAGACTGAACTTTGGGGTGCTGACCCTGATCCCTAAAGTTCAAGGCGCCGAAGATATCCGTCAATTTAGACCGATTGCGCTCATTAATGTCATCTTCAAGTTTGTAGCCAAAGCGTTTGCGCTCAGACTGAGCCCTATTGCACACCGCACTATTAGTTGTACGCAATCCGCGTTCATCAAGGGGCGCCTCTTGCATGAGGGAGTAGTCTCCCTCCAGGAGATAATCCATGAGTCTTGTTCCAAGAAACTCGGGGAAGTGTTCTTGAAACTTGACTTTGATAAAGTCTATGATCGAGTCAACTGGAGCTTCTTGGGGGAGGTCCTCCTGAGAGTTGGCTTTGATCCTGGCTGGGTCCACAGGGCTCTCAGTTTGGTCTCGGGTGACCAGACTGCTATCACCATTAACGGGGAAATGGGGAATTTCTTCCGCAATAATAGAGGGGTTCGACAGGGGGATCCCCTATCTCCCCTTCTCTTCGACTATGTTGTTGAGGCCTTGGCAGCCATCCTTGATGCTGCCGAGAGGACGGGACACATCAAGGGTGTTGTGCCCCATCTTATCCCGGACAGGGTGTCACATCTGCAATATGCAGATGACACGATCATTATGATTCAGCATGATGGCCGTGCCATTACCAACCTGAAGTTTATCCTGCTGCTATGTTTTGAGAACATGTCGGGTCTCAGGATCAACTTCCACAAGAGTGAGGTTGTGGTACTGGGGGCTAGTCCGGAGGAGCGGCTGAGGGTAGCCTAGATGCTTACTTGTAAGCAGGGCTCCTTCCCATTCACCTACCTTGGTCTCCCTGTCAGCGATAGAGCTATACGGGCAGGTGCGTGGGATCCCCTCGTGGGCAAAGTGGCCAAAAGGGCGGATCCATGGATGGGAAAGCTGATGTCAGCGGCGGCGAGGCTTACTCTTACCAATGCATGTATTTCCAGCCTTGCACTTCACGCTATGGCGGTATGCCTGCTAGGGGATGGGGTGCACCGTTCGATGGACATGCCTCGCTCCCGTTTCTTTTGCGAAGGAAACAGGAAGAAACGCAAATACCACTGGGTCCGCTGGGATGCAGTGTGTAAACCCAAAGCCTTGGGAGGCTTAGGGATTATGGATACCAAACTCATGAACCAATGCCTTATGGCCAAGTGGGTTTGGAAGATCTTATCGGGGGAGTCAGGCCTATGGGCGGACATCCTCAGGGCCAAATATTTGAGGTCTAAAGATATCCTGGTGGACTCGCACGGTGGAGGTTCTCAATTCTGGACGGCTATCCAGAAGGTTAAGAACCTCATTTGCTTGGGGGCAAAACACTCGGTGAGGAACGGTAGATCGACGAGATTTTGGACCGACTGGTGGACGGGGACAGGTCCCCTCAGGATCGCTTCCCGGCCATATTCGCCATTACATCGATACCAGGCACCTCGGTGGCTCAAGCCAACCGGGAGGGGAATGGGATATTCCCCTACGCCGGACTCTTGGTCCGGCAGAGACCACGGAATGGATTGACCTACGGAGGGAGCTCCCGGAGTTCATTCCATCTCCAGAACAGGATGTCCTCTCCTGGACCCTGGAACCATCCGGGAAGTTCTCGGTTCGGTCTTTATATAATAGACTTTGCGATGGCACCCCTAGGAAGCATTACATCGAGATCTGGGGAATTGCTATTCCCATGAAGATCCGGTTGTTCCTCTGGCAACTGGCTAGGAAGCGCTTACCTTTGAATGATAACATTGCTAGGAGAAGGGTCCCTCAACGGGCAGGTGTGCCCTGTGTGAGGAGGTGGAGGACACGAACCACATCTTCTTTGAGTGTCCACTCGCAATGTTTATGTGGAGCGCAGTTAGGGAACTGCTGCACTGCACCTGGAATCCTTCTTGTTTCACATATGTGTTTAGGCTAATTTCCTTAGAGTGTGGACAACACAAACGTGTCCTTTGGACATGTTGTGCGGCTCTCCTTTGGTCTTTGTGGAACATTAGGAATAAATTCTCGATTGAGCGGTTTTTTCCTTCTCAATCGTCTGACGGGCTATTCAAAATGGCGATGTACGTGCAGGTGTGGAGGCCAGTGGCTAGGAGGCAGGATTGGGAAGCTTTGGGGCAAGCGATTGGCAGGATTCGCTCACTTCACCACTCCGTCCGTGACAGACCGGACGCGCTACCCTTACCCTAGGCGTTCACTTCTACTACCGTTTTAGCTCGTTGTGTCAGGGTGCTCTCCCTCACCCTTGTACTGTAGCCTGTGTGCTACCGTGGACCTTATTATTGTACCGCCGAGTGCGGGTGACTTGTTGTTTGTGGATCTTTGGCCGGTTGGCTTTATTAATTTAAAGCTGGGCTCCCCTCGAGCCTTCCGGCTAGTATGCAACTCTGTCACCTGCAACCATGGTACTCAATAGAATTAATATGAACTAGAGCTCCACATGAAGCATAAATTTTATATGATCATGCACTCTTGGCGCTCAACAGATCATTGCACAGCTTCCTCTTTTAGGTCGTCGATATCGGTAAGAAGTATTGCGCCATTCTGTTTGGATGAAGTTGGAGTCATACATGGTAAAAGAAGCCAGAACAATAGTAGCCATTTCATGGCTAATTATGCTAGAACTCATTCATGTACGGCAGTGTGGCATTCCTCTGGTCCAGAAGGTCTAGCTACCATTTGCCATATAGATTGTAATCCCTGTTTTTTGAGTAATACAAGTTCCATTCGCAAAGGAAAAAAGTTGGAGTCATCTCCAACATTTATAGACAACAATTATGCACTGCTAGACATAGCTGAACTAGTACATAACTAAGGCAGGGCCAGGTACAAGGGTTACTAATGTAGGTCCTGGCTTCCTGCTCGGCTAAGCCCCCAACAATAAATATAAGAGCTACCAAAATAGACAATTTTGCATTACAAAGGACACGGCCTGTTTATTCAAGCAAAGGAGAGAGCACAACCTGAAATATTTCTGCACTGACATTGAAAAATAAGATATCTCCAAGATGCATTTTTCTTGTTATAATTTATAAAACACCAACAAAACCAGTTGCAAGGAACCAGCTCCAAAGATTCACCTTCAGCCAATCAGCCTGAATGACAGAATAAGAAGTTCAGGCTGCTGCAATATAGTAAATAGCTTGAAGTTGCCTAGACTCCAATCCCCGCAAGCTGCTGCATCAGCCTGTACCTGCGCCTCCTCCCACTTCTCACAAACGGGGCGAAGAGGGAATCAATTGCGTCGGCAGCAGTACCGAACTCCTGTGCCTCTCCTCTCCCCGCGGTCTGCAGAGTTGCTCCACCCTGGCAGCAGCCGGAGTCGCCTCCTGGAGGAGGACTGCGCCGCCCGCTTTCCGGTTGCCCTCGCCTGCGTGCAAATTCCAACGTGACGGTGTTTTTCAGGGCGGATGCCCATAATGGACATCCTTGCCGCGACCTTGCGGAAGCCATGGTTTTAAATTTCAGTTTCAGTAAAATTTCGGCCACTACCGATTTCGGTTTTCGTTTCAGCCAAATGACCTGAAATGCCAAATTTCACTGCTAAACGCCAAGTGATTTCGGTAAAATTTCAGTGAATTTGAGTGAAATTCATTTAAATATTCAGAAAATATTTTATATTTTTTTTTGAGTTCACGTGTATTACTGAAAGAACTGAAATATTTTGGCCGAAAGGAAATTATTTCGTTGTCTACTGAAATCACTGAATTCAGTGAATTTCAACGAAATCTCACTGAATATGAAAACCATGGCGGAAGCTGTCTATAGGAGGAAGAGCTCGCTGTCGTCCGAGACCTTCGCGACCACGAGCGAGAGAGCGAAGGGGCTGCCCTACGCATCAGATGGCGACAACCCGAGGCGCTTCCCAATCGGGGGACGTAGGAATTGGCCACCAGAGCGCGCCTGTCAAACCCCAGCTGAAACTGACGAAGTGTCGACCTTCTTCCAACATTCAGTTTACAATTGTCGTGCTAGATCCCTCACCAGCCATCCATTTGCAGATCAACGGGTATCCTTTCTACTTACCGCCTCGAGTCAAGCTAGATAGGTGATCCTACCAGCTGCAGATCTCTGAATGAGATGATACGGAGTTCGCTATTTGAACCTGCTTTACATGCGGCACTTTACCCGGGCGCAACCATCTGTTGTTTGCCACTTAGCTCTTATGTTGTTATTTACTAGTTGAATTTTATGTGGCGTCACGCCACGCCCTTAGTGAATTAGTATGCTTGTATTTTGATAGTAAATAGCGTTTTTCTTCTAGCATTTTCGATCTAGTTTGTGAAATGTCGATATATTCGCCCAAATGTTGGCTAAACTGGAAAGTTTAAACATGTTTTTATTTTCTCATGAGCAGGTAGCATTTTTGTAGAGAATTTGTTTTATATTTTGTACAATATTCCAGCGTTAAGTGAAATTAGGAAAAGTGCATTTGAATTGTTCACACATTTTGGGAAAATTTGAATATTTAATTTTTTTATAGCATAAGTAGTTTGCATGTATTTTTCTGTCTGTTTTGATATATTGCCTGCATTTTGCAGTGGATATATCCGGGGCATCGATTTTTCGATGGTGCCAACATTTAATTTAAATTAGAAAAAGTGCATTTGAATTAGTCGCACATTTTGTCAAAATTTGCATATTCAATGTTTTATTTGTAGCGTAAGTAGTTGGAGTGTATTTTTCTGTTTATTTTGATATATTACCTGTATTTTTGCAGTAGATATATTTAGGGACAATATTTTTTTGATGTTTTTTTTGGTTTATTTTTTTTTATGTTCAACGGGCATACATTTTTTATGTTTGTGCATTTTTTTATATGTTTTGTCAAATATTTAAATATCAAGTAGTCTGAATTTTTCAAATATTCACCGATTAAAAATGTTCCAACATGTGTTGTTCCCTGCAAGAAGTTGTTTTTTTTTGTGAGCAGGCTGATATATTTTAGAGCATCTGCAATTTTTAAGAAAATTGAAATGTTCAAAAATTGTTAGTTTTAAATATAAGTCTACAATGAGTGGAAATGCACATTTTTTCATTTGGATTTCGTAGGTAGAGTTTTTTTTCTTCTAAAATTCAACTTTATGTAATTGGAGCAAGTGTATGCAGAATTTTCAAATGGCTACTTTGTTTTCCACATTTTTGTTGAATTTGGTTTGAATTGATTTGGAGTTGTATTTTAAAATTCGTGAAGGTTTATCTAGCAAATCTAAATATTCAAAAATAAATGTATTCTGCCATAAATAGATAGAATGTATTTTTCTGATTATTTTATATTTTTTTTCATATTTTCTAGTGGGTAGATTTAAAGTAGTTGATTTTGCAAATTCAAACATTTTTCTGTCAAAAAAAAAAAACGCTGCCACGTGGGGCCGCAGATGACGTCGTGCTGACGTCAGCCGTCATCGGCGGCCAGGGCGGCGCCGGCGACGCGTGCGCGCGACGGATGCGCGTCGACGCGGCGCGCCCAAACGTGGCCGCGCCGCCGCTTCTTGGTCGCCGGAGAGCCGCCGGCGTCGCACCGAAGCGGCGGAGGAACCCGCGGCACGGTGCCGGCGATTCCGCCGCCGATGCGGCGTGCCGCCACGCAGCGCTGGGGAGGAGGGAGGGGCGGCGATCGCGAGCCCGCCGTGGGCCGCGATTGGACCAGAGCGGGCCGTGGCAGCGGCGATGTGCGCCGGTGGCACCGCCGGCCACAGGCTCGCACGGGGAGAGAGAGGGAAAGGGCTGGTCTGCGGGCCGTTTTGCACGGAGGTCCCTTAGATTTCGCCGAATTGTGTATCGGTCCTTTGCGGAGGGTTTTGGGTAGGAAATGTGGGCTTGCGTGTCTCTTTTTGCAAAATGGTCGCGCGTCGTGCGGCTGACAGGTGGGGCCCACCCAGGTACTGTTGAACACTGTAGATGAACAGTTACATGAACAATACCCGGGGCGCTGCGAGGCCGCGGATTTGGCCGGCTTTCATATAGTTAGTAATGTCGAGATCGGCTTGTAAGAGAGGCATCGATGTATTAGGGTTTGTTCTTCAACCGCCAACTTCTATTGAATTCCTCCAGATTCAGCTAATATAATCATCTGAATTCGGTTCTATTTTTCTTAGTTTTTTTAGTTCTTCATATTATTAGTGAAAGGTTCAAAGATCCTTCGAGGAAAATGGATCTCGATCCAACATAAACATAAAGTTGGGCCTCTTCCTTAAAATCCTTTGCCCCTGTTCGTGATCCGAGGCGGCAACGAAGAGCTGAATTGCGGTAGTGGCTTGGCGGAGGTGGCTAGTTCGGTTGCAGATCTGGGTTTTAAGTGAAGCGGTTGCTTCAGAACCTTTCCAAAGCGGTAAAACCCTCCTCACACCCTGATCCGTGCATCACTCGGAGGCGCGGTGGCGGTGACGCGGTAGGATCAGCAACAAAACCGAGTCAGGTGGGAAGCTCTGCTTAGATAAATTTCTTTCGATTTCAGTTGCTCCAAGATGATCCTTGCAGAGGGGGTACGCACGGAACATGGTGATAACATTTCACTGAGTAAATAGTTGGCAACTTGCTTGAAAGTTAAATACCAGGTTCATGACCGTGCTTTACTTCCGGGGATTTTTCTTGCCACCTCGACCACGCCCGTGAGCCATACTCAATCGTGTCGGCGCTGGATTCAGAAAAACTAGAAAAACTAGCTCGAACACAAACTCGAGAGGGATGAACATAGGGATTTTTGCACTGCACACAACTTGCAGATTTTCCGTTTTCCTTCCTCTTATTAATAGGCTGTTACATGATCGAGCACTCTGAGAGCATCTCCAAGCGTAGTCCCCAAAGTCCGCCCAAAAGCCCGGGCGGACAACCCGGACGGCCTTTGGACCAAAAACCACCACCCAACGGACCCCCTATAGTCAGCCCAAATGCCCGGGCGGTTCGGCACACCCCAAAGGCAGCCCATATGTGGGGCGGGTTTGGGGTCATCCGGACGCGTCCGCCACGTCGGATCTGTCAAGATAGGCTTACCCAATTTTCCCCTAAAATCGGACGGAAACCCTTACTTATTTCTCTTCCACCTCCGCTCCGTCCAGTTTGCCTGCACCACTGTGCTCCGTCGCCGCCCCCCTTCGACTTCGCCGCCACCCCCGAAGTCAAAGAGTTCGCGGCCAAGTCCTCTTCGGTCGCCGGAGCTCGTTGGCGGACGAAGTCACCGTTGACGCTTCGTTTCCGGTATGTTTTGCATCGGCCGACATCCACCTCGTTCTCAAAGGTCTAGATATTTTCTGGTAAAGTGTTTGAACAACAAGGGAGACAGTGTGGAGTCTTATAATGCTTGCAATATGTTTTTATGTAAGTCTTGCTGTACCGGTTGATATCTTGTGTTTGCTTCAAACAACCTTGCTAGCTTAAACTCTGTACTGAGAGGGAATGCTTCTCGTGCATCCAAACCTTGAGCCAAAACCCATGCCATATGTGTCCACCATAACTACTTATTATGTGATATTTCCTGCCATTCCAAGTAAATACTTCATGTGCTACCTTTAAACTATTCAAACTTTATTACTACTTATTTGTGTCAATATTTTATAGCTCATCACCTTGTCATTTACTCATGACAGACTTTCACCAATGGACTAGTGGCATATACATCCGCTTATCCAATAACTTTGCAAAAAGAGCTGGCAAATGGGGTGCCCAGTTCCAATTAATTTCAACTATAATCATTTGATTCTCTTCACATGTTTGCCAATGATTTATCAAAAGCAAATTCCAAAATGTTAAACTTTATCAAGTAGGCACTCCTCCATGGTATGTGATTGTTGGAAGGCACCCGAGGATTCGGTTAGCCATGGCTTGTGTAAGCAAAGGTTGGGAGGAGTGTCATACCAATTTATAAATATGCATATGTAAACAAAAGAGAAAAAGGATGATCTATCCTTGGGTAGAAATAACGTCCTTCCTGGGAGCCGCTCTTAAAAGTTTGGGTGACAAGGGGGATAGAGTGCCCACTGCCATTCGTTGACAACAACAAACACCTCTCAAAAACTTACTTTATGCTTTCTTTATGATTTCAAAAACTTAAAAAGCTCTAGCACATGATTTAATCCCTGCTTCCTGTGCGAAGGGTCTTTCTTTTACTTTATGTTGAGTCAGTTTACCTACTCATTTCTATCTCAGAAGCAAACACTTGTGTCAACTTTGTGTGCATCAATTCTTATATGCTTACTTATTGCACTTGTTATATTACTTTGTGTTGACAATATCCATGAGATATACATGTTGAAAGTTGAAAGCAATTGCTGAAACTTAAATCTTTCTATGTGTTGCTTCAATGCCTTTATTTAGAATCTATTGCTTTATGAGTTAACTCTTATGCAAAGCTTTTTGATGCTTGTCTTAAAAATACTATTCATGAAAAGTTTTTTTTATATGATTCAGTTGTTTACTCTTTATCTATTTGTTAGCAAACTATAGACCATTGTTTTGAGTCACTTCATTCATGACATGAGCCTTGCAATATTATTTGATCAAGATTGTGTGAAGCATGTCTCCTCAGAAATTATTTTGTTGTTATCGTTTTACCTACTCGAGGACGAGTAGAACTAAGCTTGGGGATGCTTGATACGTCTCCAATGTATCTATAATTTCTGATGTTCCATGCTTATATTATGCCAATTGCTACATGTTTTACATACACTTTATATCATTTTTATGCATTTTCTGGGACTAACCTATTAATAAGATGCCACAGTGCCAGTTCCTGTTTTCTGCTGTTTTTTGTTTCAAAAAAGTTGTTCTGAAAATATTCTCGGAATTGGACGAAACAAAAGCCAAAGTCCCTATTTTTATGTCACGTACACGAAGTCCGATGGAGAGACGAAGGGGGGCCGTGGGCCGCCCTCACCAGGTGGTGGCGTGGTCCCACCCTCTGCCGCGCCGCCACATGGTGAGGGGCCACAGACCTCCACCGACGTTGCCCCTTCGCCTATATATTCATCTATTCGGGAAACCCTAAATACCCGAGCCATATTCCACGAAAAGTTCCAGAGCCGCCGCCGCCGTCAACCCTAACTCAGGAGGGTTCTGAAGCTCTTCCTGGCACCCTGTCGGAGAGGGGAATGATCACCGGAGGGCTCTACATCGCCATGCCTACCTCCAGAGTGATGTGTGATTAGTTCATCTTTGGACTATGCGTCCATAGCAGTAGCTAGATGGTTGTCTTCTCCTCTTGTGCCATCATGTTTAGATCTTATGAGCTGTCTATCATGATCAAGATCATCTTATTGTAATGCTACATGTTGTGTTTGCTGGGATCCGATGAATATTGATACTATGTCAAGTTGAATACTGAATATTATGTCTATGTCTTTTATGATCTTGCATGCTCTCCGTTACTTGTTGAAACTCTGGCCAAGTGAATGCTTGTGACTCCAAGAGGGAGTATTTATGCTAGATAGTGGGTTCAGTCTTCATTGAATCTGGGGGAGTGACAGCAACCCCTAAGGTTGTGGATGTGCTGTTGCTACTAGGGGTAACCTAATGATGTTTTGTCTAAGGATGAATGTGTTGTTTACATTATGCACTTTACTTAATGCAATTGTCTGTTATTTGCAACTTAATACCAAAAGGGGTACGGATGTTAACCTGAAGGTGGACTTTTTAGGCACAGATGCATAATGGATAGCGGTATGTGTACTTTGTTGTAATGCCCAAATGAATCTCATAGTAGACACCACAATTTGCACATGCATGTTATGCACTTATCAATATTGTCAATTGCCCAGCTGTAATTTGTTTACCCAGCATGTTAGTTATTTATTATGGAGAGACTTCACTAGTGAACTGTGGACCCCGGTCCATTCTTTTACATCTGAAATATAGCCTACTGCAATCATTGTTCTTTTTCATTCTCTGCAAACAAACATCATTTTCCACACTATACGCCTAATCCTTTGTTTTCAGCAAGCCGGTGAGATTGACAACCTCACTGTTAAGTTGGGGCAAAGTAGTTTGATTGTGTTGTGCAGGTTCCACGTTGGCACCGGAATCCCTGGTATTGCGTCGCACTACAATCCTTCACCAACAACTTTCAGAAGTGACTTCGATCTCCTACTGGTCCGATTAAACCTTGGTTTCTTACTAAGGGAAAACTTGCTGCTGCACTCATCATACCTTCCTCTTGGGGTTCCCAACGAACGTGTGTCTTTCACGTCATCAACCCGTGACAGGCTCAAAGGCGCTCGAGATCTCTATGATGATTACTTCAAACATCCGAATCCGGTGTTTCATGAGGGGTTTTTCTGACGCCGGTTTCGGATGAGCTCAAAACTATTTGAGCACATACAAGAGGAAGTCACAAAGTCTGATGAGTACTTCAAGTTGAGGTATGATTGCTGCCGGAAACTATCCTTCTCCCCCTATGCAGAAATGCACCGCTGCTTTGAGAATGCTTGCTTATGGGAAAGCCGCTGATGCCGTAGACGAGTATGTCTGGATGGGAGAGTGTACATGCATCGAGGCTATGGATCACTTTGCATACGTTGTCGTAAAAGTTTTTGGGCCAAAATATCTGAGAGAACCTAATGCCGAGGATACCGCGAGGCTACTTGCCCTAGGAGAAGTAAGAGGATTTCCTGGTATGCTAGGTTCTGTGGATTGCATGCATTGGCAATGAAAAAACCGTCCAACGGGATTGCGTGGGCAGTACCAAGGGCACAACAAGGAGGCCACAATTGTACTTGAAGCTGTGGCATCTCAAGACTTGTGGATTTGGCATGTTTTTTTGGCATGCCCAGTTCTCACAACGACATCAATGTGCTTCAGCGCTCTCCTCTGTTCAAGAGGCTCTGTGACGGGGAAGCTCCACCATGCAACTACACCGTCAACGGACACGACTACACAATGGGATACTATCTTGCAGATGCTATATATCCTCAGCTGGCGGCTTTTGTGAAAACTATCAGTAATCCCCCAAAAGACGTGCATTTGCAGCTGTGCGGGAATCAGTTAGGAAAGATGTGGAGAGGGCATTTGGTGTGTTGCAAGTTCGTTGGGGCATAGTTCGTGGAGCGGCTATGATGTGGGATCCAGAAGTTCTATGGCAGGTCATGACTTGTTTGTGTAATTTTGCACAACATGATTGTGGAGGATGAGGGAGAAGGGGATGCTCGCACTGACTTTGAGAAGACGGGAGAACTTGTCCACCTACCTGAACAAGAAGCAGGATATGTCATGCAATTCCTTGAGATGCATCGACAACTTCGAGATAAAGTAGTGCACACCCAACTACTCACTGATATGGTAGAACATATGTATGTCTTCATGGGGAAGGACTGACTTTTAATTTGCAATGATTTGTGTCCAAATAATGTGAACTTTTATGTCCGGCTACTTTTATTTGTTTAGGTACAATTATTAATTGTAATAACGTGATGTGAATTATTTATTTCAACATCAAAACTATCTCTATGATGGATGTGCATGGCTTGCATTTATTTGGGTGTCAATATTTGAACATTGTGGTCGTAGAACACTGCTTTTGGGTTGTCCGATCGGTGTTCGCGGAGACTAAATTTGGAAACTCCGACTGGAGATGCTCTAAGCGTGCCATCCCACGGCCGCTCTACCATCTCCACGACGATGCGCTGCAACGTGCGAGCCCCCGTGCGCGCATGCCATCCCACGACGCAGCATCCACTGGCTACTACTAAGTCAAACTCGTGAGCTGACAAGTTTATTCAGCTAAGATTAACATTAATATCCGACAATGAACCAGTTAAAGTAAAACTGTCGAAACTGAAACTAAATTTGTCCGTCAGGCTTACAGTTCAACAAATTGAAACAAAAAAGACACACCTGACATATACACGGCTCATTCACATCAATACACCATATGGTCCTTTGAACTGTAACACCAACTAATATATTTCACATGAAGACATGGTCACCGCATTATCCTTCTGATGGCATACTTTCAGGATTGGAATGCTAACAATCCGTGATGATAGAAGATGGGAAAATAAGACAGGAAGAGGGAATACCTGTGGTGCAGGATTGGACAGCCGTACAATGCCGGGTCGTCTCTCCAATATCTAGTCGTGCTTAATCGAGTACCGACATATAAATCACAATTTAGCAATCTACAAATCCAGAAAATCATAATTCACTAAATCACTTAAGGGGCTGCAGACGGATTTGCTTATTGTGGATGACGGCATATTGATTTGTAATGAATATTTCTAGGACACTGAGCCTTGAGTGTAAGTTCATGATCAGAGAGCATGTAATCTTTCATGAAATAAGTTGGCAAACATAACACAAACGTTGACTTGACAAAACTTTTCGATGCAACTCTACATGCTCTAGAATAAATTTTATACATGCTCAAAACCATCTGCTCATCTCACATTAGCTAGTTAACTAAAGTTGTCCTTTTGAAACAACTATAGTATGAAAACCTGTAAACCAAAAAATGGTGTTTCATATACATGGACCAATAAGCTTAATATAACAAGTGCAAAACCTTTAAGCCCAACAAACCATAAGCTTACACGGCTTCCTCTCCCAGATTCTAGTTTAAGCATGAGAAAATTCATAAGTAAACCTGATTTTCTTAGGAGTTTTGTTTAATTAGAGTAGCAATATTTCTAGGTAAATATCTCAAATTCATCCGTACATGTTTGTCTACCACGTCTTGTCTTTCTACAGTTTAATGAAGGATGGCTAATCAACTTCTGAAGAAGTTGCAAAGAAACAGAGACAACCTTGCCGTCTGTTGACACGAGCCCGACTTGAGAAACACCTACTATTTCTGCAGGACAAAAAAAATGTCATTACTAATGCACTGAATGAAGCAATCAAAATACCAGCCATATATTTGAGTATCTGACGCAACTGGACCATATGCTCATGCTTTTTTTAAAACAAAACAGCTATCAAGTACAGAGAGAAAGCTCCTACAAAGCCCCCAAAACAACATTTGATGTGAGTATTCCTAACGGTAGAAGCCCTCCAATCAAAAGTACAGATTTGATGCCTTCTACAGCAAAACATATAGAGCTCAGATCTCCTATCTTGTGTCGAAATTTTCACTTAACGCCTTCTTTGGTCTAACTGAATCGTAAATGTAATAAGTTGCATGTAAGAAGCGACACCAGCTCAGGCGGTTTAAACAACACTCTTGTCTAAGGACCATTAGTTATTTAGTTTGATTCACTGAAATACTCTGTTTACAACTGTAGCAGGCTAAATTCTTACACCCATGGTTATCAGCATCTATCCTCTGTTTTCGGCCGCAGAAAACATGCACGACTGGTGAAGGATATCAACGACAAGATATAAGAAAGGGGTGGCAGTTTTCATGCATTATGTAGCTAGACAAGAGGATAAATCAGGCTCTCTAATAAAACAGGATAAATCAGACAATTCAGATGAGCACATGTAACCGATATTGACTGTTTCTACTCTTGACTGGGGTGTGTCTGATGAGCAAGAAGTTGGGGTCCAGTAAGCTCATATCCTCTTTGAAAAAAAACTACAGTAATTCATCGTATTTTTCATAGTAGATAGTATAGATATAGTACTATATATAAAAGATGGTACGAACGGCGCCCTGACAGGCACCCAGCTACTGTTCATCTACAGGATGCTTCCTGACAGTCCGATCGCGGATCGACGGCACACAATCCTCCCGATTCCAATGAACAGTATTCTGATGGATGAACAGTGCGCTATGAACAGTGCCCTATGCATAGTTCCGGTCATCTCGGGCATCCCTCGCGTGATGTACGGTAGCTGCTACAGTACGTGCACGCTTTTTTTCCTTCCCGCGAAATATGTATATGAAATATATGCGAACGATGAGTAGGTTCCATTCCCGTGATCGGTTTCGAGTTCGGACGACTCTAACTCTTTAATTTTGAATCCAAACTCGCAAAAACATTTGACGAATTTTATCAAATTCGTCGCACTCAGTCATCCGTTTAAATTTTTCTTTCATAAGTAGACGAATATCATCCTTCCTAACAACTTTCTTGTTTTAACCTTTTCGTTTTGAATTTTCCTTTCAGAATAGATGAACAGTCCCGGTCACCCATAAACCAGTAACCGGTCATGGTGAACAGTACCGTTCGTCCCAGTAGCAGGTCACCCGGTGGCTGTGACCGAAGGTCATCTGTGCGCCCGCACTGTAGCGGTCGTAGATGAACAGTGCCGGTCATGCACAGCACCAGCGCATGAACAGTACTTTTTTTTAAAACACGGCAGCCGGTCACCTAGTCGCTCGCTGTGCGCGCGCACTGTAGTGCTACAGTGACTTAAAAAAACCGCTTCCTCCAAAAATTATATACACGGAAAATATGCGCGGTGACGATTAAATTCCATTCCCGTGATCGGTTTTGAATTTGGTCAACTTTTACTCCTTAATTTTGGATACAAAATCGTAAAAACATTTCACGAATTTTGCCAAATTCGTCGCACTCATTCATCTGTTTGAATATTCCTTTCACGACCAGATGGATATCACCCTTCCAAACAATTTTCATGTTTTAACCTTTTTATTTTGATGGACATATATATTTTTTTTCTCTCCGATCTTCAAATTCGTTGTATTTTAGACTGCTACTTATGGAGCGAAAAAAGAAAACTAGATCAAAATGATCACAAAAAAGATACTAACTACTTATGGCATAATGCAAACAAATCTGAAGATTTAAAATCGGTGAATATATGGGGAAAATTCAAATTTATTTAACACATCCTCATATAATATGTTCTATCTGATTATGGAGTTAAATTAAAATTTTAAAACAAGTTAAAAACTTAAAAAATCTTCCCAAAAAATTTAACAATTAGAAATAATTTAGCTGAATTCCCTCCAACTGTTCATATAAATCTAAAAAATGCTCAAAATGGCTAATAATTAGAACTAACCATAATATATTTCTTCTGATGATTATGATTCTAAATAAGAAAATTATGTCAAAATGGAACCAAATTTGACCATTTAAATTAGGCTAACATATCTGGAGGCAATACAATTTGAAACTCTCTGATGTTATAGTCTTTTTTTTTTAACGATCAAACGAATATGTAGAGGAAAATGCAAATCCATTTTTCCACTCTAATTATAAATTGATTTTTAATTGAATTGAATAGATACTCATGTAATTTATTTTCTCTAAATATTGAGTTAAATTAAATATTTAAAACAACACTCAAACATACTATATCAATTCAAATAAGTTAACATGCGTAATTTAAATATTCCCTAAATTGTATGTCATATTATTTTTCCCTCTTTTCTTTTTTTTTACCTCACGCAAATTTTGTTGCTACTTTAACTTAAAGAACTATTGCTTCCTATCCATGTAAAGATTTTACAACAATTTCCTAATAACAATTGTTCAACGATACTTATATCGCTAAGATAAATTTAAATTGGAATTTATTTTCGATATTTTCCAACAATACACGAATAATGATCTTTATTACAAATACGAATTTTAACACACGGGCGCGGCGTGTCGACGCACCATCTTGCCTAGTATAATATATGTATCGAAAGTTCCTGACAAAATCATGTATGTATTACAGGTGAACTATGTAAATCTGCAAAATTCTAACCTCAATGCGAAACTACGAAAACTGCTACTATGAAGCAAGTACTCATCATGTCTCAGGCTCTCAGCTACTGGCCTACTGCCATTGTCCCTAGTAACAGTAAGCTTTCTTCCTCTATCGAACGCCGTCGGTCGGACCTCAATTCTTGCACGAGTGGTCTAGTAGCGATGATGGGAAACTTGGCTGGAGCTGCTTGTCCCGGGATCCGAAAACTGATACTGGTACTGGCCGGTGCCATTGTGGGAGCGCTGGAAGTTCTCTGTTTGCCAATGCGCCGCGTAATTGTTGTCCAGATAAGTGCAGTTCTCATCCTTGCTTGAATTGGTGTCGGAGAGCTGGAACTCCTCGGCCTGCCATTGCGCCTTGTAGCAGTTGTCCACATAACTGAAGTTCTCATCCATACCCATGGGGTACTGGTGCGGTAGCGTGTCGATGTAGCCACCGGCGGTGATCACCTGAGTAGAGTAGTGTTCGGGCGCCCGAGTGTCGTCGACGAATTTGGGGTCGTAGTACCCAGCCGGCAAGCACGACTCGTCGTCATAACTGTAGTTCTCTTCCATGCTGGGGTTGGTGCCGGAGCGCTGGTACTCCTCGGCCGGCCATTGCGCCCTGTAGCTGTTGTCCAGATTAGTGAAGCTCTCGTCCATGCCCATGGGGTACTGGTGCCGTGGCGTGTCGATGTAGCTCCCGCCGGTGACCACCTGAGCAGAGTAGTGCTCGGGCGCCAGAGTGCCGTCGACGATCTTGGGGTCGTAGTACCCGGCCGGCAAGCACGACTCGTCGTTAGCGTACCACATGGTCAGATCGGGCCAGCCGCAATCAGCATTGTGGCCGTAGCTCGCCGGCGCCTGCGTCTCGCCGACGGCGCTCACGTCGTAGTTGCTGCCGATGCATGGTTCGAGGGCATACCCCGGCTGCATCGGGAAGCAACCCTCCCACGGGAATTGCTCGAGCAGGCCGCCGTCATTGTCCCCACCTTGGCACGGCACCATCTGCATCTGGAAGCGGGCGTCCTCCATGCCGTCCAGACCGAGCTGCTGTGGCACCGTCTGCTCACCGTCGACCTGCTCACCGTCGGTGTTCAAGCCCAGAGCCACCATCCTGTCGCCGGCGGCCCGCAGCGCGGCGTCGATGGTCTCGAGCACCTCCCGCGCCTCGTCCGGCTTCATGTCGTTGAGCGCCGGGTCCCAGTCCGCGAGCGCGCCGGGGCGCGCCCTGGCGAGCTTCGCCCTCGCCTTGCCCAGCTCGGCCTCGAGGTAGCTCCGGTGCGTGTGCCGCGCGCGCGCGTCCGGCTTGACGGCGGCGCCGCGGTACCTGTCGAGGACGCCGTCGTCCGACTCCCACACGAGCCGGGCCTCGGCGCCGGCGCCGGGGGCGGGCGCGCAGACGAGCGCGACCTGGACGCCGCAGAAGATGGCAAGCTCCGACGCCTTCTTCCGGAGCGCCTGGGTCTTCTTGGTGTACGGCGTGGCGCGCGGCATTGCTGCTGCGTGGCAATGGCGGTGCCTTGCTGCTGATGAGAACCAGATCTCCTGATTTGCTATTGCTAGTAGCTCGTTGCGGCTCTCCGGGCGGCGAGGCGGCCGGTATATATAGGTACGCGGAGATCGATCTTGTCTGCGGCGGCGGAGCTGGACGCGGACACGGCGCGGTGGCTAGCTAGCTGCTAGGCAGTAGGCACTAGGCATATTAGCGCCGCCGTAACCTGGCATTATCAGCTCTAAGCAAATGATGATGATGCTGTAGGCTGCTGCTACAGCTGAGGAGAGTAATTCCACGTCAGATGCGATTAAACCGCAACCGTGATTAACCGAAAAGGAAGGCGCTGGCTAGACTAGCTACCTGGTAGTAAATCGATTGGAACGCGGCGGTGATTCCGACTTGAGGTAGGCGTAATTAATGCGAGATCTTTGTTTTCCATACGGTGCTGCCGTGTCCGAGAGAGACGCGGCGGTTGCTCTGCCGTGTCCTGTTTTGAAATTGAACACTAAACAAACGTCTTAAATTTCATTCAGAATTTAAATATATTATAACAAAATTTAAGTGAAAAAACTGCAACACCCAATCTAGGTCTATGTCCACGTCGGGAGAGGGCTCGCTGGATTCAACCTCGTCGGTGTTCGATGTTGGGACGACGACGCGAGGGGGGCCAACCTCACCGCCCCGGCTTCCATCGCCAACCGTGCTCTCCACCGTTGTTGTGCGTGCTACTGTGCGCATCGCCACCTGACACGCACTTTTCACAACCCCAACGCACTATCTCTAGCTCTACCTCTTGGCATCTTCTCTCCGCCTTTGCTTCGTGTGCAACTCGTTGGTGCGCGTCCACGCTCTGGTGAGCGGTGCCATTTTCCTCTGCCCGATCTTTACATAACAGAAACACCAAAAAAAATCGGCCTCTTTTTATTTTATCCATTTGCTTTCTTTTTGGTTTTTTCTTTGCAAAATTTTCACGTTTTCTTGCTAGCAAGTTTTGCTTTTATTTTTGTTTTTATTCTAATGTTTTTCGCGAAAATAAAGTGCCAAGGAGTTTTGCACACTTTCATTTGACCCTTTTTGGGATTGTTTTAGGAGTTGGCCCACTCAAACAAACCTTCTAAACATGGTACTGGCGCGGCTGAGGGCGACCAAGGGCCCCACACCACCCCTCGGCGCGGCTGACAGGGGGCCGCGCCCAGGCATGGTGTCGCGGCTCCCTGGCGCTTCTCCGTCTCTCTTTTGGAATCCGTGGAAGCGTCGGTGAAATTTTGACCTCCGTTGATTTTCGTCCAATTCCGAAAATATTTCCTTAACAGTTTTTCTGAAAAGGAAAAACAGCAGAAAATAGTAACTGGCACTGTGGCATCTTGTTAATAGGTTAGTTCCAAGAAGAAAAATGTTATGAAGTGTATATAAAACATGTATCAATTGACATAATATCAACATGGAACATCAAAAAATTATAGATATGTTTGAGATGTATCACTCCTCCTCCACCATAGTTCGGTTTTCCTCGTCCGGTCGGCCTTGCTAGCGTCGGGAGGGGTGGGAAACCCGATATATGAGTAGAGTTCTTAATATAATTAGTGTTTCAACAAATTGGTTAGGGTTTTGGTGGCCATCTTTTTCATCGACAAAGATGCCATTGTTTACAAGAAGTAATCTCCGGGGTTTAGTTCGACAACGAAATCTCCTTCTTGGAAGATTAATTTGTCTACGTATAGTCATTCAAATCTTGTTGTTGATAGTCATTCAGATCTTTCTTCTCTAAATCGATTTTGGATTTTTCCACATGGTTGTCGCGAGGAGAATTGTCCTCAAAATATCGGTCCCGACTGTTATGTTCTCGCCAATAATGGTGATTCATATTCATGGCTCTTAGCACGTCGGTCGGGCAGATCGATTGCTTCTCCCTGAGTTAATACCGGTGTTTGTAGTTTTACTGATGTTGGTTGATTAATTTAATGACTATGTACGTGCACGTATCACTATGAACTGAACACTTTCTACGTAGTGGACACTTTTATTAACACATCCTACCTGGCGAAACTTGCACTCGAAATGCCAAACCTCGACCATTACATACACACTGAGTATAAACTTTCATAATCGCATTTCCAATTTGGATTTTCAATTTTCTGCTTTGTTTTTTAGAATAGAATTTTAGTTTGGACTTCACGATTCAAACATGTAGCTAAGCAATAAGCATTGGAATTGCGGATAAATTTGAACCCTTTTTAAAGTGGTTTGCAACATTTAACTAAAAAAAACTAGCAAATGGCATTCTTCACTTGTTAGTTAACAGGTGAACATATAGTATATAACAAATTACAAGGGCGAATTGTACTCTACCAATATCATTCTTGATCAGAGGGCGCCAAATTTGAATCTGTCTCCATATATAAACAGAAAGTTAGCCGGTGCTAATGAGACGAAACTGACAGAGATTCACATGATCAAAACCCCATTTGTACGTTCTGAAAAGAATAGCTATCAAACCACACACACACATATCCAACCTTGAAATGCTGAGCAACCTTGCGCACCATCAGGAAAAGTATACACCACCGAAAGCACGAGTGAACGGCATGCATACAAAGAATCTCGCATCCTGAAGGCTCTTGTGTACATGTACACTCTATATATGTTCCACAGATAAGCATGACCGGATGATTTTATCAAGGGAGCGCTACAAGAAACGGAAGGTGTTTGCGTGAGTGTTCACGCGTCAGTCGATCACGTCGTCCAGCCGTTCTAACACGAGGAGCGTATGGCTCAGGCACATGGAGACGAATTCCGTTTCAGCAAAACAATGGAAAGTTACAGGCAAAACGCAAACGCTCAAGCAAAGCAAGAAACTGAAGTCCCCTCAAAGTCCTATATAGACCACTCGCCTTGCTGCTGTCCATCTTACCAGTAATCCATCGGCATCATCTCTAGCTTCGGAGTACGTAGTGGATTAACTGTGTGACCGAGCCGCGGTTTTGGCAAGGTAACACATCTGTCTTGGCATGGTTCTTTCGGATTGTTGTTAATTAGTTTATGGATTATGTTCTTACAATTAAGCAATTAAGCTAGTTGATGAAACAGTTGGTAGTAAGTACATGTTTATAAACAATAAATTGCATGTAATTTTTATGTGAGCATATATACGTGCTCAGTGCTCTGCTCGATCAGCAAGCCAAGAAATGGAGGAGGAGCGTGTGGAGGTGCGCACGCGGCCGAGGCCAGTGCTGCCGGCGTCCCAGCAGCGCGCGGTGGACGAGTTCTGGAGGAGGCGGCAGGAGGACATCGAGGCGACGGTGGACTTCAAGGACCGCATGCTGCCCATGGCCAGGCTGAAGAAGGTCATCCGCGCCGGCGAGGAGGACGGCATGATGATCTCCGCGGACACGCCGGCGTTCCTCTCCAAGCTCTGCGAGATCTTCGTGCAGGAGCTCGCCGTGCGCGCATGGGCGTGCGCCGAGTCCCACAACCGCCGCATCATACTCGACTCCGACATCGCCGAGGCCGTCGCCTCCACCGAGTCCTACGACTTTCTCGTCCCCGTGCTCCTCCAGCACCAGCACGAGGTGGCACTGGCCGGCCGTGCTACTTCGGCCACACCTTCAGCGGCAACGGCGGGTTTCGTCACCAGGAAGCGTCACAGGACGGACACGGCCGATCCTCGACGTGCCGTACGGAGAATTCGTCCCCGTGTTCTTCCTGTTGCCCCTTCTCCACCGGCGCCACCGTCCAGCGCATGCGTTCGCTATGTGCCGTTTCCGGTTCCGTGTGAGCTGCGAGAAACAGAAATTTCCCCGGAGGATGTGCGGATGCTGCCAGTGCAGCCCATCAACTACATGACAAGGGGTCGCGTGTTTTTCAGCAACGGCAATGGCAACGGCAGTGGCGATGCCTTTGCAGGTGAAAACACTTCTGTTGAAATGGTGGCATCTCCTCCTTTGGCAGGATCTGCACGAGTGTTAGAACCCAATGTTCCTCCTGCAGCTTACTACTTCTGCCCTTACCCGGTGATCGACGACAGTGATCCGAGTGGAAACACTGAGATTCCTGCTGGAAATGCCGCTGGAAACAGTGATGGTGCTCTTGGTATCGGTGATGGTGTCCAGCAGCAAAGGCTGGGCGAGAACGTTGGTGCTCATCGTGACAGTGTGATGGTGCAGCAAAGCAGCACTGTGCAGGATGCTCCAGCTGGGGGGGTTAGCTCGGAGTGGCAACGAGTCTCCGATGTACATGCTTCTGGAGGAGATCCTGGTGGACGAAGAACTGCTGTTTTCTGACGCTGATTTTTTTCCACCGGTGAGTGCTCCGCCGTATTCCGAGGATTTCATCGTCGACCAAGATGTTCTTGACGACGTCTTCGCAAACCCAAGCAGCAGCAGTAGCAACTAACAGGAAGCCGATCAAAGCGGGGGACGTATTCATCATGTTGATTCATCCATCCATCCATCTCTCCAGCTGTGTAGGTCAATGAAAACATGGAATAAATTTGTTGTGTGCGCGTGGAGTTATGCGATTCAAACGGGGTCCATGCCGCGTTCCTCGACCCGGGATCGATCGACCCAGATCGAGGGTCGGGAACGACGGTGGGTCGCCATGGGTCGTGGCCGGGTCACGGTCCCGTTCGATGCCTACTGAACCCTATTGAGTAACCAATATTGCAAGGCGGAGTACATACCAGGCATCCCGTATTACCGTCGCAGTCCTCCCGTGGCCGACCTGAACGCCATCGCCGCCGCACTGCTTCCTGCCTTGCCCTCCCTTCATCCGTCGTCACACCTTGCAGTTTGGTCGCCAGCTAGCGAGTCGTCCGAGGAGGCCGCTGGAGTGCCGGGTAGCCGGAGGGACCGGTGGACTGTAGCGCTCGCGAGTGAATTTGGGGGGATTGATTTGTGTTTGTGGAGAAAGAAAGAGAGCAGAGGAGAGAGATTGGTTCGTGAGGAGGAAGAAGCAGTCAATCGTGGCTGAAATATAGACTGTAGAGCCCACGTCCACGTAATAAAAGGTGGAGTTTTGCCTCCATGCCCACGTAATTAAAGGAAATTTCAAAAAAAAAACAACTAAATTAAAAATATCAGCATAAAAGGTGGGATTTTTTCCACATTGCGAAATAATCAGAAGTTGTAATATCGTCCTATCGCACTAGGTCATCGACCCAAAATGTTGTGGATCACGACCCTCGACCCTAATTGTGGTACCAAAGATGTATACCCCTTGTCGAACCCTATTCCCGGCAGCGGCGATCCTCGACCCGCGACCCCGTTCCTCGACCCGGACGACCCGAATTTCTGGCAACTATGGCAGGATGCTCCAGCTGGGGGGGTTAGCTCGGAGTGGCAACGAGTCTCCAATGTACATGCTTCTGGAGGAGATCCTGGTGGACGAAGAACTGCTGTTTTCTTACGCTGATTTTTTTCCACCGGTGAGTGCTCCGCCGTATTCCGAGGATTTCATCGTCGACCAAGATGTTCTTGACGACGTCTTCGCAAACCCAAGCAGCAGCAGTAGCAACTAACAGGAAGCCGATCAAAGCGGGGGACGTATTCATCATGTTGATTCATCCATCCATCCATCTCTCCAGCTGTGTAGGTCAATGAAAACATGGAATAAATTTGTTGTGTGCGCGTGGAGTTATGCGATTCCCTCACTGGATCTCCCCACATCAATGTATGCAATGCCGATTATATTAGTGGTTTTCAAGCAAACATGGATCATATCCTATATAACTAAATAAATAGATCATCGATCCCACTAAGGCTATGTTGTTTCTAATACTTTTGTGGAAATTAGTGTGGATAATCCCCGCAAGCTTCGGTTAAAAACCCAAGCTTCATACAATCCCATCAAATCCCTAAATCTCCAATCCACAAGGAAGAGGTAGTGTTTTGTGTATTGAATAAAATACACTAACGTTTGGAAAATTGTGGGAAAAATAGGGATAAAATCGATCAAATATATCGGAAACAAACAACATTAAGAAATATGTCAGGATTTAGCCTTCGACCAGGATAATCCTCACCAATTCAAAAAAAAACACTATAAACACATAAGGCCTAACTATTTCTCAGCCTATTCACCCGCGGCAACTTCCACATCATCAACTTCAGTCCCGTTATTTTCCTTCCATTGTATGAAAAATCCGTGTTCTCTTTCAGTGTTGTTGGTGTGACATATAATAGAAACCCATTATTCTTCCAACTTGCAATAGTTTCTCTTCTCCGATGAGCAGAATCTAAAATATGGCGATTCCCTGCATGAATTTTGGCGTTCCTTCCACAAATGGGCTGAAGTCTCCCAGTGTTTCCTTTCGCAAATGGGCCGATATACTGAACAGATGCACTAGTCAGTTACATCAAAAGTCTGTACTGATGGAAAGGACTAGACTTTATATTTAACATTCTGCATCATGTTTAGGTTGTGGACGTATAGGAAGACCCTTAGATGTGGGATCGAAGGGTCTTAACTTGAGACCTCTATAGCTCGAATACAATATTGAAACAGATGCACTAGCCAATTATCTCCAAGAGAGAATTCCTTATTTGGCCTTTCCTTCTTCCCTATTTGGCCCTAGAAAAAAAATCTTCCCAATTTGACATCTTAATTTCATTTCTGTCCTAATATGGTCCTCTAGTGCATTCTGAGCAATAAAAGGACTATTTTATCCCTGATAAATTATGTGACAAATATATCTATTATTTATATAATTAGAACAATAGAAAACGAAGCTACCACGTTCGTCCATATAGATTAAATTAATCAACTATCAGATTTAACAGATTTTCGTAACATATAAAAATTGTTGTGTACAAATAACTCAACGTACCACATAAGAATCGTCAATCTCAAGACTCGACCCGCCGACTCGATATTACGGAGGTGCTCATAGGGGTAGGGTGTGCGTGCGTACGTTAAGGGATGAGTGTGTCCACGTGTATGTGAGCGTCTGTGTTGTAATGTGTTTTGCAAAAAAAAAATAGTTTGACACGTCTTTGGTTGTCCACGCATATCATATGTCTTTCTATTAAAACTAGCAAACTGCCCATGCGTTGCTACGGAACTAAGTGTTGAACACATTCTTTTGCAAAACATTTAAATTTTGTTTCATTGCCTGTAAATGATCAACTAAAATATACATTCTTAGATTTTTGAAATTAATTTTTTTTTGTTCCATATCTATCTAAATTAGTTTTTGATTAGCAAGGCACGTGTTTTGTGAAAAAAATACTCTATTTTTGCTGCTACGCGGCCATAGTCATTCTCAAAATTTGAATGTGAAGCTAAAAGACCTGCCAGATGCCATCAATTGCAAGGTGAAACTTTGCTAGCATCTCCCGTGCGTTGCAACGGGCTGGTTGTAATTGTTGATACACAATGAGAAGATGTTTTACCCAACAGGGCATGGATCCCGTTTGGGTCCGTTTGCTGACATTCCGGGATCGGTGGGGTTCCTGAGGCGCACGGAATGCCAGGCGCTCTATCAAATGATGTGCGCTTTAGTTTTTTTTCTTGCTGGTGTTTTGCCGTTCTTGATGCCATGTAATCTTCCTTGATTATATACGATTGATGCATCCAAAATGCATCTACTTTTCCAAGCACTTTGCTTCATAATTTGCTCCGGAATCTTCCCATATTTGAATAAAACTGCTGAATCTGACGCTGTTTTTAGCAAAGTCTCTTTTCTGGCTATTTTTGCAGGAAATAAAATCGGGAAAAATACCACGTCATTTTTATGGAAAAGGAGGACAACGTGCAAAGGATGGACACGAGGGAGTGCCGGAGGGCCAAAAGAGGGTGCCCCACGCGGCCCCTGTACCTGGCCGCGTGGGCCCACCCAAATGGGCCTCGGGCACCGCCTCGCCTTCGGTCTTCGACGTACCCCCTCATATATACAGAAAACGCTTGACCTAGGAGGAGAGAGCTTTCGCGAAACACACCGCCGCCGCCACCACGATCTTCGTTTCGGGGACAGATTGATCCAGGATTTCTCCTCCGGTGGAGGGATCCGGAGGCCGTCTTCACCGCCATCTTCACCGCCTTCATCTCCATCGACCATGAGCTCCCTCTCCATCACCATGTGTGAGTAGTCCGCTGTAGGCATGTGAGGTGGATGGGGATTGGATGAGATTGATCATGTAATGCTACCCGTTGTTCGAGATTTTAGGGTTTATCTTGAGGATACTTTTGTATTGTGTTGATGCACTTATGCTATGTTTAATGCTTGCTACTAGGGCCCGAGTGGCATGATTTCAGTACTGAACTTATATTGCCTCATCATATATTTGAGTTTGGTATTTATCTGCAAAGTGTATCACCTGCTATTATGTTGAACCTGCGAACCCTAAAAGTGACATATAGGGAAAACAAGGGGGAGATGTTTTAGTTTGAGGATTCTATGTGTTCATGAAGTGTTAATGCATTGTTCCGGTCTATTCGAAAGGGTAGACCTTAATTACCTGTAGTTCCAAGTTGGCCCCGGTGAAATGGGCAGGTAGGACAATAGATGTTGTGCAAATTCTCTTGGTTAGTACGCACAACTAATTATGGAACACATACCTACATATATCGGAGTTAGAGATAGTCCCATGGCTAGCTATATATTATATGATCAATCTTATTCATGCAACACCCCGCTGTCACCTCATGCCTACGTTTTAATCTCTGAGTTACACTTCACTTTTCCGGTGAAAACTGGGAAACACTTGTTTACTGCTGTTCTACTTGTTACTTGAATCATACTACTGCCATAACTACTTGCTGCAAGTTATTGATATACAGGTGTGGTTGAGAGTGACGCCTCAATTGCCAAAGTCTTATTGATATTCTTGTGTTCCCATCGTGTCGAACTATAAATTTGGGTAATACTTCCCAACGAAGATTTCAGCGATCCCCTACACTTGTGGGCATCAAGACATTTTCTGGCGCCGTTGCCGGGGAACCTAGCTTTATCGGTAAGACAACTTGTTATCATATTATTTGCTGCATTTGCTTGTTCCTAACCATGGGAAAGGAAAAGATTACTCCGAAGGAAGTGAGGCCTTCAACTACTCGCAGAGGTACGGATTTGCCAAGTAGGCCAAACTTTTCACCTAATGTTGCTTCTGCTGTTGCTCCTAAGAAAAAGGAAAGAGTTTTATCTAGTTCACCATTGTCTAAAATGTCTACTAGTAATGAAAATGATTTAATATGGTAGCATAGACAAAGAAGTGACACCTGAAATACCTGAAACATCTGAGATAACTGAAACACCTGAAAATCTGAATCTTCTATTATTGAAAATGTGGAATCTGAGTTAGAAGATAATGAATATTGTGATGATATGGAAACTTCTTCTGAGGAAGAGGATGCATTTGCTATGGCTTTTATGTGTTCGATTTTGATAAATTGGATAAACTTGATAGCTATAAAAATTCTCCTCTTGATATATTTCCTGTTACTGAGAAAATGAATGCTCCAGCTATTAAAATTAAAGATAAAGATTATGAGTTTAGTGTTGATCCTGAAATAATTGAAAAAGCTGAGAAGTATAAGTTTTATGGAGAGAGGATGAGTTTCCTTTTGAACACATTGCTGTTTGCATGACTTATCTGTGTTATTTGGTAAAGATGAAATCCAACGCTACTATTTCTTAAAGTTGTTTCCTTTTACTTTGGGAGGAAGTGCTAAAACTTGGTATAATCGTTTAGAACCTGGATGTATTACTAGCAAGGAAGAATGTTTGCAGTATTCTATAATAAATATTTCCCTGCTGATAAGATTCATGGTTAACTATTGAGATTAGCAACTTTTCACAGAAAGAGAAGGAGGATTTACCCCAAGCTTGGGGGAGGTATAGTAAGATGGTTAGGAAATGTCCTACCCATGGCTTCAAGAGTAATGAAATACTTGATATATTTTACAATGGACTAACCGAAAACACTAGAGGCTATCTTGATGGTATTGCAGGTAATGTTTTCAGGGAAAGGACCGTTGATGAAGCAACTGAGCTATTGGAACTATCTCAAGAAACTATGAAGACTGGAATATTGAAGAGATATTTCCGGAAAGAAAGGAGGTATGCTCAAATTAGACAAAGAGACAATGAAAGAAGCTTCAAGGCCATTAAAGAGAAGGGAATTAAAACCTCTCATCTCAAGGAATTATCTGAAATGGGTGTCAAACTTCCTGATGATCAACCATGTTTTCCAATTCAAGTCAATGCTATTAGCTCCATAAAGGTAATGAAAAGGTAACATCTCCTATTGAGTATCTTATATGAATGATTTTGCTTATCGTCACAATCCTGAGGAGCATAATATTAGAATGATGATTATGGAGAATTCTCACAAAATTAAATCTCTTCGTGAAAGTTTACATGCTAATGTGGGAGAGGTAAAAAGAATTGTTAAACATTGTGAGATGATGAATAATCAAGTTGAACAAATGATTTCTCTTCAAAATCAATTGTATGAAAGTCTTATTGTGAAGGAACAGGTTTGTGGAGTTAATACTAGGGGAGGTGCAAGTACTCAGGATCCTGACTATCCTGAAGACCATCCCAAGAGGAAAGAGCAAGAGCTCGAAAGAAGAAACTTTCTGCAGGCAAATCTCCCAATGAAAACCAGATAATGATGATTCTGAAGAACAAATAATGATACTTCTATTTCTGATGCTGAGACTGAAGATAATAATAATGAAGAAGAGAATCACCTCCACTGAAGAAGAACCACAAGAGGAAGAGAATGTTGAAGAACCTGAAGCTACTGAAAAGGAAGACCCTCAACCATCTACTGAGAAGAACAAGAAGAAGAACCATCCAAATCCACAGAAAGGTAAAGAAAGGGATCCATGGGTACAAAGACCCATACCATATCCTCAAGAGGTAAAAAAACTTTAGATGATGCTAGATTTGAGAAATTCTTTGAGTTGATTAAATCTTTGTGTTTACAAATTCCTCTTGTTGATGCTATTAAAATTCCTCCATATTCAAAATACATGAAAGATATTGTCACTAATAAAAGAAAGATTCCTACTGATGCAATTACTGCTATGCTTGCTGATTATTCCTTTAAAGGGAAAATGCCTGAAAAGCGTGGAGATCCTGGTATACCAACTATTCCTTGTCATATTAAAGAAACATGTGAAATATGCACTATGTGATTTAGGAGCTGGTGTAGTGTTATGCCTTTCTCTTTATATAAGAAACTTAACCTAAACAAATTGGTTCCAACTGAAGTTTCATTACAAATGGCTGATAAATCAACTGCTGTGCCTATTGGAATATGTGAGGATGATAATCTATCTATTATCCTTGGAAGACCCTTCTTAAACACTGCATGAGCTGTGATAAATTGTACTGAGAGTAAAGTGACATTTAATGTCAAAGGAAATGAGCATACCATTTACTTCCACAAGAAGAAAGTTGTTACAATGGTAAGCCAAAGTGTGAATTCCATTAAAAGAAACACTCTTATCGTTGGAAGCTTTGAAATTCCATTACCACCTCCTGAACCAAAATATGCTATCGTGATGGTTGGAACTATTCCAATCAAATATGAGGTGCCTTGAAATCTTTCTTTATCTTTATGAATAAAAGAATCATTTGTTATATCTTTTACATATTATTAATGAGACTTGATCAACCTCATTATTAATGTGAAAATGATACAAACTTGATTCCCACAAATTTACATTGCATTTTAATTCTATTTATTTAGAATTTTTAGAGTATATTACCTAGACATAATTATTTCAAAGTTCAGAAATTCCAGAATCTGTAGTTTGAAAAATTTTGTTCAAAAAATTTTCTCTAAAAATTCCAGAAAAATTAGGAGGTAAGTTATTATACCAGAGGAACTAACAGACAAATGGGGGACACCAGAGGGCCACCAGGGCCCAGAATAGGGTGTCCCACGCGGCCACTGTACCTGGCCGCGTGGGACCCAGTATTTTGGCCCACGGAGGGAGTTAGGTGAGGGGTCTGTGCTCATCTCCTTCCCTCGACAGAAAAACAGCTCCAGGTATTTTTCCCAAATTTTCCCGTGCTCCTTTCCTGCTATATCTCCAAGTTTAGGGCAGATTTTTCAAATCTGTTTGGTGGGATTGCTCATTGGTACGTGACTCCTCCACCCATCCAATTATTTTTTGTTCTTATACATCATGCATGAAGTATTTTGCTGCACTTGGTGTCACCTATTATGCTTGGGAAATCCATAGATTTAAGTTTTCTAGTTGATATTGATGTGGATATTGGGTTACGTAGCAGAATTTAAAATTTTCCGACGTACGTAACATCCAGGATCAACTATGTAGATACAGGAGAGGATAGTACTGTCGTTACCAACAACGAGTCACGGAAGAGTTGTCGGTGACGATGTCAATGTCGATGACGTTGTCGATGACAATGACGCCGACGTAGTTGATGAAGCTTGATGAAGATTCCCACGGTCAAGCCTGACGGTGAGAATATCGCCGATTCCTCGTATGTCTTCTTGATCCAAAACGAGTGAGGGTCAAACGACTATGTCGCGTCACCCCTCTGAGAGCTCGCACACGTACGTCCGTCAAGATCCGGCAGCGCTTCGCCGTGCCAGGATTAAGTGCTGCTGGTATGCGTATGGTGGAGAGAGCCCCAACACATGGGAGAGAGGGAGAGAGATTAGATCTAGACCTTGGGAGCCTCCGAGGAGAAATCTCAAGTCTATTGTGTGTCTCCAATAGAGGTCGGGGTGTGGTTTATATAGTAGCTCCAAGGGGTAGGGTTGTTTGGAAAGGGGAAAGATTTCCTAGTCCAACTCCACTTGGACAAGGGGAAACTTTCCCCTTGCCCAATTCGGCTAGGGAAGGTGGAGTTGGGGTGGGGGTGGAACCCCAACTCCCCTCCCCCACCGCCTCTCCCTTGGCCGCCGCCCCTGGTGGGGCCCGCCTGGCCACCGACCTGCGGGTGGGGCCCGCCTTGGCCGCCGACTCAGACGGGTGGGGCCCGCCCTGGCCGGCCACGTTTCGGCCTCCCGCCGCCGCTCGCCCCCGCATGGGCCGAAGCCCATTTGGGTCTAGCCGGCCGACTCGGCCCACCACCTTGCGGTGATGCGGCTGCCATGTGGGCCCATGTGGCCCATGTGGCAGCCACCTTTATTGGCCTTTATAATTTCCAATTAATTAATAAATAAATATTTAATCAATAAATATTTTGTCTAATTAATTCCCAGAATTAATTAGTTATCATACAAACATATTTATATGATCCGAGACACCTAGTGTCTGCCGATAGAATATACTTGGACAATTATTTCCCTTCTTATAAACCTTCCTTTCTTTATGATATAATTCTTCGAATGTAATTCTATCACGCCGGGAACCATCCCAGATGATACAACCTCTCTACTTCGAACCACTACGAATACAGCAGACCTTGACGCCTTAAGTGTGTGACCCCTACAGGTTCGATAACGTGTAACTATAATTGGAAATGCTTATCCAATCACTTGCCAGTGTCAGAACCTAGACGTTCTGTATAGCTACTACCGTTATGCGAAGACACTCTTTTGAACCTGCTTGATTAACATGTTTATCCTATCACCTTCATGATACTCATCAAGTACCCAAGGCGAGATATATGACATTACCGTAAATGATAACTTTCATTTACTATGTCACCTTATCCTTGTTATCGGTACGATGCCTTTACTCTTTTACTCATGTTCAAGTATCCCATGATATTTGCATATCACTACCTTGTCTGCGCAGACTTGTCAATGGACACTTTTACACTAGAGCGGATCCTGGTTGTATCTCTCTAATATTTAAGAGGTGTGATTCCCAGTCTTGAACTACTATGGTTATAATATACCTTTGAGGTTACCCAATCATAGCCTTTTTGATTACCTGTTACGGCCGTAATGATTGACTATGTCAAAGCTTCCTCTCGATATACATAACCATACATTCTCGTGGTCTAAAGAATAAGCAAGCAATCAATCCTAGACTATACTATTTATACGAAACTTGATCTCGTAGTATATCATATATTTGGGTCTTCCCAGTCATATTGTTAACTTAACAATATGCTCCCATTAATAATGACAAGAGCACTTGTCCATGGCTGGAAAACTTCGCCATCCAGTATTAACGAGTTCGTCCAAGAGACAGGACAAAGGGTAAATGGGTTTGATTATATCCTTACACGTGCGTATGTGTTTCCCTATAAATCTCACATTTATAGACCATAGCAGTTATAGCATAAAGATATAATACATTAATCATGAAACAGATATATTTATGTCTCTTAGGGCATATATCCAACAATGGAGACTAGTTATGGATGGCTCAATGTTGCTTTAGAGTGTTGCATCTTGATTTTTGATGAATATTGTTTATGGGCAGCAAGGTACCATGTTCAACAAGGGCAAGGCATTGATAGGGATGAGCTCGATACCAAGAAGAAGCGCATGCAAAGTCTCCCTCAACCTTGATGACCAACATCTTTGGGAGGATTCCGCATACTTTGTGGGAGAGAAGTTGAAGATACACGTAACAAGATGGCAAGATCCCCATGTTCTTGAACAGTGGGGAATTCAAGAGGACTTCAACATCTTCGCTGCTGCAACTGGCCTACTTCGGTTTACTCAAAACCCACAAGATACATACGAGGAACTCTCGCGAGAATTCCTCTCTACATTCAGATTGAGGGTCCTGAGCTCCACAGACATAGTAAGAAAAGTAAGGTACCCCCTCCTACCTTTGTTTGCAAATTCACTATGAGAGGGGAGCGTCTCATTATGTCTCTAGAGGAATTTTGCAATGCCATTGGTGTGGCAACCACGTGGAGTTGGGATGAAACGGTGCTGATTCTAAGCCTGAGCTTGTTGCGTTTTGGCACTCTATCACTGTTAGCTCTCATAATAGGTTGAATAGGGGAAAATTTACTCATATACAACACCCAAGTTTGAGGTACTTTGCGTTGTTTCTCGCAAGAGGATTTCTTGCTAGGGACAACAATTCTGCTTGCACTTGACCGATTGTTTATCTACTAAAATGTGCAAAAGAAAACACACCGTGTGGGTACAACTTGGGAGTTATTCTTGCTAGATCATTGCACACCGCTGTGAGTAGGAATATCACCGATGAAACCCCTATTTATGCTGGTGCTATTGCTACGTTAGTGTATAAGTACATTAAAAAATGACAGAGGTTATGATGATAACATGGGTACTCGTGTGGGAGGTCAATTTACTTGATTTTACTTTGACTACTCGCATGGAGATAAGTGTGAAGTATGAGGAGGATTATTTGTATACATATTTGAGCATAATGGGCAGCGAGTGCCATTAGGCTCCCCTGTACTGACCTTTTGACAGAGTACCGGAAAGTGGAAGGTAGAGGAGGTGCCGCCACAAGAGGAGCCACAAGCTCCAGAGGTACAAGGCTACCAACCTCAAGAGATGCCACCATACCTAGGAATGCAAGGATACCCACATGGCTACTACCCTGGAAGTGGAAGCGGCGGATACGGCCACTATCCAGGATACTAGCTTGATCGCAAGCTTGGGGGAGTGCTTCTCTTCCTCTCCATTCATTGTTTTATATCACTGTTGCATTGTTATGTTTAGTTTCTTATTCTGAAAATCACAAAACACAAAAAGATTTCATTTGTTTCTTTTGGTTATTTTCTTCTGGTCATTTGTCTTATGCATCTACAAACCAAAAAGAACAAAAATATTTTCGTTTTCTTGAAACAAACGCAAAAAACAAAAGTGCTGAAATTACTGAAATCTGCTCACTGTTTCATTTTTCATTTATTCCCTGTAACTCCGATTGAGCTAAAAGTTTAACCACTGCTGAAACATATCGTGACCCACACACCTGTAATTTATGAGATTTTTCTGAGGTGTCTAGGTAGGGTAAAAACAGTACTGTGTGCAGTGACATTTTATGGCAGATTTGAGTTTTTATTGCGCAGTTCAAGTTGGAGAGGAGAACAACGATGATAAGTTGATGTGCATGAAGTGGATGAAAGGTATGACACCTTTGCTCTGCTTATGTAGACTTTTTAATAACAGCAAGTGAACACATCATGGTTTCTTTAACATCTAGGGAAGTGGTAGCAAATGTTTATCTTCTCCATGTTCTAGTATGTTATATGATGCTGCAAGTGAGATATTATTTAGTGACAATACTTGGCTGTGTGTTGAATAATTGTGGCTCTAAACAAAGGTCTACGCATCCCATTGTGCTTGCTAAACTTGCCAACCAAAAAGAGTAAAAGCTTTTCAAATGTTAAACATGAAGTCATATGCTTGACAGGCTTAGTGGTTGGGAACTAGCTGAAATGTGCTGACACATGGAAAGCTTTCAACATTGCACTAAATTATATTTAGTTGATATCATGCACTTTGGTCTATGGATTACTATCATTGTGAAATAAAGGAGGAAACTTAGTAAGTTTGATGAGTGAGAATAATTGGCTAGAGAGACGCCTGGGCCGCCAACCTAAGCCATGCATCATTCATGGTGGAAATTTGCAGCGCACCATAGTGAACATTTTATGACGCACATCATAATAAAAAGCTACACAAATAGTAAATAAAAGAGTGCTGAGATTGTTCATTGTTTGTTTGTCTTGTTGTTGGGACATGGGCTTATCCAGGTCCTGGGACAAGAGGTACCCCAGTTGACGCTCTTGATGACGCTTTTATTACTTGCAATGACTGAAAAATTCGAATTTGCTTAGTGGCCCGAGTTGAGTAGTCATGGTGTAGGTACTCGTATTCATGGGGCATGAGGTTTTCGACCATGAGTTGGTCAAGCATATGAGTCATAATAGGGAACGCAAAATGGTTTGTTAAAAATGAGAGCAATGTTGTAAGCACAATGATTTCACTAGTCAACAAAAGAAGGAATCAAAAGATCTAAAAATCTTGACATGATTCAATCAATAGCGATGCAAAAAACCTTTGTTTATTTCTACAGTTGAGCAAACTCATTCAAGTATTGACATTACATGTTATTTCCCTTGCAGCAAATATAAATGCTTTAACATTGATTAGATATACCTTTGCTAGCATCTTGATTATTTGTTACTGAAGTTATGAATTGAATGCTGATGCGTGTAATGTCACACGTCCGTTGGGAACCCAAGAGGAAGGTATGATGAGTGCAGCAGCAAGTTTTCCCTCAGTATGAAACCAAGGTTATCGAACAGTAGGAAGTCGACGTTGCTTCGAAGGTGTTGGTGAAGGAGTGTAGTGCGGCGCAACACCAGGGATTCCGGTGCCAACGTGGAACCTGCACAACACAATCAAACTACTTTGTACCAACGAAACAGTGAGGTTGTCAATCTCACCGGCTTGCTGAAAACAAAGGATTAGGCGTATAGTGTGGAAAATGATGTTTGCTTGCAGAGAATGTAAAAGAACAATGATTGCAGTAGGTTGTATTTCAGATGTAAAAGAATGGACCGGGGTCCACAGTTCACTAGTGGTGTCTCTCCATAATAAAATACTAACATGCTGGGTAAACAAATTACAACTGGGCAATTGACAAAATAGAGAGGTGCATAACAATGCATAGACATGTCGTGATGATCACTATGAGATTTACTTGGGCATTACGACAAAGTACACAGACCGCTATCCAGCATGCATCTGTGCCTAAATAGTCCACCTTCAGGTTAGCATCCGCACCCCTTCCAGTATTAAGTTGCAAGCAACAGACAATTGCATTAAGTATGGTGCATAATGTAAACAACACTAATATCCTTAGACAAAGCATTGTTGTTTTACCCCTAGTAGCAACAACACATCCACAACCTTAGAACTTTCTGTCACTGTCCAGATTAAATGGAGGCATGAACTACTATCTAGCATAAATACTCCCTCTTAGAGTTACAAGCATAAACGTGGCCAGAGCCTACACTAATAACGGAGAGCATGCAAGATCATAAACAACACATATATGATAGATCAATAATCAACTTGACATAGTATTCAATATTCATCGGATCCCAACAAACACAACATGTAGCATTACAATAATATAATCTTGATCATGATAGGCAGCTCACAAGATCTAAACATGATGGCACAAAAGGAGAAGACAACCATCTAGCTATTGTATGGACCCGTAGTCCAGAGATGAACTACTCACGCATCACTCCGGAGGCAGGCATGGCGATGTAGAGCCTTCGGTGATGATAACCCTCTCCGGCAGGGTGCCGGAGGAGAACTTTAGAACCCCTGAGTTAGGGTTGACGGCGGCGGTGGCAGCGGATGTTTTCTGGAATAATGGCTCGGTGTTTTAGGGTTTTCGCGTCTGGGGAATAAATAGGCGAAGGGGCGATGTCGGTGGAGGCACGAGGCGTGCTCCCCACGTGGCGGCGTGGCAGGGGGCCCACCCGCGCCACGGTGTGGGGACGGCGCCTCGTCGCCTCCCTTCGTCTCTCCTTCGGACTTCTGGAACGTGTCAAGAAAAATAGGACTTTGGCAATTTGTTTCGTCCGATTCCGAGGATATTTGCAGAACAGCTTTTCTGAAACCAAAAACAGCAGAAAACAGGAACTGGCATTGTGGCATCTTGTTAATAGGTTAGTCCCAGAAAATACATAAAAATGCTATGAAGTGTGAATAAAACATGTAGCTATTGGTATAAAACTAGCATGGAACATAAGAAATTATAGATACGTTGGTGACGTATCAAGCATCCCCAAGCTTAGTTCTACTCGTCCTCGAGTAGGTAAAATGATAACAACAAATAATTTCTGAAGTGACATGCTACCAACATAATCTTGATCAATAATATTGTAAAGCATATGAGCTGAGATCAAATCATTCAAAGCAAAAGTCTTTAATTGATATAAGAGACAACAAAACAAGTTAGTTAAACAAGCTAAAAGTTTTCATGAATGATTGCTTTAAAGACATGAAACCGTACAAGGTTCATTAAAGATGTGTTAAGTATCCAATGTAGGTGTTCTATCCTTCAAATCCAAGCATCAAGCAATTTTTCATAACAAAGGAGGATTCAGCCAAGTAAAAATAAACATGAACATCATGAATCAACTGTTTCGAAGTCTACTCAACGGTGAGCGTAAGCATTTGGTATTGGCACCAGGATGTTATGGCTAAAAGAACATTAATGGGGGTTTGGAAGGCCAAAGGAAGAAAGTCTCATAAAGCTATAAGTGATCATTAGACAAGAGGAAGTCTTATAATCGAAGCTATGTAAGGAGTAGTGATTGCCATGCAACGGATGCACATAGAGCTATATGAGTATGAAAGCTCTCCAATGGAACTAGTGGGGGTGCATCCAACTTGGTTGCTCATGAAGACCTAGAGCATTTTTGAGGAAGCTCATCATTGGAATATACAACCCAAATTCTATAGTGTAAATTCCCACATAGTTATACTAGTAAAACATGAAAACTCTCTCACATGGAGTATAGGTGCTAAACATGACACAAATGATGACTCTGAATACTGCAGGTGCTGAAACATGAGCACAACTGTGGATAAAGGATAGTAATGTTGCCCCCTTTTTTCTTTATTCTTTTTTTTCTTTTTTTCTTTTTTATTTTTTTCTTTTTTCTTTTTCTCTTTTCGATGGCCTCCATGGCTCTTTTCACTTTAGGGGCAACACTCTAATATGACAACACACTTTTTGGTACAAATAACTCACAACGAACTAATCAACGAATTAGTTTTTGATTAGCAAGGCACGTGTTTTGTGGAAAAAAATACTCAATTTTTGCTGCTACGCGGCCATAGTCATTCTCAAAATTTGAATGTGAAGCTAAAAGACCTGCCAGATGCCATCAATTGCAAGGTGAAACTTTGCTAGCATCTCCCGTGCGTTGCAACGGGTTGGTTGTAATTGTTGATACACAATGAGAAGACGTTTTACCCAACAGGGCATGGATCCCGTTTGGGTCCGTTTGCTGACATTCCGATAATTCATTCCGGGATCGGTGGGGTTCCTGAGGCGCACGGAATGCCAGGCGCTCTATCAAATGATGTGCGCTTTAGTTTTTTTTCTTGCTGGTGTATTGCCATTCTTGATGCCATGTAATCTTGCTTGATTATACGATTGATGCTTCCAAAATGCATCTACTTTTCCAAGCACTTTGCTTCATAATTTGCTCCGGAATCTTCCCATATTTGAATAAAACTGCTGAATCTGACGCTGTTTTTAGCAAAGTCTCTTTTCTGGCCATTTTTGCAGGAAATAAAATCGAGGAAAAATACCACGTCATTTTCTATGGAAAAGGAGGACAACGTGCAAAGGATGGACACGAGGGAGTGCCGGAGGGCCAAAATGGGGTGCCCACGCGGCCCTGTACCTGGCCGCGTGGGCCCACCCAAAATGGGCCTCGGGCACCGCTTCGCCTTCGGTCTTCGACGTACCCCCTCATATATACAGAAAAATGCTTGACCTAGGAGGAGGAGAGCTTTCGCGAAACACACCGCCACCGCCACCACGTTCTTCGTTTCGGGGACAGATTGATCCAGGATTTCTCCTCGGTGGAGGGATCGGAGGCCGTCTTCACCGCCTTCATCTCCATCGACCATGAGCTCCTCTCCATCACCATGTGTGAGTAGTCCGCTGTAGGCATGTGAGGTGGATGGGGATTGGATGAGATTGATCATATAATGCCACCGTTGTTCGAGATTTTAGGGGTTTATCTTGAGGATACTTTTGTATTGTGTTGATGCACTTATGCTATGTTTAATGCTTGCTACTAGGTCCCGAGTGGCATAATTTCAGTACTGAACTTATATTGCCTCATCATATATTTCAGTTTAGTATTTATCTGCAAAGTGTATCACCCGCTATTATGTTGAACCTGCGAACCCTAAAAGTGACATATAGGGAAAATAAGGGGGAGATATTTTAGTTTGAGGATTCTATGTGTTCATGAAGTGTTAATGCATTGTTCCGGTCTATTCGAAAGGGTAGACCTTAATTACCTGTAGTTCAAAGTTGGCCCGGTGAAATGGGCAGGTAGGACAATAGATGTTGTGCAAATTCTCTTGGTTAGTACGCACAACTAATTATGGAACACATACCTACATATATCGGAGTTAGAGATACGTCCATGGCTAGCTATATACTATTATATGATCAATCTTATTCATGCAACACCCCGCTGTCACCTCATGCCTACGTTTTAATCCTCTGAGTTGCACATTCACTTTTCCAGTGAAAACTGGGAAACACTTGTTTACTGCTGCTGTTCTACTTGTTACTTGAATCATACTACTGCCATATGCAAGTTCATTGATATACAGGTGTGGTTGAGAGTGACGTCTCAATTGTCAAAGTCTTATTGATATTCTTGTGTTCCCATTGTGTCGAACTATAAATTTGGGTAATACTTCCCAACGAAGATTTCAGCGATCCCTACACTTGTGGGCATCAATCGATGGGACACAAAAACATTCATATAATTAACTCATAAATACCCAGAAGCAGCTGAAATTTTGGCATTTAAAAAACAGCCCCATAAAATCAGAACCATTCACGAAACGACATCCCATATTTTCTGTAAAATAAACTTGGATGAACATGGGATTTGGACAGAAAAATATTAGTACAAGATAATTGACATAACTTTTCATTCAAACGGTGAAGAAAAACCATGGGATCTGGATCGGAGCGATCGGGGACACAAAGCAATTCAAACTGTGAGGCAAAACCAGATCGAAGAAAAAAAGAGAGCAAATGATCGGAAGAAAACGCGGACGAACTCTTGCATGCGTCCGCCCCTTATTCTCCTCTCTCATCTAGCATGCGGCCTGCGATCACCGCCTCATGGACGCACTGGACGGCCAAATCCTCTTCTCGCATGCCGGCCTGTGGCCCACCCGACCACCATCCACGCTCGGAGACGGCAGGATGACTCAAGATTCCGGCGGTGGATGAATGGATTTGGCTAGATCCCGGGCGGCCCGAATCGAATCAACATGGAAAGCACCGCCACGTCGCCTCCATCATGCAGCGCCGCCCGAGCACCTCCTCCACCCCTGGAGCATCCCCTCGGTGGGGAGCGGAGGCAGCGGAAGGGGATTTTCGATGAAACCGTTACTTTGACTTAGCGGTGGCATAAGGGGTAATATATTTTAATTCGGCAAGGGTAAAATTGGCAATGTAAAAAACGCACCAACACCTTCTCAAACAATCTTATATTTACTAATTGGAGGCACCATACGTGGCTCCACATTAATCCTGGAGGTTAGATGATTTCATCCATCCGATTAGATTAATCATGCATTGACAGCCGTTGAATAACCTCGGTTCGATCTCTTCCACCCGCGTGAGAACGACTAGATCCTCCGATCTCCTTACGCAATATAGTCCAAGGTCATGGGCTCGAATCCAGAAAAATCATTAATTTGATGTAAAAAATATGTAAAAACGGAAAAAAGGATACTGCATCTAATCTCACCTCCTGCCTCGAGTTGATTTGCCGCTGCAAGCTGCAAGGCCGTAATCGGTAATCCATCTACTCCAGTCTTGCCGTGGTCATCCGCATCCGCGCACGGCATCAGCGGCCTCAACATCTGTCAGTGCTTGGATATCGGCCGTGGACTTGAATGATTTTGGATCTCAAAGTTGTGTGACGTAGATCCAAGGGAAGGATTACTGTGCTGCAACGGAAGAATTGCATCGAGCCCTGCAAGCGCGGCCAGATGCCGACCATGCATGTGCCTAGCATCAACATACAGGTTAAATTTGCCGTGGTTCCTTAGCTGCAATACTCCTTCCAGCCCGACAAAATTATTGTTTTCTACATGCCCTTCACTCTGCACTACTACAATCATCCTTCCCTTCCTGACCTGATCGCCGTATATTTGAGGTCATATTCAAAGAATATGTGTACGCTATGGTTGTTTCTTCTGGCTGATTATTGAGATCTATAGTAGTAAAGGGATAAAATGATATAGAAAATCTAACAATGTATCATGTGAAGCAACGCTAAAGCTCCTGAATTAATTTATGATACAGTACATTACATATTATAGTCTCTAAGTAATTGTAGGTTTTGGTGTGCGTTTTTTCTACAAGATGCTATCTGCAATTTCTTATCATTTTGCAAGAAAATCTTATAGATTATTTTGTACTCATTAAGTGACAGTAGCTTTTGTTGTCTGCAGTTTTTCATTTCCTGAAGATGTTGTATGCAAATCTGTATTTCTGCAAGTGATTCTCCTCAATTATCACACTGAAAGGTTAGTAATTCGAGTTTAATTTGTAATATTATTTTTCCTGTATGGACCATATGACTCATATGTGTTTAGATATAAACCGAATATTATCAATTTAGGACTTACAAGTTCAACCCTTTTGAGCTTTCTATCTCCCCATCTTGGAATGCTTCAAGAGGGAGACTAAAACAACTCTGCGTCGGATGGGGCTATTGACTAACTTGATGTCAAGTATCAATGGCTGAAGACGCGTACGTATTAGAGGTGTTATCGATAGCAGTAATCAGTTTGTGTGAAGATAAATAGAGCAATGTTCTTGGTCTCTCATTGATGTAAATGAAAGAATCTCTGCATATTTATGTCACGGTTTGCACTGGGAGTTATTTCTTTGGATATCCAAAGACTGACTGCCAGTTCTTCTATATTAGAATGGAGAGCTGCCATGTGAAATCTTCTTAGTGTACATTCATCTTTTGTTTAAATCTTGCCTTAGGTTAAGTTGACCACATTATATTTCGGTGCTGCATGTCATTTCCCATTGAACATACTGGCTACAAAAAGGCTAAAGCCACTTTAATTTATTCACTTAGAATGTTTTCTGTAGGACTGTACTCCTTAAAATATTCTAAGTAGGTTTGATTCGTAGAATCAGTTGGTGGATGTCACAAACAAGTAAAAAAGACCAACAAGGGATTTGATAAGATTTTATCATTATCGTTAATACAACGCTCATGTATATAGAAATACTACATTCTATAACTAAGGTTCCAGTAGTCTTCTAGCGAATGACCGACGAAATGGAGCTCTGGGCCAAACGGTCACACTACCAGCTGGAACAGCTGCGGGAATGGGCTAAAAATTGTAAGGGTTAGAACCCATATTTTTTGTGGCTTATAATGCAAAATCGAAAAGGCAGAAATAAGCCGAACCGAACAGGGCCTTGGTCTCATGCGTGTGGCTTTCTTTTGTGTCATCTTTTTCGTTCTCTTTTCCTAGCCAGGCTGTAAATTTGTATATGTGCCTAATCAATAATCAAAGAAGATCTAAGATAGGCAATCCTCAGAGATTTTCCTTAGAAACTCATGCTGCACGAGATTAGTTTAATTAGTAGGGATCTAACATTTTATGAGTTGATCGTGGCGATATGATTTAATGCTTAAAAAGATTTCAGAGCGCATACACGTGCATTTAATATTTAATCTTTTTGAAGAGTAGCTGAGACATACATGAACATTTTCAAATTATGGCACTTGCATGGATAAGAAAACGTTTAAATACAAAACTTAGAACCACGATCCAAATTAGAAGTTATATAACATTAATTTTTTAAATTTAAATATTAGAAAAATAGCCGTGCGGATGCACGGGTCAACGATTAGTTTCTTCTATCTAAACTATAATGTCCCTTAACGACCGTACGTACGTAACGTACGTCGTCGCTACAACGCTCGATCGGATCGGCCCACTAAACAGGCCGTACGCTGCGTGCGCGGAAGGATGGCAATTTTACCCACGGGTACGGGTACCCGCGGGTACCGTACCCGCATGGGTAGGGTATGGGAACAATTTTATACCCATGGGTAGTACCCGTACCCTACCCATTAAGTCGCGGGTAGGGCACGGGTACAACCTCGTACCCGTGGGTATACCCATACCCTGCCCGTTTATGTACCTTACTCGTAGAGGTCCAACATTTATTCTCGCGAGTTTGTGAATTTATGATAAAGTTGACATCAATTGTCAAATTTTAGTTGATATAATTGTCATGTACTCAAATATATGTTATTTAGTTGAGATAAATGTTTTTCTTTTATCAATATGTTATCGTTGAATCTAAAACTAGGTATAACATGTATACAATTTGATCTACTGTTGGGTACCCGTCGGGTATGGGTACGGGTAAAGTTTCATACCCGTGGGTACGGGTATGGGTAGAGTTTTGTACCATTGACTACATGGGTATGGATATGGTATTGCTCTACCCGCCCCATACCCTACCCATTGCCATCCTTACGTGCGCCTGTGTTCGCGTTGCTATACCAAAACCCAAGGCCAAACCAAGGCCGAACACAATCTCGGCCCAGACCATAAGTTACTATATGTAAGTCCGATCGATAACAACCGCGATTCCTATATGCCGCCCGCGAGCGCCCCTGAACTTCAGCGCCGCCTGAAGAGTCTCGGTCGAGCAGAGTTACTGGGCCGGCCCAGTAGGGGCTCCTCAACTGCTAAAAATCAAGATAATAGTGCTCCAGCGGAGATTCGAACCCAACACCTGCTCGTGCGCGTACGAGGTACAGAACCAGTAGGCTACACTGACGTTAACGTTAATATATCATTATTCTCCCTTTTATTTGTTTCCAGTTTTGAGTTCCCGGGTTTCTTTTTCTCTTTCATTTTAGTTTTTCGTTTTTATTCTTTCTTTTTTCTGTTTTCTTTTCCTGTTTCGTTTTTATTTTCCGTTTTATTTTTCTGTTTCTTTTCCCGTTTTGTTTTTCTGTTTCACTTTCTTATTTTTCCTTTTATGTTTTAATTTTTGCTTATTTTGAAAATGGTTCATATTTTAGAAAATAATTATTTTTAAAAAATGGTTCTGATTTTTCGAAAATGGTTGCTTTTTTAAAATGGGTTCGAACCAAAAAATGGTTTCTTTTTTAGAATATGGTTCTGAACCAAAAAAAATGGTTCTGAATAAAAAATGGTTCCGATTTTTCAAAAATAGTTCCGAACCGAAAAAATGGTTCTGGTTATTGAAAATGGTTCCGAACCGAAAAAATGGTTTCGATTTTTTAAAATGATTCCGAACCGAAAAATGGTTCCGATTTTTGAAAATGGTTCTGATTTTTCGAAAACGGTTTCGAACAAAAAAAAATGGTTCCGATTTTTGAAAATGGTTCCGAGCCGAAAAAATGGTTCCGATTTTTTGAAAATGGTTCCGATTTTTGAAAATGGTTACGATTTTTCGAAAATGGTTCCAAATTTGGAAATTGTTCATTTTTTAAATGGATCCATTTTGAAAATGGTTCCAAATTTAAAAATGGTTCCAAATTAAAAATGGTTCCAAATAAAAAAATGGTTCCAAATTTGAAAATTGTTCATTTTTAAAAATGGTTCCATTTTGAAATGGTTCCGAATTAAAAATGGTTCCAATTTTGAAAATTGTTCATTTTTTAAAATGGTTCCATTTTTTGAAAATGGTTCCAAATCTACAAATGGTTCCATTTTGAAAATGGTTCCAAATTTAAAATGGTTAGAAATTTGAAAATGGTTCATTTTTTAAAATGGTTCCATTTTTAAAATGGTTCCAAATTAAAAAATGGTTCCATTTTCGAAAATGATTCCGAATTTAAAATGGTTCCAATTTTTAAAATTGCTCATTTTAAAAATGGTTCCGAATTTAAAATGGTTCCAAATTAAAAATGGTTCAAAATTTAAAATGGTTCCAAATTTTAAAAAATGGTTCAAAATTAAAAAATGGTTCTCCAAATCTACAAATGGTTTCAAATTTGAAAATTGTTCATTTTCGAAAATGGTTCCAAATTTAATTTGTTCCATTTTGAAAATGGTTCCAAAATTTAAAATGGTTCCAAATTTAAAATGGTTCCGTTTTGAAAATGGTTCCAAATTTTAAAATGGTTTCAAATCTAAAAATGGTTCCAAATTTAAAATGGTTCCAAATTTAAAAATGGTTCCATTTTTGAAAATGGTTCCAAATTTAAAAATGATTCCAAATTTAGAATGGTTCCAAATTTAAAAAATGGTTCTAAATTTAAAAATGGTTCTGAATTTAAATATGGCTCCATATTTAAAATGGTTCGAAAACAGGAAAGAAATATTAATAGTCTGTCACAAAAGTAAACGTATTTAAAAGGTTATGCAACAGTTATGACTTATGACAGAAGCATTGCATGGAATAGTTGGCTAGTGATGTGTTCGTCCATGTAGATTCGCTAGGAGATTGCAAGTTCGATTCTCCGTCTCACAGAATTTTTGTCGCGCTCGACGGTTTTTTACTCGCGCGGGAATATGGGCCGGCCCAATTAAAAACCGTCGAGCGCGACCAAAAATTCTGCGAGACGGAGAATCGAACTTGCAATCTCCTAGCGAATCTACATGGACGAACACAGCACTAGCCAACTATTCCATGCAATGCTTCTGTCATAAGTCATAACTGTTCCATAACCTTTTAAATACGTTTACTTTTGTGACAGACTATTAATATTTTTTTCCTGTTTTCGAACCATTTTAAATATGGAGCCATATTTAAATTCAGAACCATTTTTAAATTTAGAACCATTTTTTAAATTTGGAACCATTCTAAATTTGGAATCATTTTTAAATTTGGAACCATTTTCAAAAATGGAACCATTTTTAAATTTGGAACCATTTTAAATTTGGAACCATTTTTAGATTTGAAACCATTTTAAAATTTGGAACCATTTTCAAAACGGAACCATTTTAAATTTGGAACCATTTTCAAAATGGAACAAATTTAAATTTGGAACCATTTTCGAAAATGAACAATTTTCAAATTTGAAACCATTTGTAGATTTGGAGAACCATTTTTTAATTTTGAACCATTTTTAAAAATTTGGAACCATTTTAAATTTTGAACCATTTTTAATTTGGAACCATTTTAAATTCGGAACCATTTTTAAAATGAGCAATTTTAAAAATTGGAACCATTTTAAATTCGGAATCATTTTCGAAAATGGAACCATTTTTTAATTTGGAACCATTTTAAAAATGGAACCATTTTTAAAAACGAACCATTTTCAAATTTCTAACCATTTTAAATTCGGAACCATTTTCAAAATGGAACCATTTGTAGATTTGGAACCATTTTCAAAAAATGGAACCATTTTAAAAAATGAACAATTTCAAAATTGGAACCATTTTTAATTCGGAACCATTTTCAAAATGGAACCATTTTTAAAAATGAACAATTTTCAACTTTGGAACCATTTTTTTATTTGGAATCATTTTTAATTTGGAGCCATTTTTAAATTTGGAACCATTTTCAAAATGGATCCATTTAAAAAATGAACAATTTTCAAATTTGAAACTATTTTCAAAAAATCGTAACCATTTTCAAAAATCGGAACCATTTTCGAAAAATCGGAACCATTTTTTCGGCTCGGAACCATTTTCAAAATCGGAACCATTTTTTTTGGTTCGAAACCGTTTTCAAAAAATCAGAACCATTTTCAAAAATCGGAACAATTTTTTGGTTAGGAATCATTTTAAAAAATCGAAACCATTTTTTCGGTTCGGAACCATTTTCAATACCCAGAACCATTTTTTCGGTTCGGAACTATTTTTGAAAAATCGAAACCATTTTTTATTCAGAACCATTTTTTTTGTTCGGAACCATATTCTAAAAAATAAACCATTTTTCGGTTCGGAACCATTTAAAAAAGCAACCATTTTCGAAAAATCAGAACCATTTTTTAAAAATAATTATTTTTCAAAATATGAACCATTTTCAAAATAAGCAAAAATTAAAACATAAAAGGAAAAATAAGAAAGTGAAACAGAAAAACAAAACGGAAAAGAAACAGAAAAATAAAACGGAAAATAAAAACGAAACAGGAAAAGAAAACAGAAAAAAGAAAGAATAAAAACGGAAAACTAAAATGAAAGAGAAAAAGAAACCCGGGAACTCAAAACTGGAAACAAATAAAAGCGAGAATAATGATATATTAACGTAAACGTCAGTGTAGCCTACTGGTTCTGTACCTCGTACGCGCACGAGTAGGTGTTGGGTTCGAATCTCCGCTGGAGCACTATTATCTTGATTTTTAGCAGTTGAGGAGCCCCAACTGGGCCGGCCCAGTAACTCTGCTCGACCGAGACTCTTCAGGCGGCACTCGCGGGCGGCATATAGGAATCGCGCGATAACAACTCCAGAGGTCACGAACAAGCAAACACGAAACGGGTAATTTCTTACCGGTCACGTACGAGAGACAGGAGAGAGGAGGCGATCGTGGCGGCGGCCTAGGGTTTCAACCCTAGCGGACGCCGCCGGTGTTATCTGCAGCTTCTTCGTCGCCGCCGGCAAGGATTCGACGGGTCCTCGCCTCCTCTAGGTGCCGTTCTGGCACTAGAAGGGGTGGGGACCTCGGACCTGCGCACAGCGCTTTTCGAAGGTCCTTAATGGTAGAGTTTGGTTTTGGTCGTCATCTTGTTCGTTAATGGAGATAGTATCATCTGCAATAAGTGATCTTCCACGCTTCGTTCGACGGCGAGATATCCTTCCCGACGTCAATGGTGGCTTTGGAAGATTAAGTTTGTCTAGGTATGGTTCTTCAGATCTTGCTTCGTCAGATCAATCTTGGATTGTTTCTCATGGTTGTCGCGAGGAGGTTTGTCCTCGCAATATCTATCCCGGCTACTACGTCTTCGGCAATGGTGATTCGTTCTCTCGGCTCCCAACGATGTCGACAAAGTGGTTCGGTTATTTGTCCCTGGAATATCAGTGGTGGTACTCTTGCCGATGTTGCTTGATTAATTTAATGGCTGCGTGCGTGCACAAAGACTTGGCATTGCGGCTCAAAATTAAAAAGGGAGAACCTTCGGTGGTATTCACAGGTCTGTGGTTTGGTGGTGTTGGCGTTGTTCTACGGCTGCCTTCAGAAAAGTACAAGATTGTGTCATGGATGAAGAAAGAGCTTGAAGATCTCATAGATTTGCTAGTCTCTTTTAGTTTTATTTTTTGTAATCGATGTAATCGTGTACTCTTTGCTGGTTTAATATACGTGGAAAAATTCAAAAAAAAAAACTCCAGAGGTCACGATTCGTACGTCGGGCGACGTTCCGTGTGTGTCGAGTGGCCCGCACACGCGATCTCGGCCCAGACCAGAAGTCGTGATCTCTACGTCGCACGTAGTTCCGATCGGAAAAAAGTTGTCAGGATCCTGCTTGGATCTGACGAACTAGGACCGGTAAAACAGGGATTTTAAGAGGAACTAAGGCTAAAAACTGGTAAATTGCTGGATAAAAATGCAGGATAAATTGCAAGGAAAATAAGAACCGGAAGGTAAAGTTTATTGCTTCATTTCTTCTTTTTCCAGAGGATACAAGGGGTCATCTTATAAAGAGTGGCAACCCTAAACATGACATCACAGGGAAATACCCATCATACCCTTGCAACTACTAACATACTAATAAGCCCATATTAACTACTTATCCTATACCCTGACATTCCTTCCCCCTTGAGACCATTGGTCACCAATGGAACAAGTTTCTACGGAAACTTTTATCATTGACAATTATCCATCTTAATTCATTCACCGTATCAAGGAGGTAGAAATGTCGTGAAGATAATATCCCATTCCGAGAGCTGAAGATAGTTCGTGAAGATATCAGACTCTTTGCATTGTAATTCTTCTGGACACCTTGCTGATGGACAAGCTCCAATTGATCATTAATGAATTTCATGGTGTATGCATAGGAAGTGATGCCATGAGATATTGTACTGGTCCTGTTGTTACTCTGTTGCAGATGGAAAACCAAACATCGAAAGGTAAGCTACCAGCTTTCTGTTGCTTGAACCATAGGATACGATGTGTATGTGAGGCAAGAGAGCAGAAGGCAAGTAGCATGCATGTGTAGCCGAACTGCCACCTAGCTGTGTCATGTGTAAGTGCAGGCAGATGTATACCAACATAAGCGAGTCAATTCCAGGATCCCAAATAGACGAAGCAGCATTGCAAACTAAGTGATTTCGCCAACTTGCTAAGTCTGAAATATGTGTGCAAGACAATTGTTTATCAGCTGCAGCCCATACTAGCAAAATATTTAACCAACTGTACAAGTATATGTGAACTCCAGGATCCCAAACGGAAGAAGCACTGGTCATTAGACTTTGCCATGTTGCTAGTTCTGAATTTTGTAACCAAGACAAAGGTTTCCTAGTCACAATCCTTGCAGTCAAACCTGGTAGCCAGAAATACATGGAAGAGTGTGTACCGATTCCAGGATCCCATTGCACTGTTTCTCTTTTTGCAACTACATATCCCTGGGAGTAAAACAACAACCGAATTGTATGGTCTCCTGGGTGCCATTCTATTCTTGTCTCATCAATTACTAACACGTTCCATGGTGGGGTTCTCAGCTGTTGTGCATTGACTGATGCCTTCTCATTAACTTGGTGCTGCTGCTCAAGCGTGCAATCAAGGATCTCAGAGTTGTAACTTAGACAAGCACTTGTTTGTCCAATTTCTGCTGCCTTGCTGAAATAAGTGGAAGTCAGTCCAATCTCTTGTGTCATTTGTTCTTTATCATGAGTATCAGCTGGTATGTGTTGCCTCGCAGATCTGTAGACATCTATGCCCTGCTGGTCTGTAGCACCAGCACCGGTGGTAAACCGAATAGGCAAATCTGTAGCTCCTGGATCCCAGACTTCTCTTCCTTGTTCACTAATCTGCATGTTACACTGTTTTGGCTTTCCGTGAGTATAGCACAATGCTGATACTGGCAATGAGTGAAGTCCTGTCTTGAGGTTCCTCACGTTGCACTTGATTGGCCCATCAACAATTAAACAAGGAACGAGTATAGATGTAAAATCTGTAGCATCTTGACTGAATGCATTAGCTGATGCCTTGTTGACACACACAGCAGTAGGTTCATTATCAGGGTTCAGTTCATTTCCCAAATTGAATACAACAACAGTTGGTCTCTCAGGATAGAACGTTGGCTTGCTGAAACAATCGGGAGCCTGATGACTTGCCTGTTTCTCTACTGAATTTGTCTGCTGCTCAGGAGTTCCAGCGAACACTTGAACGAACTCATTTGAGCGGCCATTTGACTCCTCATCATAGACATCGAACACTGGCGCAAGAATAGCTTGCTCACAGGGATAACTCTCAGGTAATGCATAGTAGCTATGTTCAGTACCATCAGCTAGGAACACACTGTGGCGATCAAGATTATGGAAACCATATGGTTGGGGCATTTCATCAAGATTCTGCTCATTCAGGTTGCTCACACATGACATCTGAATCGGGTTGAGCTGCCCAGAACAGAAGTTAGAAGTTGTACCCTGTGTTTCCTGCTCAGAGGTTGGTGTTGCCATTTCAGCAAACACTTGCGGAGCGACATAAGCAGGGGCTGCTGGTACACTGGATGCACTCATCGCAGGCACGGAAGTAATCCGTTCTGTAGTGCTGGTGCTTGACGAGGACGAGGGCACCATTGAAGTAGCCAGAGAAGACAGCCTGTACCTCAATTTGGAGAGCTCGGCTTGCAAGGAATCAAAGGAACTCTGTGATTGAGACATATGCTCGCTGATGGTGGCTTCCACGAGAGCCTGTTCTCCTGCCTGACAGGGCATCGTGTCTTTAGACACTTGCTGTGCGCGGTTTGTTGCCATATTGCAGACCCACGAGTGGTGCGATGGCTTGGTGTCAACACGGTTGAATGAGAGGTCCACGACCGCTGTAGCACACGCGAAGACTGGGGTGGTTGGCGTTGACGATTCCGTCCGTGGGTAGTGGTAAGCTCGGGGTGGTTGTGTGGTGTGAGCGGGGAGGTGTGCAGGTGGTGGCCAGTGTGAGCGGAGGGGAAGGAGTAGCATACTGGAGACGACGGCGTGTGGGTAATGGGAAAGTGGGAGTAACCATGGATTGGAGGAACAGCGGAAGGCGGATGCGGATTGGGGAAGGTGGGTGGGCGCTGCAGTAGCCGGCGAGATAAGGAGGAGGCGGGTAGTAGCCGCCATGGATTTGGATGGGGTTGGGGTAGGGAATAGGTGGTGGGTAGGTGGCGGCGGAGGGAAAGGGCGGTGAAGCGGTGAAGAAAGGGGAGGTCGAGGGCGCGGTCGCCATGATACCAAAGGTCGCGGCACAGAGGACGGCCGGAAGGGGGCGCGGTGACGGGGTACGTCGTGGAGAGCTCAACGCGCGGGGGCGGCGGCGGGTTGTGATTGGTGTAGCTGAGGGTGGAGTGGCGGAGGGAAAAAATCGGTCGGAGAATCGATTCGCGACTGGATTTTACTACCAGATCATGAGATCTTGGCAACCTCAAATCCAGTACGGTGTAGCTGAGGGTGGAGTGGGGGATGTGGCGGCCTCTCGATTTGTGGATACGCGATTTGGGAACGAGATCTAGGGAGAGGAGGGTGGGGAATGGCTGCGATTCGGAAGAGAAGAAGAAGCCTGGGAGAAAAAATCGGTCGCAAAATCGACGCTCTGATACCAATTTGTCAGGATCCTGCTTGGATCTGACGAACTAGGACCGGTAAAACAGGGATTTTAAGAGGAACTAAGGCTAAAAACTGGTAAATTGCTGGATAAAAATGCAGGATAAATTGCAAGGAAAATAAGAACCGGAAGGTAAAGTTTATTGCTTCATTTCTTCTTTTTCCAGAGGATACAAGGGGTCATCTAAAGAGTGGCAACCCTAAACATGACATCACAGGGAAATACCCATCATACCCTTGCAACTACTAACATACTAATAAGCCCATATTAACTACTTATCCTATACCCTGACAAAAGTAGTTCCGATCGATCACTGCAAAGAGAAAAACTAATCCCATCGATGGAATAGACTCCTATACCAACAATGCTACTTTAATCAGATCTGTAGATGACATGTGCTCATCAGGGACTACCGGTGGTGGATCTCTCGGGCTCTCCATGGAAGCACATAAAGTTGCAGCAAAAAATTCAAATATAATACTCCATGGAGTATTCACAAGCATTTGTCAAAAACCGAAACAGTCATTGATACCTTTTAATTGTATCTTGGAATCCACGGGCCAAACAACTGAGATTGGAAAATTTCAAGTATAATATTCTTGAGAACGATTTGACATGAAGTACAGAATCCATATTCCACGAATCACCATTTGCTTGGTACTCGTGTGTGATATTATTCCTAAGCTTGTAAGGTAAACAAGGTTAACAGAAGCAACATGGTTTATTGACTATTTATCATATTATTTATGTGAAATGTTCTGTTGTATATGGTTTATTGACTATTTATCATATTATTTATGTGAACTGTTCTGTTTGTGTGTTTTAGATAAAATAAATGTTACTCTTAATTTTAAAATCTGGACCCGTTGCAACGTACGTCCGGTCGTTTTGCATATAGCCCCTTGAAAAGTAGTAAATCAACCCGCAGTCCAGACAAATTGGAACTTTTGCATTTAGCCCTCATCCCTGTCCCCACCTACCATCAGTCGATCCCTCTCTCCTTTCTCCTTTAGCGGCGGCGACCGACCCAGACGCAGCTGCCGACGGTGGGAGCCCCGAGGCAGCCACCTGCTCCGGATCGGCGCCCGCGACCGCAATTCCTGTGAACCATCCCTCCTCCAATTCCCACATGAGGCGGGCCACGGCGTAGGCGCAGATGAGCGCGGCCAGGAGCAGCCAGCCTCTTCGACCGGTTCGCCGACCCGGCGTGCTGGCAGAGCTTCACCAGGTCGCGCACGTACGATGACCACACCTAAACCGCCCAGCCCGCTGCCCGGCTACCTCCTGGCGTCCGTCTGCAGCCTGCTGCCGCGTGACTCCAGCCGTTTGTGCCCGGACGCCGGACTCCAGCCTGCTGCGCCTGTTTCTTAGGCTGTCTCCCTCCGCCCAGCACTGCGGCGTCAGCGATCTGGGAGCCTCCTCTCTCCGCAAGGGCGCCTCCAGATTCATCGAGAACAAGGCGACGACATCTTCGCTCTGCTTTACAGCCACCGGAACCTGCAGGCTCCTCCTCAGTCCAATCTTCTCTTGGAGCCTCTCCTCTCTCTTGATTGTTTTCCTTTGAACCTAAGATCTGGGCACGTCCTTTCTCCGTAGATGGATTGTTATCAATTTGTTCTTACACTAACAAGGTGTTGTGCTACAGAAATTTAGAACTATTCGAGATACTACAATACTACTATATGGACCAACAGAGCTTGCGCAATTCCGCTTAATTCTGTACTTCTCGCTAGTGATCGTTGATACATTCTTGCGCTGGGCAAACTTGAATCGGTAGTCTCAGGTAGATAGTTAGCGAAATCGCCTTCTAATGGAATTTGGTTACTGCACCTCTTTTTGTTTTCTTCTTACTTCACTTCTTTTTAGTTAAGCATTTAGCGGATGGTTAAGCATGGAGTACTAAGTTTTGACAATGAGTCGAGCTAACTTGCGTGCAGCAGGGATTTTTTTTTAACGGATGCAATTTTCTTGCCTCAATCATTAATCTATTAATTAAGAAGAATAGAATCCCCAGTTAATTAACATAATGCAAGCTAATTCAAGCTACAACTTTCACTTTCCCGTCACTCAAATCCATTTGGTAATCTTGTCATAATGCGTCCTCAACGGATCTAGGATGTTAATCCAATTTATGAATGCAAATGAGACTAGATCAAGTTGCTAGGGTGCATGAAGGAACTTCATAGTACAGACAAATAAGTGATCTACTTAATAATGGAAATTAAACTAGACCTACATCTTTGCAAGGTACTAAGGATATTGGTACATTTGATATAATTTCTTAAATGATTTATGGGAACAGCGGCATCTGAGTAGGCTTAGGCTTTTGAATTTCAGGAATAGCTCTAGATAGGTAAATTTGCCACTTTGCTCGTAGCTTGTGCTCTGCTTAAGGAGAGGACAGGGAAATGGCGGACTGAGGCTAGGTCATGCGGGTTGATCGATGAAAAGTGATTTTATTTAGAGCATCTCCAATAAGTGATGCAAACCAATAAATAACAGCTTTTTGCATCACAAGGGCCAAAAAGTGGTCTCCAAGGGGAAACTTCCCGCCCGCGGCTGAATCGCGTCTGCGCCCTCGCTGTTGGCGCCGCCGCCGCTTCCTTGCCACCGCCACGACTAAGACCCCATCGGACCGCCGCGACCTCGACGACCGCCGCTCCACCCCCACGACCCCGCCGCTCCTTCGCATTGGCGCCACCGCCGCCGCGATCCAGCCCCGACCCCGCCGTCCGTCCGCCGATTCGCCGGTCTCCGTTCGCCGATTCGCCGACCGTCCGCCGCCCTGAGCCCCCCTTCAGCCGCCGCCGCGATTCCTCGAGGCTGTACGGCCCCGCCGCGCTCCGCTGTCGTCGCCGCTGCTCCATCGTCATCGTCGCGGATATCTGGCGGCGGCATGGGCCAGGAAGAGGTGATGGTCAGCGGCTAGGAAGAGGCGCCCGGCGCCGCCCAGCTCAGACTGCGCGTGGGGAACGACCGGGGAGGAGGGGATGGTCGACGGCCGACGGCCTCGTGCACGTTGGGGAAGACGGGTTGGGGGAAGAAAAAAATGAGAAGGGAGAGAAAAAAGAAAAAACAACACTATTTACATCACCTGGTGGAGTTTGTCGTTCGCGGTGCCCTAAAAAATACGTTTTTGGTGATGTATAATTTACATCACCCTGTTTTTTGCCTGCTATTTAGGGAACCTATTGGAGATGCTCTTAAACCCGTTGCAACGCACGGGCAGTTTGCTAGTATTATATAGTAGAGATAGAGATCAGTCAATTCTTAACCGTATACACGCATGCAATTCCGAACCAAAGCAAATTCGTTTCTGGCAGAATAGAAGAGGAGCTCGGCCCAGATAAACAATCGTCCAAAAGAGAGTTTGCAAATCCAACACGATGTGTCTTCGCCTTTCCTCTCCTCTCTCTGTCGGTGCTCCCGTTGAGAGTCGTCTCGAGATTTCCTTGGCCGCCCCTCTTCCACCAGCTCTCTGGCGGCGATGCCGGCCGGCGAGAGGATGGATTAGGTGGTTGGCGTCCCCTGTACATAGTAGAGGTAGGTGTAGAAGTAAGGTTTGTTTGCTGTGGTTGTTCCATGTGGAGAATGGCGTCATGCGAAGGGGAAGTTGCTGCCGGAGCACTCGAGCTGCTCCCGGCGGCCGGCGGCGGTGGTTCTCGCGTCCATGGAGCCTCGGAGGTCGGGGCCAGAGGTGGGCGTCGCGGATCCTGCTGTCTACCCTCTAAATAAGCTCGTGGTTTGCGGCGACCTAGTTCGGCTGAATATGGAGATGCTGCCTGCTTCTTTTAGCCATCGAGGAGATGGGGGAAGAAGGTGCACTAGTACAGAACGACACATCGGAAACGGGCCAAAAACCCCTTCGGCAACGAGAAAGGGTCCGTGTCCCCGCCTCTGTCACTGATGTGAAGCCTCACAATGGCAACGGAGGAGATAAACCGTTTCTGATGTATTTAACATTAGACACGGAGTTTTGCTAATAACCGTTTCTAATAAGGGTTACAAGAAAACAAAAAAAAACACGGTGACGGGCTGTGCCGTCGATGGAGCCCCGCTCCATGCGACTAGACGGCCGCCCGGTCGTCACCGTATTCCTGTACGCTCTGCTTTACAAAAGTTCATCAGTGCGCGTGGCTGGATCTCTGCCTATGTCTTCACGGCCGCCAGATGAATATCTACTGTCTTTCCTGCTGCGCAAAATGTACTGCTCCTGGTGACGGCACCGTGTATGGAGCCCCGCTCCTAGGTCTTCACGGCAGCAGCATCGTCACCAAGCATCCACCAAGCCCTTGAAATAACGAATATTCTTTGTTAAAAACAGCAAACAAAGCTAATAAACAGCCAATAAGCAGTAAACAAAGCAAACCGAGCTAAATACATAGCTGAACAGAGCTAACTAACAGAGCAAACTGAGCTAAATAAGTAGCTAACATAGCAAATACATAGCTAAACAAAGCAAACCGAGCTAAATAAGTAGCTAACATAGCAAATACATAGCTGAACAGAGCTAACTAACAGAGCAAACCGAGCTAAATAAGTAGCCAACATAGCAAATACATAGCTAAACAAAAGCAAACCGAGCTAAATAAGTATCTAACATAGCAAATACATAGCTGAACAGAGCTAACTAACAGAGCAAACCGAGCTAAATAAGTAGCTAACATAGCAAATACATAGCTAAACAAATCAAACCGAGCTAAATAAGTAGCTAACATGGCAAATACATAGCTGAACAGAGCTAACTAACAGAGCAAACTAAGCTAAATAAGTAGCTAACATAGCAAATATATAGCTAAACAAAGCAAACCGAGCTAAATAACAGAGCGGTCATTTACCTTAGGCGAGGCGGGGTCGCTTTCCGTCGCGGATTGCGTCCCAGGCGTCGGCGCCGGAGCCACTGCCAGAGGAGACGTCAGAGGAGACCTTATCCTGCTCGAACACCGGAGCGTCCTCCTCCTCCTCCTCATCCTCCTCCTCCGCCGCCGCCACCGCTGCCGCCGCCGCATCTGGCCCAGGGCCCTGGCCAGGGAGAAGAGAGCGGTCTATGGCCGCCCGGAGCCGCGTCTGGAAGAACAACGCCTCCTCGGCGGCTTCTATCGCGTGCTCGGCGGCGGAGATGCGGATAGCTCTCTGCATCGCAGACGCCCGAATGACCCCTCGGCGCGCTCGCGCTGAAAGGAGGCGCGAGAGAGGAGGAGACCGACCTCCAGATCCTCGTCCTCATCGTCCGATGAGGACGAGATCCGGGCGTCGGTGGCCGCCGCCCGCCGTGGATCCGGATGGGATTTGACGGCTCAGAATGAACTCGCGACCGCAGTCGCCGGGGATCTCGCCCCAGTTGTAGGGAGATCCGGGCTGCGCCTCGGAGGGTGGGAGGAGGAAGATGCTCCATCCTGACTTCCGTCGGCGCCGGAGGGGTTCGCCATCGATGGATGAAGTAGGAGGAGAGCGTGTGCGGCTAGGGTTTGGAACTGGGGAGAGTGAGACTGAGAGTGAGAGTGAGATACAGTACTAGAGTGGGAGATACTAATACCGGCACCGCTTATGTGCCTTCACATGGGAAATGGAGATATACCGATCTCCGTTTCTGATGTGGCAATATCAGCAACGGAGATATTCTTTCCTCCGTTGCCTATATATGAGCAACAGCGATCTTTTCAGCCTCCGTTACCATTGTGTCGGGCCCATCGACCGACTAGCGCGCGCGCCCACTCGCGGAAGCGGGCGGAGCTCATTTTTCCGTCGCCTAACTCTTGCCGTTGCCATAGAGGGGTATCCGATGTGTCGTTCTGTACTAGTGGTGGGAGTGGGCTCTGCTTCTTGCCCGTCCTGGGAAGCAGGGATGCAAAGCTGTGACCGTGGTGTTCTCTAGGAGATTCCCTTCAGCAGCACCTTTACGACGGCAGACGGCCGCCGTGCTGTTGAATCTTCAGGCGAATGGCGGCCTCTCCCGCCCTGGTCGACGGCGCTTTGCTGGCGCAGGGACTTCTTCAACCTCCAGGCCTATGTGCCAATCTGGAGGCCCTATGGCTCCGATGCGGCGAGCTCCTGCCTCTGCACCCCAAGTGGCAACGTCCCCGGTGGTGCTGTGGTCGGCCGGCGTCGGATTCGTCAAGATCGTGGTGGAGGAGGAGCAAGGAGAAGGCCTGGACTGGATCGCGTTTTCAGTCTTTGTTTCTGGGTCTTCGGTGCAAAAGTGCAGGACCATGTTGTATTTTCTTATTTCTTTAGGGCCCTTTATGTAAAATGTACTCCACCCATAGCGGTTTAATGCAGCTTCGGGGTCCTTCGTGACCCCCTTCCCGTTCAAAAAAAAAAAAAATCCAACACGACGCAAGGAGACAGACATAGGAAATAAAAATAAATTCCTAAGCACGTAGACCTCACATTGAGCACAGAAGTCTTGACATCATTCATCGAGATGAGCAGTCCCGTTAATGACCTGCTGCTGTGCACTCCGATTGTTCATCATGCATGCCGCTCTTACATATAGCCAGATGCCATGGATGATTGGAGTAAAAGGTGTCTATGTGCGAGCTTCACATAAAAAAAATCACATAATTGATCAGGGGTAAAAGAGTCTTTTTGCTGCCATATTAGTAAAGAAAATAAATGAAGATATCAAATTAGGAAGAATGTTTTTTCTAGGACCAAATAAGGAAGACGATTTTAAGAAAGAGCCAAATAAGGAATTTCTCTCTATCTCCCAATTTCGAACGGATGAAAATGGCTAGACCTTATATTTAACTTTCCCCTCACGTCTATGTTGTGGACGTATATGAAGGCCCTCAGACGTGGGATCGATCACAAATGCAACTACTTTTAGATTTAATAGTGTGTTTGCCGGGTCATGAACTTGATACCTTTTGGCTCTGATAACATATTAAACTGATGCACTAGACAATTATCTCAAAAGTCCGAACTGATTGAAAGGGTTAGACTTTATGTTTAACATTCCCCCTCACGTTCAGGCTATGCACCTACAGGAAAACACTCAGACGTGGGATCGATGACAGATGCAACTATTTTTGTGTTGGCCGTGTCTTGAACTTGATGCATTTTGGCTCTGATACACCATATTAAAAAAAGATATACTAGGAGTTTATCTCAAAGTTCGAACTGATGGAAAGGGGTTAGCCAATATATTTGTATTCAACATGACCCAGTACCATCCCACGGTGGTTAGTTCGGTTCAACACCTGTGTATATTGTTGTTGCTCCCTTTCTTGTTTTCGTTTCCTTTTTCTTATTCGCCTTTTCTATTTCTTTTATGTTTTTTATTTCCATATTATTTTGCCATTATTTTTTCATGTTTCTTTTTCTCTCTTTATACTTTTTATTTTAGTTCTTTTATATAGAAATCATATGAATATTTTTTATTGTATGAGATGTGATTTTATAACCATTTTTAAGAGCCATTTTAGTTCTTTTATCTAGAAATCACAAATCATATTGAATCTTGTAAATAATTTTTTATAACCACACGGGTTTTTATATGAAGTCGTGAACAATTATTTTAGCTGTGCAAACATTATAAATTGCACAAACATTTTCCCCTATGTTTAAACCCCTGATTTTTTTGAACTGTACGATATTTTTAAACTTTGTAAATTTATTTAATTTCCAAACGATACTTCATATGATAAATATTTCCTATGGAGAAATAATGATCAAGGTTCAAATTATTGTATATTCATTGCAAAAATATAGATCTTCTTATGATTTAAATAACAAAAATTGAAAACATGATGGTCACAAAAATGTCCGTCTTCAAGTCATGAACGTTTTTGTAAAAAATCACAGGGAACTTTGTATTTATAAAAAGTCCAACAGAAGATTATAATAGCGGAAAAGTTTTTTGTAGCCAAATTTTCGTTTCCCTTTTCTTATGTTTTCGGTTTTTTAATGTTTTGTATGTTATTATTTTTAAATCTTATGAATACATTTTTAGTCTACAAAAAGTGAATTTTTTACATCTCATCATTTTTTTTTGAATTGCGCGAATATACTTTTGAACTCGCGATCAATTTTCTTGTTCATGTGAACAGTTTTATTGAATCGTGTGAATATAGTTTCGAACTAGTATAATTCTTTTTTTTTTGAATTCACGAACAATTTTGATGGGCTCAGACCTATTTGGAACTCAAGAGCTATTTTTTAAAATAAATTTTGCGAATATTTTTTTTGTAAACTATAAGAACATTTATATCTCATGAAGTATTTTTCTTAACTTTCATAATGTATACTTTCGTACCAAAAATGTTCATAAAAAAGAGAGAAATAAATCACAACAATTGAAATAGTAGCTCCCGTCTCTCTTCCGCTCAAAAAAAAAGAAAAAAAGAAAAGAGCTCCCTCATCTAGCACTGGCAGTCTGGCTCTCCGCATCCTCTTCATTCAAAATCCCCTCCCGTTAAGAGCATCACTAGCAGTGCCCTCATTCTGATCAAACCCTCAAATTAACTGCTTTTTTGAGGGTTGAGGCCGAAAGTTGGCGCAGAACAGAGCCCTCAAACCCGTAAACCCGCAAAAAAATTTGAAGCCCCAGCCCTCAAACTCCATCCCAACCTGCACAAACACGGGTTGAGAGGAAAAAACGCAGGGCCCTGCATTCTGGTCAACGACGCGTTGCGGGAGGGAAAAATCCCTCAACCGCTCGAGCCCTCCTCCTTCCCTGCGCCGCCGCCGGCCCTCGTCCGCCCCGCCGCGGCCATGGAGGCCCCGCTGGCCCTTCCCGCGAGCGCCCCCGCCCCGCCGCCGGCCATGGAGGTCCCGCTGGCCCCTCCCGCGAGCGCCCCCGCCCCGTCGCCGAACCCCGCGCCCGGCCGCGCCTCGAGCGCCCCCGCGCAGCCACCTCCCGCCGCCCCCGCGCCGAGCGCCGCCGTGGTGGCCTCCACGCACGTCGGCGTGAAGAGGAGGAGGGCGCACGTCCTCACAGGCTCCACACCCGCCGCCGTCGCCCCCGCCCCCGCACCCGCCCCGAAGAGGAAGCCGGTTCTCTCCTCGCGGCCAAACCGCGCCTGATCGAAGAGGCCGCCAACCGCCACTGAGAAGAAGCCGGCCACTGAGAAGAAGCAGAATATTCTGTTTTGAGGGTTGGTTTGAGGGCACTAATCTGCGCCGGCCGTTTGGGCATTCAAATTCGCGTTTTCTCGGCCCTCAAACTGGCTTTGAGGGTTACCAGCTAGTGATGCTCTAAGTCCAGAAAAACTCCAGTAGCAATCCCCTCCTCCACCCAAGCGCACCATGGTCAAGAAGAAGCAGGAGCCCTCCACCCCGGCCGCCGCCGAGACGCCGTGGAAGGGGCGGCTGCGCTCGCGCCACGCGAGCCCCCTCAGCTCCCCCTCACCGTGGGTCCCTCCCCGATCCGGGATCCGGGGCGAGGACGAGGGTGCCCGGAGGTTCAAGAAGCAGGCCGCCCCCCAAGACCCCGGGGAGCCGCCGCGACGAGGGACACGGATCTGCGCGCAGATCCCGGAGGGTTCCTGCGCGCCGGTCGCCGCGGTTTCAAGCCGGACGGGATCCGGAGCACCCGATTGTGCTCGACGAGATGGACGAGGTATGCGGTAAACCTGTTCTCGATTCCTCCTCCTCCCTGCGCGTGCATTGTACTCGTCTGAGAAGGCGCACGTTGTTCAGGTCTTTCTTGACCTGCTAGAGAAAAACCTAACTTCATTCCCCAGATTTGTCACCATTTCTTGGTTTCTGGGGATTTCCTAGCAACGGCTAACTATGAATAGTGTACATATTTCAGTCTGCCATGATGCTACCAAGCGAAATCTTGTTCTGTCAGCACTTTTCTAACATAACATTAGTTCATCTGCCTCTTGATTTTTATCAATTTTCATGCCTGTCCGTTGCTCATATTAATATGCTTGCTAATTGGAACACTCGATTGATTTCACGGTTGGCACTTGATTACAAGTATTATGGTTTACTGATTGATGGTTCTGTTGGACACTTTTAACGGCACAGCTAGCCGTGAACAGTGTTTTGAGCTTTACCTTTTGTTGCAGGAATGTGAAGTAAGGGGTAACCAATCAGCGATTACGCCCATTCGAAGATCTCCACGGTTCCATCAAGGTGATAAGAGTCTGAGCAAGCCCTTAGTGGAGAAGCAAAGTCACCACAAGAAGACGCCGTGCACACCAAAGCCACGGGACACTGCCCATAACAAGAAGACTCAAAATGCTGTTAAGAAAGACAAAAACGAGAGAAGGTGCACATCGTATTAATATGCTTGCTAATTTGAATGCTCGGTTCATTTTACGGTTGGCGCTCGGTTACAAATATCATGGTTTACTAATTGATCATTCTGTTGCACCCTTTTAAGGGCAAAGCTTGTTGTGAACACTGTTTTGAATTTATCCTTTTGTTGCAGGAATGTGAAGTCAGGGGTAACCAATCAGCGATTACGCCCATTAAAAGATCTGCACAGTCCCATCTAGGTGATAAGAGTCTGAGAAAGCCCTTAGTGGCGAAGGAAAGTAACCACAAAAAGACGCCGTGCACACCAAAGCCACGGGACATTGCCCATAACAAGAAGACTCAAACTGCTGTTAAGAAAGACAAAAAACGAGAGAATCCAACAAGTATCCAGAGAAGTACTGCAGCAAGGTCTTCAGCAAGGATAAAAAATCACAACAACCTCCAGACACTGTATCAAGATTCCCAAGAAGTTCCTGCCAGGAGAAAGACTCCAGATACATCTTGCAAAAAGAGTGAGATGCAGGAGCCAAAGCCCAGTTGCTGTGAGCAGTCTGCAAGGAAGAGGAAGAGAGGCGTCGAAAGAAAGCCGACAAGGAAGCAAAGTCAGCCGGAGGCCAAATCTGGTTGTCAAGAAACCGTACCTATCACTGAACCCAGAAAAATCATCCACAAGAAGAGTGGAAATGATCCTTCTCCCACAGTGCAGGCTAAAATTGGTGATGATACATTGGTGAACACGAAGGAGTGTAATGAAGAGCTAAGTGGATTAAAGGAGGAGTACAGCAACAGTGTTGTGCTTCAGATGATTGGACAGAAGAGCAGGACTTGACCTTGCGCCAGGCCTACTTCACTGCTCGACCATCACCACATTTCTGGAAGAAAGTTTCCAAAATGGTATTGCCAATCCTTCTTTTTTATTTCTTCGGTGGTCTGATCATATTTTTGTAGTTGCAAGAGTTGTTTGATACTAAGTTACACAAGTTTCCATAGGAAAGCATCATTTTACATTGTTGTTTTGTCTGGAGTAATAATAATACAATCTTTTGAGACTGCGGCAGTAATATGTTGTTATCAGAAAGGTGGTTCCAGTTTTAAAAAACCGTCCATAAATGGACATGATATTCATGGGTCTTGGTGCTAGGCTTTGTGATCCACTGCAATGTTTTTGCTGCTGTGCTTCTTATAAGCAGTCAACCTAAACCGTATACAACTCTAAACAAATTTCCAAGAGACTGCAATTGTCTAACTCCAACATGCCAGTAGTGTCTAGTAAGCTAAATAGTAGAAAACGTTTCCTGAAAACGTGAAGAACTGCTAAGATTTACATGGCGTTCGTAATCATGGTGACAAGTAATATTTCACACTCATTTTGTTTGCATTAAAGGAGAAGCACTAATGGTGAATGGCATGCTGCCTGTTTGTTATTTTATTGAATATACAATTTAAGAATATGCATCAGATAGCTAGTATTTTTCCTTTTAATATGTGAACTCTCTCTCAAATTACCAGATACAGAAATGTGGCAATGGTTATGTCACGTGGGCAGAGTAGGGCTACAGAAGCAGCCGGCCCTAGCTGGCTTCAATTAGGAAATATCTCTGATTCAGGGGATCTTTATTCGAATAGGAATAATAAGATATGGTTTGTTAGGAAAGTAGAGATAGGTTTCTTGGATATCAAGTTGAGTCTTCCCTATAAGAGGGACCCCCTGTACTCATTATGGGCAATCAAGAAATAAATAAATCTAGTTATTTCCCTCTTTCCTCCCTGCCCTTGAGGTGCGGCTACCTTCATGGAGCTGTCGCGCCTCATGGGTCCAGGTCAATCACGTACAAGCCCTAGGCCCATTATCCCCTATGTCGTGACCCAGGTTCATGGCAATTTGGTATCAGGGCCGACGATCTCCGCTGCATCTGAAACCATGATACCGGCGCCTTTGCAGATCTTGCCGTCGCCATCTCCATGGGCGCCGCCACCGAGCTCTGCCTTGGCGCTCAAAGTTACGCTCGAAGAATTACAAGCAACATGTGCCCGCATCCTCACGGGAGTGGAACACCGAGTTACCACGCCATCAACCGCGTCCCCAACAGTCTTGCTGTGAGGAGGTGAGAGGTCGAGTACCGGAGGTGGTGTTCTTGTGCACATCTCCAAGATTGAGTTTCCTACCTATGACGGCGAGGTTAATCCTTGTTTCTGGCTGACTAGATGCACCATTTTTTTTCCTTGCTCATCGCACACCTGAGACACATAAGATGGGTTTGGCATCATGCCACCTGATCGGTGCCGCTGTTCGATGGTACAGTCGCTTAGAGGAGAAGATCGGACCGCGCTAATCCCAGTGGCAATCTGAACCCTCTCCAACAAACCAGGATGCCCCAAATTTTGTGCACCATCGGTGCCATCGCTAGCCTCTCCGTCGGCACAGGTGCTGTCGGCCGTGGTGCTGGGCTGCACATCGACAACGACGCCGTTGCTGCCTCAGTCTTCATCATCGCAGCCACCACGGGCAGCACCGCTGCAGCTTGGGTCTGCGCCCATGTCATCTTCTTTGTCAAGTGTGTCGCTGGTCTCGCCGCTGCCATTGCAGCCTGCGGCAGTAGCAACTATATGTGAGCCTTGCATAAGGCTCTCAACCAGCAGCTTGAGGACAAGCTGCAAATTCAGTGGGGGTGTGGTGCACGTTATAGGGCATGACGCGCAATCCCTGCAGAAGTGCACATGGTATTCCAAGCGGCAACGGGCGAACTGCCTTCTAGCCTAGTTGATGTGGTCCACACGGTGGCAGTAGCACTTCAAGCACCAGCATCAGTGAGGGTTTCTACGATTGCTACAATGCTCCAAAAGGCTGCAGGCTATATACCTTTAGCAGCGAAGGCAGCAAAACTTCGGGAGGTGGCAAGTATCATTGACACGGCAATGGCAGTATTGCAGCAAGATGTTGGCATTGTCGTTGTTGGGAAAGAGCTAGCAGGAGAGGTGATGGGGCCTTCTCTATTTCAGGCTCCGTTCATACATGATAGGGCCTCCACTGAATGTGTCATGCTCCTGTATAGAAGGCTCCAGGACAATATGTCTATCAAGCTACTTAGAGGCATGTCTTTATGTGCAAGCTGGATGCTTTGGAAGATGGAGTTGCATTCAAAAGACCTCTGTAATTTGTCAGCAACGTGGGGCTTGAATGGGATAGAACCATGGCCACCACCTAGCACCTTGAGGACAGGAGGGTCGCTAAAGGAACACTACAGTGCCTTGTCGCCATGGGGACTCCTGGGATTGCAGCCATGGCCGCCTAGCAGCTCGAGGACGAGCTGGTCGTCAAAGGGGAGGAGATGTCACGTGGGCAGAGCAGGGCTACAGAAGCAGCCGCCCCTAGCTGGCTTCAATTAGGAAATATCTCTGATTCAGGGGATCTTTATTCGAATAGGAATAATAAGATATGGTTTGTTAGGAAAGTAGAGATAGGTTTCTTGGATATCAAGTTGAGTCTTCCCTATAAGAGGGACCCCCTGTACTCGTTATGGGCAATCAAGAAATAAATCAATCTAGTTATTTCCCTCTTTCCTCCCTGCCCTTGAGGTGCGGCTACCTTCATGGAGCTGTCGCGCCTCATGGGTCCAGGTCAATCACGTACAAGCCCTAGGCCCATTATCCCCTATGTCGTGACCCAGGTTCATGACAGGTTACTAGCAATTTGTAAATACAGGAAAGTGTCAGTAATGCATGTCACAAATTAAACTTTAAAAAATAGTTCAATGATGCCATTAGATTATATTATTTCTTCTCATCACATGTTGACACCAACATGGATGGGAAAATTTTGTTCATCACAAGACTTTACATGTTTCTAGTTAGACGATTCATGCAAAATAATTAAATAATGCTGTGAGATTAGATTGCCAATATGCAGTTTTCTGTGTAAATGTTGTCTCAAGTGAAGTTGATTTCAGCCATTTCTAGTGATGCTTTCACCACCTGTCATGTAAGATAACGTGTCACATAGCTTTGATAATCTATTTTGTACTTAGCTGAAGTACTTTAGTATTATGTCCTATAGATCACTAAGCATTTTTCTAGGTGACCTTTACTTCATCTATTTTTGCAAGTCAGCAATTGTTGATACACATTCTTTCAGGTGCCAGGGAAATCTGCTGAAGAGTGCTTCAACAGAGTTCATGCTGACCTTTCAACACCCACTCCAATTGCCCCTCGTCCTCGAAGAAGTAAAACACAGTTTTCTCCTCTAGGACATTTCACATTGTCTGATTCAAAAGTTCCAAATCTCTTGGAACCTCTAGTCAGAAGAAGGACCGCCAAACAGACCAGCCTAGCAGCACAAAAGACAGTGAGACATTTGCTGAAGAAGCATTCCCTCATTGACCAAGCTCAAGAGGCCGATCACTTCTCTATATTTGAAACTTCACCTTTGCAATTGAACACTACGCTCGAGGATTCTCCTGGGACCCCTGACAATTATCTAAATTCTTTTTCCCTGAACAAGTACAGCGTGAGTTCTTCAGCACGTAAGAGACCGTTGTCAAGGTTGAAAAATAAGCAAGCTGAACCGAGTCCAGCAGTCCTGAAGCCTATAAAGAATGCTGTTTTACATGAGAAGTACATTAATCAGTTGTCCCGAAGAGAAGGAGCAAAAAATCCTCGTAAGAAGGCTGCTGGCACCAAAGCAACTGATCCGGAGAGGCCTCTTTTGGAACAGCAAGCTGGTGTTGTGAAGGCTGCAAAAAATGCTCTTATGTCAGAAGCAACAGACTTCATATCCCAGTTTAAGAAGTTGCAAGCCAACTCCCTTGCACACGTTGTGGAAAACAGTGAAGATGATGAGAACTGTATGTAGTGTTACATGCTTTTAGCATATATGCTTGCCCCTCATTGTTAAAGCAGCTAGGCAGCATGTTGTCAACTAACTTTAGCTAGTAGAGTAAGACTGTAAACGACTGATGATAATTCATGGAAGTTATCGCTCAGTATATTCTGTCAAGGAAGTTATGAATGCATTACTAGCATATCAAGGTTATGGTTGTTACATACAACTATATTCAAGATGTCATACACTTCATTTTCGAGTACAATTCAATGCTATTTACATTGAGTTAAACTGTTAGTGATTGAATGCACACAATTCAACAGCGTGATAACGGGAGCAGTTTATTTGTGGCGCTGATAGCGAAATTGGTTGATGTTTGTGGCACAATTTAGTAGCAGTGAGATGATTGACCTTTCATGCTTTTACTCACCATGATTTTCAAGTATATTTATTAATTTAAGGGGCCACACAGGTCTGTAACAAGGTAAAAACGCAACCAAACTAGACGATCGATCATAACATCGCATCAGTCTGATGCTGCTGCCCACACAAACTAGAAGCTAACCCTGGCCACGGGAGGCAAGGTAAACCATTTTTCAAGGATTACATCCAGGATACAGACTGGTAGAACTGGAGAGATACTTGTCCCCCGCAAAACAGGTTTTCAGGTTATTGGGTACATCATAGTTGTTTAGTCGCCAACAAGTACGAGATGACTGAATCGTTCCAGTTATCAAGTGCTTACGCATGGCACAAGTTAAGACGGCACAGCAAATTTGGGGTCATGCTGTGTCAGGCCCGTTAGATCAGCAGCGGGGCATAGCGGCAAGACCGGCGCATCGACGACGACGCTCTTGTTCTCGTAGCCCGGGTTGTTCATCTCTCATCACCTCCCCCAGCAGCTGCAGTTCCACTGGCAACCATGTCCTTCCCCTTGCCCCAGAGCACAGTGTACAGCCCCGCAACTATGAACACGGCGCCGATAACTCTGCAGGCGAGACCAACGAATGAGCAATCAATATAAGATAAGATCGCCGAGTGTGCGCAAACATATACTACCTCCGATCCATATTAATGGGCTCAACTTTATCTAGATACGGATGTATCTAGTTAAGTGTTTAGACTAGATGCATCCGTATCTAGACAATGTTGAGTCCATTAATATGGATCGGAGGGAGTACATGGATCGTCCTGTCCGCACCTTCCGACGTGTATCTCCTCGCCGAGGATGGCCCAGCCGACGACGGCAACGACGATGAGCATCATCGGCTGAACATGGACACGTACACTGGCCCCCGCACCTGGATGCACCACGACATCAACGCGATCACCATCCCCGACGCCACTACCCCCCGCAAATACATATCCGTGTTCAGTTCGACCTCTCACATAGTGACATAGATCGTCTGTGATGATCTGAACATGGTGAACGTGATCTTACCGCGTACAGGAACCCACGAGCCTGATGTCGAGCCCGAGCGCCCATGCCGAGAGCCTCCGGTCCGCGGCCAAGGCGATCACGCCGCACTGGACACTAGCCATGGACGCCATTAGCGCCGAGGTCGTGTACGGAGATGCAAAATCCTTCGACATCTTCTTCTGCCACCCAGCAAAACAATCACCTTATTAGCTTGTACACCTGCAGAACAGCAAATTCGGCGCCTCGTAGTCGTACGCATACCTGAACGATGAACCAGACAGCCCATGCGACATTGGAGGCGATTACCAGAACGGCCCCGAGCACGGCAGCGTGCGTGCCAGCGTGGGCGGCGGCCTCGGCGGCCATGGTCCGCTGGACGTACGGCCAGTGGTAGGGGGAGGCCAAGGTCCTGACGAGAGGGCCCCTGTAGAAGGTGATCAGCATGGAGCCGACGATGCAGAGGGCTGTGCCTGCCACCTTGGCCTTCCCGGCGAGCCCCGCGACGGGCTCCATCTTCAGCGCGGCGGCCAGCACGAAGGTCACCGCCGGGAGCGTGTTGTTCAGCGCGGACGCCACGGTTGGGCGGCTGTATTTGAGGCCCACGAAGTAGAATACCTGGTTCACCGTTGCCCTGGCATAGGGCGACCACAATTCCAACGTGAGCGGCTAATCAGTTTCTGCTATTGCATGCATACAAAAACTCTACGGTACTTCTTTAATTCTAATATATACTCCTACTGTCCACAAAAGATGTCTCCACCTAGTTCAAATCTGTATATTTCTATACATAATTTAGTGTCAAAATACATACAATTTTGGTCTAGTTTGAGACATTCTTTTGTGAATTGAGTGAGTATATATTATTCAGAATCAGGATGTAGTGCCACCGTTATCTTTCGCTTGGATTCAGAAATGGGCAACACAAATCAAACACAATCTTGCAAATCATCTGATTCAGTTTGGCTCGATATCTGATAAAAGGACTTTCTTCAGACCAACTCAACTGGGTTTTGTTTCGTAACCCAGTCGACTGGACCTTTTTCTCGAATGAGTTGAGTTTTGTAGTTTTCCTTCCGATTGCACTTTTAATCCACACTGTGAATTTGTTGATTTTGAAATTGTGCGACTGTTGTTTATGTAACGTGCAACTGTATTTATATGAACATGTATTTGGATGGAAAGAGTAAGCTATCAATAAGCATACAGTAAGGCATGTTTAATTTGTAGGATAAGAACAATGTAAGGCAACCTCGACTACTCCGGTTATCTACCGGTGTACAACATCGCTACGGGCATGGTCGGCCCTGCAACGTGTGGAGCACCGAGACTTGTTTTTGGAGGTGGCGTCACGTTTGGAGGCTGTAGCCAGGGAGTTATTCTCCCGGCATGGATGGCAGCATAGTCTCCGGATAGACCTACCAGCAGCTTAGGCGGATCTACACTTTCTCATTCTGATATGTATTTCGCCTTTTTATTTTCAGCTTTGGGTACTTGTGAGCTTGTAATCTTTTGGCTGTGTGCATCCTAACTATGCAGAGGCCGGGTGTAATGCTTAAATCTCTTAAGTAATAAAATCCCTTTATCTAAAAAAAAAAGAACAATGTAGACATAGAAACGCATAGGGTTGTCATGGCATGCACACACTCTAATCCTATAGGCTACAACATCTGGTTTGTACGAAAGTTTGTTTGATTCCACCAAAGGAATTATAAAAGAAGTTTGAAGTGTATATTAAAATTCATATGGGAAGTAGTACAAAAATACTTAGGAAAATTTCCTATAGGATCCAATTCTATACATCAAACAAGTAAGAAAGAAAAAATTCCTATAGAATTGATTCCTCAAAAAATGTTATGCAATTCCTTTGAATCAAACAGGACTTAAGAGTATTTTGAGGAAGATGTTGCTCAGGATTGAAATGAAATCAAATACAAGAACGTCTGCAAATATAGTAAAATCTATTTTGCTAAGTAATGCCTATATCAGTTTAGAAGTCCAAATCGCCAGCGATTCTTAATTAGGTGCAAAAGGAAAAACAAAATAGGTGCAAAGGGCAAAAAACTCATACCCAACAACGGAGCATAAGAAAATATGGAGTAGTGTCTTCTTGCTTATTAAGACCCAAGTTTTTCTGCATCCATAATATTTTAATATTATGAAATGTAAGTATAACAAGGGAATTAATTCACTACTGCTGAGATATAGATGGATGGCTTATATAGGAAAGTTATTCACTAAAAATGTTCCACATATATGTTTTATTTCGGAGATCCACTGGTAACAACTAGTTGTACCAGCAACTGGTCAAACTGCAAATGTCTAAACATTATATAAACATGTTTTATCTTCACTAAAGGAATAACAATAGAATATGTTTTTAGCTCTAAAGGTTATCAAATAAATGGTATATGCATCTTTTCGATACAAATCCTGGGTAACTACCTTTGCGGAAAAAAAACTCTCAAGCTGATGCATACTAAATTTATTACAAAATAACTACAAGAACAAGAGCGAGGATCCTATAGCTGATTGATATAGCTTCTACCAAGAGGTGAAATGAACAAGATAGATATCAACATGGTGTCATTATGTTGAACAACGGGATTTCTAGAAATGGTCATCTCTCTCGCTGGATGTGCACAAATTGCTTTGACCAATACCCTCACTTATGAAGAATATCTTTGTTGACCAAGGTGTTTCTAAATTTTGTATATTGTGAGAACAAATATCCTTAAGTGTGTTACGTGGCCATTCACAAATCAGAAATAATTAGGAAACCAATTTAAGCATACCTTTCAAAGAAGAATGCAAAGGGAGCAAGGGATACAAACGCAATAAGATTTCGGTATGTAATAAGCACGTATGGGCTCATGCCGGAGGCCATGGTGAGCTTGGACAATACATTTAGACCAGCAAGCGCTAATTGCACCAGGACCATAGAGATGAGAGGCAAATAGCTACCAACACTCCCCATACTTAGCTACCTATACATGTACCCCCCCCCCCCCCCCCCCCCCCCCCCCCCCCCCCCTCTTCAACACTCTTCTATAGGTTATAATGTTGCAAGAACAAGAGGGTTATATACTGCACAATTGGTAACTTTGGTGAACATGAATATTGGTGTATATATAGGGAGGGATGGGGTTATAATTAGTAGTACTACAGTTGTAGAGTTATAAACATGGTATTAATTTATGCCAAAGTCACGCTATCTTGCTGAGATCATACATATCTCTTTGGGGACCGCGGTAAAGTTACTCTTTATCTTTAGCTCACTATGTTTTGATGATGTGCTTCATTTAGCGTCCCACGCATTAATGTCTGATTGTGAACTTCATAAATGCCCACACATATATATGATGGTGACCGTTGCTACTAATAATTAATGAATGCAAAAGGGGGCAAGATAAGGAACTGAGCCGAGGAATCGAGGGTAGCAAGAAAAAATAACAAGATTTATTTAATCCTTTAAAACATTTCTAGAAGCACCATATTGCCATGCATTCTGTATATAAGAGAATTACTAAATACAATATCGAAAGTGCATGGTGACCCATGTATGGATATCCTAATTAAAGATAATCCATATGGCTTGATCGATTTACATCTGAAGTTATGTTTCATATGATGCTTGAAGACTATTTGTTGGTTTCAAGGATAAATGCCAGGAAGATAAAGATATGTACTGAGTATAGGCATCAATATCGTTGAATTGGAGAGATGGATATGGTATAATCAAGAAGAAGAAAGTAAAGAGAACCTAAGAGAATCAAAATACAGTTTAATGAAGATGGTGTTCATTCGTGGAACTCAAAGCTAGTCATGCTCTACATTATGTGTTGATCCATGGAGGATCAAGATATTCAGACGATGGTTACAAGAGAATAATCCAAGATATGGCTCTAAGTCAAGGTAGGACTCGTATGTTCAGACATTGTTGATCTCAAGGAAAAATTCCTTATGTATCTCAATAGTTTGTGAATGTAACACCCCGAATAGAAACCCTATGTGGCAATGCCACACAAACTTTAAACACTTCCAAGTCCGGCACAAAACTATAGATTTCGACAAAGACTTCTTTGTTTATAAGGACATCGATAACAAGAGAATAATGATACACCACCGATTATATAATTGTACACGATTATACAACAAAAACAAGTTAAAGATAAATACTCTCAATGTGTCGTAGCGACCAACTAATGCTCCATCTAACATTAGTGGAATCTCAACGTTTAAGAATAAAACGAGGACTATCTTAAGCGTGTTTGAAAACAATATATTTATTGAAGCTTGTTAAGTGTGAGCATTGTGTGTGTCGAAGATGTGCTACACCCACTCCCATGCATGTGGCTCTCAAGTACCTAAAAAAGTAGAAGCCACAAGGGTGAGTACAAAGATTCAGCAATAACATTAAGGCATAATAGACAATGCATAAGTCAAAACACGAAACCTTTATCAAAACACTCTTCCATATAAACACATGTAATCATGTCCTGCCTACATGCTCATCTCATCTCATTGCATATACCGATATCGCTTGAGTGGACACCCGTCAGCATCCGCTCACTCTAACTTGTGGAGGGTGCCTCCAAAGTGGTCGCAATCCATCAAAGGAGGTCTCGTTGTGCCCACCGAAGTAGTAGGTCACTTTAACATCATTATCATTGTCATCATGGAAATATCATAGACATAAAGGCAAGCTTTTTAGATAAAGAAAGTGAAGAGAGATATGCAAAATTCACTTTCCATCTTGAACTTGCCACTACCCCTGCATACACAGATCCCTGTTCAGTTTGACCACTGCCAGCTCAAGAAATTAATTACCAAGTCACATAGATAGGTCGTCTGTGATGATCTGAGCATTGTGAACTGTTGGAGCTGAATCTCTCAGCTCCTTTCTTCTCTCAGCTGCCTCTCACAGCTCATGCAAGAACACAAGAAACAGAGATATTTTTGGCGTCAGACCACCTCACGCAGCCTGACCTTTTCTTCTCTCTATTCTCCTTGTCTCGAAGGAAACATGATTTACATCTCTTAAATAGCCATGGACACAGAGGTGATTTTCTTACCGCGTACAGCGAGCCAACGAGACTGATGTCAAACCCGAGCGCCCATGTCGAGAGCCTCCGCTCCAGGAGCGGCCAAGGCGATCACGCCGCACTAGACACTGGCCATCGACGCCATTAGCGCGGAGGTCGTGTATGGGGATGCAATGTCCTTGGACATCTTCTTCTGCCACCGAGCAAAACGAATCACTCTATTATATTATTTAAACGTGCAAATGCGTTGCAGTCGTAAACTCAGTGGGTTCATAGATGATGTAACCTCCAAATCCCGCTTGCTGGTGGCGTCCGGTTTATGCGTTCGTCAAAGACGAATGCGTGATTGGTCGGCAGCAATGACGTGTGTGCTGTCTAGGTGGTGGCGTGGCAACTTCTGAAGATGCTTCAGTGTACGTGTTGTTCTTCTTCAGGACAAGCGTTCACTTATCAGTCAAGGGCGGCGTTCTTCTATTTTTTTACCTTTGCCCGTCTGTAATTTAGTGGTTTGTAATATGCTGTGGCCTGCGGGGCTTGCAACGGTGATACATCCAAAGCCAACAAGCCTTTCATCCCAAGCCAACAAAAGTGCGTCTACTTCATTTTGCAATCTGCTTATACACATTATTATGGAATTGTTCATCGGCTAATATACAATTGCTAAAAGTATGAAGCACTTTAGTTTTTCAATCCCGTTGCAACGCACGGGTATTTTTCTAGTATTATTTAAACGTGCAAATGCGTTGTAGTCGTAATCGTACGTATACCTGAACGATGAAACAGACGGCCCACGCGACGTTCGATGCGATGACCAGAACGGCACCGAGGACGGCGGCGTGCCATTGGATGGGCGAGGCCAAGGTCCTGACGAGAGGGCCCCTGTAGAAGGTGATGAGCATGGAGCCGACGATGCAGCGCCGTGCCTGCCACTTTGGCCTTCCCCGCGACCGGGTCCATCTTCATCGCGGCGGCCAGCACGAATGTCACCGCCGAGAGCGCGTTGTTAAGCGCGGACGCCACGGTTGGGCGGCTGTACTTGAGGCCCACGAAGTAGAATACCTGGTTCAGCGTTGCCCTGCCACGCTCACAGTTCCAACGTCTAATCAGATGGGTTTTAGCTAGCGCTGGTTGTCTAGTTAGTTTCTGATATCACTTGCATAAGAAATTAATACTTTTTGAGTTCGAGTTTATACATTGATTGATTCAGAATCAGGATGCACTGCCACCGCTATCTTCCGCTTGGATTTAGAAATGGCCAACGTAAATCAAACACAATCTTGTAAGTTATGGAGTATGATTCAGTTTGACTCGATATCTGAGAAAGGACTTTCTTCAGACCAAGTCAACTTGTTTTTCTTTTTTGTAACACATTCGACTGGACCTTTTTGTCGAATGAGTTGAGTTTTGTAGTTTGCTTTCCGATTGCACTTTTAATCCACACTGTTAATTTGTTCATATGACCTTAAGTTTGTTACGTGGACATTCACAAATCAGAAATAATTAGAAAACCAATTTAAGCTTACCTTTCAAAGAAGAATGCAAAGGGAACAAGGGAGACAGATGCAATAAGATTTCGGTAGGTAATAAGCACGTATGGGCTCATGCCGGAGGCCATGGTGAGTTTGGACAATACATTTAGACCAGCAAGTGCTAGTTGCACCAGGACCATAGACATGAGAGGAAAATAGCTACCGACACTCCCCATACCTAGCTACCTATACATGTACCCGCTCCGTAACCCTCTTCTTTGTTATAATGTTGTAAGAAACAGAGGGTTATATACGTCACAACTGATGACTTCGGTGAACATGAATAATGGTGTATATATAGGGAGGGATGGGGTATAATTAATTGTATTACAATTGTAGACTCTTAAACATGGTAGTAACTTATGCCGAAGTCACGCTATCTGACAGAGATCATACATATCTCCTTGGGGACCGCGGTAATGTTACTCGTTATCTTTAGCTCGCTCTATTTTGATGATATGCTTCGTTTATCGGCTCACGCAGTAATGTCGATTCTTCATAAATGTCCACATATATGTTTGTGATCGTTGCTACTGATAATTAATGAGTGCAAAAGGGGATAAGATAGAGACAATATATCAAGGAAATGAGCAGATGATTTGAGGGTAGAAAGAGACTAATAATAAATGTATTTATATCCTACAAAACATGTACTAGAATCACTGAATTGCCATACATTCATAAGAATTATAAATACACTATCGAAAAAGTGAACTGTTTAGCCTCTACATCGATCGTTGCACGTAACTTTTGACAAAAGTGCATGGTGCCCATGTATAGATTTCATATGGACTAATGTTTTTCATATGATGCTTCAAGAGTATTTGTTGGATTGAAGAATAAATTCCAGAAAGATAAAGTTTCGTATGGAGTATAGGCATCAATAGCGTTGAACTGACGAGAAGGATATGGTAATCAAGAGAAGAAGAAAGTGATTACAAGAGGAAGATTCAAGATATGTATGTAAGTTAACTCACAGGTAATCATGATCTACCTTATATGATGGACTCTTGTGTTGAGGCATTGTTGATTAAGTTCAGTGTTCACTATTCCTTCAAGACGTCATTGTAAAAAAGATTGAAGCAAAAAATAGAATGGTGATCAAGACAAAGTGAAAATATTGTATCCAAGTTGGTCCACACGCAAACATACAATTGATCTACCGTGTGGGAGCAAGTGATCTCGTGGTATCGTAAGCAATTATCATTTGCAGTTTGTGAACTACATGTGCCCTATATTTGTGATTTTTGTTTGTGGGTTGGGTACTTCTACACGGGTTGGAATCAACAGGAAGATTCCATAAAAGCCGAAATAATGGATTATTTGGCACGTATTTACCCAGTTTCATGCCTCTCTATATAATGATAGAAACCCCACTTGTACATTAGGATTGTATTGATATGGAGAACCCACGTATGATTAAACGGGGGGTTCTCATCGAGTTAAATGAATAACTCACCGAATAGATTGATTTAGGGTTTAGAGCTATATATGGTGTATGACATGTGCGAATGGTTGAATGAATAGTCCCTTCCCATGTTTTTGTCTCCCTCAAATAGGCGTTAGTTTTGGGTGTCCTCTTGTGCGTGAAGATCTTTTGTGTTGTGGTCCAAGCCTTTATTTATCTCCTTATATATCTTGAAATCAACAGATTTTGATTCGCCTATAGTCTAGGTTTAACACAACTTGTTAGCTTGGTGGAGTCTCGAAGTGGGCCCCTAAGGCCTTAGTCATAGCGGGCTTGATTGGGGTCTCCGGTTCAGTACCTTTTCGATTAAGTTCTTGGATAAGATTATGTGATGGAACCTAGTTAGGATGTTCTCCTTTAGAGAAGAAATATCATAAGTAGTATTTCTTGAAGTTTTGTGACAAAGAATAACATGATTGCAGAAGATTTGAAAGTCTCCCCACTTAAATTTTAGTTTTGAAAGGATCTAGTTGGTCATCAATTAAAGTAGTATAATGCTTTGATGGCTCGATTAAAATGAGTGCACATTGTACAATAAACCGATGAGGAACGGTGGATTTCTTTACCAAAATGGCAAATTATCGGTCAACTTATTGTATATTGTTTTAATACGATGTTCTAGTATATATATATATAAGAAATCATTGAAGTTAATGATTCATGTAAATAATCACGATTTTATTTTAGTATCTTTGTACAGAAGTGATCTTGACCAAGTAAAAATATAGAAAATATAGTAAAAAAATCATTGCAATCTTTTTATGTCATATTTTAGAATCGTAAAAGTATATATTATACAATTTATATTATATCGGTAAAATTGACGATATAGAAACTTGTGCAGGATATATAAACCACAATGAATTGGAGTATCACAATTAGCGTCCTGCATTGGACGGCCACATGTAAAGTTGGCTCGTGTCAAAACTCAAGAGTCCCCAAATACAGAAGATAAATCGCGCTCACACAGCACCAATCGATCCCTGAAACAGCCTGATCGAAGGCCTTTTCAGTTTTGTCCAGTCCAGCTGCCATTTGTCACACTCCCACATATGTCGAAATGTCGAATAGTCGATTAGCAATTTAGCATGCAGCTTGCGCACTCGCAGCACCACAGAACTGTTACAGCATCGCCTCCACCGCACACGGTCTATCAGCAGCTAGTATCATGTCCACGCAGACTCCGCCGCGTCCCGACGTCCCTGAAAATATCCCGCCGGCGACCAGCTGCCTTCCGCACGCAGATATTTCTCCAGCCCAGCGCAGCGCATACCACATCTTCGCCTGCGTGCACCGCGCGCCATTGTGCATTGGGCGATACTGGTACTCCAGCTAGCACACTGCCATGGCTACTATCACTACCCCTCCGGCCACTCTGCAGCCATGCGAGCACGCAAGGGGCCGCGTGCTCCGGTCGCCTCCTCGCGCCTGGAGGAGGCGGCGCTGTTGCCACGTGATAAGAGCCGCGGCGACGGGCAGCGGCCGGCTCGAGGCCACGCTTGCGGCGGCGGGCGGCGAGGAGGGCGATGTGATCCGGAGACTGCAGAACGGGCCGGACGTGCGTGGCGTGGCGCTGGAAGGCGAGAAGGGTCGGCCCGTCGACCTTACTCCGCTGGCCGTCGAGGTGATCGGCGAGAGCTTCGGGGAGTGGCTGCGGGAGAAGAATGGCGCGGGCGCAGGGGAGGACCAGCAGCAGCAGCTGCGGGTGTCCGTCGGCCGAGACCCCCGGCTGTCTGGATCGAGGCTCAGCGCGGTGCTGTTCGCGGGGCTGGCGAGAGCCGGGTGCGCCGTCTTCGACATGGGCCTCGCCACCACGCCGGCGTGCTTCATGAGCACCATACTGCCTCGCTTCGACTACGACGCCTCTATTATGGTACTACCGTAAAGCCGCACTCATGTTTTCGATCGTTTTACAGTGATTTGAACAGTCTCGTGCCTTTTCAAATTAGTCTGACAACCACAATAAGACTTACGAACAATACCATTCTTACGCCGTAAAGGCTGCGTGCCCAAGTGAATTGACTTTTTTTTCAACAACGACAAGGTATTCTTTAGGCCTTATGGCGATTTGAACATTGCATTTTTCATATAGATGTCTGACTCTGATAACGGCTGAAGTGTCATTGAGACCATTGTGCCATGACATCTGCCTAGCAGAAAACTAACGCATACATTCCCGTGTGAAACTCTTTCTTCGATAAAGAGCGCAGTTTTTTTTAACTCAATCGTTAGTCCACATCAAGTTGATACAATCCATACACCCACAGAAACAAGAACTTGCAGGAGTTTCTACCGCACTCAGATCCAAATTTTTGTCAGTTTTCCTCAGCCTATAAGACAAATTATTCCGTGTTGGATTTCTGCACTCTAGATGATTTCACCATTTTTATATCTAGGAAAAAATTCGATTTTTAAAAAACTTACAAATACCATGTTTTTAATAAAACGAGCTTGCTCCAATATGAATTGAGCGAAAAGTCTAAAGGAAGCTCGCAAAGGCTGTATAGCTTATTGTTGATTTTTCTGAAAGAAGGTGTAATCACTGGCAGGGACGGAGCCAGCAATATATTACAGAGGGGGCCAATAGCACACTAAATAACTTGGACGGGCCATATAGGTGAATCTAGGTAAAATTAGGGTCCAAATCTACAAATTAATAAGGGTGTTTCAGAAAACAATCAGGCAATGGGGGGAGCCATGGCCCCAGCCTGCCCACCCCTGGCTCCTCCCTGATCACTGGCCTCTGCATCAATCGTTTTATATAGCCATCTTACTGCAAATATTATATCTTATGGAAGAAGAAAAAATGACACATCATTCCTTTAGTTTAACCATTTAGGGCATGTACAATGGTAGAGAAGGTATGCCCTCTCTTAGTCGTCCACGTGATTTAGAGATGGCGAAATTATTAGTTGTACAACGTGTTATCTCTTATTGCCATCCCTAACAATTAATGCGAATAATATATATTTTAGTAAGAAATCGTAGTTCTAAGGGAAGACAAATGGTACAATGGTGAAATTAGTCTTCTCTTATTTCGTAAGAGATCATCTCTTAGCTAAGGGAAGACAACCTCCTCTTTCTTCATTCTCTCCCTGCCAACTAGATAATTATCCTACGTGTCAACGCTAAGAGAAGGCTGACGTCATTCCATTGTACATGCCCTTATTCACTTTTATAACAATTTTGGTCGTATGCATCTTTAATTCTGGTGGAGACGACCGGGAAATGAAAATTCCACTTTCAAAAGATGGAAGTTTGAGCGTCCGAAATAAAAAAAATCCAAATTAAAGGCGACTTTGTAAATTTTGGGGGAGGAGGGTGCATACTGAACAAGCAGATCAAGCCCTTTGTGATTATTTTTAGGGCAACAAAGACCATGGCCCGGAGCCCAGGAAATATTTTGGCCTACTAAGTATAAGGAAAATAACTTTGGCCCGGGTAACAGCCCAGTAGCCCACCTCGGGCTGGCCTCAAGCTCCCAAGTGGAAATCCCCCAAAGTGCCAGCCTGCTCCTCACTTATCTATTGCTAGGTTTCTCAAAAAAAAAACTTATCTATTGCTAGGACTCAATTGAAAGTACATTTATCCCTCCAAAAAAAAAAATTTGAAAGCACATTTCCCTCCCATATTTTTTTGAAAGTAGTTGTGGATCCCCTCGGCTAGGTATTTTCTTGAATTAATCTATAAAAAGAAGGTACTTTCTTGAACTCAATAGATTTACCTAGCCTGGGGCAAGAAGCATGTGTTAATTAGTTGATTAACATTTGTTTGTAAATTGTAATGGATTCATGTTTTAGGAACAAAAGATGAATATATTTTGTCCAACGATCTCAAAACCTAGTACAGTAATAAATAAATGCAAATCCTCGAACAAAAAAAAAGGTCATTCTGTAATTCTATCCACATACTAATATGTATGTTCTTGCATCGTTAACGATTGGTTGAAAATGTGTTTGTTTTTTTGAAATCGTACAATTTTTTCATGCTACTACAACAACATTTTTTTGTCTTTTGCGCTAAGTTTTTGGCTCAGGGCTTCCTCCAATCCTGGATCCGCCATTTTACTCGTAGTTACTTTGCTTTCATATTTGTATGCCCGGAGAGAATTGAATTCATGAATCATTTTGCTCGCAGATGACCGCGTCACATCTCCCCTACACCCGCAACGGCCTCAAGTTCTTCACCAAGCGCGGCGGGCTAACCTCCGCCCAGGTCGAAGCTATCTGCGACCGCGCGGCGCGCAAGTACGTGGCACGTAAGATGGGCGTCGGCGGCGACCTCGGCATGCCTCCGGTCGTCATGCGCGTGGACCTGATGAGCGCCTACGCGCAGCACCTCCGGGACATCATCAAAGAGCGCGTCGCCCACCCGACCCACTACGACACCCCGCTCAAGGGCTTCAAGGTCATCGTGAACGCCGGCAATGGCTGCGGCGGCTTCTTCACCTGGGACGTCCTAGAGAAGCTCGGCGCCGACACGACCGGCAGCCTCCACCTGGACCCCGACGGCATGTTCCCGAACCACATGCCCAACCCGGAGGATGCGACGGCCATGTCGCTGACGCGCGGCGCGGTGCTGGCCCACGGCGCCGACCTCGGCGTGGTGTTCGACACCGACGTGGACCTCAGCGGCGTGGTGGACGACGCGGGCGCGGCCATCAACGGGGACCGGCTCATTGCGCTCATCTCCGCCATCGTGCTGCGGGAGCACCCCGCGACGACGGTGGTGACGGACGCGCGGGCGGGGGACGGGCTCACCCGGTTCATCGAGGCCAGGGGCGGGAAGCACTGCCTCTACCGCGTCGGGTACCGCAACGTGATCGACAAAGGCGTGCAGCTCAACGCCGACGGCGTCGAGACGCACGTCATGATGGAGACCACCGGCCACGGCGCGCTCAAGGAGAACCACTTCCTCGACGATGGCGCGTACATGGTGGTGAAGATCATCATCGAGATGGTCAGGATGAGGCTGGCAGGATTGGAAGGTGGGGTGGGAAGCCTGATCAAGGATCTCGAGGAGCCTGCTGAGTCCGTGCTGTTCAGGATGGACATAGTGGGTGAACCAAAGAATGCAAAACAGCGGGGTGTCCAAGCAGTCGAGACTTTCAAGAATTATATCGAGGTTCGTGGCCAAAACAGTTTAGTACTCCTGCATCAAGCTATCGAATCATCGAAACTTGCCTACATTATACAGTGATCTCGAGTATATTCTTCTGATGTGTAGTCTTGTTTGTGCCTCTGTTTCCCCAACACATAATTTAGGAAGGGAAACTTAAGGGTTGGGTGCTCGATGATTGTGGCGACTGCTCGGTTGATCAGGGATGCCTTGTGGACAACAACGATCACCCGATTGATGTTGATGCGTACATGTACAGGTATGTTGCTGCTTGCACATCCTAATTTCTGTCCTTGTCCTGACTATTAATTTCTTGTCATTTTTATTTTAAAATTTATACTATGGAACATTCAAAGTTCATCTAGTTTCAAATGGTTACTATCCTAGTCCTAGGCAAAGAAAAACATCCTTTGAATGCATGATGATGTAGGGTGGACATTTTGAACTAATCATTTCTATGAAAACAGGGCAAAATTTTATGACGAGTCTCGGAGACAACTAGGATGGGTTCACATTCGGCAAAGTGTCCATAACCCCAATATAGCACTCAACATGCAGTCTTCTGTTCCTGGTGGCTGCAAATCCATGGCAAAGAATATTTTTGACAGGTATACAATCTACACCTGCCATAGGTCCAGGGGCGGAGCCAACTCCCGGCGACCCGGGGCAGCTGCCCGGGCTCAGTCGGAGCTTTTCCCTTAATCATTGTGGTTAGTTTAGTGATGTTTAGCTGGGCACACTCCGGCCGGCGGCGGCGCACGTGGGGGCTTGCCCGGGCTGGTGAACTGAGCTGGCTCCGCCACTGCATAGGTCCGAATATTCTCTTTGTTTTGATGCAATGAGTAATTTTGTCTACTTCCTAACTTCAGGTTTTTGCTGACAAGTGGAGTAAATGAATTTGTTGACATCAGCCAAGTACAAAACTTTGTAGAGTAGATCTTATCTTCATGATCAAACACTATGCATAGCAGTCCAGACCAGATCCTAGGTGGCAATAAAGCTTACCGCTACACGATGGAGTGTAGCGTGCCTACAATATTCTTCTTCTCCTTCAACGAGAAATATTCTTTTCAAAGAAAATGATTACTAATCTTGTAAATAATGTTGTGCATTGAAATGGTAATTTGATTATATAAATTATTGTAGCGATTTCAGTCAAGTTTGTGTTCTGTAGTATTATATCGTTGCTTCTTATCACCTGTCCTTCCGCCCATCGTAGCTTGAGTTGCTGAAATCCCTAAGTCGGTTCATAGCACAACGTGTATGCAATCTGTTTCTCTCAGTTCATAGCATAGATTTCTCTCTTCAAACCCTTTCTGATCATGCGGCAGCGCTTACCGTATTTGTCTTTTTTGCCATATTTTACTCCTTAGCTAGATTGTATGTCAAATTTAGGGCAGATAACCCAGACATGTACCTGTTAGATTATGCCAAATCATTTGGTTTTCTTACGAAGTTGTGTCGATTTTGCCGAATCACTTGTATGTACCACATTGCTCTCTCAATTGAACGCAAATGTTCATTTTCTCCACTTAGATTAGTGCCAAGTCATCCTGTCACCACCTTTTTATTTTTATAGAGAGATGCTAAGTTGAGATTCATGTAGTATGAGTGTCAGCACGAGGATTTAAAACCCTACTTGGTGGATTCATGGCACCCACCACCGTACAGAGAGGTGGTTCTCAGATTTGTTCGGGACGAGTAGTATGACTCCGGATGGCAATGGGTACCCGATACCCGCAAACCCGACGGGTACCCGGCTCAAATGGGGAGGGTTTGGGCTAGAAAAATCCCCATGGGTATGCTTAGCAGGAAAATGTCATACCCATCGGGTATGCGGGTGCGGGTATGGGGATGCCAAACCCATACCCGCGAACCCGTGTACCCGACTAGAACGTAATGACCCCACATGTCATTGCCTACTAAGCCACTAACACCCCTAGCCCACAAGCCCACTAACGCACCTAGCCCACTAAGAGACCTAGCCCACTAAAGACACTAACGTACAGGCCACACACCAGTGCAGTGAACCCTAAACCTACTTCTTTTCCTCACCTCAGCCGCCTCTCCTGTCTCCTCATCTTTTCCTCCCCCACGCGGCTGCGCCGCCTCTCCTGTCTCCTCTATCCCCGTCTCCCCGAGCAGCCCACTCCCTCCAGATCCCTCCCCGCCGGCGGCCGCCAGCGGCCATGGCCAGCCCCAGCCCCCGACTCCCTCTCCCTCTAGCCTTCTGCAACGCCGCTCATCCACTCTCCCGCGCCGCCTCCACCGCACAGCCTCTCTCCCGCGCCGCCTTCGCCGCCCTGCCGAGGACGAGGATGGGCCCCGACGTCGCCTCTGCTGCATCCGTCTCCTCCGCGCCGACGCTCCATAGCTCTGAGATCGACCCCCTGCTGCAGATGGGTGCAGCCCCGGCGACCCAGGACTCTGAGATCTCCTCCGCGCCGACGCTCCATAGCTCTGAGATCTTTCTCTGGGGTTGGTTGGCGCCGAGGGATGGTGATAAAAGGGGCGCGCGGGAGGGAAGGCGATGTGAATTTGGTGTGCATTTGTGAATTGCATTTGTTGATGTAAAATTGCTGTCAAATTGTTGATGTAATTGCTGTCAAAATATTGCTGTAAAAGAGGAAAAACCTGACATTTTGTTGTTCATCACGAATTTGGCGGGTACCCGGCGGGTATCGGGTACCCGGCGGGTGTCGGGTATGGGGAAAATTTATTCCCGTAGGCGGGTACGGGTACGGGTGACGGGGGGCGGGTAGAGGTGCGGGTGCGGGTATGGGGATGCCATACCCGCACCCGAACCCGACGGGTGCCATCCGGAAGTATGACATGATAAAAGGCGACAGCATCACAAATGAAGGGCTTAATGTGGACATAGTTTTTTAATAGTGTAACTATTGCCACAAGAATGCAGCTAGGAAGCAAAAGGTGGACTTCACACTGAATGTAAGCTTAGCCACTCCTATTAGGCTAAAATACACATTTGGAGGGAGAATGCCAAAGACCTCCTAAAAACATCGGAAAATCAAAACGGAGGTTGAGCTATATGTAGGTCTTTATTTTGCCAAATTTGAAAATCAATTCATAGCTACAAAAAATCTGAATAAAATCTCGGACGTAGACAACGGGGTATTCAACCGACGTGCAAAATATCAACTCAAAATAATTTATATTCCGAGCTACACAAAAATATCAAAATCTGACAGATTTTGGAGAGTTCAAATTTGACACTATTCACTACTTTCAGATTCAGATTTTGTCATTTGTGCATCGCACAAAATACATTTATTTCTGCGATTTTACACATTGGTAGACAACAACATAATATACATCCAAGATTCCTTTTAGATATTTTTAAAACTCCAATATATAATTTTCTAAATTTTATTAAATAAAGGGCTACATATAGCCCTAGCTACGTAGCACTGCTCTCCTATAAACATGACATGCTCTCTCGCAGAGTCCCCGAGTATAGTCTTCGAATAAACTTGGAGCTGGGATGTTGTTATATATATAGCTAGAGGTTAATTTAGGGCACAAATATCTTCATGTAGGAAATGAATATTTCAGACCTCGTGGTTGTTGGTCATGGTTTCATAGAGGACATTACATGCCAGGAAAAGATTTGTTTAGAGTAAAAAAAGATGAATCCTAAGAAGAGGCATAATGAACCTCACTAGGCTAGTTTAATCTTTTTGGGGCCAAGGAATTCTTATAAAGTTGTGTTGCTCTTTGCTCTTCGTTATATGTATTCGTGAAAGAAATTATGTAGGAATATTGTTAGATTACTTATTTTGTTTTCTATACAGCTTGGTTCGCATTGGAAACCATGGAACTTTTTCTTATGGTATGGTTACTTTCGCACAATTCTATAGGAACATTGCACCAATGTTTAACCTCATGAATTTTTGCTTGTTTCTGTAATAAGTATGGTCTATAGAGAGACAATTCTTCAGATATGTTATTACTATGATGCTACCCCACTGACATGTCTTACAAAGTCACGTGTTTTAGTTCATGTAGCCATTTTTGCAAATCTTGCCAACCAAAGAACTCCTCAAAGTTGAAACACCATGCTAGGACGCGTTTGATAGCCTGCAGCACCTCCAAACAGCCTCACAAGCTACAAAAGTGACATGTTTGGTTGGTGACGGTAGGCCTGCGTTGTGGCTCGCACGCTCATTGAAGCAGTGATGAGTTAGGCCCAACAGGCACGCACGAAATGAGCGTGCCCGTGGAAACAGGCCCCATCAGTACAAAAATAGAGGACGCCGTGCGCGAGGCTGGGAGCGGGAGATGGCGGAAGAAGCTGAAATTCTGGCTCAGTTTCGCGCCCTACTGATGCGTGTAAAGTCACACGTCCGTTGGGAACCCCAAGAGGAAGGTATGATGAGTGCAGCAGCAAGTTTTCCCTCAGTATGAAACCAAGGTTATCGAACCAGTAGGAGATCGAAGTTGCTTCGAAGGTGTCAACGGCGCCAGAAAAAGTGTGGTGTTGATGGGAATGCTTCCTCTTCCTAGCAATGGTGCCAGAAAAAGTTCGGCGTCGAAGGGGAGGTCTTGGCGGTTAACTTGGAATCTGCACACAACAATCAAACTACTTTGCCCCAACGAAACAGTGAAGGTGTCAATCTCACCGGCTTGCTGAAAACAAAGGATTAGACGTATAGTGTGGAAAATGATGTTTGCTTGTAAAAGAACAATGATTGCAGTAGGTTGTATTTCAGATGTAAAAGAATGGACCGGGGTCCACAGTTCACTAGTGGTGTCTCTCCATAATAAAATACTAACATGCTGGGTAAACAAATTACAGTTGGGCAATTGACAAATAGAGAGGGCATAACAATGCACATACATATCATGATGATCACTATGAGATTTACTTGGGCATTACGACAAAGTACACAGACCGCCATCCAGCAAGTATCTGTGTCTAAATAGTCCACCTTCAGGTTAGCATCCGCACCCCTTCCAGTATTAAGTTGCAAGCAACAGACAATTGCATTAAGTATGGTGCATAATGTAAACAACACTAATATCCTTAGACAAAGCATTGCTGTTTTACCTCTAGTGGCAACAGCACATCCACAACCTTAGAACTTTCTGTCACAGTCCCAGATTAAATGGAGGCATGAACCCACTATCTAGCATAAATACTCCCTCTTGGAGTTACAAGCATAAACTTGGCCAAAGCCTACACTAATAACGGAGAGCATGCAAGATCATAAACAACACATACTCCCTCTGTTCCAAAATATTTGTCTTCCATTTGTCTAAATTTGAATGTACATATACACAAAAATATGTCTAGGTACATCCGAATTTGAACAAATGGAAGGCAAGTATTTTAGAACGGAGGGAGTATATGATAGATCAATAATCAACTTGACATAGTATTCAATATCCATCGGATCCCAACAAACACAACATGTAGCATTACAATAAGATGATCTTGATCATGATAGGCAGCTCACAAGATCTAAACATGATGGCACAAAAGGAGAAGACAACCATCTAGCTACTGTATGGACCCGTAGTCCAGGGATGAACTACTCACGCATCACTCCGGAGGCAGGCATGGCGATGTAGAGCCCTCGGTGATGATTCCCCTCTCCGGCAGGGTGCCGGAGGAGAACTTCTGAACCCCCGAGTTAGGGTTGACGGCGGCGGCAGCAGCGGATGTTTTTGGAATAATGGCTCGGTGTTTTAGGGTTTTCGTCTGGGGAATTATAGGCGAAGGGGCAACGTCGGTGGAGGCGCGGGGCCCGCTCCCCATAGGGTGGCGCGGCAGGGGGCCCACCCGCGCCGCCATGTGGGGAGGGCCCCTGCTGCCCCCTTCGTCTCTCCTTCGGACTTCTGGAACGTGTCGGAAAAATAGGCATCTGGGATTTTGTTTCGTCCGATTCCGAGATATTTCCAGAACAGCTTTTCTGAAACCAAAAACAGCAGAAAACAGGAACTGGCACTGTGGCATCTTGTTAATAGGTTAGTCCCAGAAAATGCATAAAAATGCTATGAAGTGTGAATAAAACATGTAGCTATTGGTATAAAACTAGCATGGAACATAAGAAATTATAGATACGTTGGAGACGTATCAAGCATCCCCAAGCTTAGTTCTACTCGTCCTCGAGTAGGTAAACGATAACAACAATAATTTCTGAAGTGACATGCTACCAACATAATCTTGATCAATAATATTGTAAAGCATATGAGCTGAGATCAAATCATTCAAAGCAAAAGTCTATAATGATATAAAGACAACAAAACAAGTTAGTTAAACAAGCTAAAAGTTTTCATGAATGATTGCTTTAAAGACATGAAACCGTACAAGGTTCATTAAAGATGTGTTAAGTATCCAATGTAGGAGTTCTATCCTTCAATTCCAAGCATCAAGTAATCTTTCACAACAAAGAGGATTCAGCCAAGTAAAAATAAACATGAACATCATGAATCAACTGTTTCGAAGTCTACTCAACCGGTGAGCGTAAGCATTTGGTTTTGGCACCAGGATGTTATGGCTAAAAGAACATTAATGGGGGTTTGGAAGGCCAAAGGAAGAAAGTCTCACAAAGCTATAAGTGATCATTAGACAAGAGGAAGTCTTATAATCGAAGCTATGTAAGGAGTAGTGATTGCCATGCAACGGATGCACATAGAGCTATATGTGTATGAAAGCTCTCCAATGGAACTAGTGGGGGTGCATCCAACTTGGTTGCTCATGAAGACCTAGAGCATTTTGAGGAAGCTCATCATTGGAATATACAACCCAAGTTCTATAGTGTAAATTCCCCACATAGTTATACTAGTAAAACATGAAAACTCTCTCACATGGAGTACAGGTGCTAAACATGAGCACAAATGATGACTATGAATAATGCAGGTGCTGAAACATGAGCACAAGTGTGGATAAAGGATAGTAATGTTGCCCCCTTTTTCTTTATTCTTTTTTTCTTTTTTTTTTTTTCTATTTTTTTTTTTTCTGTTTCTCTTTTCGATGGCCTCCATGGCTCTTTTCACTTTCAGGGGCAACACTCTAATATGACAATACACTTTTTGTTACAAATAACTCACAACGAACTAAAACATGATGTAAACTGTATGCCTCTGCCAGTGTAGCAGGATATGCAATGATCTAGCGTAACATGGGTAAACCGCACATCAGCTGTATAGAATCATGCAAAGCAATATGTATATGATGAATGACAGCAAGTCATGTAATGTAAGATGGAAGTTGCATGGCAATATATCTCGGAACAGCTATGGAAATGCTGTAGTAGGTAGGTATGGTGGCTGTTTTGAGGAAGATGTATGGGTTTATGTGTAGGAGAACAAGAGAAAGTCCTCCCACGGGTTTGGATGTACTGGCGAAGTATGCACAACTCTCAATGTGAGCAGAAGGCAATGCACAGCACCGAAGAGGCTAGCAAATATGGATGGTGGAAGTGCCAAAAACCGTAGCTCAACATTAGTCAAAAAGAACTCACAAGCTTATTGCAAACATCTAGCAGGTTCAACATTAAGAACATGATTAAAGTTTACTCCAAGAAGGGCCGTTCACGGCGGCACAAGTACCCCGTTAGATCCCTCGACCTTCAGCACAACTTAGTTATTACGAATCACTTTTAGACATGGAAAGCTATCAAGTCCAACTACACCTTCAACAATTTAAATAGAGTTTGTAGTACGGTACAAGCTTAAAGACAACTATCCACTAATAATTTTAACTTAATTAACCAGCAAGCTTTACCATCTAAATACCTCAAAACATTTGCAAAGAATCAAGTCATCAAAGTTCAATGATCTACAAGACTATGCAAGTTATTACTATACCACTACCACATGCAGCATTTTCTGAACCAACACATCAACCAAGCAACTAAACAAAAACTCTCCAAATGATTTACAAATGAAACAAGAGAGTACTACTCCTCAAGAATTAACAGCTCTAAAAGAGATGCATGAAAAACAGGAGCTAAAAACATAGTAGTAGCTAGATAAGAATACTCAAAAGATATAAGTGAAGAATATGAGTATTCACATGAAAAAGCGGAGCGTGTCTCTCTCCCACACAAGAATGCTAGGATCCAACTTTATTCAGAAAATAAAAACAACAAACAAAAATAAAAGCACACAGACGCTCCAAGTAAAATACATAAAATGTGGAAGAATTAAAATATAGTTTCACTAGAGATGACCTGATAAATTGTTGATGAAGAAGGGGATGCCTTGGGCATCCCCAAGCTTAGACGCTTGAGTCTTCTTGAATATTGCAGGGATGACCCACGGGGGCATCCCCAAGCTTAGGCTTTTCACTCTTCTTGATCACATCATATCATCCTTCTCTCTTGCTCCTTGAAAACTTCCGCCACACCAAACTCAGGTAACTCGTTAGAGGGTTAGTGCATAATCAAAAATTCTCATATTCTACTGTGACACAATCATTACCAAAGCTTCTGGACATTACTTACAGCCACTGATGTTTAATGGAGCAAAGAAATCCAATCAAACATAGTAAAAGAGGCAATGCAAAATAAAAGGCAGAATCTGTCAAAAACAGAACAGTCTGGAAAGACGAATTTTTTCGAGGCACTTAACTTGCTCAGATGGAAGAAACCCAAACTAATGAAAGTTGCGTACATATATAAGGATCATGCGTGATTTTTTCAGAATTTTTCGAATTTTCTGTAGTGCATACAGCTCAAAACGGTGGACAGCAAAAATCTGTCACTGCGCAGAAATCCAATTTTAGCAACAACTTTCAACTAGAGACTTTACTTGGCACAACAATGCAATAAAATAAAGATACAAAGGAGTTGCTACAGAAGTAAACAGCACCTTGACTCAAAATAAAATAAAATGACAGAAAATAAAAAGATGGGTTGTCTCCCACAAGCGCTTTTCTTTAACGCCTTTCAGCTAGGCGCAGAAAGTGAAAATCAAGTGTTATCAAGAGAAGATGCATCAACATCATAATTTGTTCTAATAATAGAATCAAAAGGCATCTTCATTCTCTTTCTAGGGAAGTGTTCCATACCTTTCTTAAGAGGAAATTGATACTTAATATTCCCCTCTTTCATATCAATAACAGCACCAACAGTTCGAAGAAAGGGTCTTCCCAAAACAATAGGACAAGATGCATTGCATTCAATATCCAAAACAACAAAATCAACGGGGACAAGGTTATTGTTAACCGTAATATGAACATTGTCAATTCTCCCCAAAGGTTTTTCATAGAGTTATCAGCAAGATGAACATCCAAATAACAGCATTCCAAAGGTGGCAAGTCAAGCATATCATAAAGTTTCTTAGGCATAACAGAAATACTTGCACCAAGGTCACATAAAGCATTACAATCAAAATCATTCACCTTCATTTTAATGATGGGCTCCCAACCATCTTCCAACTTCCTAGGGATAGAAGCTTCAAGTTTTAATTTCTCTTCCCTAGCTTTTATGAGGGCATTTGTAATATGTTTTGTAAAAGCCATGTTTATAGCACTAGCATTAGGACTTCTAGCTAGCTTTTGCAAGAACTTAATAACTTCAGAGATGTTACAACTATCAAAATCAAAATCATTATGATCAAAAGTAATGGGACCATTGCCTCCAATACTTCGAAAAATTTCAGCACCTTTATCAGAAACAGTTTCAGCAGTTTTAGGCAATTTTGCACGCTTTGTAGTAGAAGTAGAAACATTGCCAACATCAATAACATTACCATTGATATAGGAGGTTTATCAACATGTGAAGCTTCAGCATTACTAGTGGTGGTAATAGTACAAACTCGAGCTATACTATTCTTTCTATCAATTTCAGCTTCTCTTTCCCACCTAGCATGCAACTCAGCCAACATCCTAATATTGTTGTCAATTTTAACTTGGATGGCATTTGCTGTAGCAAAAGACTTAGTATCTTTAACCTCATTAGGCATAACTTTCAGTTTCAAAAGATCAACATCAAGAGCAAGACTATCAACCTTAGAAGCAAGAACATCAATTTTACCAAACTTTTCCTCAACAGATTTGTTAAAAGCAGTTTGTGTATTAATAAATTCTTTAAGCATGACTTCAAGATCAGAGGGTACACTCCTACTATTGTTGTAAGAATTACCATAACCACTACCATTATTAGAAGGATATGGCTTATAGTTGTTATTACCAAAATTATTCCTATAGCATTGTTGTTGAAATTATTATTTTTAATGAAGTTCACATCAACATGCTCTTCTTGAGCAACCAATGAAGCTAAAGGAACATTATTAGGATCAATATGAGATTTACCACTCACAAGCATAGACATAATGATATCAATTTTTCATTCAAGGAAGAGGTTTCTTCAACAGAATTTACCTTCTTACCTTGAGGAGTCCTTTCAGTGTGCCATTCGGAGTAGTTGATCATCATATCATCAAGAAGTTTTGTTGCTGCACCTAAAGTGATGGACATAAAGGTTCCTCCAGCAGCCGAATCCAGCAAATTCCTTGAGGAAAAATTTAATCCTGCATAAAAGGTTTGGATGATCATCCAAGCAGTCAGTCCATGGGTAGGGCAATTCTTTACCATAGATTTCATTCTCTCCCATGCTTGGGCAACATGTTCATTATCAAATTGCTTGAAATTCATAATGCTACTTCTCAAAGATATAATTTTAGCAGGAGGATAATATTTTCCAATGAAAGCATCTTTGCATTTTGTCCATGAATCAATACTATTTCTAGGCAAAGATACAACCATTCTTTAGCTCTTCCTCTCAAGGAGAAAGGAAATAGTTTCAGTTTTACAATATCCCCATCTATATCCTTATACTTTTGCATCTCACAAAGTTCAACAAAATTATTAAGATGGGCAGCAGCATCATCAGTACTAACACCAGAAAATTGCTCTTTCATAACAAGATTTAATAGAGCAGGTTTAATTTCATAAAAGTCTGCTTTAGAAGCAGGTGGAGCAATAGGAGTGCATATGAAATCATTATTATTTGTGCTAGTGAAGTCACACAACTTGGTGTTCTCAGGAGTACTCATTTTAGCAAAAATAAAAACTAGGCCGAAATAATAAAAGTAAAACAAGTAACTAATTTTTTTGTGTTTTTGATATAAAGAAAGCAAACAAGACAAAATAAAAATAAAGCAAGACAAAAACAAAGTAAAGAGATTGGGTGTGAGAGACTCCCCTTGCAGGAGCAATTGGCCTCCCCGGCAACGGCGCCAGAAAAAGTGCTTGATGCGTGTAAAGTCACACGTCCGTTGGGAACCCCAAGAGGAAGGTATGACGAGTGCAGCAGCAAGTTTTCCCTCAGTATGAAACCAAGGTTATCGAACCAGTAGGAGATCAAAGTTGCTTCGAAGGTGACAACGGCGCCAGAAAAAGTGTGGTGTTGATGGGAATGCTTCCTCTTCCTAGCAATGGTGCCAGAAAAAGTTCGGCGTCGAAGGGGAGGTCCTGGCGGTTGACTTGGAATCTGCACACAACAATCAAACTACTTTGCCCCAACGAAATAGTGAGGGTGTCAATCTCACCGGCTTGCTGAAAACAAAGGATTAAACGTATAGTGTGGAAAATGATGTTTGCTTGTAAAAGAACAATGATTGCAGAAGTTGTATTTCAGATGTAAAAGAATGGACCGGGGTGCACAGTTCACTAGTGGTGTCTCTCCATAATAAAATACTAACATGCTGGGTAAACAAATTACAGTTGGACAATTGACAAATAGAGAGGGCATAACAATGCACATACATATCATGATGATCACTATGAGATTTACTTGGGCATTACGACAAAGTACACAGACCGCCATCCAGCATGCATCTGTGTCTAAATAGTCCACCTTCAGGTTAGCATCCGCACCCCTTCCAGTATTAAGTTGCAAGCAACTGACAATTGCATTAAGTATGGTGCATAATATAAACAACACTAATATCCTTAGACAAAGCATTGTTGTTTTACCCCTAGTGGCAACAGCACATCCACAACCTTAGAACTTTCTGTCACTGTCCCAGATTATATGGAGGCATGAACCCACTATCTAGCATAAATACTCCCTCTTGGAGTTACAAGCATAAACTTGGCCAAAGCCTACACTAATAACGGAGAGCATGCAAGATCATAAACAACACATATATGATAGATCAATAATCAACTTTACATAGTATTCAATATCCATCGGTCCCAACAAACACAGCATGTAGCATTACAATAAGATGATCTTGATCATGATAGGCAGCTCACAAGATCTAAACATGATGGTACAAAAGGAGAAGACAACCATCTAGCTACTGTATGGACCCGTAGTCCAGGGATGAACTACTCACGCATCACTTCGGAGGCAGGCATGGCGATGTAGAGCCCTCCGGTGATGATTCCCCTCTCCGGCAGGGTGCCGGAGGAGAACTTCTGAACCCCCGAGTTAGGGTTGACGGCGGCGGCAGCGGATGTTTTTTGGAATAATGGCTCGGTGCTTTAGGGTTTTCGCGTCTGGGGGAACTTATAGGTGAATGGGCAACGTCGGTGAAGGCGTGGGGCCCACTCCCCATAGGGTGGCGCGGCAGGGGGCCCACCCGCGCCGCCATGTGGGGAGGGCGCCCTGCTGCCCCCTTCGTCTCTCCTTCGGACTTCTGGAACGTGTCGGGAAAAATAGGCATCTGGGATTTTGTTTCGTCCGATTCCGAGGATATTTCCCGAACAGCTTTTCTGAAACCAAAAATAGCAGAAAATAGGAACTGACACTGTGGCATCTTGTTAATAGGTTAGTCCCAGAAAATGCATAAAAATGCTATGAAGTGTGAATAAAACATGTAGCTATTGGTATAAAACTAGCATGGAACATAAGAAATTATAGATACGTTGGAGACGTATCACCTACGTACTCTCACCTCCTTCTCTATTTGGTCACCGCCCGCCATAGAGGATTCAAAAATCTCCCACACTGGATATTCACCGACGACTCGTTTCCTTCCTCTCCGCCACTGTTTTCACAATGTCGTCTCCCTGACAGTAGGAGGAGGCCGAGAAGGTGGCCCTGGTCTTCGGCAGCAGCTCGTCTGCCCTTTCTCCAGCACTGGATCCGCATCGTCGTCTGCACGGCCGGCAAGAGGACCTCTACTCCGGCTACTCTCCATCTTCGTCGATCTCTAATGGCGAAGGTAAGCCAATTCGTCTCTCCCAATCGGTAGTGGGTTTAGTTCAATGACATCCGGTACTAATAGTAGATCTGTATAATTAAGACGACATGATGGTTGTGATCAAGCAGACAACTGATCTCACAACTATTGTTCAAGCATGGAACCTACGAAGGAAGAAAAAGCGGTCTTCTTTCATGGACCTTTGTATGAGGAAACAAATGCTCGAAGAGACAATGTGGCAAAAAAGTGAAGTAGAAGGGGCAGTCGTTGTTGAGCACCTTTTTATTTCCATTTTTCTAAGAAATAGGTGGACATCTTTAAGGCGGTTCCCGTGGGGCCTTGTCGCACAAAGGATGGTAATTGCACAATGGCCCAAGTCTATGATTCTCAAGATCGTAGTTAGGTGCAGTATGGTCATATGTTCGCCCGAGATCAATAGAGAATAGCTAATCTGGACTATATATACAACACAGATGATGTGGAGCCTATAGAAATGCTTCGCATGGGTAGAATCCCATCTATGAACTAGTGAAAAGGTTCACGGAAGGTGGCATGTCGCAGGATAGCATCCACACATATGTGGAGAGCAAGTTTGCATGTTTCGTTGTGGCGAGTATAATTTGACGACATACATCGATGATCCCAAGGGCTGGAATCTAATATTAAGCTGCTGACAGGCAAATGAATCGAGCATGTATACCTCCTTTCGGCGGAGCCGGATCCTCTGACATTATCCCCGACTTTGGGTCACCGACAGGCGGGTCCCATCTATGTGGGTCCCACATGGAGGCGATCCAAAGTCAAAGGAAGTCAGGGTACATAATGTCAGAGTATCTCGTTCCCCTTTCGGCGTGCCCTGACAGTTCCACACAACATGTGAACCTACTTGCCTGTCTGTCGCAAGAGAAGCTAGGGTAGGCAGCCGGCAGGCAACTAGGCATGCTCCTGCTGTCCTGCACACCTTGTGGTCGAAATCAGCAATACCTGCAGCTCGCCTGAGTAGATCAGTAGGCCATGCGTGTTGGCAGCCGAGCTAGAGCTAGATGATCCAGAATCGAGCATGCGTACACTCCATCGATCCAGGTCTCGTCACATGCATGTCCTCCAGGTAAAATTCTTTACTTCACACCGGCAGTAGGCTGGCTCTGTTATGATTTGGGGAGCTTTTGTGTAAAGAAAAGTAACCATCGAGAACTACGATTTTATCAGGTGACGGCGACATAATCATAGCAGCCGTGAGGCCGTTAACGACCTTTGGTTAGAGAAAGCCCATGCATTCGGTAGCTTCTGCTGTCCCATAGTCCCCAGAATGATTTTCCTTTTTAAAGAGTAATTAACACACAGAAAGGTTCCATGTTCATCACTGCTCAAGGTTCAGTTTTCTGAACATTTGCTGATTTCATACGTAGGTAGATTGCCAAAATATTCACTTATTCTATAAAAAATAGATTAAGTTAGATCTCTGTGGCATAGTACTTGTCGATAGTTTGTCACTTTCAGTAAGATATTGCGCAAGTTAGTTCACTTTTTGGTGTGCGTACGCATAACCAATGTGGCATGTCAGGTGCCCCGTTTATTTCTTCCGATAGTACAAAAAACGCGTGGCACATGCCAGGCTCTCATGATAAAGTGCGAGGTCACATCCAGACATCTGAAAATTAGTCAATTATTTGAATAACCTCCAAATAATGTGAGTCTATTACATATTCAAATTTACTTTACAATATGTTATACAATTAGTGTTATAGGAACCAGCGATCACAATATAAAAATAGTAAAATGCAGAAGATAACCCGAAAAAACAAAAAAAACAAAACGATGCTGATGGCAAATAAGTATGAAAGCTAGGGCAGTATCATAAATAAAACAATTCCTCTTTGTTAACTCCTAAGAAAATACGGTTGCGGAGTCCCTAGAAGAACCAAAGATCATACAGTATGATTTTAGTACAACGATACTACATACTGATGACTGAAACATTATAGTTGAGTGCTAATTATAAGCTAAATTAGCAAACTTAACATAAAAATGAGATTATGTTTTCTGACAAGGTCGAGCACCTAATGCATTGGTGCAATCAAACAACACCTATCAATTATTTATGTACTTCTGAAATTTGTACAGGACTCCCAATTCACACATTTCCCTATTTGTGTATCTATGAAAAAAGGCTAATCAAATATACCATTAATGATAGAGCCCGCCATCTGAACCTCTTAAACATCGGATTTTGTTCAAGACCTCATACTTGATAATAACCATCTCACATATAGTGTTCCTTTAAGACACTCTTTTTTCTACCTTAATTTCTAACTTAATTTTAGTGGGCTAAGGATGATGGTCATGTTATTGGCCAAGCTCCTTGCTAGGTTTTCAATGTATACGAGACCATCATTATTGTTAAACATGATACTGAGTAGGATTAGAATGTGAATGATCTAGGGTGTTGTTTGTTATGTGCTTTCAAACAACCATCATGTACACTAGGCATACTGATGATACTTAAGATCAACCAAACTATTTGTGTGATATAAGAGCTTGGTTCTCATTTGGATACATTTGAATCTATTTTCTTAGGTTTCTTAGAGTTATTTTTCCTATAGAATGGTTGAGAGTTCTGACAGGAAAGATGTGAAATATTGGTTCGAGGGAGTATTAAGCTCTATAGTATTTGCGAAAATTCCTCTTGACTCTTGAGTCTCGGTGCTTGCTTTATTAAAAAAATAGAAATCATACTTATAATTTAGAAAATCTGAAATAATTGCTAGATGTATCCTACAATCAGGAATAATTGTAATGGTAAATTCTATTAACTTTAGGCTACGCAAAAGAAGAAATCTTACGATTTTTTTTAAATATGTGTTGTTTACTAACCTTACTTTTTATTTATGTGTAGCTCGAAATATAAAAAAATTTAAGTGAGATTTTGCACGTTTGTATGATACATCATTGAATACGCCTGCAGAAAAATAAATATTTTTTTGAAACTTGTAAATACAATTTACGAATTTAGGAATATAAGGAGCGATGGATCTGAGAAGTTAAAAAGCTCTGCTCACACAAGTAGTACATAATGCTTGTTTGTTAGGAGTACATGTTAGTAATTCTATTTATGAGTCATTTGAATGCCCCCAAGTGGCACCAGATTCGTATGAATGCACCACTGTGGAAACACGACGCAAACCTGCATCACACATCACGAATCGATCGACCAGCGAGCATGTCCCGCCACACTAATTGATTACTGTCACAGTACACAGTGCACTGTACAAACCAACGGCATACTTTGCAAATACGCAAAACCCGGCCATACGAACGAGGCATAATTGCTGCACCATCATCACCAGACACAGAGGTGGAGTACGCTCCAAAAGACACACTCATGGCCGCGCCCGTACGACGGTATACGCCACCGGACCGGAGGGTGGTCTTCACCGACACCGGTCACAGGCGCGCAGCCCTGGCCGCGGTACACCCACCGACCGCGCGGTAAAGAAGCGGCAGTGGCAGGCTAATCCGCTGTTCATTCTTAAACCCAACCTCTGCTCAAGCTCAGCTCAGCTCGACCAGATCCCACTCACTCGCCATCAGTCGTGCTCTGCTCTTCCCCACCACACTCTCCTGGGTTCTCTCACTCACTTCCCTAGCAGCTCGCTTCGCACTCCCGTGCTCGTTTCCCAACACCACCCCTGCCACAGGACGGACAACACCTTGTCCACTTCGCAGCGGCCGAGGCGGCGCACATGGCGCTGCCCCCTCTCCTCCTCCTGCTCTTCCTCCTGCTCGGCTCGCGCGCCCAGGCGACGCTCCACGAGCGTGACGCGGCGGCGCTCCGGGACGTGCGGGCCAGCCTGCGGGACCTGCCGGGCTCGCGCTTCTTCGACTCGTGGGACGCCGACGGCGACGGCAAGTCCGCCGCCCAGTGCGCCTACGCCGGCGTCGCGTGCGCGCCCGACGAGGACGACCCGTCCGGCGCGCTCCTCCGCGTGTCCGTCCTCACGCTCGGCACCGGCCTCTCCGACTCGCCCGGCCTGGCCGGCACGCTGCCCGCCTCGCTCGCCACCCTCACCGCGCTCACCGACCTCGTCCTCTACCCGGGCCGCGTCGGCGGCTCCATACCCGCGGACATCGGGTCGGGCCTCCGCCGCCTCAGGCTCCTCTCGCTGTCCGGGAACCGGCTCACCGGCCCGGTGCCGGATTCCTTGGCCGGGCTTCCAGACCTGCACACGCTCGACCTCGGCAACAACCGGCTCGAGGGCGCGATACCCTCCGGGCTGCTGCTGCCTTCCTCGCCGAGCCTCAAGGTGCTCATACTGGCCAACAATGTCGGCCTCTCGGGCCAGATTCCCGCCCAATTTTCAACCTCGCAGCTGTTCCACGTCGACCTGGGCCGCAACTCCATCACCGGCCCGCTCCCTCCCCTCCCGCCCACGCTCCGGTACTTCTCCGTGGCCGCGAACTCCATGGACGGGAGCCTCGACGGAGCCTTCGACGGCCAGGCGGCTCCAGCCGACCTGGCGTTCCTCGACCTGTCGATGAACGACTTCTCCGGCTCCATCCCGCCGCAGGTGTTCGCGCTCCCGAGCGCGTCGTCGCTGCTCCTGTCCCGCAACAACTTCACGGGCCCGCTCACCGTGCCCGACTCGTCGACGCCGCCGCCGCCGTGGTCGGTGGTGGACGTGAGCCACAACGCCATCTCGGGCGAGGTCCCGGAGGCGCTGGCGGCGGCGGGCAGCCTGTACGTGAACAACAACAAGATCTCCGGGGAGGTCCCCGACGCGGTGGCGCACAGCGTCTTCGCGGGCCGCATGACCACCTTCTACGCGCAGCACAACTTCCTGACGGGGTTCCCCGTGCCGTCGTCGCGGCCGCTCCCGGACTCCGCCGCGCTGTGCCTCTCGTACAACTGCATGGACCTGCCGTCCGCCTCCGCCGCCGATGGGTGCCCCACCATCGGCGGGCCCCTGGAGGCCAGGCCCGCCGAGCAGTGCCGGAGCGGCGGCTGAGCCGACGCCGACACCCCGTGGCTGGCTGGTTGGCTGACTGACAGGTGGTTCTCGGCTTCGTCTCCGTCGGTGGCACGGGCGGGCGGCGGGTGATTCATTCGGGTTCACACATTTTGGTTTTGGTTTTTGATTTGTCCGGTTGTTGTTTCATCAGCAGTGGATTTCATGTGATCGGGTTTGAATTTATCGGTCGTCCGGCGCGCAACGGTCACACGGGGGGAGAGGCGTCGTCGTCAGTGTGTGTAGCTAGAGTAGCATTTCGTGACTGGGTTTGGATTTGGTTTGTACGTTGTGTCCAAAGGAAGGAATACGTGGCGACGTCAGCAGGGCAGAAGTAATGCCAATTTAAGCATTTCTGCCCATGCGCTACCAACCGCGAGAGGACAGCCTAATGCTGGCGTTGCTGTGTATGTATAGCTTAGCTTAGCTAGTTGGTTTGCATTACTCTCTCTGTGGCGTTAACTAATTAAAATGTTGCAAATTTTCAATATCTTTATTTTAATGTGTCAGATCTCACGGACTCACAGTTCTACTCCTGTTTGTTTGACGAGAATCTGTGTTTGTTATTGCTCTTTTGTTTTCAGGTAAAACTTAGTGTCATTTGTTTGTGCCAACACAGTAAAATGTGCGCTTGCTTCTGCGCAATCATTGCTCGAAACGCCACGACGTAATTTGACTGGTTCAAGATAACGATTATGCCCCCTCTCAAGAATTGATTTTGGATGTCTCCTAAAAACCTTTAACCCTTCTAGAAATGGTAGATTTGCCGCTCCGTAATAAGGTGTCTGCCATAGCCCGCAAAAGCCCATGTTTCGATGGTTTCGTCGATGGACTTTGCGATCGTGTTGGACGCCAACTGAGCCTCGTGGGTGCTTGCCGAACTTTAGCTGGGCGTGGCGCCAAGATGCCGGGGTGGCGACCCCAAATGTCGGTTTTGTGTTATCGCGCCGAGCTACGAGGTGGTTTTGAGAGGTGGATATAGGGCCCTGACGCCTAGTGTCATTTGGTCTTAGATTGTCGGACGCGTGGGGTTGCAAACTTGCAATAAGCGTGCGGGATGGAGGTGGCAATTTGGTCGGTCCATGCGGGCGGGTTTAGGGTTTGCGACTCACTGCCGACGGAAAATGCTTGCCTTCACAGACGCCCTTTGACGTTGCTCCGTTCTTGGAGAAGTCGTGTTGGCGGCGTTCTCGCTCCTCCGCCGGCCTTATTGCGGAGAAACCCCAAACCTACGTGGGATCGGGCGAGGGCATCATTTGTTTATTGCGGCGCTTGCATCTTGGAGCTTCGCTTTGGATGTTCCACTGACCGGAGGAACCAATGGATTGGGTTGGCAGTGGCGACAACAAGGAGTTGTGAGCCTTGGCTACGCGGACAACGGACACGACTTTGGGATTTTTGATCTTCGGGTGAAAACGATGCATCGACTTCAGAAAACGTCGGCGCTCTCGATCTTTACTCCCTTCCTTGGATGCATTATGATGAAGCCCTTCGCCTCACGTGTCGAGGCTTTGCCTGTTTATATGGTTGATGTTGTCTGTTCTTCGTGGTCGGTTAGGCAGTGCACGACCGTGGACCCGACGTGGATGTCAGAGCGGCGGCTCTGATCTATCGCCTCTGCATTGTTACATTGAGGTGTTAGAGTGTCGACTTTGATTGTATGGGTGACTTGGTCGTTGACTCGCGTGGGGGCGCGGCAGGCGGCTCCAGATGATTGGGTATTGCCCGTGGTTTCTATGCCAGCTTGGCCGGTGACATGTGTACAAAGCAGGCTCGGGGATGGCGTGATAAGTTGTGTTGTATGGTTTTGGCTAGTCCTTTTTATAAACTATCCCATTCTTTTTCGGCTTAATCAATCAAAGACATTGTCTAGGTTCAAAAAATATATTCATTTTTTGGTGTGACTAAGGAAGACCATTTGTGGATGGATTGCACCGCCAGAGGGCAGTAAAAAAATCAATTTCGATGATGGTGTGCGGAAGAACCAACAAGGATAACCGCTGAGGTGGTGAGATCGGGATCTATGTGGGGTACAAATCGCCATAAAAGATTATTAAGTACCTGGAACCCTGTACCGGGGATCCATTCACATCCCGCCATGTTGATTGTATATTTGACGAAGAACATTTTCCAGCATTAGCGCGAGATTTCAAGTACCAGAGAGAATGCCTGGAAATTTATTTGAATGCTCTTGCCATTTCAGCTCTCATCCATGTAGCCAGGAGACAGAACTCCAAGTTCGGAAAATCATAAATTTGCAACATCTTGCAAATAATTTTTCAGATTCATTTACTGATCTAGAAGGTGTCATAAAATCCTCGAGTCCGGCTAGAAATGCGCCCAAAAGAGTGGAGATACCAACTAAAACCACTCAACTCCTTGTTCCCAAAAAGAGGGGGAGTAGTAGTACGGCCTCTGACCCAGATCCTGCTTCTCGCAAGCATCAAAGGAAAGTGCGGAGAAACTTCTCAAAGTCGGTAAATGCAAGTTTCCAGCAGCACGTTTTCTCTCTCTTCCCCACCATTGTTGACCTTGGAAAGCTTGCCCCTCTTCCAATTCCTCCCATGATTCTTGCATATCTTTGAGGGATTTGAGAGAGGAGATCTAGATCTACTTTTCCACCAATCAATCTCTCCTCTAAGTGAGGGGAACCTAGTGGATCTAGATCTTGGAGTTCTTGTGTGGTTCTCCTCTTTGTTCTTCCTCTCTTATTCCCCATAAGCATTTGTTGCTTTGTTGGAATTTGAGAGTGAAGGATTTGAGCACTTGTGCTCTTGCCTTTTGATTTGTGCTCTCCACGAGGATTCGTGGAAGTTGAAGTTTGTGAGCTTGTTACTCTTGGGTCTTCGAAACCCTAGACGCCCGTGTGGTGGTTGGACCTTTGTGGTCACTTGTAAAACCATTCGGGAGCCCCCGATCCCGGTGTGGGTTGTGCCCTAGATTGTTGTTGAAAGGCTCTGGATTCCGCCTCGAAGGATTTCGATAGTGGAAGGTGAACCAAACCTTTGTGGTGCGGTTCATCGGAGAATAGGGTGAGCCTTTGTGGCGTTGAGATCGACCTTTGTGGTGCCTCACACCTCTCCAATGAGACGTACTCTCTTAACAAGGAGGAACTCGGGAATACATCCTCGTCTCCGCGTGCCTCGGTTATTTCTATACCCGAGTTTTTTACTTATGCACTTTACATTGTGATAGCCTTCGTGTTTGAAGTATTCTATATTGCTATCACCCTTTTGCTTGTCTTACTTAGCATAAGTTGTTGGTGCATATAAGTGAGCCTAGTTTATTTAAGTTATCGGCTTGTTAATTTAAACACCTAGTTTTATTCCGCAATTAGCAAGCCTAAACCGGAAAAGTTTTAATCGTCTATTCACCTCCCTCTAGGCGACATCATTTTCCTTTCAGTTTTCCCAATCCACTAGGGGATAAACCCACCAAATCCAAAAGAGCCTGAGAAACAAACATAGCCTTACGGTTATTAGGGGATAATACGTGCGGTGACCCAGCATACCACTGCATGTTGTAGTACGCAAGTCGTTGACATAACACTTACAGAACACCGTTCCGCAAATATTACATCCCTCAGAGTGGTACAACAGAAACATTGCGGGTCCAATATCATACAACCATTTATTACAAAACCAAGTCGTGCTTAAAAGAGATGATTCCAACAAGTGGCCACCTCATACTTAGTGTGATACAAAACTAACAAGACGCAAATTAGTGCAAACACGGGAACTCAACAACTTATTAGTAAAGTTCGAGCTGCTCTATTCAACCGTGTTTATATATTACTACTAGTCTTAGCTAACTTCACTCGGACTCCTCATCATTGTCGGCTCCATAGCGGATGATGTAATCCACTCCTTCAACTCCGCCTGAGAGGTCTGGTTCTTCATAGTAAATATTCTCCTGGCCTCCCATGCCGTTCCGGAAAAGCCGGTGACGTGGCTCAACGGAGGAGGGGTGAATCTCACCAACTTTTTTTATATAGATCTATTCTCAACATGAGACGAATCCTCATTTTAATATCCCTTTGAGAAGTCCAATATGCTCTCTCCCTCTCTCTCACACACACATATTAATCCTTCAAAATTTATGTGTTCAAATCGTGTGCACCATCCAAACACGGTTAATTACCGTGAAAATCTACTCCGTGCTTGCCATACAAATAAGATCTTAGTTGGGTTTTGCGTTATAACAAGATATATAGATGTGCTTGTTATACTATACTTGTACATCCTCTTTTTTAGATAAAGGCTTTTATTACTTAAAAGGTTTAAACATTATACCCGGTCTCTGCATAGCTAAGATGCACACAGCCACCAGTTCACCCACACTCAATTCGGTAAGAAAAAATAAAAAGGCGAATTACATATCAAAATGAGAAAGTGTGGATCCTCCTAACACTAGTACAGAATGACACATCGAAAACGGGCCAAAAACCCCATCGGAAACGGAAAAAAGGTCCGTGTCCCCGACCCTGTCACTGATGTGAATCTCTCATCGGCAACGGACAGGAAAAACCGTCACCGATGAGGCATGATTTTGACTACGGTTGCCATCCAGTCTCCGTTACCGATGTATCGGGACATCAGAAACGGAGATTCTGTTTTACTCGTTTGCATTGAGATTTTTTCATAAGCCTACAGCAGCAATACAGTTGCCAATTGACATTCAAAATATCACAGCAGTAGCACAAAGTTGCTAGCAAAACCGTTCATCACGTATATAACAATTGTCATCATTACATAGCATCAAAAGATGAGTTACACATGCTTCGCTAATCCTATCATTCTCATGCCTCCCTAAACTACAGCTAAGACTTGCTCCCTAAACACACATCCACAAAATAGCCGGAGAAACTGAAAAAACAGAAACTACACCAAGCCAAATTGCCAAAATCTTCGTACCGAGGCTTGCTCCATCTTGGACGGTGTCGCCGAAATATAATAACGTCACAGCAACGACGGTTCACAGATATGATCCCACTTTATAAGTAGCACATTTAAAGTTTGTTCGGATCAGTTTTGTGCTTCTGGATAAAAATACATGGATTGATAGTTAGAGAAGAGCCAAAATATGATGCTACATGACATAGATATAATTTAATGTGAAAACAGTTTACACCTTTAAGCGCCTATATCTGTGTCCTTGCAGTCCGGTCAAACGATTTGGAGACATAACTTGAAGGTGATGTTTCCTTCAAGAGCCTCACCATTTCCGATCAAACGATGCCGGACAGCGATCATCCTTTCCATGGAGACCACCACCGGCTCTGGATTTTTTATGCAGTGTCACCGAAATCTAATCTAATACATCACCAATGTGACATTTCGGCGACACTGTATAAAACACTCTTACTTTAAAAAGTATTTTATGCAGTGTACCAAAACGTCACAATAGCGACGGTGGATATGTATGGTGGAGTTTGAAAGGGAACATCTTGATATCCCTAAATGTAAATAAGGATTTATGTTAGTTCTGACACTACTAGATAGAACAAACAATTTAATGTGTACTGACCTATGTATATAATTGGAGGACATTATGGGAAAGTTAACAAACACTACTGTCTTGAGTAATGTTTATTGTTTGTTCTGTGTCTCCGACTTTTTTATGCAGTGTCACCGAAATAGACTCCTGTTTTCACATGGACTAGTTAGCTAAACTACAACCGGTTGCAAATGCACAATAGGCAAGTTAACTACATCAAGAAATTATCTAGATAGAACTACCGGATGTGAACTGAACTACTATCAACAAGTTAGCTAAACTACAACCGATTGCAAGTGCACAATAGGCAAGTTAACTACGTCAAGAAATTATCTAGATAGAACTACCGGATGTGAACTGAACTACTATCAACAAGTTAGCTAAACTACAACTAGTTGCAAGTGCACAATAGGCAAGTTAACTACATCAAGAAATTATCTAGATAGAACTACCGGATGTGAACTGAACTGCTATCAACAAGTTAGCTAAACTACAACTAGTTGCAAGTGCACAATAGGCAAGTTAACTACATCAAGAAATTATCTAGATAGAACTACCAGATGTGAACTGAACTATTATCAACAAGTTAGCTAAACTACAACTAGTTGCTCTAGATCATGTGCACAATGGGCAAGTTAGCTACATCAAAGAGTAGATCTGATACCTTCTTCACGTCGCCGTTGGATCGATCTAGCAGATCCAGAACTGGTGGAGGCAGAGGAAGCGGACAGAGCGACGACCTCGCCGTGTCGGGCAAGATGGCAAAGACCTCGCCGTGTCAGGGGACATGGCGAAGACCTCGGCGTGTCGGGGGCGATGGCGAAGACCTCGCCGTGTCGGGGGAGATGGCGAAGACCTCGCCGTGATAGCCGTCGTCTGGGCGGAGACGGCGCCGCCACAGCGCCGGCGACGGTCGCAACGCCAGGAGCCACCGCCACGAACAGATCTAGCATACTGGGACAGAGTGAGGAAACGAGTGAGTGTTAGGTTTTGCTCTGTACGCCCATATATAGGTAAAACATAGGAAACGGTTCTTTAAAAGGACCGTTTCCTTTGTGTTTCTTCCACTGAGGTGTGGGACCTACGCGCCCACTCTGTGGAATTTCTACTACTCTCTGGAATAATATTTTCCTAATCTCTACTATATGGAGAAAACCACTTATAGGATACTTAAATTAATATTAGTGAGTACTACATTACATACGCAGTACAGATTAATAATAATAAAGTAAATTACAGATGGAGAACTTATAGAACTACTACTAGCTACTTCTTATTTTTCTTGCGCCCTGCTTCCGCGCAATCCTCCTCCTTCTTCGTCGCTGGGGTTCCCTTCTTCGGGACCGGCGCCTCCGCCTCGTCCTCCTCCTCCTTCTCACGGCCTCGCTTGTTGGGGGCCATTGGAGGTGGTGGCGGCGGTGGCGGCAGCATATCGGAGGCGGTGGCAGCGGCTTTCTTCTCCGTCGTCGGGATTCCCTTCTTCAGGACCGGCGCCTCCGCCTCGTCCTCCTCGTCGTCCTCCTCCTCCTCCTTCTCCTCTTCGGTTGACTCCTCATCAGAATCAACCTTCGGCGGGCCCAGCATCAAGGTGGGATCATGGAAGTTGGCGTATTCGTCGTCGCTCGACTCCGGCGTCGGTCCTTCAATGGACTCGCCGCTGACGGGGGGACTGTCCCGCGGTGACTCAGTGTGCTCCTGTGTGTCGTTGCTGCGAGGCATCTTCGCTAATCAGTAGGAGGGAGCGAGCGAGCGAGAGAGAGAGATAGCAGATTCTGTGGCGTCTTGAGCTAGCAAGGATTGGGGTTTTTAAGGAGTAGTGGGCGGTGCCACTACGCCATGGCATTTACTCGCCTCGCTTCGAATTCCAAGAAGCTTGAACGCGACAACATTGGAAACGGACATATCGAAATGACCGTTACCGTAGAACCCCATATCGGGAACGGAGGCGCATTGGGAACCGTTGCCAATAATATGGGTAACGGAGTTTATACTTTCTCTGTTACCTATGTTGACGGGCCAGCCGCAGCCCAGGTCAGGTTTGTACGCACCGGCCGCGCGGAAAGCGCGATTCTCCGTCGCCTATCGCCTGCCGTTTCCATAGAGGGGTATCCGATGTGTCGTTCTGTACTAGTGTAAGATGTTGATAGGTCTATCCGGAGTCTATATTGTCACCCATGCCGGGAGAATAACTCCCTGGCTGCAGCCTCCAGTCTCGACGCCACCTCCAAAATAGGTCTCGGTGCTCCACACACTATAGGGGCGACCATGCTCGTAACGTCGATGTGCACCAGTAAATGACATGCATAAGAGAAGCATTTTAATCATTAAAAACCTTGTTATTTCTACATAGCCATAGCGACCAAATAATAGCAATCGCGCCCACCCTACCGAATAGTTTGAACCTAGGATCCACTCAGTTTAACCAGTTGAAAAAATGTTAGCAACACTACTTGGTGGATGTAAGGTAGAACCTATCTGTATGGCTGACCATATAGATCTGGCGAACTCGCACAGGAAGAAAAGGTGTGTAATGGTCTCGTCGTGTTGACAGAAGACACACTTTTTGCTTCCGTGCCAATTGTGTTTGGCAAGGTTATCTTTGGTGAGGATTACTGCTCGACGTAAATACCACGCAAACACTTTAGTTTTTAGCGGTATCTTCATCTTCCAAAATTTGTTATTAATAATACTACCGACTGGAATTTCAGGAAGAATTAGTGCTCTATACATGGAATCCACCAAGAATTTACCATTCTTTGTAAGATTCCATTGAAATTTAACTGGGCCTTCCGACAGTTGGATAGAATCCAATCGGATGAGCAGAGCATTCCAAGATGCTTGTCTTGTTCCAAGTAAACTTCTTCTGAACGAAACGTCTGGTGGGTAAGTACCCATCACTTTCGCGGTGTGTCACTTTTGTTTCGTACAATAGAACATAGAGCCGGGTATTGTTCTTTGAGGGTACATTGGCCTAGCCAAATATCCTCCCAGAAGCGAATTTCCGATCTTTCCCTTATTGAGAATGATCCGTGTGGAAAAAAGAACTTCTTTGTAGCCATGAGGCCTGCCCAGAAGTGTGAATCATCAAGTTTCCAAATAACCTGGGAAACAGCTTGATCTCCAACAAATTTTCTCCTAAGTAGGATTTGCCAAACTCCATCTTCAGAAAGAAGTTTAAATAACCATTTACCTAGCAGCGCTCTGTTCTTGACCTCAAGGTCATGAACTCCGAGCCCTCCTTGGTGTTTAGGGCAACAGACCACACTCCATTTAGTCAGTCGATATTTTTTCTTCTCACAATCCCCTTTCCAAAAGAATCTAGATTGCCAAAAGAATCCAGATTGGAAATAATTTAATCGTTTTAAGACCCCTTTTGGCTGTTGAAAGAAAGAAATCATATACAGTACCATGTTCGTAAGTACCGAGTTTATGAGAACCAATCTTCCACCCAGAGATAGGAGTTTGCCTTTCTAGCTATTTAAACGTAAATGAAGCCTTTCCTCCACCCTTTTCCATTCAGCATTTGTAAGTCTCCGATAATGAATCGGGATACCCAAATAGTTTATAGGAAATTGTCCTTGCTGACAGCCAAAAGCTCGGCATACAAGGCGGCATTCTCTTGGGCCTCGCCAAAGCAAAATAATTCACTTTTATGGAAATTTATCTTAAGACCCGAAAGTTGCTCGAAAGCTGATAAAATCAACTTAAGGTTACGAGCTTTTTCGATATCATGTTCCATAAAAAGGATTGTATCGTTGGCATATTGAAGAATCGATAGTCCACCATCTACAAGATGTGGAATCACGCCTTCAATCTGACCCTTTGTTTTAGCGCGTTCGATCAGGATTGCCAGCATATCTGCCACTATCACTAGTATAGAACGACACATCGGATACCCCTCTATGGAAATGGCAGGCGTTAGGTGACGGAGAATCGCGCTTTCTGTGCGGCCAGTGCATACAAACCTGACCTAGGCCATGGCTGGCTCATCAACATAGGTAACGGAGGAAGTATTAACTCCGTTACCCATATTATTGGCAACGGTCTTAATTCTGGCTCCGTTTCCGATATGTGCCTCTATAGCAACGGAGACTTTTGTGTGTCCGTGTGCAATGTGGACACGTTCCATCTTTGTCGAATTCGATGCGAGCGGAGTAACTGCTATGGCGTAGTGACGCCGCGGCACCGCCCACTACTCCTTAAAAACCCACGATCTCCCTGCTATCTCAGTACGCCACTTCGCCGCAGCCATGGATACTCCTAGCAACTCCTCGGGCGTTCGCCGCAGCAGTTTCCCGCTTTCGCTGAATTGGAACCGCGTCTTCGTGCCGGAGGCCTTCGCGCAGAGGCACTGGCAATATAGGAGGCCAGTGCCCTGGTCAAATGTTAGCCTCCCCACTGGCTGGCGCGTCAACCACAGGAGGGTGCCTATGCCGCCGGAAGAGGACGCGGGATCCTCGGGCGCCCGCGACCTCAGCCGCTCGCCGCGGCGGAGAGACGCTCATCCGCGGTCGCCTGGATGGAACCGCGTCATCGTCGGGCAGGCCGTCGCGGAGCGGCACTGGCAATATAGGAGGCCAGTGCCATGGTCAACGGTTCGGCTACCCGGTGGCTGGCACCTCAACGCGCGTCGGTGCCTATGCCGCCGGAAAGAGTTGAGCTGCTTCAGAGCCGCCGCTCCTCCTCTCGCCGGAGCTGCACGACGATCCTGCCTACGACGATGACGAGGTGTGGGAGGGGCGCACGGGCAGCGATGACATCGTCGGCGAGGAGCCGCGCGACGACACGGACGACTACGCGGCTCTCCTCGCATACGAGCAGGAGAAGGCGGAGGCCGAGGAGTAGTTATAGTTATTTATTTTTATGTTCTTCAACTTCAATACTAGTAGAGATCAATATAAGCCCAGTGTGTCAGTGAAAAAAATCAAAGGAAACGGTTGTTTATACCATCCGTTTCCGATGATCTACTTTGCTATAAATGCGCCCTTCACACAGCCCTAAACTCCATCGCTCTCACTCTCAGCCTCACTCTCAAAGTGGGGCGGCGCCTCCATGCAGCACCAGATCTTAGCTCCACCGTGGCGGCGCGCATCTCCCTCCCTCCGACCGTGGCGGCGCGCATCTCCCTCCCTCCGACCGTGGCGGCGCGCATCTTCCTCTCCTCCGACCGTGGCGGCGCGCATCTCCCTCCTCCGACCGTGGCGGCGTGCATCTTCTTCTCCTCCGACTGTGGCGGCGCGCATCTCCCTCCCTCCGACCGTATCGGCGCGCATCTTCCTCTCCTCCGACCGTGGCAGCGTGTACCCATTCTTTGCTCCACCCGGGCAGATCTTGTCGCCTGATCTGTAGCTGGAGGGCGCATGGCGTGTCGATCCGAGGACAACTACGGACTCCCGCCGCCAGATCCAAAGGTAATACATCTATTTGTGACCGGCCGTCGTGCCGACGAACTAGGGTTGTTGTCATTGTTCTGCTTAGGTTTTCTTCCATAGGACACTCATGAACAGAACTAGAACTAGGGTGGTAACACATCCGAGGACGATGAGGACGACCACTGGCGGATCCACCTTGAGCCAGCCGGGTGCACAGGACACCGGGAGGAGGAATTTTTCTTTGTAAATTAGCAATTTTTCATCACATATGCACCCCTAAAAATCGTTTTAAATGTATTGTGGTAACATGTGTGCATCCTGGTTCAATATGTTCTAGCTCCGCCACTGAGGATGACTACGTAATGTCGCTCGAAAAGAACATAACTAGCACAAATCGGTAGTGTATGAAACTCATGGCTGACTTATCTCCTTTGCATAACAGATGTACATTTCGGTGACACTGTATAAAAAGCCGGGTCCTTAGCCAAGGTGCGCTTGTCGTTCGGCATAATTGTTGGTACACAACAACTATGCAATGGATTTGTAAGTTTGTTATTCTGTCTTATGCATCCTTTTGTGTTGTATGTCCTTTATGCTAGATGTATAGTAAGCTAACATGGAGTCATATATTCTCTCTTTGCATTTCAGTGACCACTTTACAAAAGAGGCACCTTCAGTACATCAGCACTCGCGTATTGCACTATATGCAGAGCATGGTGCTAATCCGTTTAGCTCATTTAAATGAGCTAAATACAAGGTCGAGGACAAAGCGGCGAGTTGATTATATTTTGGCGACACCGTCCAAGAAGAAGATTGAATTCATGAACTCTAACAGCAAGTCATGAAGATAAATTAAGTTGGAAATGACAAGGATAAGTTTAGAGAGGCATGACATAGATAGATTTAGCTAGACATGTCAATGATAGATTTAGAGAGGCATGACAATGAAGATAAGTAATTGGTTGTCTTGTGATGCAATGTATCGGTGACATTTGTTATACCTTATGAATGAATGAATTTGTTAGCTTTTTTGTTCTTCTTCTGTGAAATTTTAAATGTCCAGTGCCAAATCTATTTCTGCTCTAGGCTTATGAACAAACCTCAATGCAAACGAGCAGAAACAGAATCTCCGTTACTGATGTTCCGACACATCAGAAACGGAGGTTGTGCACAACCGTTGCCAAACCGAAGCCTCATCAGCGACGGTTTTTCGCCTCCGTTACCGATGAGGTCCTTCACATCAGTAATGGGTCGGGGACACGGACCCTTTTTCCATTTCCGATGGGGTTTTTGGCCCGTTTCCGATGTGTCGTTCTGTACTAGTGTATGTTAAATAGTATTGGCGATAGCGGGTCACCCTGTCGGAGCCCTTTTTCATTTGGAAGTATCTGCCAGTGTCATCATTGACCTTAATGGCTACACTTCCTCCGGAAACACAGCTATTGATTAGCGCACGCCACACAGAGGAAAAGCCTTTCATCCTGAGAGTTAGCTGGATGAAAGACCACTTCACTTTATCATAGGCTTTCTCGAAATCAATTTTCAGGATTACCCCGTTCAAATTTTTCCTATGTAGTTCGTGGACTGTTTCATGTAGGACCGCGACTCCATCAAGGATGTTGCGACCTTGCATAAAAGTCGTCTGAGACGGGCGAACCACATGATCTGCCACAGTGTTGAGTCGAATCGTAGCCGCTTTGGTGAATATTTTAAAACTAACGTTAAGGAGGCATATAGGTCTAAACTGTTGGATCCTTTCTGCCTCGTTAACCTTAGGTAACAAAACTATCTCACCAAAATTGAGACGAAACAACTCTAGTTCTCCATTGTGAAGACAAGCGAACAACTGAAGCAAATCGGCCTTGATAACATCCAAAAGTTCTGGTAGAACTCAGAAGGGAATCCATCAGGTCTAGGGGCTGAATTATGTTTCATTTAGAAAACTGCTTTTCTCACTTCCTCCTCTGAATAGGGTTTAGTAAGTAGGCTATTTTCCTCCTCTGAAACCTGGGGTAAATCCTCTGTTCGGGACTCATCCAAGGTGAAATTCCCCTCCTCAGGGTCACCGAACATTCCTTTATAGTAATTTGTAAAATACGACTTTAGTTGTTCCTGGCCCTCAATCGTTCCTTCATCCTGGACCAGAGAATGACTACACTTTTTCCTTTGTTTGCCATTGGCAATACTATGGAAATAGCGAGTATTCGAGTCCCCTTCTAGATTGAATTGAGCTTTAGAACGTTGATACCATTTTAACTCCTCCTTGCGCAGTAGTTTCGCTATCTGTGCATTTGATTGGCTCTTTAGCTCAATTTCTTGCGCGGATAGTAATCGAACTTCTGCTAATGCTTCTAGAGCATCGATTATCGAGGAAATTCATAATTTTTCTTTTTAAGTAAACTAGTAGTATGACGATCCCAACCAACGAGGTGAGTACGTAAAGCACGAATCTTATTGTTCCACCGTTGGATAGGCGTATCACCCGCTACCGGTAAATCCCAGATTCTTTTAACCATGTCATGCAAGCCTTTGCGGTGTAACCAACCAAGCTCAAACTTGAACCGTGGTGTACACTGCGGTCTAGGCACTCCAGTGGTCAATAGAATGGGAGCATGATCCGACAAACCCTCAATACGTTCTAGAGCCCGTACCAACACCAAGGGGAACCTAGCTTCCCAATCGGAATCCATCAATGCACGGTCTAGTTTCTCGTAAGTGGGTTCAGGGAGGGAATTAGCCCAGGTAAACTGTCTTCCCACCATCGTAATCTCTCTTAAATTCAAACTGTCAATGACTGCATTGAATAAAAGAGGCCAACGGTTGTCGAATCGACCCTTACTTTTCTCGAACGGAAACCGTAGCGGGTTGAAATCTCCACCAATGATAATAGGGTGTGGGTTATTTTTGCTAGGTTTACCAATTCAACGAGAAAAGAAGTCTTAGACGCTTCCTGAGCCAGCCCATACACGGCGACAAGACTCCAAATGAAATTATCGGATTTATTACGGATGTGCATTTTGATATGAAAATTGCCTTCCGTAACCTCCAATACTTCCATAGTGTCAGTCCTGACGCCTAGTAAAATGACACCGGAGTGTCCATGAGGAGGTCATGAGTACCACTCAAACTCTATACCGCTAGATAGTCTGTTCAAAAGAGATTGTGGAAATTCACGTCTTCCCGTCTCAGAAATAGCTAAGAAATCCAAACTATGGTCCCGAATACAATCAGCGAAGTGCAAGTGTTTAGCCAAGTCACCAAGACCTCTGCTATTTTTGAACATGCCATTCATCGGGAAACCGTGGGAGATTTAGATAACTTGGTCCATTTTCGGGACTTGCTGGCTGTAGATTTAGATTTCCGAGCGGATGCTTTTGGCTCATATAATGAACTCAAGTCGTCGTCATCTAAACCACCATCCAACACTTCACCAACTAGATGAGAAAGAAGCTGACCATATGATGTGGCAATCGCTTCATCCTCATCATCATAGGTGGCAGTTGATGACTCCCAAGTGCAGGAGATCAATTGTAGTACCTTTCGATTAGAAAAGGTTATCGAACCCACGAGGAGCTGAAGGTATTGGTTAGCAAGATTGATAAATAAATAAATAAAAGATGCAAGTGTTTTTGTGATTTTTGGTTGTATAGTTGCAAGAGAATAAAAGTGTTGAAAATAAATGGTAACAAGTGAAAGCTCTCAAGGAGAGAAAACCCAATCCTCTTATGTGGCAAGAGGACAAGCTCAAGTGATGCGTAACTTATATGTGGAAAACATTCCCGAGGGCGGCATGGATATTGCTTGGCATAGAGATTTATTAAACAACACATTGAATAGCTTGTAAAGTTTTAATCTTCTTTGAATGGAGCCATTATTAGGTATAGCTAAATAAATAAACTAAACCCCTTATGATGGATCATGTGGCCAAGTAAATGACTGTACAAGAATTATTAAGACATAAAGTGTGGTGCCCCGACCCGACTGCTATACAGTGATGATGTGTGTCACCGGTTAAGCGATACAACCGGAGGTTACGGGTTTACCAATCCCCGGCCAAAACCTTTGGCAGGTGTTGCTCAGAATGGATCATTGGCAACACAACACCCCGATTGATGCCTTAACACAGGCACAACTATCCATGTATAATAGAGAGATCAAGACTTGTGGAACAACTGGCACATTACAGACTCTACGACTCAAAGCATTATAGTTCAACTCTTATAATAGAGAAAGATAGCAAATATTACAACCAGAGGTCACAGACCCAACAGTACATCAAGCGGAAGCAAATTAAGTTGTTCTAACAACAAGATCCAAATTATGGCCTAAGAGGCCTACAGATAAACATTCCCAGCGCCAGATGTCCCGAGATGTCCCAAGCTGCCACCTGGGAACCCTAGACTACTCATCGACTTCCACGAAGAACCCACCTTCAAGGTCGATGAAGTCCTCCTCTGAAACAAAGCAAACGACGTTGAGTTCGACGAACTCGCAAGATTACTAGAGCTACTAGCTCGATGATTGGCTTACAAAGGTTTTACGGCTGTTTTGCATAAAGCTAGTTTTCTTTAGAAAAGACATAACTCCAAGGCATCGACTAATCAGAATCTTTTCAAAGGGGTAAGAAATAAACTCTTTTCTTCTGATCATCTTCAACAACCACCATCCATCACTGCACCTATCTACAGAGGCACCTCCCCGAATCACCTCAAGGAAGTCAACCTTGCATTCTTGGTAGTACCTTTAGTACTCAGGTTTTAATCATTCCGTTCAAGTTATTCTATGGTCCTACCTTCACTTCCCAAGTTCGTCCGTAACCGTGGATACGGCTTTTCGAAAAGATTTAACCCTGCAGGGGTGCACTATGTTTACCTTCGGTACCGCCCGGCCCATTGCCTACACGTAGCTCTCTTCCGGGGAAAGCCGGCTGAGTGGGAATGGTTACAACCTTTACCTTGTTAAGGACTAACCCAGGATCATCAGTGAGGATGGAGCAGCGGATCACAACATCCTGCCCCATGGCCACTCATTTTCCTACCTTTAAGCATGTTTATTATCAGTATCCACATTTCTCCACCATCATCCGGACATTCCGTCAACAATTCCAACAACGAAATATCCACCGGACAACTAAGCATTTAACTAAGCATGGCTAAGCATATACAGTACAAGTTAATTAACTCAGGCCAACAGAATAATCCTATGGATATTAGGAGGGAACAGGTATTGGCATCGGAATCATAATGCAACTATAGGATACTCTAATCCAACCAAATTGACATTTGAAACCGCATGCAATAATATAGTGGAGAAAATATTTGCGGAAAACATAAGAGGAGACATGCTCAGAGGAGGGATTACGCTTGCCTTGTTCAGCAGGCTGGTAATACGGGTCGTCAGGGTATTGTGGAGAAACCCCGACTCCTTGATCTATCGATGTATAAGAACACCGGAAAGCACAATCAAATACCACACCATATAAAACAAGTGCAATGCACAAGCACATGATGATATGACATTTTAAATGCACCATAGGAGTATTAAACATGACCAACAAGTTAAATGGGGTCCCAAATATATTTATTGCATTATTTGGATTAATCCCCATATTTAAACTTAATGGAATTAGCCAATTTCGAAAATATGCAGTACTGAAATATTGCTCAACCATGAATGGGGATGATGCTAAAATGCAAACATTTTCATTCTGAGCATTTTGATATAAAGAGCACATTTTTCTGATTAACCAATAGAAAGTTATTGCATTTTCAATATTTGGTTTAGTGCTGCCATTTTCGTAAATTATTTCAAACAACACTAAAACTATTTATCCATGCTTGAAAATGAAATGAAACTTGAAGTACTTTTGTTGCTGAACATTTTGGTGTAACACACTTAATTTTTGGATCAATTTTTTTATAAAGTTATGAATTTTACAAAATCCAATTCATTTCTGCCATTTTACGGAAAGGCAAGGAACAATTATTTCCAGTATTCAGTTCAACATGAAATTGACATGATAAATGTAAAGTTTCTTCCCCTGGTCATTTAGAGACCAAGTTTGCATTTTTCTGATCTATAAATAAAAAGATATGGAGTTTCCAAGAATTATTTATTTTCTGCCCTTTTTTTAGTTTAATAAAACATTAACTAAATTAATTTATTTGGATGTGTGAGTTATACCAATAGACAGGTTGTATTTTTCTGAACAATTTGGTATATTGTTTACCATTTTTGGACAAGTATTTCAAAAGATATTGAATTTACAAATTTCTATTTGAATCTGCTTTTTCTTTTAAATCCCAGGAAAAATCTACCGAAATGTTTTGCACACGGGCTGTGCTGGCCCGTGCCACTGGCTGGCGGGGCCCGTGGCCACGCTGGCAGCCACGCAAGCATGCGGGCCCAGCGGCCGGTTTGACCGGAGCGCGGTGTCGCGGACGCGCGCGTCGGCCTTCGCCGGCGACGAGCACGGACACATCGATCTACAGCACGAGGGAGCGTTCTACGGGTGGCTACGGACTCACACGGACACGGCGAGCAAGAATACGGCAGCGCCGCTACCTATTGGTCGCCGGAGCGATGCGCACGACGGCGACCCGCGGCGGCCGACGGCGAGCTACAACGACACGGCGAAACCAGAGCGCGAAAAAGAGGACGGAGATGTCCAGGAGGTTGCTCTGCTCACCCTCGACGCGTGGGTGCGATTCGTTGGTGCAGAGGTGGACGGAGAAGGCGGTGAGCTTGTTCGACGTCCGGCGGCCGGAGAGGAAGAAGACAAGCGAATGCGGCGATTTCCGGGCTTCCCTTGTCGATTCCCCGTACGAGGTCGAAGAGGACGACGAGGCGGAGTCGACGGTGGGCTTCGATTTGCTCTGCGAGCTCTCAATCGCCGGCGGCGAGCACGGCGGCCATGGCGGCTAGGGTTCGGTGGAGAGGGAGCAGAGGGAGCGAGGGCACGAAATATCTGGGGGAGAGAGGGTGCACGCCTCGGTGGCGACCTTATCCTCCTCGCAGAGGTCCACGACGGGCAGGGGAGGGCTCGGCGGCGAGCTGGTGCGACGCGAGCCATGGCTCGGTCGCTACAGCACGAAGAAGATGACGTTTTTCTGAAAACCCCCTGGCTGCATTTTTCTATTTACCAAAAGGTCCTTTTCAGCTCTGTTTTAGAATAAACAGTACTGTATTTGAATTAATTGAGGCACTTAAACATTTTAGAAAAATCTGAGAAAAATCAGGTAGCCTCCCCACAACATATAGAAGCTCCACAAAATTTGGGGTGTCAGACAAAAAGGTTTTGAACCACATTTATTTCATATGTTGGTTTATGGCATTTTTGGTTAAAGGCAATTTGGCATTACTTTATAATTTTTAAAGCAAGTGCAAGTATTTATTTTGAACTCTTGGAACTTCCTTGAAAAATATGGATTAGCCTTTGTATTTGTGTTTGCCATAAACAAGTACATTTGGAATTGCAAGCATTTCATTTAATTGGTTCCCTTGTTTCCATTTGTTTGAATTTGTTTTCATTACTTGGTTGAACTTGAACACTTAAACCAATGATGCCATGATGCATGCATGAACAGAAAGGTGAAAATTTGGTTCAAATTTTACAGTACCAAAAGTGTGGCTGTTACAAGTCTACCCCCTTACAGGAATCTCGTCCCGAGATTCTAAGATTGCGGAAGGAAGTCGGGATACTCCTCACGAAGACTAGACTCCCTTTCCCAGGTTGCTTCTTCTTCGGAATGGTTAGACCACTGAATTTTGAAGAACTTGGTGGACTTGTTACGAGTCTTCCTTTCTACTTCATCCAGGATACGGATAGGATGCTCGCGATAAGTAAGATCTTCCTACATATCCAGCTCCTCATAAGAAAGATCTCCTCGCTTGGCCAGAACGGTGAAGGGGCCGACATAACGAGGGGCCAATTTTCCCTTGATCCTGAAGCGGCGAATGCCACGAAGTGGAGAGACGCGAAGATACGCCTTATCAGCAATTTCATAATGAATCTCCTGGTGATGCTTCTCATAGTAACTCTTCTGCCTAGACTGGGCAATCTTCAGATTCTCTCGTATGATTCTAACCTTCTCCTCGGCTTCATTGATAACATCTGGACCAAAGAGTGCCCTCTCTCCGGTCTCGGACCAATTCAGCGGAGTGCGGCATTTTCTTCCATACAGAACCTCGAATGGAGCCATACCCAGACTGGCTTGATAGCTATTGTTGTAGGAGAATTCCTCAAAAGGAAGGTACTTCTCCCAATCCTTGCCAAAAGAGATTACACATGCCCTAAGCATGTCTTCCAAAACTTGGTTCACTCTTTCGGTCTGACCATCAGTTTGAGGATGGAACGCGGTGCTGAAGTTGAGATGGGTGCCCATAGCAGTTTGGAAACTAGTCCAAAACTTGGATGTGAATAGGCTTCCACGATCGGAAATTATCTTCTTGGGAACGCCGTGAAGTACGACGATCCTAGAAGCATACAGATGTGCCAACTTAGCAGCGGTGATGTCAACACGAACAGGGAGGAAGTGAGCCACTTTGGATAACCGATCAATGATTACCCAGATGGCATCATTTCCCTTGGGAGACTTCGGCAGTCCAGTAATGAAATCCATACCAATTTCATCCCATTTCCACTCAGGGACTGCAATAGGGCGAAGAGTGCCGGCAGGCCTTTGATGTTCAGCCTTTACCCTACGACAGGTGTCGCATTCAGCAACATACTTGGCGACTTCCCGCTTCATACGAGTCCACCAGAATCGTTGTCGGAGGTCTTGGTACATTTTGGTACTACCGGGATGAATGGAGAGAGGTGATTCATGAGCTTCTTGGAGGATCAGCTCCCTCAAATTCCGGTTCTTCGCACTACCAGACGGTCACCAAAGTAAACGGCTCCGGATTCATCCTCTGAGAAACATTTGGCCTTCCCGCTAGCGATGTTCTCCTTGATATGAAGGATACCCTCATCCTGCTTTTGAGCATCCTTAATCTGGTCTTCAAGAGTAGACTTGATCTCCAGATTTGCAAGGTAGCCAGAGGGAACAATTTCCAGGTTCAAACGGGCGAACTCTTTACAAAGAGCAGGTTGAGCCTTTTCAATCATCAGATTGTTGCAATAGGACTTCCGACTTAGCGCGTCAGCCACGACGTTGGCTTTGCCGGGTTGATAGTTCAGACTCACATCATAGTCCTTGATTAACTCTAACCAACGCCTCTGCCTGAGATTTAAATCTGGCTGTGTGAAGAGGTACTTCAGACTCTTATGATCCGAGAAAATCTCGCAACGGTTACCAAACAGGTATGGCCTCCACTGCTTCAGAGCATAACAACAGCGGCAAGTTCTAGATCATGAGTAGGATAATTGTGCTCATGCGGCTTCAGTTGGCGAGAAGCATACGCCACCACATGGCCCTCTTGCATTAATACACAGCCCAAGCCTTGCAGGGAGGCGTCACAGAAGACGACGAAATCCTTGCTGGTGTCCGGCAGGACGAGCACAGGAGCAGACGTGAGTTTGGCTTTCAGTGTTTTGAAGCTCTCTTCAGCTTTGTCCGTCCACTCGAACTTTTTACCCTTCTTGAGAAGGTCAGTCAGGGCCTTGGCTATCTTGGAGAAACCTTCGATGAATCGGCGGTAGTAACCCGCCAATCCGAGAAAGCTACGAATGTCCTTGACTGACATTGGAGTTTTCCATTCCAGAATAGATTGAATCTTGTCGGGAATGACCTCCACACCATTAGCGGATATCACATGGCCAAGGAAGACAAGTTTGTCCAACCAGAACTCACACTTGGAGAACTTGGCATAAAGACGGTGTTCACGAAGTCGTGTCAGAACCAACCGAAGGTGTTCATCATGCTCTTCGTCGGTTTTAGAATAAACGAGGATGTCATCGATGTAGACGACGACGAACTTGTCGAGATAATCCATGAAGACAGAGTTCATGAGCCTCATGAAGGTAGCTGGAGCATTGGTGAGGCCGAAGGACATGACAGTATACTCATATAGGCCATAGCGAGTAACGAATGCCGTCTTTGGGATATCCTCCTTTCTGATCTTTATCTGATGGTACCCTGACCTCAGATCCATCTTGGAGAATACTGTTGCACCAGCTAACTGATCTAACAGATCATTGATCCGGGGAATAGGATACTTGTTCTTGATTGTCACCGCATTCAACGGCCTATAATCAGAGACCAAACGAGGAACGGTTGAATCCCTCTTCTTGACAAAGAGTACCGGACAACCCCAAGGTGAACTGCTAGGCTGAATGAACTCCTTCGCTAACAGCTCATCAATGTGCTCCTTCAACAGAGCCAACTCTTCCACCGGCATACGGTAGGGTTTCTTGGAAATCGGAGCAGTACCCGGCATCAACTCTATGACAAACTCCACACATCGATCAGGGGGCATGCCAGGCAAATCTTCCGGAACACATCCGGGAAGTCACACACCACGTGTATTTCATGTATTTCAGGAGGGGATTCGCCTTCCATAAAGCAAAGGAGAATCTCGGGTGAGTTGGGTATGACTGAAGATGGAGGTCTTGAGAGTGCGGACCAGTACTTAACACTGTCGCCGGAAGAATTGGTCACGGTGACGGTCTTGGCAGCACAGTCGAGATTAGCCTGGTATTTGGCTAGCCAGTTCATGCCCAGTATGACATCAATGCCACTTGACCTCAGAGCTACCAAAGCGAAAGGAAAAGAGTAGTAACCGATAGTAATCTGGACTTCGGAGTAACCCCATCGGTTTGCCATTTGGAACCAGGCGTGGAGATCACCAACGGACGTCTCATCTTCTCGAAAGGTATGTTGTGATCTTTTGCAAATGCTATAGAAATGAATGAATGCGATGCTCCAGAGTCAAACAAAACTGTAGCGGGATTGTCGTTGACTCGTAGCTCACCCATGAGAACTCCGGGGTCCTCTTCAGCTTCTTCTGTAGAGACGTGGTTCAGGCGACCACGCGCGTTAGGGCCAGCCTTGCCAGCTGGAGTGGCGGGGGCTCGTGCAGGTTCCCCGAAATAGGTGTCTTCTGGGGGCACTCCCTGGAGTAGTGGCCCGCCTGGCCACATGTGTAGCAGGTAAGTCCAGGTGGGCGATACCCGCTTCCGCTCGCCCCAAGTGTCGGAGTAGTGGGGCGCGGTGGTGGTGGCCTGTATCCCGCGGCAATCGGCATGAATGGAGCACGCGGCACAGCGCTATAGGGCACGAAGACCTTGCGCTTCTTGTTCCCAGAACTCGAGGAACTCGGGTGGTCCCCTGTGCGGGCCTCTTGGAAGCCTCGAACTCCTTCCTCCCTGCTCAAGAGTAAGAGCCTGGTTGAATAACTCCTGGTAGTTCTGGAACCTGAAGGGCAGCAACTCATAGCGGAGTCTCGGCGCAAGCCCCTTGCGGAACAACTCCTGCTTGTCGGCATCATTGGTCACGTCCTGAGGGGCGTGACGAGAGAGATGGTTGAACTGGCAACCATAGGCTCGGAGGTCCATACGACCCTGTTGCAGATCCAGAACTCCCTCCTCTTCAAATCCATGATCGGCTGGGGAATGTACTCCGCACGGAAGGCTGTGCGAAATCAGCCCAAGTGAAGACATGGTTGGCTGGGAACAAAGCCACATGGCTTTCCCACCAACAGCCAGCTGCACCTGTCAGATGTAGGTGGCGAAGTTGACTTGTTCAGCCACTGGGACATGCAGCGCGGAGAACTTGCGCTCCAGAGCGTGAAGCCAATCATCAGCGTCCAGTGGCTCCTTAGCATCAACGAAGGTAGGCGGCTGCGAGCGCAGGAACTCAGTGAGAGTGCTGCAGCCATCGTTCCTCCGTGCATTCTGCTGCACTATCTGCTCGAGCAGTCGCTCATTGCGCCCGCGGTTCTCCTCAATGGCCATCAAGACCTGAGCCATCGAGGGTGGTGGCGGCAGATCATCCTCATCATTGTTGTGGTTACCGCGGCCTCCGCGACCTCCTCGAGCCATTCTGGAGTTTTGACAAGGACACAATTAGTATCTATCTCCGAATGGTTGAAACAATAGCATTAGCGTAAACTCAAGTACACAGACTAGGGACGACAATACTTTGTGTAACAACGAACAAGGGACCAACGAAATGGAACTTGGGTCAAAGCTCAGCATCATGTACTACTAGCATGAGATTCCAATGGTTAAGAAACCACGTGATTCAACCCACACTATCCGGCAAAATCCGGGACCTTCTGTTTAAGTCCTTGGGTTAAAACCCAGAGAGGAAACAAGTCATTCGACTCGGTACAGAATAACAGGATTCGTAAACATCTGAGTTGATATCTGATTGTAGCGCAGGGGAGCAACCGGACACATAACACTAAAGGTAGAACCCAACCCCGTGATCCTACATTTTTTAGGTACAGATGAGAAGTAAAACTTTTAACTCAAATCGAGGAAAGATGGCTCCGAGATTTGAATGTAACCAGATAAGGAGTAAAAAGAATCCTAAGATGGTTTTCAACTCATTTTTAGGTTATAAATATTTTCACAACACTAGACTCAACATCGACCAGTAGAAGGGTTTCCTACAGGCAGTACTGCTCTGATACCAACTTGTGGCGCCCCGACCTGACTGCTATACAGTGATGCTGTGTGTCACCGGTTAAGCGATACAACCGGAGGTTACGGGTTTACCAATCCCCGGCCAAAACCTTTGGCAGGCGTTGCTCGAATGGATCATTGGCAACACAACACCCGATTGATGCCTTAACACAGGCACAACTATCAATGTATAATAGAGATCAAGACTTGTGGAACAACTGGCACATTACAGACTCTACGACTCAAAGCATTATAGTTCAACTCTTATAATAGAGAAAGATAGCAAATATTACAACCAGAGGTCACAGACCCAACAGTACATCAAGCGGAAGCAAATTAAGTTGTTAAACAACAAGATCCAAATTATGGCCTAAGAGGCCTACAGATAAACATTCCCAGTGCCAGATGTTCCGAGATGTCCCAAGCTGCCACCTGGGAACCCAGACTACTTGTCGACTTCCACGAAGAACCCACCTTCAAGGTCGATGAAGTCCTCCTCTGAAACAAAGCAAACGACGTTGAGTTCGACAAACTCGCAAGATTACTAGAGCTACTAGCTCGATGATTGGCTTACAAAGGTTTTACGACTGTTTTGCATAAAGCTAGTTTTCTTTAGAAAAGACATAACTCCAAGGCATCGACTAATCAAAATCTTTTCAAAGGGGTAAGAAATAAACTCTTTTCTTCTGATCATCTTCAACAACCACCATCCATCACTGCACCTATCTACAGAGGCACCTCCCCGAATCACCCTCGAGGAAGTCAACCTTGCATTCTTGGTAGTACCTTTAGTACTCAGGTTTTAATCATTCCGTTCAAGTTATTCTATGGTCCTACCTTCACTTCCCAAGTTCGTTCGTAATCGTGGACACGGCTTTTCGAAAAGATTTAACCCTGCAGGGGTGCACTATGTTTACCTTCGGTACCGCTCGGCCCATTGCCTACACATAGCTCTCTTCCGGGGAAAGCCGGCTGAGTGGGAACGGTTACAACCTTTACCTTGTTAAAGACTAACCCAGGATCATCCGTGAGGACGGAGCAGCGGATCACAACACCCTGCCCCGTGGCCACTCATTTTCCTAAACACCACCATCCTCATCTCAGTCTTGGCCACCGTCTTCACGCACGCGCAAATGGATGCTCAAACTAGAGGACCCTTGCTAGTCCCGCCCAAGTTAGTTGGTCGACGAGGGCTCCATATACCCCACCGAATGGAAACGCGCTCATTCTTGGTTCAAGAGGTAAAGAAATCGCACCTGGGCGGCGAGAACGAGACAACCCACCACAATCCATGTGGCCTCTCATCCCCACCTTTAAGCATGTTTATTATCAGTATCCACATTTCTCCACCATCATCCGGACATTCCGTCAACAATTCCAACAACGAAATATCCACCGGACAACTAAGCATTTAACTAAGCATGGCTAAGCATATACAGTACAAGTTAATTAACTCAGGCCAACAGAATAATCCTATGGATATTAGGAGGGAACAGGTATTGGCATCGGAATCATAATGCAACTATAGGATACTCTAATCCAACCAAATTGACATTTGGAACCGCATGCAATAATATAGTGGAGAAAATATTTGCGGAAAACATAAGAGGAGACATGATCAGAGGAGGGATTACGCTTGCCTTGTTCAGCAGGCTGGTAATACGGGTCGTCAGGGTATTGTGGAGAAACCCCGACTCCTTGATCTATCGATGTATAAGAACACCGGAAAGCACAATCAAATACCACACCATATAAAACAAGTGCAATGCACAAGCACATGATGATATGACATTTTAAATGCACCATAGGAGTATTAAACATGACCAACAAGTTAAATGGGGTCCCAAATATATTTATTGCATTATTTGGATTAATCCCCATATTTAAACTTAATGGAATTAGCCAATTTCGAAAATATGCAGTACTGAAATATTGCTCAACCATGAATGGAGATGATGCTAAAATGCAAACATTTTCGTTCTGAGCATTTTGATATAAAGAGCACATTTTTCTGATTAACCAATAGAAAGTTATTGCATTTTCAATATTTGGTTTAGTGCTGCCATTTTCGTAAATTATTTCAAACAACACTAAAACTATTTATCCATGCTTGAAAATGAAGTGAAACTTGAAGTACATTTGTTGCTGAACATTTTGGTGTAACACACTTAATTTTTGGATCAATTTTTTTATAAAGTTATGAATTTTACAAAATCCAATTCATTTCTGCCATTTTACGGAAAGGCAAGGAACAATTATTTCCAGTATTCAGTTCAACATGAAATTGACATGAGAAATGTAAAGTTTCTTCCCCTGGTCATTTAGAGACCAAGTTTGCATTTTTCTGATCTATAAATAAAAAGATATGGATTTTCCAAGAATTATTTCTTTTCTGCCTTTTTTTTAATTTAATAAAACATTAACTAAATTAATTTATTTGGATGTGTGAGTTATACCAATAGACAGGTTGTATTTTTCTGAACAATTTGGTATATTGTTTACCATTTTTGGACAAGTATTTCAAAAGATATTGAATTTACAAATTTCTATTTGAATCTGCTTTTTCTTTTAAATCCCAGGAAAATCTACCGAAACGTTTTGCACACGGGCTGTGCTAGCCCGTGCCACTGACTGGCGAGGCCCGTGGCCACGCTGGCAGCCACGCAAGCGTGCGGGCCCAGCGGCCGGTTTGACCGGAGCGCGGCGTCGCGGACGCGCGCGTCGGCCGTCGCCGGCGACAAGCACGGACACGTCGATCTACAGCACGAGGGAGCGTTCTACGGGTGGCTACGGACTCACACGGACACGGCGAGCAAGAATACGGCGGCGCCGCTACCTATTGGTCACCGGAGCGACGCGCACGACGGCGACCTGCGGTGGCCGACGGCGAGCTACAACGACACGGCGAAACCAGAGCGTGAAAAAGAGGACGGAGATGTCCAGGAGGTTGCTCTGCTCACCCTCGACGCGTGGGTGCGATTCGTTGGTGCAGAGGTGGATGGAGACGGCGGCGAGCTTGTTCGACGTCCGACGGCCGGAGAGGAAGAAGACAAGCGAATGCGGCGATTTCTGGGCTTCCCTTGTCGATTCCCTGTACGAGGTCGAAGAGGACGACGAGGTGGAGTCGACGGTGGGCTTCGATCTGCTCTGCGAGCTCTCAATCGCCGGCGGCGAGCACGGTGGCCATGGCGGCTAGGGTTCGGTGGAGAGGGAGCAGAGGGAGCGAGGGCACGAAATATCTGGGGGAGAGAGGGTGCACGCCTCGGTGCCGACCTTATCCTCCTCGTAGAGGTCCACGACGGGCAGGGAGGGCTCGGCGGCGAGCTTGTTCGACGTCCGGCGGCCGGAGAGGAAGAAGACAAGCGAATGCGGCGATTTCCGGGCTTCCTTGTCGATTCCATGTACGAGGTCGAAGAGGACAACGAGGCGGAGTCGACGGTGGGCTTCGATCTGCTCTGCGAGCTCTCAATCGCCGGCGGCGAGCACGGCGGCCATGGCGGCTAGGGTTCGGTGGAGAGGGAGCAGAGGGAGCGAGGGCACGAAATATCTGGGGGAGAGAGGGTGCACGCCTCGGTGGCGACCTTATCCTCCTCGCAGAGGTCCACGACGGGCAGGGGAGGGCTCGGCGGCGAGCTGGTGCGACGCGAGCCATGGCTCGGTCGCTACAGCACGAAGAAGATGACGTTTTTCTGAAAACCCCCCTGGCTGCATTTTTCTATTTACCAAAAGGTCCTTTTCAGCTCTATTTTAGAATAAACAGTACTGTATTTGAATTAATTGAGGCACTTAAACATTTTAGAAAAATCTGAGAAAAATCAGGTAGCCTCCCCACAACATATAGAAGCTCCACAAAATTTGGGGTGTCAGACAAAAAGGTTTTGAACCACATTTATTTCATATGTTGGTTTATGGCATTTTTGGTTAAAGGCAATTTGGCATTACTTTATAATTTTTAAGGCAAGTGCAAGTATTTATTTTGAACTCTTGGAACTTCCTTGAAAAATATGGATTAGCCTTTGTATTTGTGTTTGCCAGAAACAAGTACATTTGGAATTGCAAGCATTTCATTTAATTGGTGCCCTTGTTTCCATTTGTTTGAATTTGTTTTCATTACTTGGTTGAACTTGAACACTTAAACCAATGATGCCATGATGCATGCATGAACAGAAAGGTGAAAATTTGGTTCAAATTTTATAGTACCAAAAGTGTGGCTGTTACATAAAGTCCCACATAGCATTATACTCTAAGGTCCCGATACTAATACCCTCATAATATAACTTCATGACTCGGTCTTAGGTTTACATGTCCTCCCAAGTCTTCCTCAATTCATTATACTACGGTGTTCTCCTATGAGCCCATATAGGTGAAGTGTTGTGCAGTCAACGTTCGCACAACACCATCATAGAATCACATAAAAAGATAAACACTAGACAAAATACCAACACATGTCATATATAAATCATTGCCAATTCATCCTATGCCCTCAGGAACATGTAGGAACTACTCACAACATGCAAACATGATAATATTCAGTGGCATAAATGGTACAACACAATCTGAAAATATAACTTCACCTCCAAATAATGACAAGTACTCAATCACAAATATGAATAGTAGCACAAGACAAGTATCTAGGGTATAGCAACTCTCAAACTACAAGGGGAACATAGTGGATCACGGAGATGATGATGGAGATGGTGCTGATGTTGATGGGGGTGATGATCTAGAGGCCTCCTCCCACGCCAAGGAGGAGAGGTGATGACGATGACGATGATTTCCCCTTCTCCGAAGCTCCGGAGCAGCAGGATCTGATCCCCACGAAGGGAATCAGGAGTTTCGCCGCCGCGGCGGCCTCGGATGGTCTCAGGAAAATTAGGGCGTCACTTTTCGGGCGAGACGAAGGCGTCGCTAAAAAGCCCCGAGCGAGGAGGTGCCCGAGGCCGATTTTAGTGGGCCCCATGTGGCTAAAGAATCTGGCCGCGTGGGCCCACCTCTTTTGGGCCTCGTGGCTCTCCTCTCTTCGATCTTCTTCCCCCTGTCATTCTTCCGATGAAAAACCAGCTGTGCAATTTTCCTTTTATTATTTGGGTCCCTGTAGCTCCTGAAGCATTAAAAACAAGAAAAAGGAGGTTTTCTGCCTCCCAGAAATTAAATACCAAAAATAGGGACTTTGTATGAAAGTCCCATAAATCATCTAAAACATGTAAAAACAATGGTATAACAATGCAAATAACATTCTAATATGATAATAAAAGTTGTATAAATGATGATATAAAATGCACGTATAACCTCCCCCAAGCTTAAACCTTTACTCATCCTCGAGTAAGTAAGGACATAGATCATTACATGTATCAATGGACTTATGGTTGATAAATAAATACGAACATTGTATCATCATCATATTCAGTTGCAAGGTGAGATTAATGAACTAAAACTCATACACATGAGGGCAACATTAGTAGAAGCTCTAGCAATCACCTCTTACTTTTGAAAGCTAATAACCATTATATGTTGGACAATTGAATCATACTAATTTTCACATGCTTTTGCTCTTTATGGCAAGCATTATAATATTTTATACTTTGCTGAAATTTAAAGACAAGATAAGCTCTCATTGGATAACAAGTTCAAAGAAGACAAATGAAAAGATAGATATACAAATTGTTTTCAACCTTGCTTCACTAGTAACTAGTGCAAACTTTAGTCATGGATATCTCAATCAAGTTCCTATGCTCTATACAACCTTTATCTTACATTTTCCATGGCTAACTGAAATTTCAGGTGCCTTCCTTTTCATTCACATTCAAGAGCATAAGTATTGAAATATCCATGATCATTAATTTGCTCAAAAGATACTAGATTCTAACAAGAGTGTTTCATATCCTTTTCATTAACCCTTCTCAAATTTTTTATCCTACCAAACTATATCTCAACCTCAAACTATTAATTTTCAAGTCATATTGACTCATTCTCTTTTCTTATTTTGTAATGGGATAATTCTACAATTGTCCAACACACTCAAGTTAATTAAATTCAAGGCAAGATGTGACTGAAACTTCTAAATATGCCACGCTCATTTGCATGAGTGTTACCCATAAATCTCCAAACAAGATAATCATGGATGACACCATACTTTAATATTCATTGATAAACCACAAGATAGGGATACATGATAATGCTCCATGAGCTCACACACGCCTAAGAGATATTGATAACTAAACGATAAAAGCAAAACACACCATGACTAGATAGATATGATAAACCGTAAAGATAAAGACTAGGTGGAACTCCCCCAAGCTTGACGCTCTTCTAGAGCTTCCTTACTTCTCTTCCTTCTTGTCATGATAATTATCTTTAAGTTCTCCAATGATGCTCATCATAAGGTTGTAGGCTTCCTCAAATTTGCTTGCAGGTTTTCCCAATTTTTCCATGAGATCTTTCTCCACCGTCTTCTTGCAAGGCTTCCACTCCGGGCTTGACACTTTTACATTAGGGATCTTGCGATCCCATTCACCAGGATTGTTCTCTTGGGTGGCACGCCAAAATTCCCTGTCAGTGAGAGTAGAAACCATGTTTTTTGCTTGCAAGTGCATGCCTAGGAGCCTTCCCTCCTATGCTTATGCACGCCGTCTGCCTCTTGATTACAAGAGACACGTTCACCCTCACACCAGCAACAGCAATGGGTGAAGGTGGTGCTGTCGGCAGAGGTGCGATGTCGACGGAGGGCTCGTAGTCTTTCTCTTCCGCTTCTTCCTTCTCCATCTCTTCCTCGTCGAGCTTGTAGTCTTCATCTTCGGAGTAGTCCTTCCTCTTCCTATTCCTCCTCCATATGGACGTGGGGCTGTTGCCCTCGAGTTCATCATAATCGTCCATGGAGGAGCATTTGTAGGAGTCTCCCGAAGACATAGCTAAAAACCTGACAGGCAGAAACACCAAAAGAAAGAATTGCTCGAAAACGCTCGGTGCGTGATTTGATCGGCAGAAAGGGGTATATATTGACGATTTTTTGGTCAAGACGAAGCGTCGGAGCCGAAAACGAGACGAAAAGGGTCTCCGAGGAGGGAAAGGAGTGGGCCCACGCGGCCAAAGAATCTGACCGCGTGGGACCCCTTGTTTCCTTCCTCGGGTCTTCGTTCCTTCCAGTTTTCTTGTCCCACACGTTAATTTCTATAAAAAAGGACTTCCCTAAAAAATTATGCAATTCCCAGAAACTTTCCAACACTAAAATTACCTTTTATTGATTTAGGGTTTCTGAAACTGCACGACCTCTCTCAATGACCTCCTCCGGTGTTTGTAGGTTCAACTCTTCCACCATTCCGATGAAGCTCTTTCCTGCAATATAATGTTTAAGGCGTTGTCCATTAACTACATGAGGTTTACCTTTCATGTCACCGTGAAGACGGATAGCTCCTGAACGGTACACCTCCTGTATCACTAATAGTCTCTGCCACTTTGAAGCTAACTTCCCTGCAGAAAACTTGAAACGAGAGTTGTATGTAAAACTTGATCACCTACTTTGAATTCCTTTCTCTTAATTTTTTCTTGTCATATGATGCATGTAAAATGCATACATGAACTTTGCATGTTATTACTAGATATTCCTACAAATTTGCAACTTATATGATGTTATATTCATGTTTTATAATGATTTCGGGGATTTTCTAAACAATCCTCCCTCTTTTGGTTCTAACTGTGTTTTCCAGAAAACGTCTTTTTTAGTGTTTCGGACTTTCCAGGAGTTTCGGGACTCCAAAAAGGGCAAGGTCAAAGAGCACGGTTCAGAATTTTTGAGATGAACGCAATGGGCTAAAAATGAAGGCCAGAAGCCCAACCAGCTGGAAACTAGAGGGCCCCACACGGTCAAATTCCCTGCCCGTGTGGGCCCTCTTGTTTTCCCCCTCGTGGCTCCGATGTCGTCCGTTTTCGTCTCCATGGCTTCGTCTTGACCTAAAACTGACTATAAAAATAGTTCCCTGAGGAGATTCGCGAGGAGCGCCGCCGAAACACAGAAACACCGAAACAGAGACCTGGAGCTGCAGATTGGAGGGGGAAAACTCCGGCGGGGCGCTGCCGGCGTGGTCTCTATCTTCTCCAACGAGTTCTCCACTGTCTCCATTAGGAAGGGGGAGTAGTCCACCCCCTGGACTTTGGGTTTGTGGTGGTAACTTGATCTAATCTCTCTATGTATGATCATTGTTGAAGTCCATATGATGTGCCTTGCATAAGTATGGATCTATCTATGTAATTCCTATGGTGGATATTGTGGTATGAGATGATTTGTTATGCATTTACCGTTGTGTTGGAACTTTTATGACTTGTCATACTTTGGAGATATTCTATGATGCATGTGATGGTTTGATTTATTCATAATGCCTTGTTTACCCTTGTCATGAGGTGATTGACACCACCAAGTATAGATAGATAAGAGAGATGTGGTCACACACACAAAATATGAATCATTGCACTAGTGTTTAGAATATTGTTCATTAAGAAATATGATGTATGTGGGTATAGGATGGCCGATGTGACATGACATATGTATTGAGTGACACATGAATACAACCCAACATCCTTTATCTGGGGTAAAAAGAAAGAGTATGATGTGGGAGTGACAACAACCACGCTAGCCTTACGAGGGTGACCTAGCAACACAAATGAGTATTTCTTTCAACTATGTGTTTTAGGACATATAGCCGTCATAAAAGCTATCATTAAAACATGACAATTGTGTGTACTTTATCTATAACATGATAATCACCGTAGATGAGAGAGAGAGAGGATTAAGTGAACCCATGAACCCATGTCCATTGTTCCTATAAGAGAAAATCTTTGTCTTGTCCTCTTGCATTGAAGAGGATTGGGACACTTTTACATTCTTGTTTTGATACATTAAACTTCCATCCATTAAATCAACCACCCTGTTCTTTGAGCTTGTTTAGTGCATAATCAACTAAAACTTGTGACACTTTAGTTGTAGGGAATAGATAACTTTTCCTTCTTGCTCCTGCGGATCGATACCTTACTTCCACATTGAGAGGTGCTATAGTGATCCCCTGCTCTTGAGGGTTATGAAGTACTTTTCTGGCGCCGTTGCCGGGGAGCGTAGCGCGTAAGTTTCTATTCTTGTGTGCACTAGACTTTAGATTTATTTTATCTTGTTTTATATCTTGCAATCATCTAAGCTAGGGGAGGTTCCTTTAAACTTGTTTGGTTGTGAGTTTCTCATTAGTTTTATTCAGCTATATATATCAAAACATAATAAAATTAAAAAATTGAGAAACTTTCTGGAATGCCTATGGCTAATGGTTATTTTAAAAGTATGGATGCCTACTCTGAATATCAATCAACCAAAGAGGGAAATAAAATGGGTAAATTGCTTGAAGCTCCTCATAAAATAGCTAATCAGTTTTATGAGTTACATGGTATAACTTGTTGCAATAGAAGAGTTGTTAAACATTCCCACTATCAATGCAAGTATAATAGTGATCCTATAATTGCTAGTTATTGTGAAGATAAATGTTTATGCCCTGATATAGAACAAGTTGAGAAATATATTGCTTATGTTGGAGCCCATGAGATAGACTCTCTTCTTAATAAATTTCTTGCAACTAGTCATGTAGCTCGTGAAATGAAAGGACAAATTTCTATTATTCTCCAACTTTGCAAAAAGAATTTAGTGATAATGTTTATGTTAAAGAAAGAATTCTAGCTGCCATGGAAAGTACTAATATTTTGCAGGAAGAGGAGGATAAGAACCTAAGCTTGGGGATGCCCGTGCAACCCCAAGAAGATGATGAAAATGATGAACAACTAGAGAATGAAGAGTTGGATCTCCCAACTTCACCATCAACATATGATAGTAACACTCAAACTAAAAAATCTTTTGTTATTTATGAGAACCTATGTTATGATGAGTGTGAAACTGAAAATTCTATGGTCCTATATGACAACCCATGCTATTATGCTGAAACTAATAATGCTCCTTTACTTTTTAATAATGCTACTAGTGAACTTATTGATGATAACGGGGAGTATTGCTTAAATATGCTATATGATAATGCTTTAGATGATGGTCCTATGCTTATTGATAATCCTACATGTTTGGAAGTTGTTACTACTTTATGTGAGGATAAAAATGATATACTTGTTGTTTGTGACAATACTCTCACTCATGAGAGTCCTACTTTATCTTTGAATTCTCCTGATTACACTATAGAGGAGAAAATTATGTTGATGATACTATGTCTCCCATTTATGATGATTACAATGATGAATGTGATATTTTCAGTCCACCTACTATTAAGGATAAAGTTTATTATGATTATGATATGCCTCCTATATATGATGATTACAATGATGATTATGAATGTTTTACTCCCACTATCACTAATAAGAAGGATTTTACTTATGTGGAGAGTATTAATACTTTTATGCTTGTAGATCATGAAAGACATGCTTTATGTCATAATTATATTGTTGAGTTCATTCATGATGCTACTGAAAGTTATTATGAGAGGGGAAACATGGTTATAAACATTTCAATATTATTATGTTTCCTCTCTTTAAGTTGAAAGTCTTGAAATTGCTCTTGTTTTATCTTCCTATGCTACTTGCTTTGTGTTTCAATGATTTATTTTCTTACAAGATCCCAATACATAGGAGGTGGGTTAGACTTAAATGTGTTTCATATTTTTCTCTTGATGCTCTCTTTTGCATTTCAATTCTTATTCCTATGTGAGCATCATTTAAACTATCAAGTAAGAAGCCTAGCTATATGGCCATAAAGAAAGCGCTTTACGGGAGGCAACCCGGTTGTTTTTATTTTTGATTTTTCTTTGTGTCCTATTACTGTAACAAGAGACTTAGTTTTTAGTTTTGTTTCTGGAATTTTTAATAAAGTGTCAAGTTTTACCCATTTTTGTTTGAAGAAGTTGCATTTACCATTCGGAGATTTTATTCCAGCACGAATCTATGCATGGTATGATTTTTAGTTCTTATTCTGTAACTCCGAATGAGCCTATATTTGAGTTGCAACTTTTCATACTCTGTATGCATGAATTGTTTCGGAATTTTTTGACAAATTTAAGTAGGGTAGAAAAATACGTTTTGTTGCTGCTGTTTTTCTTGACAGATTATGTCCCATTTTGTTTGATGCATTCTTTGAACTTTTAACTTAGAATATTTTTGATCCAATTGAGTTTATAAGTAGGCATACAACATTCTACACTTTTTGGACATTCATATGATTTTTTGTTTAAGAATCATATGCAGCAAGCAAATTATTTGTCTATCACTACTAATGTCACCCCATAGAAAAGAAATGGGAGAAACGGTGTTTTGAAGTTTTTTCACAGGGATTAGAGGAGATGCAACAAGAGCTATCCAAGGATGGTGAAGACCATAATCTTGGGGATGTGAAGACAACCCCACTGGACCAACACACTCTAGGTTTGCACGCGTCTAACTGATGCGTGTAAAGCACACGTTCGTCAGGAGACCTCAAGTGTAAGGCTTGATGAGTGTAGCAGCAAGTCTTCCCTCAGTATGAAACCGAGGTTATCGAACCAGTAGGAAATCGGCAATGTTCTGAAGGTGTCAACGGCGTCAGAAAACTTGTGGTTGTCGTCGGGGAAGCAAACTTCCTGACGGTTGACTTGGAACCTGCACACAAGACAATCAAACTACTTTGCCCCAACGAATCAGTGAGGGTGTCAATCTCACCGGCTTGCTGAAAATAAAGGATTAAACGTATAGTGTGGAAAATGATGTTTGCTTGCAGAGAATGAAAAAGAACAATGATTGCAGTAGGTTGTATTTCAGATGTAAAAGAATGGACCGGGGTCCACAGTTCACTAGTGGTGTGTCTCCATAATAAAATACTAACATGCTGGGTAAACGAATTACAGCTGGGCAATTGATAAAATAAAGAGGCGCATAACTGTAACAGCCCAAAACTGAGAACCTAAAAACCTGTGTAATTTTTCCACTTTTGTGTTAATTGCCTCATGGCATCCATGCATACACATGTTCTTTTTGAATTAATACAACTTTGATACCAAATTGATATGAAGTTGCTAAACAAAATGCCCAAGGTGCTTCAACAATTTTTTCCAAACAAAGAAGGCACTCAAACTTACACAACAAAAGTTTCTTGACATCTAATATTTGTCAAGGAAGTTCCAAGGGTTGAGAACAATAGTTTGCAATTGCTATAAATATTACAAATGGGCAACATTTTGAATTTAGCAAAAATGCCTTAAGTCAACCCTATTAACAAAAGTGGTCCAAATTATTTTATTTAGCAACACCGAATTTTGGGGTGCCTCTAAATGGTGTTGGGAGCCTCCCCAATTTTTCTCATAATTTTTGGATAAGTTCAAATGCCTCAAATTTTCAAATACAGCTGCTGTTATTATTTTTTAAATAGGAAAAGGACCTCTTTGTAATTATCGAAGGACCTATCCGTGTTGACTGAAAGTCCTGCGAGGGGGTTGTCGCAAATTGTGCTTCTTCTTCCTGTAGCACGCGCGAGCTCGCGTCGCAACCGCACCAGCTCGACGCTGCCGAGCTCGCCGAGCCCCCTCTGCCCTCTCCCCTGTAAGGTGGAGAGCCCCACCTCGTGCTCCTCCACCCTATCCACTCCCCCCTGCTCCATCTCCTCTCCCCGTTCTTCCCCGCAGCAATGGCCGACACCGAGCCGCGGTAGCCGAGCTCGCCGCCGCTGCTGTGGTGCTCCCCGAGCGAATCGAAGTGGGGCGTCGTCTCCGCCTCGACGTCCTCTCCCCCTCCGCCCACGGAATCGAGCCGAGGGTTCCGCAATTGCCCGTGCCGTCCATTTCCTCGCCGACCATCGCCGCCGACGTTCACGAGCCGCCGCGGTCGGTTGCCGCCGTCTCCTCCCCTCCCCGACCACGCCGAGCACATACCCGAGCCTAGGGTGAGCACCCCGTGCCGTTGCGCACCCTCTCCCTCCCTCTCACGCCCTAGCTGGCCGTCGCCCCCGCGCGGTCGCCGTCGTCGCAGCTCCGTTCCCTGGAGTTGACCAATCCGGTGAGAAACCCGGATTTTTCCGGGTTCTTTTCCGGTTTAGCAAATAGGTACTGGAACCGGCGGTTTTTATCCGGTCTATGTCCGGAATTGGGCCGGAAACAATTCCGGAAGTATTTCCTCCGGTGAAAAATCCGGAAATTTCCGGGCTGGCATCCGGAATTCCATTTTGATTTGGAAAGTTCAGTTTTCTTTTCACCTTGTATCCCTAAGCTATATATATTACATATTTTTGTGTTGTTAATTTATCAAAAGATCATATCCAAACTTAAAATGCATTAAAATGATGAATTTTATCGGTGTATCCCAAAAATGCTTGTAATATACCAAAATACCCAGAAAGTTGAGAATAAAACTTTAAAATAAATATCACGCATTTTTGTTCACTTTTAAAATATGGTGCTTCTAGTGATATTAAAATCCTATGATTAAAAAAAAGGAGGAACTTTTAAAATTAATAACTTTTTACCGGGACCTCCGAAAAATGTGTTCCTTATACCGAAATGATCAGAAAAACATGAGTGATCCAAAATCTTCATCATCATGCATCATGGTTCACAATCACAATAATGTGCTCTAGTAGTAATTATAATCACTAAGTTTAAATATGGGGTTTATCCCAAATAATGCAATGAGTATAACGGGGACCCTATTTAACTTGTTGGTCATGTCTAAGGCTTCTAGGGTGCATTTAAAATGTCATATCATCATCCTTGTATGCATTGCACAATTGCCATGTGTTGATTGTTTTTCCGGTGTTGTTTGTGCATCGGTAGATCAAGGAGGTGAAGTGCCACCCCCGTCTTGTGACGATCCGTACTACCAGCACTCTGAACAAGGCAAGCGTAATCCCCCCTCTGAGCATATCTTATCCTATGTTTCCGCAAATATTTTCTCCACTATAATATTGCATGCGGTTCTAAATGTCTTTTGCCTGGATTAGAGTATCCTACTAGTTGCATTAGAATCCTGTTGCCAATACCTGTTTTAACTTCCTATTACCATAGGTTTGTGTTGTTGGCCATGGAATACTTACTATGCTATGCAAGTGCTTAGCCATGCTTAGTGAATGCCTAGTTGTACTAGGGATGGTGAATGCTGGAAACAGGTGTTAACTTGTGACAGTGATGTTGATGGTGGAGAATTGTGGAGATGGATAATAAAATGCTAAGAAGGTGGGGATGAGAGGCCACATGGAATGTGGTGGGTTGTCTCGTTCTTGCCGCCTAGGTGCGAGTTCTGTACCTCCTGAACCAAGACTGAGCGTGCAACCATGCGTGAGGCCTATGCAATTGCAGGAACCCTCATAGACTAAATAACTCGAGCGGGGCTAGCCAGGGTCCTCTAGTTTGGCTTTCCATTTGCGCGTGCGTGATGGTGTTGAACTGAGATGAGGATGGTGGTGTTAGGAAAATAAGTGGCCGTGGGGCGGGGTGTTGTGATCCTGGCAGCCCTACTGCCACTGATGATCCTGGAAAGTCCTTAACGAGGGAGAAGTCGACACCGTTCCCACCCAGCCGGCTTTCCAAGGAAGAGAGCTAATGCGCAGGTAATGGGCCGGACGGTACGCGTGGCAAACATTGTACACCCCTGCAGGGTTAAATCTTTTCGAAAAGCCGTGTCCACGGTTACGGACGACTTGGGAATGGACGATGATCATAGAATAACTTAAACGGAATGATTAAAAACTGGGTACTAGAGGTACCAATTCACGAATGTAAGGTTGACTTCCTCGAGGGTGATTCGGGGAGGTGCCTTTGATGAACAGGTACAATGGTGATGTTGGTGATGTTTGAGAAAGGTGATCTCAAAGAAAAGAGTTACTTCTTACCCCTCTTTGAAAATGTTCTAATAGTCGATGCCTTTGAGTTATGTTTTTCATAAATAAAATCAGCTTTATGCAAAAGAGCCATAAAACCTTGAAGCAATCATCGAGCATATATTAGCTCTTAATCTTGCGAGTTCGTCGAACTCAACGTCTTTGCTTTTGTTTCAGAGGAGGACTTCACCGACTCGAAGGTGGGTTCTTTGTGGACGTCGACGAGTAGTCTGGGGTTCCCAGGTGGCAGCTTGGGACATCCTGGAACAGCTGGCGTGTGATGTTTATCTGTAGGCCTCTTAGGCCATATGTTGGATCTTGTTGTTTAGAACAACCTATTTCGCTTCCGCTTGATGTAATGTTGGGTCTGTGACCTCTGTTGTCATTTGCTATCTTTCTCTGTATAAGAGTTGAACTATATGATTTTGTGTCGTAGAGTCTGTGATGTGCCAGTTGTTCCACAAGTCTTGATCTTACTATTATGCTTTGATAGTTGTGCCTGTGTTAAGGCATCAATCGGGGTGTTGCGTTGTCTGGAGTGAGGTGTACCCAGCAACGCCTGCCAAAGGTTTTGGCCGGGGATTGGTAAACCCGTAACCTCCGGTTGTATCGCTTAACCGGTGACACACAGCATCACTGTATAGCAGTCGGGTCGGGGCGCCACAAGTTGGTATCAGAGCAGTACTGCCTGTAGGAAACCCTTCTACTGGTCGATGTTGAGTCTAGTGTTTGTGAAAATATTTTAACCTAAAAATGAGTTGTGAAAACCATCTTAGGATTCTTTTTACTCCTTATCTGGTTACCCTCTAATCTCGGAGCAATCTTACCTCGATTTGAGTTTAAAGGTTTTACTCTCCTGTTACTTCAAAATTAGAAACGGGGTGGGTTCGACCTTGAGTGTTATGTGTCACGTTGCTCCCGCTGCGTTGCAATCCCAAATCAACTCAGAAGTTCCTACCGAGTCGATCATTTGATCCTTTCTTTGGGTTTAACCCACGGACTTGAACATAAGGTCCCGGATTGTGCCAACTAGAGTGTGTTAAGTTGTGATTTCTTAACTCTCACTAGTAGCACATGATGCTGATCTTCGACCCAAGTTCTATCTTGTTGTTTTCCTTCTCGCAAAGTATTATCGTCCCTAGTCTGTGTACTTGTGAAGACGCTAGTGCTATTGTTCGACCATTCGGAGAAAGATACTAACCGTGTCATTGTCAAATCTCCAGAATGGCTCGAGGAGGCGTGGAGGCCGTGGTGGTCGCGGTAACCACAATGATGATGAGGATGATCTGCCGCCACCACCCACAATGGCTCAAGTCTTGATGGCCATTGAGGAGAACCGTGGGCGCAATGAGCGTTTGCTTGAGCAGTTGGTGCAGCAAATGCACGGAGGAACGAGTGCAACACTCTCACTGAGTTCCTGCGTTCGCAGCCACCCACCTTTGCTGATGCTAAGGAGCCACTGGAAGCTGATGATTGGCTTCGTGCTTTGGAGCGCAAGTTCTCCGCGCTGCATGTCCCATTGGCTGAACAAGTCAACTTTGCCACCTACCTCTTGGTTGGTGCTGCTGGCTGTTGGTGGGAGAGCCATGTGGCTTTGTTTCCAGCCAACCATGTCTTCACCTGGGGAATTCCGCACTGCCTTCCGAGCGGAGTACATTCCCAGCCAATCATGGATTGAAAGGAGGGAGTTCCTGGATCTGCAACAGGGACGGATGGACCTCCGCACTTATGGTCGTGAGTTCAACCATCTTTCTCGTTACGCCCCAAGGGACGTGACCAATGATGCTGACAAGCAAGAGCTGTTCCGCAAGGGTCTGAATCCGCAGCTCCGCTATGAGCTATTGCCCTTCAGGTTCCAGACCTATCAGGAGCTGTTCAACCAGGCTTTCACTCTTGAGCAAGGAAGAAAGGAACTTGAAGCTTCCAAGAGGCCCGCACATGGGGACCACCAGAGTTCCTCGGGTTCTGAGAGCAAGAAGCGCAGGGTGTTTGTCCCTACAGCGCCGTACCTCGTGCTCCCTTCATGCCGAGGGCAGCAGGATATAGGCCACCTCCTCCGCGTCCCACTACTTCGACACTTGGGATAGGCGGGAGTGGGTACCGTCCTATGCTACCTGCTCCACCTGGACTCACTTGCTACACCTGTGGCCAGGCTGGTCACTACTCCAGGGAGTGCCCCCAGAAGGCACCTCTCGCTATAACTCCTGCACGAGCCCCTGCCACTCCAACTGGCAAGGCTGGACCTTTGGTGCGTGGTCGCCTGAACCACGTCTCTGCTGAAGAAGCTGAAGAGGATCCTGGCGTCCTTATGGGTGAGCTTCGAATCAACAACCATCTTGCTACCGTTTTGTTTGATTCTGGAGCATCGCATTCATTCATCTCTATTGCGTTTGCAAAAGATCACCAAATACCGTTTGAGAAGATGAGCAGTCCCTTGATGATCTCTACCCCTGGCTCCAAATGGCAAACCGATGGCGTTACTCCTGAGGTCCAGATTATCATAGCATCCCTGTCCTTCCCTTTCCCGTTGATAGCCTTGAGGTCGAAGGGCCTTGATGCCATACTGGGCATGGACTGGTTAGCAAGATACCATGCTAATCTCGACTGTGCTGCTAAGTCCATCACCGTGACCCACCCTTCCGGTTACGATGTGCAGTTTTGGGCTACATATTCAGGACCTCCATCATCAGACAATCCCCTCTCCCCGGAGATCGCCCTATGTTTCATGGAAGGCTTGTCCCCTCCTGAAATCCAGGACATACACGTGGTGTGTGACTTCCCGGATGTGTTCCCAGAAGAATTGCCTGGCATGCCACCTGATCGAAGTGTGGAGTTTGTCATAGACTTGCTTCCCGGTACTGCTCCAATTTCCAAGAAGCCCTACCGCATGCCGGTGGAAGAGTTGGCTCTGTTGAAGAGCAAATTGATCAGCTGTTAGCTAAGGATTTATCAGCCTAGCAGTTCACCTTGGGGTTGTCCGGTACTCTTTGTCAAGAAGAGGGATTCTACCGTGCCTCGTCTTGTCTCTGACTATCGACCGTTGAATGCGGTGACAATCAAGAACAAGTATCCTATCCCTCGTATCAATGATCTGTTGGATCAGTTAGCTGGTGCAAGAGTATTCTCCAAGATGGATCTGAGGTCAGGGTACCATCAAATAAAGATCAGAAAGGAGGATATCCCAAAGACGGCATTTGTTACTCGCTATGGCTCATATGAGTATACCGTCATGTCCTTTGGTCTCACAAATGCTCCAGCTACTTTCATGAGGCTCATGAATTCCATTTTCATGGATTATCTTGATAAGTTTGTCGTCATTTACATCGATGACATCCTCATCTATTCTAAAACCGACGAAGAGCATGATGAACACCTTCGGTTGGTTCTGACACGGCTTCGTGAACACCGTCTCTATGCCAAGTTCTCCAAGTGTGAGTTTTGGTTGGATAAACTTGTCTTCCTTGGACATGTAATATCTGCCAATGGTGTGGAAGTCATCCCCGACAAAATTCAAGCTATTCTAGACTGGAAAACTCCAATGTCAGTCAAGGACATTCGTAGCTTTCTCGGATTGGCGGGTTACTACCGCCGATTCATCGAAGCTTTCTCCAAAATAGCCAAGGCATTGACTGACCTTCTCAAGAAGGATAGAAAGTTCGTATGGACTGCCGAAGCTGAAGAGAGCTTCCAACCTGAAAGCCAAGCTCACGTCCGCTCCTGTGCTTGTCCTGCCGGACACGAGCAAGGATTTCGTCGTCTTCTGTGACGCCTCTCTACAAGGTTTGGGCTGTGTGCTAATGCAAGATGGCCATGTTGTGGCTATGCTTCTCGCAGTTAAGCCACATGAGCTCAATTACCCAACTCATGATCTAGAACTTGCCGCGGTGGTCTATGCTTTGAAGCAATGGAGACCTATTGTTTGGTAACCGTTGCGAGATCTTCTCGGATCACAAGAGTCTGAAGTACCTCTTCACCCAGCCGGATTTAAATCTCAGGCAAAGGCGTTGGTTGGAGTTAATCACGGACTACAATGTGAGTCTGAACTATCAACCCGGCAAAGCAAACGTCGTGGCTGACGCGCTAAGTCGGAAGTCCTATTGCAACAATCTGATGATTGAAGCGGCCCAACCTTCCCTTCATGAAGAATTCTCCCGTTTGAACTTGGAAATGGTTCCCTCCGGCTATCTAGCAAATCTGGAGATCAAATCTACTCTTGTAGACCAGATCAAGGATGCTCAGAAACGTGACAAGGGTATTCTGAAAATCAAGGACAATATTGCTAGCGGGAAGTACAAATGCTTCTCTGTCGATGAATCCGGAGTTGTTTATTTCGGTGACCGTCTAGTGGTACCCAAGAAGCGGAAATTGAGAGAGCTGATCCTTCAGGAGGCTCATGATACACCTCTCTCTATCCATCCCGGAAGTACCAAAATGTACCAAGACCTTCGACCACAATTCTGGTGGACTCGTATGAAACGAAATCGCCAAGTTTGTTGCTGAATGCGACACCTGTCGTCGGGTAAAAGCTGAACATCAAAGACCTCCTGGCACTCTCGCCCTATTGCTGTCCCGGAGTGGAAATGGGATGAAATTGGTATGGACTTCATCACCGGTTTTCCTAGATCCCCCAAGGGCAACAATGCAATTTGGGTAATCATTGATCGTCTCTCCAAGGTTGCACACTTCCTACCCGTCCGTGACGAGATACGGGCGAGTCAACTTGCCGAGTTGTATTTGGCTCGTATTGTTCCATTGCACGGGGTCCCTTTGAGGATCATATCGGACCGTGGAAGTATCTTTGTCTCCAAGTTCTGGCACAGTTTCCAAACTGCTATGGGTCCCGTCTCAACTTCAGTACCGCTACCATCCCAAACTGATGGTCAGACCGAAAGAGTGAACCAAGTTGGAAGACATGCTTCGGCATGTGTATCTCTTTTGGCCAAGGTTGGGAAAATATCTCCCTTTCGCGGAGTTCTCCTACAACAATAGCTATCAAGCTAGTCTGGGCATGGCTCCATTCGAGGCTCTATATGGAAGAAAATGCCGCACTCCTCTGAATTGGTCCGAGACCGGAGAGAGAGCACTCTTTGGTCCAGATGTGATCAATGAAGCTGAGGAGAAGGTTCGAATCATAAGAGAGAATCTGAAGATTGCTCAGTCTAGGCAGAAGAGCTACTATGATAAGCACCATCAGGAAATTCACTATGAAATTGGTGATAAAGCTTATCTCCGTGTCTCTCCCTTCGTGGCGTTCGCCGCTTCGGAATCAAAGGGAAATTGGCACCTCGCTATGTTGGTCCTTACACCGTTCTGGGCAAGCGAGGAGATCTTTCTTATCAATTGGAGTTACCGGTCAAATTCCCAAATGTGCATGATGTGTTTCATGTCTCCCAACTCCGCCGGTGTTTCAAGGATCCTATCCATGGAGTTAATCATGAGGAGCTAGATCTACAAGAAGACCTCACTTATCGTGAGCATCCTATCCGTGTCTTGGATGAAGCTGAAAGAAAGACCCGGAACAAGACTACCAAGTTCCTCAAGATTCAGTGGTCTCATCATTCCGAGGAAGAAGCAACTTGGGAACGAGAGTCTAGTCTTCGTGAGGAGTATCCCGATTTCTTTCCGCAACCTTAGAATCTCGGGACGAGATTCCTGTAAGGAGGGTAGAATTGTAACAGCCCAAAACTGAGAACCTAAAAACCTGTGTAATTTTTCCACTTTTGTGTTAATTGCCTCATGGCATCCATGCATACACATGTTCTTTTTGAATTAATACAACTTTGATACCAAATTGATATGAAGTTGCTAAACCAAATGCCCAAGGTGCTTCAACAATTTTTCCAAACAAAGAAGGCACTCAAACTTACACAACAAAAGTTTCTTGACATCTAATATTTGTCAAGGAAGTTCCAAGGGTTGAGAACAATAGTTTGCAATTGCTATAAATATTACAAATGGGCAACATTTTGAATTTAGCAAAAATGCCTTAAGTCAACCCTATTAACAAAAGTGGTCCAAATTATTTTATTTAGCAACACCGAATTTTGGGGTGCCTCTAAATGGTGTTGGGAGCCTCCCCAATTTTTCTCATAATTTTTGGATAAGTTCAAATGCCTCAAATATTTCAAATACAGCTGCTGTTATTTTTTTAAATAGGAAAAGGACCTCTTTGTAATTATCGAAGGACCTATCCGTGTTGACTGAAAGTCCTGCGAGGGGGTTGTCGCAAATTGTGCTTCTTCTTCCTGTAGCGACGCGCGAGCTCGCGTCGCAACCGCACCAGCTCGACGCTGCCGAGCTCGCCGAGCTCGCCGGGCCCCCTCTGCCCTCTCCCCCTGCAAGGTGGAGAGCCCCACCTCGTGCTCCTCCACCCTATCCACTCCCCCCTGCTCCATCTCCTCTCCCCGTTCTTCCCCGCAGCGATGGCCGACACCGAGCCGCGGTAGCCGAGCTCGCCGCCGCTGCTGTGGTGCTCCCCGAGCGAATCGAAGTGGGGCGTCGTCTCCGCCTCGACGTCCTCTCCCCCTCCGCCCACGGAATCGAGCCGAGGGTTCCGCAATTGCCCGTGCCGTCCATTTCCTCGCCGACCATCGCCGCCGACGTTCACGAGCCGCCGCGGTCGGTTGCCGCCGTCTCCTCCCCTCCCCGACCACGCCGAGCACATACCCGAGCCTAGGGTGAGCACCCCGTGCCGTTGCGCACCCTCTCCCTCCCTCTCACGCCCTAGCTGGCCGTCGCCCCCGCGCGGTCGCCGTCGTCGCAGCTCCGTTCCCTGGAGTTGACCAATCCGGTGAGAAACCCGGATTTTTCCGGGTTCTTTTCCGGTTTAGCAAATAGGTACTGGAACCGGCGGTTTTTATCCGGTCTATGTCCGGAATTGGGCCGGAAACAATTCCGGAAGTATTTCCTCCGGTGAAAAATCCGGAAATTTCCGGGCTGGCATCCGGAATTCCATTTTGATTTGGAAAGTTCAGTTTTCTTTTCACCTTGTATCCCTAAGCTATATATATTACATATTTTTGTGTTGTTAATTTATCAAAAGATCATATCCAAACTTAAAATGCATTAAAATGATGAATTTTATCGGTGTATCCCAAAAATGCTTGTAATATACCAAAATACCCAGAAAGTTGAGAATAAAACTTTAAAATAAATATCACGCATTTTTGTTCACTTTTAAAATATGGTGCTTCTAGTGATATTAAAATCCTATGATTAAAAAAAAAGGAGAAACTTTTAAAATTAATAACTTTTTACCGGGACCTCCGAAAAATGTGTTCCTTATACCGAAATGATCAGAAAAACATGAGTGATCCAAAATCTTCATCATCATGCATCATGGTTCACAATCACAATAATGTGCTCTAGTAGTAATTATAATCACTAAGTTTAAATATGGGGTTTATCCCAAATAATGCAATGAGTATAACGGGGACCCTATTTAACTTGTTGGTCATGTCTAAGGCTTCTAGGGTGCATTTAAAATGTCATATCATCATCCTTGTATGCATTGCACAATTGCCATGTGTTGATTGTTTTTCCGGTGTTGTTTGTGCATCGGTAGATCAAGGAGGTGAAGTGCCACCCCCGTCTTGTGACGATCCGTACTACCAGCACTCTGAACAAGGCAAGCGTAATCCCCCTCTGAGCATATCTTATCCTATGTTTCCGCAAATATTTTCTCCACTATAATATTGCATGCGGTTCTAAATGTCTTTTGCCTGGATTAGAGTATCCTACTAGTTGCATTAGAATCCTGTTGCCAATACCTGTTTTAACTTCCTATTACCATAGGTTTGTGTTGTTGGCCATGGAATACTTACTATGCTATGCAAGTGCTTAGCCATGCTTAGTGAACTGCCTAGTTGTACTAGGGATGGTGAATGCTGGAAACAGGTGTTAACTTGTGACAGTGATGTTGATGGTGGAGAATTGTGGAGATGGATAATAAAATGCTAAGAAGGTGGGGATGAGAGGCCACATGGAATGTGGTGGGTTGTCTCGTTCTTGCCGCCTAGGTGCGAGTTCTGTACCTCCTGAACCAAGACTGAGCGTGCAACCATGCGTGAGGCCTATGCAATTGCAGGAACCCTCATAGACTAAATAACTCGAGCGGGGCTAGCCAGGGTCCTCTAGTTTGGCTTTCCATTTGCGCGTGTGTGATGGTGTTGAACTGAGATGAGGATGGTGGTGTTAGGAAAATAAGTGGCCGTGGGGCGGGGTGTTGTGATCCTGGCAGCCCTACTGCCACTGATGATCCTGGAAAGTCCTTAACGAGGGAGAAGTCGACACCGTTCCCACCCAGCCGGCTTTCCAAGGAAGAGAGCTAATGCGCAGGTAATGGGCCGGACGGTACGCGTGGTAAACATTGTACACCCCTGCAGGGTTAAATCTTTTCGAAAAGCCGTGTCCACGGTTACGGACTACTTGGGAATGGACGATGATCATAGAATAACTTAAACGGAATGATTAAAACTTGGGTACTAGAGGTACCAATTTCACGAATGTAAGGTTGACTTCCTCGAGGGTGATTCGGGGAGGTGCCTTTGATGAACAGGTACAATGGTGATGTTGGTGATGTTTGAGAAAGGTGATCTCAAAGAAAAGAGTTACCTCTTACCCCTCTTTGAAAATGTTCTAATAGTCGATGCCTTTGAGTTATGTTTTTCATAAATAAAATCAGCTTTATGCAAAAGAGCCATAAAACCTTGACAGCGAATCATCGAGCATATATTAGCTCTTAATCTTGCGAGTTCGTCAAACTCAACGTCTTTGCTTTTGTTTCAGAGGAGGACTTCACCGACCTCGAAGGTGGGTTCTTTGTGGACGTCGACGAGTAGTCTGGGGTTCCCAGGTGGCAGCTTGGGACATCCTGGAACAGCTGGCGCTGTGATGTTTATCTGTAGGCCTCTTAGGCCATATGTTGGATCTTGTTGTTTAGAACAACCTATTTTCGCTTCCGCTTGATGTAATGTTGGGTCGTGACCTCTGGTTGTCATTTGCTATCTTTCTCTGTATAAGAGTTGAACTATATGATTTTGTGTCGTAGAGTCTGTGATGTGCCAGTTGTTCCACAAGTCTTGATCTTACTATTATTCTTTGATAGTTGTGCCTGTGTTAAGGCATCAATCGGGGTGTTGCGTTGTCGGGAGTGAGGTGTACCCCGCAACGGCTGCCAAAGGTTTTGGCCGGGGATTGGTAAACCCGTAACCTCCGGTTGTATCGCTTAACCGGTGACACACATCATCACTGTATAGTCGGGTCGGGGCGCCACAATAACAATGCATATACAAGTCATGATGATCACTATGAGATTTATTTGGGCATTACGACAAAGTACACAGACCGCCATCTAGCATGCATCTGCGCCTAAATAGTCCACCTTCAGGTTAGCATCCGCACCCCTTCCAGTATTAAGTTGCAAGCAACATACAATTGCATTAAGTATGATGCATAATGTAAACAATACAAATATCCTTAGACAAAGCATTGCTGTTTTACACCTATTAGCAACAGCACATCCACAACCTTAGAACTTTCTGTCACTGTCCCAGATTAAATGGAGGCATAAACCTACTATCTAGCATAAATACTCCCTCTTGGAGTTACAAGCATAAACTTGGCCAAAGCCTACACTAATAACGGAGAGCATGTAAGATCATAAACAACATATATATAATAGATCAATAATCAACTTAACATAGTATTCAATACTCATCGGATCCCAGCAAACACAACATGTAGCATTACAATAAGATGATCTTGATCATGATAGGCAGCTCACAAGATCTAAACATGATGGCACAAAAGGAGAAGACAACCATCTAGCTACTGCTATGGACCCATAGTCCAAAGATGAACTACTCACACATCACTCCGGAGGCAGGCATGACGATGTAGAGCCCTCCGGTGATTATTCCCCTCTCCGGCAGGGTGCCGGGAAGAGCTTCAGGAACCCCCCGAGTTAGGGTTGACGGCGGCGGCAGCGGATGTTTTCTGGAAATATGGCTTGGTATTTTAGGGTTTACGCCTCGGGGAGAATAAATAGGCGAAGGGGCGGAGTCGGTGGAGGCACGAGGCCCGCTCCCCACATGGCGGCGCGGCAGGGGGCCCACTCGCGCCATGGGGTGGGGACGGTGCCTCGCTTCCCCCCTTCGTCTCTCCTTCGGACTTCTGGAACGTGTCGGGAAAAATAGGGACTTGGCAATTTGTTTCGTCCGATTCTGAGGATATTTGCAGAACAGCTTTTCTGAAAACAAAAACGGCAGAAAACAGGAACTGGCACTGTGGCATCTTGTTAATAGGTTAGTCCCAGAAAATGCATAAAAATGCCATGAAGTGTGAATAAAACATGTAGCAATTGGTATAATACAAGCATGGAACATAAGAAATTATAGATACGTTGTAGACGTATCACTAACTTCTGTTTTTCGATCAATGCACTTTATCGCATAAACTTGGAGTGTCTTTTGTTTATTTTTATTTCGGTTTGCTTTTTATTTGTGAGACCACCACTATCATTTATATATGAGAGAGCTACTGGAAATTTGGGTTGAATTAAGTTGGATGCTATTAAAATATTGGGAAAGAGATGTTTAAGTTGATTCAAAAAGATACATATAGTTGCATGATTCATATGCTTTTTAATGAGTATTAATTTGCAAGTATTTTATCAAGAGCTATCTTTTATTCATGTTTTGATGCTGAATGTTACTTTACTTTGTTTAACATGGATTGGTTAGTTCTATGGACACTTATGCATGCATTTAGACGGTCAACTTTCTCCCTCTTGCTAGCCCAAAAATTCCAACAAGTAAAAACTTGTTTCCAACTCCTTCAACCAAAGTTTTTCCAGTGAGTCCACCATATCTACCTATTAGCTTTATGCTATTCCGAGTATGTTTATCATGTTAATTGAATTATCTATACCTCTGAATTAAAATGCTTATATTATTGATTGTTATGGGAAAAGTTGGTTATAGAGCTCTCACGAACTTGATGCACACTTTACTTTTATTGCACTTAATAAACATGACCCATTGTGATTAAAATTATGAAGTTGTGGGCTTGACAATAGTCTTGGGTTGGGAGTTAGCTCATATATGTTGTCACATGGCAAGCTTTCAACATGCTCTTCATTTTATTTAGTTGATATCATGTACTTTTGTTTATGGATGCTTATCATGGGTGAAATAAATATGGAAACATAGAAAGTTTAATGAGTTTGTATAAATGGCTAGAGAGACGCCTGGGCCGCTAATCTAAACCATGCATCATTCATGGTGGAAATTTACTTACATACTATGGTGAACCTTCGGTGATGCACCTTACAATAAAAAGATATAACAATAGTAAATAAAAAGGGTGTTGAGATTGTTCATTTTGTTTGTTTGTCTTGTCATTTTGACATGGGCTTGTTCCTTGTCCTAGGACAAGAGGTACCTGAGTTGACGCTCTTGATGACGCTATTATATTACTTACAATGACCATTAACTTGAACTTGCTTTGTGTCCCAAGTTGAGTGACACCATGGTGTAGGTACTTATATTCAAGGGGCATGAGACATTCAACCTATACTTTGTCAAGCACACTACTCATATTTGCTTTCACTTTAAACTTTAATCATTCAAGATGCTATGATAGGAGTAATGAGAGCTTGACACCAATGAATACCACATTGCAATCATTAACTTAAGTAGAAGAGTTTGGAAGTTAGATGAAACTTATTCATGTTTTACCTCTACTCATTTATATCTTTCCAAAGTGTCCACCTTTTATATTCAGATTTTCAAGAGTACTATATGACCATTGTAGGATGTTTTTACTTTTCATTATGCATACCTATGGTCCATATTACTTTCTTCTATGTTACACTTTGTGAATTATCATTGAACATCTTTGCATTGAATATTTGATATCACTTCATAATCTATCTTGCATATTGCTACTCTTTTAAGAATGAATCATTTGACTCTATGTAGCAATAGTAATCATCTTTCATATCCATTGATAGTATTAAATTGCAAAGTCCATGTTAGTTTTATCACCTTCATACTCGAGGACGAGTATAGGTTAAGCTTGGGGATGTTGATGCATATAAAATGCATACATGAACTTTGCATGTTATTACTAGATATTCCTACATATATGCAACTTATATGATGTTATATTCATATTTTATAATGATTTCGGGGATTTTCTAAACAATCCCCCCTCTTTTGGTTCTAACTGTGTTTTCCAGAAAACGTCTTTTTTTAGTGTTTCGGACTTTCCGGGAGCTTCGAGACTCCAAAAAGGGCAAGGTCAAAGAGCACGGTTCAGAATTTTCGAGACGAATGCAATGGGCTGAAAATGAAGACCAGAAGCCCAACAAGATGGAAACTAGAGGGCCCCACATGGTCAAGTTCCCTGGCCGCGTGGGCCCACTTGTTTTCCCCCTCGTGGCTCCGATGCCGTCCGTTTTCATCTCCGTGGCTTCGTCTTGACCTAAAACCGACTATAAAAATAGTTCCCCGAGGAGTTTCGCGAGGAGCACCAGACTGGAGCTGCAGACTGGAGGGGGAAAACTCCGAAACACAGAAACACCGAAACAGAGACCTGGAGCTGCAGACTGGAGGGGGAAAACTCCGGCGGGGCGCTGCCGGCGTGGTCTCCGTCTTCTCCAACGAGTTCTCCGCCGTCTCCATGATGAAGGGGAGTAGTCCACCCCCTGGACTTTGGGTTTGTGGTGGTAACTTGATCTAATCTATCTATGTATGATCATTGTTGAAGTCCATATGATGTGCCTTGCATAAGTATGGATCTATCTATGTAATTCCTATGGTGGATATTGTGGTATGAGATGATTTGTTATGCATTTACCATTGTGTTGGAACTTTTATGACTTGTCATACTTTGGAGATATTCTATGATGCATGTGATGGTTTGATTTATTCATAATGTCTTGTTTACCCTTGTCATGAGGTGATTGACACCACCAAGTGTAGATAGATAAGAGAGATGTGGTCACACACACGAAATATGAATCATTGCACTAGTGTTTAGAATATTGTTCATTAAGAAGTATGATGTATGTGGGTATAGGATGGCCGATGTGACACGACATATGTATTGAGTGACACATGAATACAACCCAACATCCTTTATCAGGGGTAAAAAGAAAGAGTATGATGTGGGAGTGACAACAAGCACGCTAGCCTTACGAGGGTGACCTAGCAACACAAATGAGTATTTCTTTCAACTATGTGTTTTAGGACATATAGCCGTCATAAAATCTATCATTAAAACATGACAATTGTGTGTACTTTATCTATAACATGATAATCACCGTAGATGAGAGAGAGAGAGGATTAAGTGAACCCATGAACCCATGTCCATTGTTCCTATAAGAGAAAACCTTTGTCTTGTCCTCTTGCATTGAAGAGGATTGGGACACTTTTACATTCTTGTTTTGATACATTAAACTTCCATCCATTAAATCAACCACCTTGTTCTTTAAACTTGTTTAGTGTATAATCAACTAAAACTTGTGACACTTTAGTTGTAGGGAATAGATAACTTTTCCTTCTTACTCCTGCGGATTGTTACCTTACTTCCACATTGAGAGGTGCTACAGTGATCCCCTGCTCTTGGGGGTTATCATCATGCCAAATCATAACTTTTTCTTTAAACATTTTATCATTTTCATAAGCTTCGTTCCTCCATTCATCTAATAAGTTTAAATCAAGAATTCTTCTCTCCTGCAGTTTAAAGTCAAAGTCCAATTGTTTAATAGCCCATCTAGCATTATATTCTAGTTCAATAGGTAAATGACAAGCTTTTCCATAAACCATTTTATAAGGAACATTCCCATAGGATTTTTAAAAGCAGTTCTATAAGCCCATAATGCATCATTAATTTTAAGTGGCCAATCAGACCTAGACTTATTCACTGTCTTTTCCAAAATGAGTTTAATTTCCCTATTACTTAATTCAACTTGTCCACTTGTTTGAGGATGATAAGGAGATGCAATTCTATGGTTAACATCATATTTTGCCAATGTTTTCCTAAGAATACCATGCAAGAAATGAGAACCACCATCAGTAATTAAAACCTAGGAACACCAAACCTGGGGAAAATGATGTCCTTGAGCATCTTCATTGCTGTGGCATGATCTGCACTTTTGGTTGGAATTGCTTCCACCCACTTTGTAACATAATCCACTGCAACCAAAATATGAGTATGCTTTGTCTTTGACTGGGAAAGGTCCCATAAAGTCAAAACCCCACACATCAAATGGCTCAAGTGGTAAAGAATAATTCATAGGCATTTCATTTCTCCTACCAATATTTCCTACTCTTTGACATTTATCACAAGATTTAACATATTCAGCACAATCCTTAAATAAAGTAGGCCAATAAAACCAGATTGTAATACCTTTGCACCTGTACGATCTCCTGCATGATGCCCTCCATAGGGACTGTCATGACAATCTCTTATAATAGCCTGTTGTTCATGCTCAGGTACACAACGTCTAATAATACCATCCACACTTTTCTTATAAAGGAAAGGATCATCCCAAAAATAATGTCTAAGATCATAAAAGAATTTCTTTCTTTGTTGAAAGTGAAGTGTGGAGGTAAAACTTTACCAACAATAAAATTTGCATAGTTGGCAAACCATGGAGATGCAACTTTAGCACTAGAAACATTAATATTGCAAGTTGTTCATTAACAAAACTATCATTAATAGGAATAGGATCATCAGGTATATTTTCCATTCTAGAAAGATGATCAGCTACTTGATTATCTTCCCCTTTCCTATCAACAATGTGTAAATCAAATTCTTGCAATAAAAGTACCCATCTTATTAGTCTAGGCTTAGCATCTTTCTTATTCATTAAGTATTTAATAGCAGAATGATCAGTATGTATTGTGACTTTGAATCAGTAATATAAGGTCTAAACTTGTCACAAGCAAATAGCACTGCTAAAAATTCTTTTTCAGTTGTAGCATAATTCTTTGAGCAGCATCAAGTGTTCTACTAGCATAATAAATAACATTCAGTTTCTTATCAACACGTTGGCCCAAAACAGCCCCAACTGCATAATCACTAGCATCACACATAATTTCAAAAGGCAATTTCCAATCAGGAGGTTGAATAATAGGAGCACTTATTAAAGCATTCTTCAAAATATTAAAGGACTCAATGCAATCATCATTAAAAGAGAAAGGAACATCCTTTTGCAAAAGATTGGTTAGAGGTTTTGATATTTTGGAGAAATCTTTAATAAACCTACGGTAAAAACCTGCATGCCCAAGAAAACTTCTTATACCTTTGATGTCCCTTGGGTATGGTAGCTTTTCAATAGCTTCTATCTTTGCTGGGTCAACTTCTATTCCTCTCCAGAAATCGATGCCCAAGAACAATACCTTCAGTAACCATGAAGTGACACTTCTCCCAATTAAGAACTAAGTGTTGGTCTTCACAACGCTGCAAAACTTTGTTAAGGTTGAACAAGCAATTATCGAAGGAAGTACCATACACAGAAAAATCATCCATAAAACTTCCATTATCTTTTCAATATAATCAGCAAATATAGCATTCATGCATCTTTGAAAAGTAGCAGGAGCATTACATAAACCGAATGGCATTCTCCTATAAGCAAATGTACCATATGGGCAAGTAAAAGTGGTCTTTTCTTGATCATCCTTATGGACAGGAATTTGTGAGAAACCTGAATAACCATCTAAATAGCAAAAGTGAGAGTGTTTAGATAACCTTTCTAACATTTGATCAATAAATGGCAATGGGTAATGATCTTTACGAGTTGCTTTATTTAACTTCTGAAATCAATACACATCCTATAACCAACAACAGTACGTTGAGCCACAAGTTCATCCTCATCATTTGGAACAACAGTCATTCCACCCTTTTTAGGAACACAATGAACAGGACTAACCCACTTACTATCAGCTATGGATAAATGATACCAGCTTCAATAAGTCTTATTACCTCTTTCTTACCACTTCTTTCATTTTTGGATGGAGACGGCGTTGATAATCAACAACAGGTTTTGCATCCTCCTCCAAATTAATTTTATGCATACATAGAGCTGGGCTTATACCTTTAAGATCATCAAGAGAGTATCCAATGGCTGGTCGGTGAGCTTTAAGCACATCAAGTAATTTCTCTTCTTCTTCAGCTGAAAGGTTAGCACTAATAATGACAGGATATATGCTCTTCTCATCCAAATATGCATATTTAAGATTTGTAGGCAAAGGTTTTAATTCAAAACTAGGATCCCCTTTAGGTGGTGGTAGCACTCCTAAATTATCAGGTGGGATATGCAATTGTAATTGTGGGGTTGTTGCCATAATATTTGTTCTAAACATCTTTTTCCTCATCATTAAATGGTTCATCTTGATTAAGCATATAACGTTCTACACATCTGTTGAAGCTACAGCTATATGAGCAAGAGTTTCAATTATATCTTCAGAAATTGGCTCTTTCTCCATGTTTATCAGCAAATTTAAAAGTTGAATTCAAGTTTTTCTCCACACATTTAATAAACACTTTCTCTTTAGGCAAATTAATTTCAGCACCAACAGTGTGTAAGAAAGGTCTACCAAAAATGATAGGACAAAATGAATCTTGAGGACAACCAAGCACAATAAAATCAGCAGGATATTTTATTTTGCCAACCAATACTTCAACATCTCTAACAATTCCAAATGGACTAATATAATCTTTATTAGCAAGTTGAATTGTCATACCTGTCTCTTCCATAATGATATCAGGCTTGATTTCAAGATAAAGAGAATATGGAATGACACTAATACTTGCTCCAATATCACAAACCATGATAACTTGAAGTCCCAATAGAGCATGATATAACAGGTTTACCAACCTTGGCCGAATTACCTTTGATGACTTTAGTAGCATCTTCACATAAATAAACATCAACAGGGTCTTCTTCATTTAATTGTTGATAATAGAAATTTGACTGTTGACTTCCACCTGTTCATAAGGCTGAGAACATCTTCTTTACTCTTGTTAGTAACAGCAATAAGTAAATTCTCCTTAACTTGGTTTGGATATGGAGGTGGTTCAACATACTCCTCAATTGTCACAGATGACACTGGTTCTACCTGTTTAATAACTTTAGGAACAACAATAGATTGTTTAACAGGTTCAACATAAACTTCAAACCACTTTTAGGAACACAATATGATCAGCAAAATTTAGCTATCTCAATTATAACATAAGGATCAAGACCAAAATTATCACTCAGATTTTAAACAAATAGAAGTAGAGAAGTTCTCTACACATGAATATATAATCAAATAGGGCTCATTACCTTTATCAAGATCCCAATGACTAGTATTTTCAGAAATAGTCTCCAATAAATTCCATGCTTCTTCTTCAGTATTATTTGTAAAACTTCCACCAGATGAATTATCCAGAATTCCTTGTCTTCTTGGTAGCCTCACATAAAAGTTTATCAATATAATTTTCCTTGTAAGATCATGACAAGGATTCTTGCGAAGGAGTTCCTTTAACCTCCCCCAAGCTTGAGTAATACTCTCTCCCAGATGTGGCCAGAAATTAAATATATAGCAGCGGTTCTCATAAGCTTCTTTAGGAGTAAAATATTTAAGAAAGAAAACCTTCCTCAAAATACTCCATTCAATATGACTTCTTCATCCAAAGACCTGTACCAATACGAGCATTACCAGATAAAGACAAATATAATAGCTTCCTTTTTACCTGATCCTCAAAATACCAGGAAGTCTAAATAAACCACATATGTCTTCAATTGTCTCCACGTGTTCACGTGCATCCCTGTAAATGGATTTTTCATAACTCTTTTAACATGACCAATGGGAATTTTAAATCCCACTTTAGGTACCTCACACAGTAGTTTCAACCACTTTAGAGTAGTGGCATAAGCACTTTCATATAAAGCAAGATGCAGCGAGGCACGATTCATAAATGCCATAGTAACAATGAGATAAAACAGTAAATAAAATTCAGCTTTCAAGTTTCCTTACCAAACTTCTTACCAATAGCGCTACGCTCCCCGGCAACGGCGCCAGAAAAGTATCTTGATGACTCCCAAGTGCAGGAGATCAATTGTAGTACCTTTCGATTAGAAAAGGTTGTCGAACCCACGAGGAGCTGAAGGTATTGGTTAGCAAGATTGATAAAAAAAAAAAAAAATGCAAGTGTTTTTGGATTTTTGGTTGTATAGTTGCAAGAGAATAAAATGCTGAAATAAATGCAAGTGAAAGCTCTCAAAGAGAGAAAGCCCAATCCTCTTATGTGGCAAGAGGACAAGCTCAAGTGATGTGTAACTTATATGTGGAAAACGTTCCCGAGGGCGGCATGGATATTGCTAGGCATAGAGATTTATTAAACAACACGTTGAATATCTTGTCAAGTTTTAATCTTCTTTGGACGGAGCCATTATTAGGTATAGCTAAATAAATAAACTAAACCCCTTATGATGGATCATGTGGCCAAGTAAATGACTGCACAAGAATTATTAAGACATAAAGTCCCACCATAGCATTACACTCTAAGGTCCCCGATACTAATACCCTCATAATATAACTTCATGATTCGGTCTCAGGTTTACATGTCCTCCCAAGTCTCCCTCAATTCATTACACTACGGTGTTCTCCTATGAGCCCATATAGGTGAAGTGTTGTGCAGTCGACGTTCGCACAACACCATCATAGAATCACATAAAAGATAAACACTAGACAAAATACCAACACATGTCTATATAAATCATTGCCAATTCATCCTATGCCCTCAGGAACATAGGAACTACTCACAACGTGCAAACATGATAATATTCAGTGGCATAAGTGGTACAACACAATCTGAAAATATAACTTCACCTCCAAATAATGACAAGTACTCAATCACAAACATGAATAGTAGCACAAGACAAGTATCTAGGGTATAGCAACTCTCAAACTACGAGGGGAACGGAGTGGATCACGGAGATGATGATGGAGATGGTGCTGGTCTTGATGGGGGTGATGATGTAGAGGCCTCCTCCCACGCCAAGGAGGAGAGGTGATGACGATGACGATGATTTCCCCCTTCTCCGGAGCAGCAGGATCTGATCCCCCACGGAGGAATCAGAGTTTCGCCGCCGCCGCGGCCTCGGATGGTCTCAGGAAAATTAGGGCGTCACTTTTCGGGCGAGACGAAGGCGTCGCTAAAAAGCCCCGAGCGAGGAGGTGCCCGAGGAAGATTTAGTGGGCCCCACGCGGCCAAAGAATCTGGCCGCGTGGGCCCACCTCTTTTGGGCCTCGTGGCTCTCCTCTCTTCGATCTTCTTCCCCTGCCATTCTTCCGATGAAAAACCAGCTGTGCAATTTTCCTTTTATTATTTGGGTCCCTGTAGCTCCTGAAACATTAAAAACAAGAAAAAGGAGGTTTTCTGCCTCCTAGAAATTAAATACCAAAAATAGGGACTTTGTATGAAAGTCCCATAAATCATCTAAGACATGCAAAAACAATGGTATAACAAAGCAAATTACATTCTAATATGATAATAAAAGTTGTATAAATGATGAAATAAAATGCACGTATCAGCAGTCAGCCCAGTCGAGACTTTAGGAATAACCGTAAGACGGTCAAATTCCATATGTCTCAAGACCCTAGTTGAAACATGAACTTGAGACTGACTATTACCAAGATTAAAACCTATGCTACTCAGTTTTGAATGAATGGATTGCAGCGAAAAAGAAAGAAAATATTTCGAACCCATACCAGAAAAGTCCAAGTTACGCGCCGCCTTACGACGCATGGCCTTCGTCATGAAATCCTCATCCGTGACGGAAGCACCATCCACATCCACCCCGAACCTATCGCCGCGGCGAGCCGGAGGGGTGGATGGCGTGACGGTGCCTCCGTCCACACGCGTCGCCATCGGAGTGGTAATGGCATGGGCCGGCCTGGACGGAGAAGCAGCCTTCCCAACCATCACCGCAGCGCCGAGCGGAGTCGCGTGGGGCGAGTGAGCCTGTGTCGGAGTCGAGGCCTCACTCGTCAAAGCAGCGACGGAAGTCAGTCCATCCACAGGGGGCTGAGGCGTAGTAGAAGCCCCCTTGGAGACCGACCCCTCGTTGTCACCCTGAAGCACCATCCCATCGGGCGAGGGAGCTCCCCCGCTGGTCGGCGAGGCAGAAGGACGCAGGACGTGCGAGAGGCCCTCGGTGGCTGGGCCAGGAACAGATGGCCCATGCGGAGCAGCCGTAGGAGGCGAGGTGGGTGTCGCAGCCTCCTCCCGGCCCAGCCCAGCAGCCGCCAGCACCTCCACGCGTCCGTCGCCAGGAGCGACGAGGCCCAGCCCAGCCACGGCTGTGGTATCCATTGGGCTGCAAGCAGCCGGCCATGGGCCAGCACCCACCACAGCGGCGTCGAAGCCAGCAAGGCCAGCCACCCAGAGGCAGCCCAACAGAGGCAGTAGCTCCACCCCCAGTTGTGGCGAGCGGCGACGCTGACTCCGGCGAAGGGCGCAACAGACTGGGCGAAGAACGACGGATCATCTCCACAATCTCCCGACCTCTCGGAGTGTCAGGGCTAGCATTATACAGAGTAATAGCCATCACAGAACCAACAGAATCACCGGGCTATGTGCACCAATTTCTCACATCTAATTGGATCAGATAGATCAACAGGTGTTGTAGAGACCGAGCAAGCAGTTTTGGCTCCCGAGTTCACATGCTCATCTAAGTAGGAAATTTAGAAACAATAGTAAAGTATTTAAAAACTTCTGAAAAGTGGCAACAAACTTATCCAAGTGCTCTACAAAATTGTTACTCTATAATATTTCATCGATTTTATTCCTTTTGGCATAGAGCAGCACAAATTTTATTTCACTGCAAAACTTTGCATTTTTTTTAGATAAAGGGGTGCGGATCCCCGGCCTCTACATCCAAGAGATGCACACAGCCCTCCGCAATTATTAAACATTCAAGAGTACAAGTTCACAATTCATAGATCACTTAAGGTAGCTACAAAGATCAGTCACTCAAACAAAAGTTTGCTATGCATCTATTCTTTAGAATGACGCCACCGACTGGATGAAGATAGCCCGCACAATCGTCAGCATACGGGTACATCCGGCATACATAAGTCCAGCTGGTCCGCATGGAGCAGGAATGACCATGAGTTGATCCAAGAGCACGCCTTGTGAATAACCTGCAAATAATGAGTTGAATTCTTGTTGTTAAAAACAATGTCATTTTACATTTGAATAAACGTTTGCTTCCACTGTTTTCAGAATTATTTAAAATGTTTTGTTTTTTTAGAACATTTTACTCAAGCTGGAGACATGTGAACTCGGGAGTCATTTTCAATTTCCGCGATCGAAATAATCCAAGAATCGACCAATTTGCAATGTGTTCAAGGGTGATATTGTCCTTCCAAGTGAGATCTTCCCAAACCGGCCGCAGAAAAACAGGAGGCGAGTCCCCCTAGACCGCTGTCGTTTGTTCCCTTCCCACTCCGCCGATTCCTGCGGTCCTACCACGCCGCTTTTTTTTTTGAAACGCTAAAACTTATATTCATACGTATAGGAAAACAGTACAGATCCGAATACAAGCAGCAAACATACAGAGAGGATACAGAAAGCAACACTGCTGCAGAACATCATCTTCAACCTCCAGGGCGCCGAGCACACAAGACCTCCATTGTCGAAGACAACGCAGGATCCAGCCGCCGACAGCCCTCTCTAACGGAACGGAAGAACTCCTAGCCCGAAGGCTTTGACGAGCCGCAACAGCCACCAGCTCCGACGAGCTGGATCTGAAGCCGAAGATGGTCCATCGGCCGGGGGAGTCCCCCAAGCAACCTCCGCCCCAGATCCAGGGCCAGCGCCACTCCACCTCAACGGAGGTGGCCAGATCTTCAACCTGCAAACCTCGATCCCGCGCAGCAGCAGCCTCTGATCCCTCCGCACGCCTCCAGAACACCAACCAAAACACCAACCGCAAAGAGGCCACCAGCACCGGAGGAAGCACCGGTGGAGCAGGGCAGCAACCAGCCGCCGCCGTCGAAGACGACGTCGGGAGCGAGGGGAGGCTGCGGCCCAACAAAACGACGACGGAGGCCTCCCCGCCTCGGCCCCGACGCCCGAGATCCACCCTATCCACACCCTATCTACACCGCCGGAGCGCAGATCCGGGATTCCCCATCCTCCCGCCGCCGGAGCGGCCGCCGGAGGGTGGGAAATCCCACGAATACGCCGGCAAACGCTGGCCGAACCGGGGTCGCCCTCGAGTCGCCTCTGGTTACTGTAGAAGAGAGGAGAGGAGGAGAGTTCCAGAAATATGCGTGATGCTTACCACGCCGCTTTCAGTCTTCCACTCGCTTCCCCTCTTCACACTCACGCTTCGCTTTCTTTCCCCTTCCCCAGGCGGCTCACCCCTCGCCCTCACTCCTCACAGCGACAGCGAGTGACTGACTTCAGACTTGTGGAGGGAGAAGCTAGAGCGAGCGAGATGGGGGAGACGGGGAGGACCACCTCCTTGCTCGTGCACATTCTGGTCATCGCCCTCTGCCTCACCGCCTTCGGCTTCGCCATCGCCGCCGAGCGCCGCCGCAGCACGGTACACTACCGAGCTACTGATATATGTTTCCACACATCGTTTTTTCCCTAGATTCCCGTCAAGTACCCTACTGCAAGACAAGCGCCCGCCTTCTCGATACCGCGAGCCGTGCCTCTCTGGATCCGAGGGATTCCCATAGGTCGGATGTAGATTTCTTGGATGTTTAAGCAAGCGTTTTGAGCTGGAGATTCTTGCTCTCAGTTGGTTGGTGTGGAAAAAGTTAGATTAGCTTCTTTTTTAAAAGATGTAGAAAATGTTTGAGTGTCTTGTTTGTTGATGGAGAGTACAACGGGTGACCCCAGATTGGTCGCAGACTCGTAGTCGTCGAACTTGCTGATTTTTTTAGATGGAAATCGAAATTCCTGATATTGCAAATTTCTTGCAAGTGCTAATATATGTTTAGCGAGCGTTGAGGTTAAGCTGGTTACTAATTTGATCAGATATTCAGAAAGTTTGACACTATGCCTGCTCTTAAGAGTGAGGGGGTGTTTGGCTGAGGTGCATTCCATTGCTTTGGGAAATTTCTGCCAAAAGTTGTTTGATTGCTCCCTAGGAAAAACAATGGAACCTTTCCAAAAGGTCTTTGTCATTGGAAATTTCCTATGGGATGTAGTGCGGAAGGAATCCTTGGGAAAATTCCCATTGCATGAAAACTACAACTCTAACAGCTCACATGGGGAAAAATCATCTCATCCTTAGTATTTATCTTGATGGTATTCAAGAATCGAGAGCATTGTGTGGGTACTAAACTACTCCCTCCGTTTTCTAATATAAGATGTTTTAGATATATCACATGTTGACTAGATACAGATGAAAGTGAGTGAACATACACATTAAATAGTGTCTAGATACATGTAAATGTGTGTGAATTTAGGAAATGCCCAAAACGTCTTTTGCGAACGGAGGGAGTACTAATCAATCTGATCATATCACGCTGCTACAGTCAAGAGTTTGAACCTAAGTTCTTCTTTATTGAAATGAAATATAAGTATTTCAGCTGAGGCTTTGTGAGGTCTAGTTCGCCATATTCGAAATTGAGTTGAAACCCTCGGCCTCTGCATTGAAATGATGCACACAACTGTTTTCATTATATTATTCATGAGAGCCTTACAAAGAAATAATCGAAGCAGATGCTGGACTTGGAAGGATTAAACCTTCCGCGGCCTCATAGAGGCATAAGAGATGTTATTTTTATGGTATTTAGTTAGCTGATAATATTATCAGTAGTTGCTAACTTTGAAGAATGTGGTGATACCGAACAATTGCATTTAAGCTCCTTGAGTTGTTTCTGCCTGTTTTCATACTTATGCGGATCATTAATTACTTCCCCCTTACATTGTCATTACAGGGTTCAATAATTACGGACAACAACAATTCCACATTTGCGTTTATGACTCCGACATTTCTACTGGCTATGGTGTTGGTGCTTTTCTGTTTCTCCTCTCGGGACAGTCACTTCTTATGGAGTTACAAAGTGCATGTGCTTTGGCCAGCCACTTGCACCCGGTGGAAGCAGAGCCTGGTCCATTATCTACTTTGTATCTTCATGGTAATTCCTATGCTCACAGATTTTCTTTCACTGCCCAAGTTATGTTGCTAATGTATAATGTGTATACTTGCACAATTTCAGGATCACATTCATAATAGCGGAGTCCTGTCTGATTGCTGGAGCAACGAAGAACGCATACCACACCAAGTACAGGCATATGATATATGCAGGGAGCTGGACCTGCGACTCTCTGCGGAAAGGAGTATTTATCTCGGGGGCAGTCTTTGTGGTTTTCACCATGATCCTGAACGTGTACTTCTACATGTACTACACGAAATCGACGAGCCAAGCTGCCAAAAAGACCAACAAGGCTACCGCCAACGTTGGTATGGCTGGCTATGCATGAGGGACAACTCTGGCTAGTTTGGTGGAACTTATTTGTGGTACTGCCTGCAATTTTTGCAGTGCTGGATTTAGATAGACGCTGGAACAGAACATAGTTTCTGGAAAATGTAGCGTACAATATATAAGCTGGTTGTCTGCTATGTCTCCATGATCAGATTGTTTGTCGACTGAAATTGTTGTCTGCCATCTGTACCTGGTGGTGTGGCTCGGTTCAGGTCAGTTAACCTGGCACCCAAGTTTAAGACCGGATGTACTTATGGTTCCATTCTATTCCAGTGCTGTCCTTTGGGCTATTTTTTGATTTTTTTTTGAAACGGGTGCAAAATGCGGCGTCTTTCGAGCTAATTGAATTACTGTACATATTAGTATGCAAAAATGCGGCTATACTATCTCAGTTTGCTAGGAGGCACTGGATAGACACCAACTCTGATGCTGTGTAGGGGTTCTCAAGTCCGGAGCAAGCATTTTTGTGTAGGGGAGATTCATTAGAGCATCTCGCGGCGCCAAAGGCCTTCCGGACTACCTGGCGCCTTTGAGCGTCGTCGCTCCCCACTCGTGGTGGTGCCCAATTTTTTTTTTTGTAATCTTAAAATTCGACCAATTTCATTTTAATTTTAAATTTTTTTACATATTTGAATGAAATTTTAAAAACTAAACCTAATCTACTGGTAGCGACAGCTGAAGGCGAAGTAGGGGTCGTCCTCCTCGTCCTTCTCCCTCTTCACAGCGGCGGCGCCGCTGCTTGATCCTGCGTTGATGTCCTCCTACTTGATGCGGCTAGGGCCGGCGTCGCCGGTGAGGTCGGGGCACGCCATTTCTAATGGCGTGCTGGTACGCAGACCACGCGTAAGCAGACGGCCCGTCTAGCGGCGGCACGTCGTTCATGGACGCGGCCTCCGCGGCCCTAAGGAGCTCGTCGTCGTCCTTACCCGCCTGCGACGCCATGAGCTCGGCAAAGAGAGGCGGCAGCTCCGGCTCCACCTTCACCTTCATCTGCTCTGGCTTCGGCGTGAGCAGAGGGGAGGAGCGGGTGGAGGTGGAGCGCGATGACGCCCATGCGGAGGAAGCCCGCGACGAGGACGCCGACGAGCGCAAGGAGGAGGGCGACGCACGCGGCGCCCACAGGTTAGCAGGCCGAGGCAGAGCATGCGCCGTCGGCCACTCCAGCAGGAAGCCGCTGTTGGCGATGTGCTCCATGACGGTAGGGGGCGTGCGGCCGTGCACGCTCCAGAACGCGTCGCGCCCGGCGACGTTCCTGTCAGTTGACGCTAGCCTGGGGCCGTCCCACCGGTTCATCTCCTCGTTGAAAATCTGCTGGAACGCCGCCTCGTAGCGGCCGACGTTGGCCGCGCCCTCCGGGTTCCAGCGCGGCTCGTCGCGCATCTCCGGCGTCAGCTCGCGCCAGTAATGTGCAATCTGAGCGGCGTGGAAATCGCCGTTCGTCCGCGTCAGCGGCCGCGGCACCGGGATGCCGCGGACGGAGATGGCGAAGCGCATGTCGGGAGGCACAGGGTACCCGTTCTCCCGCGTCGCCTCTGAGTAGGGTGCGCGGCCCGAAGTCATTTGCCGCCGCGCCCCCGGTGCGCCGCCAGTTCCCAACCATCTTTCCATCTCTCGCGGTACGGTGGCGTGCGGTTCGCGCGGTGGGCAGAGAAGGCGTTGGAGGCGGAGGAAGAGTTGGTGAGTGTGGCATGTGAGCACGGGGGTGACAGCCTTTTAAAGCCGTCGGAGAGCGGTGGCATTAACGCCGCTTCTCGAAAAGGCGCGCCGCGCATTCACGCCGACGAGCAGAGAGATGCGACGGCTCACTTGCGTCGGCAGTGAAACGAAGCGACACCACGCATTCACGCGCCTTTGACGACGACCACCGCCACGTGTCTCACTGTCAGGCGTGGTCCACGCGTCGGATGCCGACGTGGCGCCGCGCCTCGTTCCGTTTGAGGCCGCCCCAAGCCTCCACAAGTTGAGAGCGTGGTCTGGACGTGCCGGACAAAAAACTGAACCGCGTCGGACCGAAAACACATTTGGTCGGCGCGAGTGGGGGGCGAAAACACGTCCGGCACACCCCAAAAGTTTTTGGACGGCCATTTGGACGCTCCGAGTGGAGATGCTCTTGGACGGTCCAACAAAAAAAGTACACTTGAGGATTAACAAAAAAGGGCCGGTAACTGACATAAGTGAGCTCCACTTAATCCATGTCGATTGTACCATTAAGGCCAGTAGTTTGGTCGACATCTGTATCATTGGTGAAGCAAAGGGGCATGCGATCAACCTCATCGACCAACACACTGGGCTAACCCGAGTTAGTCACTGGTCCAACAAAAAAAGTACACTTGAGGATTAACAAAAAAAGGGCCGGTAACTGACATAAGTGAGCTCCACTTAATCCATGTCGATTGTACCATTAAGGCCAGTAGTTTTGTCGACATCTGTATCATTGGTGAAGCAAAGGGGCATGCGATCAACCTCATCGACCAACACACTGGGCTAACCCGAGTTAGTCACTTGCATGCATATACGCAAAAACAAGGCTCCCATGTCGGACTTCTCTTTCTTCCCCTTCTCTTCTCCTCCCCTCGCCTCTGCTCTTCTTCTCCAGAGCTCCTCCTCTCCGGCCAGCGCCCCTCCCCTTCTCCTCCGGCGGCTCTGCCGCTGTGAGTGGGGATGTGAGGGGAGCCTCGTGCCGTGCTGTAGATAGTAGCTTAGGATTTGCGTCCTCCGTGGCGTTTTGGAGTAGAGCTCGGGATCTTCGCGGCCAGATCATGTGCGTGCTGGTCGCCTTCCTCGCCGTGCTCCGGGAGGGAGTGAAGGTGCCGGAGATCTCCTTGAATAAGGCCTGCCTGCGGGGAAGAGCTTTGGCGCATGAGCGCGGCGTCGAGCTCTGTGTGATGTTCCACTTCTCTCAGCTTTCATGGTGGAAGTTGGTTGGCAGAGGTGGATGCACGCTCCCCTCCTTCAATAAGCGCTCTGGCTCTCCGGTGGCCCGTGATTTTTCCCCTTGCCTTGGGTGTGGGGAGTGCGGCGTCACGCGTTGCTGCTGCTCAGCGGCGTGGGCTCGATTTCCTTCAACATCTCTTCCGGCCGGCCTTGGTGGCGAGGGGTGGAGGTGGGGAAGTGAGTTGGGTGCGGCGTTGACTGGGGGTGAGCTCGAGGAGACGGGTGGTGAAGAGCTCAGTTCTCCGGCCGGCCTCGGTGGCGAGGGGAGGATTGAGTTCTGCATCGGGACTGCTTCTTCGACTCGTTTTGCGTCTGCTGGAGCGAGGTTACTGCTGCTGCTTTCCATTTCTTGTCGGCGTGGTGGCGGTCAGGATGGGCGGGCTGCAGCAGCCGAGCTCGCTCTGGTGGGCGTTTGGATGGACCTCGCGGCATGCTCGGTGTGGCGTGCTGCTGGAGCTTCGATGCTGATTCGCGGAGATTCCAAGCGTTGGCAAGTTTCTGCCAGGGCTATCCAAGGCCAAAGGAGCCGCTCTGCGCTCTGGTGTTCTATCCAGAGGTTCTTCTTCCTCCTTCAGTGGAGGATCTTCGATCTCGGCTGGGGAATCCCCGTCGGCTTCTCCCCAAGTGGCATGTTCCCCGGTGGAGTTGTTGGTGCCCTGGCTTTGAGGTCTCTGGAGATTGGCGGCGACGAAGGACCTGATTGCGTTTCTTTTTTCTTTTTTGGGTCCTGTTTGTGGCCTTCTCTGCAATTTCTTTGTTGCTTGACGACCTCGTTGTTATTTCGTGTGTGCCGCTTAGTCAATGAAGCTCCCAGGCCCCTTTGGGGCCTTATCGGTTCTAAAAAAAAAAGGCTCCCATGTTGCAAATTTGCAGTATCGTCGAGAATATTTTGCGTCCACACGAAAAAAAAGGAAATTATGGCAGGTGGGGGTTTCAGTCCTCCGGCCAATTTAAACATGAACGGAGGCAGGAGACAGACTTGCCGGCGCTCTCTGGTCAGGAGGTAGCAACACGAGAGGAGCATATTAGTTAGCTTTGTCAAGTCAGGCCAGAGGAGTTTTTACAAACAAGATCAATATATTGGACTAGTAAATAACCGAGCAACCAGCGCTAGGGAGCATGGCAAGGGACCTGTGGTACATAACTAGTTTACAAAGCCCCTCAAAACATTTGTCTGATGGGCCTCCTTCAAAGTACTGGAAAAGGGGAACTCGATGGTCAACGGGCAAAATTGATTACAAAATTTAGCGCTAGCATCGTCATAATATTAACATGTTACACACAACAAGACATAATAATGCACACCGGCATTCTCTTTCATTCTTCGGCTAGCACAGCATGGCCACAACAGACACAAAATTAGGCGTCATCTCCCACTTGAATCCTCATTTGCCGATACGATCCTGTGTGAATAATACAAAGTAGATGTTTCAGATCAACATACAGCTGAATTCGACAACTGAAGCAGCTTCCACTTCATTCGAACTTATTGCTGCTTCAGCACCGCGTCAAGCTTTACCTGAAGCATCTGCATCAGTTTTGGGTTGGTCTCCAAAAGGTTGGTAAGTTTCTCACGGTCACCCAGTAGACTCTGCAACAGTTATAAGGTGTAGGGTCAGACACAATAGGCAATGACTATTTTCTACTCTAGTACGTAACTTCTGTAAAAATTCAAATAACCTGAATAGCTTCTGCAGATGAGAAAAGTTGCTGTAGGTTGATTTCCTGTTCTCCTTCCCTCTGTTGTTGAGATGAACTACCAGCTTGTATACTCTGGTTCGCGAGCTGTGACTGTTCACCCGCTTGTCTCAGTGCTTGCGCAGCAAACTCCTGCTGAGTCTGGTAAAATGGCATCTGAGGAACAGGAAGCTGGTTCTGAAACTGCAAAGGCATCTGCGGCTGCATACTACTTTGCACATATGACTGAGGCTGCTCTTGGTGTTGCTGCCATTGAACAGAGCCAAGATATTGCTGAGTCTGGGATGGATGAGGCTGCTGAGGTAGCGGTGGTGCTGGTGGACGTGCTTGCATCGAGGAAACGGAAGCCTGAGGATTGGACACATTATGTGGAAGGCCAGATGAGAGTTGGACATGTTGAAGAGATGTTCCATAAAATTGAGTATTCATTGGAGGCCTGGCCATTAGATATTGCGATGCTAGCAAACTGGACAGCATTGCACTGCCAGATGCAGAATTCATTCCTGAAGCTGCATCGTTCATGAGCGATGAGGACAGGGATGTCTGGACAACGTCATTGCCTTGGTTATACAGTGATGCAGGAGAGATAGAGCTCACTGCCGCATGTTGGGTTGCAGGAACTGAATAAGGTAGGGGTGCCATTGGTCGGGCAGATGAACCAGAGCTGAAGTGCTCCATAGCCCTATTTACCGGGAAAGAGTTCCACATGAAATTGACATCTGCATTAGGAGCATTTGATGATGAAGTACCATTGTTTGCCAGGGCCTGTTCAGTTTGAGCCTGCAAATGGAAGTGCAAATTGAAGAATCAAAATTGCAAGAGCAAGTAAAAAAGCAGCATGAAACCGTAACTAAAACTTGAAAAGATCTGTCTTCCATTACCTGAAGCCCCCCAAAAGCAGTCGGCATACTAACTTCAAAAGGCTGTACAGGATAATTAGATGGAAAAGGTCCATCCCTAGCACTGTAAGATTGCCGTCTTTGACTTGAATCAGGACTTTGTATAGGCATGGAAGAGGCTGGTAGTGGCATTGGTGGCAGAGGTGGTTGGTTTTTGGAAAGCCTATGATCATGTCCATGTGATCCAGATGAAACAGAACTCTCGGATAACTTATATGGACTTCTCTTCTGATAATTATTAGGACGCAACTGTCGGAGAGGTGCTTCTGCAGGACGCTTGTTATGAGATGAAATATATGCAGGTTCATCAGCACGATCACTGAACACACTCTTCTCTGGGCTTGAAACTGAATCTTTTCGCTCCAAAGAAACATTAGCTTCTGGAAGCATAGCTGTCCGGGAAGATATGTCAGCAGCAAGGCTCTCACTTTTCTTTGAAAATGAACTTTTTTCATTCTGGTTTTCTGTCTCCTCAACAGCTGGACCTGGAGAATTTTCCCCAACAATGACAGGAGGTGGCAGATTATCATCTGGCTGAGGAAAAGGAAGTTTGTCATCTGACTCTGATTCCTCGTCAAAGACTATATCAATTTCTTGATCATCATCAAGATCAGCCTTGGGTTGTTGCAGTTTCTCGGTCTTAGCACGGACATTGTCATCCAGATTTGTCTGATTTTTTACTTGAGGTGCGTCCCCAGAGGGGGCTGGGACAGGATTTTGACGCTCTCTCTGCCTCGCCATAAATTCATCTACATGAATAGATGGAGGTCTTCCACTAAGTGTTCCACGCGGAGTAGAATTTACAATATTTGATGCACTACTTGCACCATCTATGTTCCTCTCTCTTGCAACATAATCATCTACATGCATTGAAGGTGGTCTACTTGTGTTTGGTTTCCGATGGCGGAAAGTGTCTCTACGTGCATGAACTGTAGAGGCACTAACTGTACTTAAACTTCGAGCAAACTGTCCAGTAGGTTCAGGTGCTGGATTGTCTTTTATACGTCTACCTGCAGCCTCTCCTAATGCCAGTTTTCTACTAGCAGATTGGCCAGGAATTAGTTGTCTCTCAAGAGAAGAATCAGGCAACTCCCACACCAGCCTCTTCGAAAATTCACCCTCAACAGGTTCTTCTGAATCAGCAATAGCCTTCCAGGCATTGGAAAAGAAGAGAACAGATTCATTATTTACGGAGGCTAGGGACGGCATTAGACGAGATGTCATAACAACAGAGCGAACCACTCCAAATGGCAAGTAAGTGCCTTCAAGAACCATCTGCACTGAATCTTCTAGTAGGGCTGAATTCTCGAGAATAGAGCAAAGCAATGTGATGGAATTCCGAACCTGTTAATTGAAGTCCATATGAGAAACATGGAAGTAAAAGAAAAAACGTAATATGATAATGAAAGGAATACCTGATTTAGAAGAGACTTCCCAACAGAACTCAAGAAATCATCATCGCCCTGGTGTATCTTCTCTTCAAAGGTCTTCATTAAAATTATACCCTCATTTAAACTATCGCCAGCGGGTTTCAATGTAGGACTGTGGTCAAAGGAGTGCCCCAATAGACACCTCAATATGATGAGACCCTCAAGACTGCAACCAACAGAAACAGTATAAGTACCTCAATACGTTATCCGAACCCATAGAAAAACTGCACTGGAAACATAAAATGTTTCACATCATAAATGCATCTACAGTTGCGGATATTGACCAATTAGAAAGAAAAAAGCATTTGAAACCTTAACTGATACTCCATCCGTTCACAATTAGATGACTTCCATTTGTCTACATGCGGATGTATCTAGATGTGTAACAAGTCTAGATACATCCGTATCTTGACAAATGGAAGTCATATATTTTGGAACGGAGGGAGTATTAAGTTATAAATATTCAGATCTACTCTTAAATAAGCACAGTACAACATGAGGAACCAACTTCCAGTTAATAATGATCAACCGAAATACAAAAAACTAAACCTACAAAGAACAACAAAATCACCAACCAAACCATTAGAAAAAACCATATTGCCATCACATCTGGAATTGATCCATTTATTCTTCATACAAACAAGATATCTGACCGGCTGAAGCCCTCAACAATCACCATACTATACTATTAGTACTTAGTTTTCCAACATGGAGATCATCCTAATCACCTATGTGGATGATTAACTTAACCTCCATGCATGCATCAAGATCAATTGTGAATTCTGGAGTAAAGACATTTAAAAATCACAAAATAGCATCCATATAATAGTTTGTTTAATTACTTCTTTTCTTTGCACATATGTAGACCACAAGCTCATGCCACATCAGTCAAAGGATTTACTAGAATTTTAATGCAGACAATCCAATACCTATTCGTGCAAATGAAGTATAAGAACATCTAACAAATTTGTACGAGGAAACTGGAAACTGCAAGGATATCCTTGGACATGTATTATCAAGATATTCATAGGCAAGAGGACGAAGCAATGTTTACCTATCACCGTACTGGCTGAGGGCAATAGCACCAAGTGTGAAAGAATAAATTGTTTGTACACAATAATCTTTTGGGTGATTAGCATCAACATATTTCAGGAGTCGCTTGAAGCACTTCAACAAAGGGGTAAAGCAACGCCAGTTATCCATATTTGATGAGTCATGATAATTGTCACTCTCATTTTTCTCCTCATCATCTTGTTTAGGAGTTTGGATTTGTGAAAATATCGAAGGTACTGCATTTCTACAGATGTAGGAAGAAGCCACTTCTTTGAATGCCATGGAACAAGCAAACATTTCCCGTCCAACTGGCAAAACCTGAAATACCATATTATAGCATAATGAGTAACGTAAAACATGAATACAATATAAATTCAGCATCAAGGACAGCATGCACCATAAAAAATAAAATGTATCAGCCGCATTACTTTTCCATCAAATAAGTATCTTGTTCAGAAATTGCCACAGCGCCTGTTGTTAAAGTACATGTGACACGATTCATATGTACTTGGACGATTGGTGCACATAAAACTTTGGAATTAGGTTTTTTAAGTAAATATTACTAATAACTAACAACACAACCCTGTCAAAAAGGAAGAAAAATAGACAACAGAAGAAGCCTTATCCCCATTCCATGTTCTCATCCTCGGTATTTCCATCTCATGTACTGCGTATATGATAAATCATTTTGAAACTTCAGCTATCCCTTTAGGTTTTAAGTGTCGGGGGATTTTCAACTACTCCCTCCAGTCCGTTTTAAGTGTCAGGGGATTTTCACGTACCTAGCACAATTTGCTAGCTATACTAGCGACACTTACTACGGACCAGAGGGAGTATACAATCTCAGACGCTGACACATGCACCAACACGTTGCTGACTGTTTTTTTCTTTGGCTACTACTAAAACAAAATATACTAACTGCACGGAGCATTTTCTATACATGGCTACTCATAAATAAGAATTTGGTACTATCAAATTTTCAGAGCAGCTAAACTGAAGAAATCACATCCTGGAGCTAAGCTTGAGAATTAAGTAGAGCACTAAAATGTAAAGATACTACTGATTCGATAAGCATCTCAGCGTAGACAACACAAAATATACTGTACCTGGCATAAGACCAAGAGGTGATGCATGATAGAAGAGCACTCCTCAGCACTAGCATTCTCCGAAGACCTACTTTGACTTAATATAATTAGTTATCATATGTAAATGGTGAAGTACTTCCAAAGTAAATAATTTGGTAGTTGTGAGCTTACTCTTCAATAGCAGTCTGCTCTTTACTAGATGGCTTGGAACTAAAGATAGATGCAAGACATCTGAATAAGGGTATCCTCCATTTGAGCATAAGTTGGTCGCTTCTGCGGGCTCCTCTTTCAGATATCTGATCTTCCAAGTAAGATGCACTACTGCAATTCTGTAACAACTTCTTAAGAACCCGTGCAACTCCCATTTTCCATAGCAACACCTGAATAAAGAGAAAATGAGAGAGGAGAAAGAGAACAATATACACGAGATATGAATAATAATGAACCTCTCACCTTGCCATTTGGGTGTTCCGACAATTTTGCAATGAACTTAAGTAACTGATGCACCTGGAAACATAGCATTAAACAACTTCAGATCGTGATGCTGACTTGCTGAGATCTTTTACAAATGGAGAACTGAATTTTGGGGAAAAGAGGAGCTCCTTTAAATATAGTGCTCAGTAACTAAATGTTAAGTGCTTGTTTGAGCTCGCACACAAGTAGAGTTCCTGTTCTAAACTTTTATTGGACCGATTACCGTTAGTCAACAATGATTCTAGCCAGAGTTAAACACCCCATATAAAGGGGACATTACAGAGAGGAACCGTCTAAGACAAACATGGACACAAACAAGCCTAGCAAGTTACCCGCAAGCCAGCCTCTGGTTTGCATATGGCCAGCATTGAAGCCGCTTCTTTGGTGCTACTTCAATGGAGTTCACTAATTAATACTCCCTTCATTCCAAAAATATAAGGCGTATAGATATAGTCAACAGTCAAGATTTTCTAGGTTTGACCAAGTTTATAGACAAATATATAAACATCTACAACCCAACTCGATATCAATAGATTCACAATAAAATATATTTTCATAATGTTTCCAATAAAAAAAGGACAGACCCAGCACTAGAAGCTCCCACACCAGGTGGGGTCTGAGGAAGGATTATATGAGTCAAGCCATACCCCTGCAAAGTGCAATGCAGAGGGCTGAGTCGAACCCAGGACCTCTTGGCACAAGTAGGGAGTACTTCACCACTGGGCCAATTTCCCTTCATATTGTTCAAACTTAGTAACTTCTGACTAAATTTATACGCCTTATATTTCGAAACGGAGATAGTATGTCGGAAGCATATATAAACCTCGAAAAAAACCCAGAAAAAACTGAAATAAACTGGTCTGACAGAACAAAAGGATCCAGGACTGAATGGTTCCAGAAATCTAAGCACTAGCCCACAATTTCTGTGGGTGGTCACAGGGCTTTATAATTTCAATTTTCTAACATCGTATTTCCACAAATTTGTTGGCACACAACAGAACCTGCTTGGACCAGCAGATAAGTGTGGACCTAATATTGACTTCATATTGTTACCTACAGAACTTTGAAAAGTAACTGCATGCATGACAAATTATGTTTTTAACAGACATTTTTTCTGGCGCAAAATAACAAGCAGTTATGCAGCCATAATCTCTAGGCATTAGCATACCTTAAAGACCTCTCCCGCAGAAAGGGATGTTCCATCAACCTTATCATTCAACCAAATAAAAATTGGCCGCAGAAGAACCACCGCACACTCGATCTTTTCAGAGGCAACGCGAACAACGAAGATCCGAAGCATGTCTTGTATCACCATCAAGGCCTATGTGATACAATTAGCTATATAAGTACTTCCTGTAGTCAAAAGTCATTTGATTTGGAGTAAAAAGGCACCAGAAATAAACAAAACCAGGACATACCGAAGTAGCAAAGTTGTCAATGACACGCGCAAGTCTATCAAGTTGTGGCATCAACCTTACAAGTAATATGGCCACATGTTCAGGACGCAGGTGCCAGTTCACTTGTTTCTCAACTTGAGGCCCTAGAACGGTTCCAGTACTCAACGATCTAATAGCACTCAGCGAAGGAACTTCAACATTCCACATCCATATGCCTTCATCAGGGAAAAGATCACCCTTCAAGCGCAGACAAAACATATTAGAATGAGAAACAGGTACATACGTATAATTCTGCCACCTATGATTTTTCATGGAAACAAGTAGGTATCTTAAGGATAGATACACGTGTAACTAAACAGCTTACCAGGAGACAAAGGAGACTGCAGGCATCTTTTGGACCTAATGGTACCGATGCATTACTGGGCTCAACATTTTCAAGAAGGCAATGAAACAGACCAGGTAACCAATTATACAATGGCCAGCAAGCAAGTGCTGAAGTAATAAGCTGGCAAACCACACCAAAGCTTACAGCAAAACTGGGAAACATGAAAGAGAGATCTGCCGCACAAGCTGCTAGTCTTGGGCTGAAATAATACAATAATAAATATTATGTAACCAAATTTTATGCAAGAGGGAGGGAGGGGTGAGAGGGCGCCTATGCATAGAGAATTATCTGAATACCTGACTTCTCGGTGTAACCGCAGAAGAGCAGTAAGAAGTTTTTTGTTGCGATATTGTTCCTTTGTTCCCTGCAGAGGTGGATTCAACCAAGACTAATGATATGAGCAAGCTTGAGGCAAGTGCATGCTAAGCCATACTAGGAATAGAACAGAGCACATTACATTAATATCTGGAGGAGGTTTATCAGCAAGACAAGAGAGGGAGTCATGAGATCAACTAGGGCTTGTTCATGAGTCCGGTCTAAAAGCAATTCCGTAGTGGAACTTAGTTCAGCCCCTTCATCGACAAGGTAATCTGAAAAAAACAAGAGAGAAGATGGTTTTAGCACGAAAATATCATATAAACCTCAAATCTACTTCATGATCAAGACTGCATAATGGCATACTAACATCACTTTCTTACCGTAACTATTCGACAGGCGTTCAAGCATAGACTTGCAATTCATCAGGACTATGTATATAACAGTAATTGCACCTTCTTCAAACAGGGAGGAAGCCACAGCCTTTATTGATAGAAAAAAAGACGGCATGAATAATTCATTGCAAATTAAACGTCTTGAACAAATATAATTATCTAACATAAAAGAGGATAACGAGCTTACCTTATCTTCCGAAATAAATGCTAAAATGCGGAAGGCTGTTGTTAATTGAACCACAGAAGTGCTGCACAAAGCAACTCCATCGAAGTACTTGTTTGCAACAAGCTTCCCAAGAAGATTATCAATGACTTGACCATCTGAAGTATTATTTGAATCTGAAACTACATTCTCGACATCCATCGAATCTGACACGAGCACATTTCCAGAAGAAAAATGGGCATCTTCACCAGAAGCTAGAATAGCAGAATAACGAAGAAGCCCAACAGCACCGTTTCTCTGATATATAACACCAGCATCAATCCATTCAAGCAACCTTGTTGGAGCATCTTTCCTGTTTGAACCTGGAGAAGATGAATGCAACGCCTTGTGCAGATCAGTAGCAAATTCAATCCATGACTTCAGTGATGAAGCAGTCGAATCTGCAACCAAGACTTCAAGAATTTCTGCAGCCGAATGGAAGATAGCAAGACCCAATGGAGACTCTCCTGAGATCAGACAGTCACAAAGAGATGTAAGCCTTCAATCAAAACATCAGACATGAAATATCCGGAAGTGAAGAATGATTCTACTGACCATCTTTAGTCATGGTTGAATCGAGATCCTTGTATGAAGAGAGGGAACTCAATAGAACTGATATTGCCTATACAGATAGACTTCCATCACTTAACAGTGCAACTTGCATAAAGAATGAAAAATAAATTTAACAACACATACCTCAGGGAAGTAGCCAAGAGCTAATAATGCTTGGCGACCTGAATCGGACCTGCATCAGAGAGATGGATTCTGTAAAACATATGCACCGAAGTTCACATAGTGAAAACTAGAACTGCACGTAAGTTTGTCTTCATCATTCCAAAACTCTTAAATGTACCTTAAATTAAGATATTCCCTAACATAGTGTTACTTAGGATATCAAAGTTACGGATATTTGAGCAGAAGAATGAAACAGGACAGAGTTAAAATTATTGAGCAAACTGTCCAACAGTGTTACTTGGTCCTTGTTTACTTGACAGAAAACTGAAAGAAAAAATGATCAAGGCACACTTTGTATCGAAAGACTCATATTTGGCAGCCCTAGTAATTATTTTACACAACTATCCTTCCATAGCAAATATCACAAGCAATTTCATAAACTATCCATAACTGCTGACTTCAGTACTGACCTCGAAATAGCACAAAGTTCCCACAGAACCACAAAAGCTCATCAGAATTTGGAGTAACGGCAAGAAGCCTATTGGCAGCACTTCCCTGTGAAGAAAAGAATTCAATCATCATCAAAAACATACAACTACAGAAATAAAGTCTGATCAGTTATTTACAAATGAATTATGGTCGTACATCAACATAGTTAACAAAAATTCTCGAAAAGAAGCCATAAAAAATTAGAAGAGAAGAAATCAATTGCAAATTAAACAATATTAATACAAGTAGATGTAACAGCATGTATCACCGTATGCATGGCAAAATGGAATGAGTCATTTATGTAGTAAATGCATGATGGGGTGACATGACATCAGCTGGAAAATGATGGAAAAGATATGCAAAAGATGGCGATGACACTACGTAGGAGAACATCAATATAACTAATGGTTTGAATAAAACTAGGCTGGAAGAAAGACTTAGGTGAAGAATGAACAACCCCAACAATTTGACGTAATCCAACTCTTAACATTCCAAGTTCTCATCCTAGTGATTAATAAATTTATATCGTAAACCGATTAAAAGAATAATTCTGATACAATGAGCCTGCACAAACCACTTTAAGATGTAGCTCTGTGATCATTCCAACTTCCTGGGGGCGGCAGAAGAATCCTTTCGACAGAAGAACATAGGCATGTCTAAGAGTTATGCATTCTGTTTTATTCATATCTTTACCATCTTGAAGAGAAAGAACAATAAGCTCAGTTGCTTCAGGTTGACTGAGCAAAAAAGATAACCCTGAAAACATACAAATATGTGTTCATGTCATAATGTGAGGAAAAAAACAAGATACAAAATATCCCAGTTTGCAAGAGTGCCAATCTAACCTGGACGGCAAAAAAGAAGAGAGAGTAGAATGGATTGAATTGACGATGTTATCTCCATCAAAATTTCAGCAGCAGGCCCACTTGCCAAATGCATTACAGGTGATGATAACAAGGCAGCTGACAGAGGGAAAAAACCTCTTTCCTGTTCTACACAAAACACATAGCTAGAGTTACATTTCTAAGACATACGCAGACATGTTCAGCATCAAGATTGATAAACAGTAAGAGTAAAACAAGAGTAGCCATATCCAAAAGTGTACTTTGGAGTCATATCTTGTGTTATAAACTGTGTGGAGGTTATATATGTCAGTGACCTGTCACGATGTCCATATAAACAAAGGAGACTACCAATTTGTAACTTTTCCATATACTTCGTAGATTTTGTGTAGTGCGGTAGCATTCTAGGTAGGGTTGATACATAGGTGCTACAGCCTACCCCAGAGTATGTGCAATCCAGCTAGAACCATTCTTCGCCAAGTTGTCGCCACTGAAATCCCACTGATGGATGTTTACCACCCCCATCATGTACTAGCGCACATCACACTTGGTAAAGAAGTAGTCGATTGGTCACTGTATCATCATGACCATGACTGACGAGAGCAAGATGTGACACATGCTGCAGCTGCTGCTAAGCCTGACGGAGTATTTGGTCTCTTACTCCCACATTTGAGGCAACTTTCGTCAAGGATTCATGGTGGTCTGATACAACGGGACGCCACTAATGCCATCCCTCATAGACGTAGGGGCAAATTGTGACAAGAAGAAATTTCAAATAAAGAAGTGTATAAATGTCATGTGTAAATGGTTGGAGCCTTATTGATAGTTGATCACCTTACCATGTTAGCTCTCTATTTGTAAAGAGTTGAGAACAAGGACGGTTTAAACCAATCTAAGAGATAAGACAAGGTCTTCACAAACTTCGAATTAACAAAATAGATAGAGATGGGAATCCTTGGCTTATTTGGAGAACAAGTTGCCTCCGCTTGCATGTCCTTATCCTTGACGCGGTGGCCGTAAACCCGACCCACGTGACAAAATATAACATGGAAAAATCGTCTAGTCTACAACCTGAATTCCAAGTTCCCGATATCATACAAATGTCATAATAAATGAAAGGTGACCCATTTGTAAATGAAAGACCGTTGTGAACCACTTCACTTATTTCATATTCAATGGAACCTCCTCAATGAGTCAATGTCACCATGTTGCAATCAATTTTCAAATATAAGGTACATTTTCTAGCGAAAAATATGTATGTTACATCAAGAGCAAAGATGTTAGATGGAAAAAAAAGAATAAACACTAAGCCAAAGCAGCCATTGCAGATTGACAACGAGCATTATTTCACCTTGTGTCAAGATCTAAAGCATGCATAAGTAAACAATAAACCAAAAAACAAAAAGTGCATATCCTGTGTTACCTGGATAAGAGATAACAAACACGAATCTGTATCAAACTGCATGAAGCTGTACTTGGAAGAAGTTATAAGACCAACTGTTGCTTTGAATGAAAGTGAGTCTTCCAAATGACTAGACTTGGATATTCTTCTAGCAATAGCCACTGGCGAAGGATCTTCAACAGGCCCACACATATTTATCAATTTCTGCAAGAACAAATATCAAAGTAAAGTAACTGCTAACCTACTTCACTTCCAGGGAGTATAAGAGAGTGTACATATAACTGTGTGGCATTGGGTTTCCCCCTATAAGAGCAATTTTAGAAACTTACCGACATCTCGGCAAGCTCGTTACTTGCAAAAATAAGAAGAGAAATTCCGTCTGTGGAAAGTTCATCGGAAGGTAGATCGGACACCACCTTGACCACGGCAGACTGCAACACAACCATAAGCTTCAATAATCTGGAGAGTACACGAACAATAGACTTATTGGACTAGGTAGGAAAGGAATTCAGACCTCGTATCTAGATAGTATCTCATAAAACCGCAAGCGTTGAAGAAGATATGTAGCACGTGAGGCAATATCGTGTCTCTCTTTTTCCAGTAGAAGCTTCAATAAAGAACAGTAGCCGTCACTGCTGCCATGGGTATACTGTTCTGATCACTTCGTGGCCACCATCCCAAGAAAGCTTCACATCCAACACCATGCCGAGTAGCATTCTCAACAATACCTAAGAGAAGCAATGCAGTCGCTGTAGATTTGGGGGTCTTCCAACAGAGCAGATTAACGATTTGCTCCATCCCACCAGCATCAACAAAATAAAAGCAACTCTCTTTTGAGGAGCATATGAGAAGAACCAAACTCAAGGACATCACCAACCAATTATTCTGAAATAGAAGTGGCATGAGATAGATAAATTGTCTAACACACTCACCATCCATATAACAGTTTATCAAGTGTCATAAGAAAAATCACCTGAGAAGGGCATTGTAGATCAAGTAATGAACAGTTCGTGTAATATGGGAAACAATTGTTAAACAACTCAAACAGAATTTTGGTTGTTGGCAACTCCTCCAGTACAAAGGCATTATCACCGTTACAAGTAGCAGCAACAGAATGGACATTTTTCCAAATTTCTAAGAGCTCCTCACTAGCTTCAGTGTGAATATTGTTACTTCCCTGAGGATCAAGATTACTCTTGTCGAAGCCATCTGCCAAGTCTTGATTCCAACTATGTGGCATGCAGATAGAACTAGTTACATATTTGGAAACAGCTGAGATAACTGCACTTCCTAAGTCAGGAATCAAATTTTCAACATTGGGTATTTGGTACATTTTAAGAGCTAAATATAGCATTTTCTTCACTTCAAGTGATAGGTCCAAATCTGTGGACTGAAACCGCAATGGTTTGAGTGAAGATAATGATTCTTCAAATTTAAATTTGGATGAATGTAGTGCTGGTGGAAGGTCTTCAAACTTTCCCTCTGATGGAGAGCTAACTACATTGGCAAGAGAATGATCCAAGCCTAGTTCTATGTTGAATTGGCCAAGGTCTTCGGCAGTATTCCCATAAATTACAAGAGTGAGGCTGCGATAAGTTCCCCGCAGCACTAGATGATTTGTTACAATAGCCTGTAGAGTAAGAGAAACAAAGAAAACATCTCAGGCAACAGAACATGACAACATGGAATGGAAGAATAAGACAAAGATGCAGCTAGCATAAGCACCTGAAGACTACCCCTTTATATACAAAATACCAGAAAAATGCAAGAAAAATTTAAACATTGTGACATGCAGCATCGGCATTAAACATGTGAAACTATATCAAGTTGGCGATTTAACATAAATCCATATCAAACATAGCAATATAGCATTCACAAATTTGGTAGTGCAGTTGGAAAAGGTAGATATAACACGGCAACATGCAGCAGAAAAAAGAGAGGATGTATATAGGCACAAGATAGGAATATTCATCAAAACTTGGAATCAGATACCAAACCTCAACTTCAAGCACATTGGATGAGGAGTGTGAATACAAGAAAGGCAGGCAAAGGCGCCTAAATCGAGACTCCCCGTCGCAGTGAACAAAGACCTCCAAAGCAAATGATGGTGGGGATGTCGCACTGATATAACACAAACAACATTAACAAAAGAAATTAGCTCATCCACGAGGGCAAAGGCAAGAGAAGAATGTTAACGCATTAGAAAATGTAGCGTGTAGTCTCCACACAACTGCAGAATAATGTATAGCTTAATCGGGACTCTTAAATTGAAGATAGATAGAACATTAGGATAATATATGGAACATTTTTTAATAGTATAAATTGAGAACAATAAACTACATTTGCTGGGTATGTTTATATGTCAAAAGATTTTAAACTACAACGGCCAAATAAGTTCAGTGATGCTCTTTCGCAGGAACACACTGTCGCTATCGGAACGCGCCTTTATAAGGTTTACAAAAGGAAGGTCAATATAGGTGCAAAACATTAAACAGAGAAATTTTTCTTACCCAACAAGAGATATGTTTGGTGTAGAAGGAGAGGCATTTTGCTCAAGGAACTCACAGGCAGTAATCACAACAGGTTCAGAAAATAGCACCTGCATGAAGCAACATAATTAAGTGAACTCAAGGACAATTTATACCATATGAATTTAACTAGACAAAAGACTCTCTCTCTCTCTCTCTCTCTCTTTCTCTATATCTATCTATCTCTATCTATCTATCTCTAACATGACAGTAATTACCTGCAGTTTTTACAGGCCACCATTCAATTCTTGTGTACTCCCTCCGTCCTCAAATAAGTGGACATATAGAAATTTTAAGACAGATTATAGAGTGGAATATAAAACACATTGGGAAGGTGCAAGACACCATCTCTCTCCTCCTTAATTTCCCCTCCACCAATGAGCTAAGTGCATGTAGAAAATGATGAGACCATGTGTTGAATGTTATTGGCTTGATTCCCATGTGATGAGAGAGAAAGCATTTTTTTCTACTTTATAGTGCCTTTGAAAGATAGAAGTACACTCTTTTGCGGACAATTTGCTAAACGCCCACTTATCCGAGGACGGAAGGAGTAGTATAAATGTCAAATGGTGAAAGCAAATTTGTATGTTTTGAATACTAGGGATGTGATGCAGCACATAAAATTAATGTCTTCTGCATATATTTATTTTAAGAAGATCTCCATCATATTATAGGACGTTAAGGACACTCTGACACGGTCTCTGAAGTCACACTTTGACCATCAATTTCAACAAAATCATGTTGCTTCAAATAACAATAAGTAAATGTTATGAAAGTATTTTCATGATGGATCTAGAAGTACCAATACTGAGTTGTAGATGTTGGTAATTTGATCCATAATGATGGTAAAAAATAACTATGGTTTGACTGGCAACAATTCTTAAGCAACCTATATTATGACTCTGAGTGAGTACTTGTAGTGTAACAGACCGATTTTTGGAATTTTCAAAAAAACTTTTATCTAAAAATGAGGAATAGAAAATTTCGTTTAATAAAATAAAACTTAACTAGACTTTTCTTAAACATGAAGCTTTAAAATGAATTTAGCATCAACTTGAATAAATCTTTGTTTTATTTTTCATTCAAGTTGGATCGTATTTTCTTCTTGGTTTCAACAAATTAAATATCCTCTTTGAATTAGATTTCGTGTTCATAAATTCATTTGGTATTTTTCGGAGCTTTATAGCATTTTCTAGATTTCCCAAAAATGAAACTCTATTTCTTTTATCTCTTATATCATTCTATCTAAAATCCTAATTGGATTTGGTCCTCCACATAAATCACACACGTTTGTACATGCAGGCTGTAGCCATGCCCATACACGCCAGTACCGAACTAGTAGATCATCGATTGATTCTTTCCTTCCTTGCTATTTCCTCTTATCATTCTATCTCTAAAATCCCATGGACACATACCTGTACGCCAAGCTCTGGCTGATTGCACTGTACGTAAGTAACGCAGCATGCACCGATCGTTCGTTTCTTCCTATCTTTCTTCAGTTCCTTTTTCGTACCGATGCACTAGCACCCCGATGGTTCTTTGCTTCGTTCTTCCTTCTATTTCCGATCGATCAAACCAAAGTCTAGAGCATGCAGCCGAGCCAAACTCAGTTAGCCAACCCTGCTCGTTCTCGCACGCACGCACGGGACAGAGTCCCAGCAAAGCACGCCCAGCACCGCGCTGCTTCGTCTTCCTCCATGGAAGCACGCACCCAGCAAACAGAAACGGCAGCTCGTCTTTAAACTGCCGCATCAATTTCTCTTTACTCAGCCATACGTTTTCCAGTCCGTCCGCGTCGCACGAACGTCGCACTGCTTCCCCTTTATGCATGCACCCAGGCGGAAAGCTAGTAAGCCAAGGATCCATCTGCCGCCTCGCCCCGGCCAAAGTAGAGTCTCCATTCATCTTCCTCTACCTCTACTTTCTACCTCTCGCTGCCAGCACAAGCCCTAGCTCACGAAGCTCCTCGACGACGACGCCGTCGCGTTTCCAGCGATCGGCTACCAGAAGCCGAACTGCTGCGTCAACATGGCCACGAGGAGGTGAAGGCCCGATCTAGGCAACCAGAATCTGGATTGGTTCGTCGCAGCGGACGAATTGCGCGACCACATCTGCTCCGTTCATCTACTTCGTCCGACGAGTTCGTCGCGTATGGTGAGAATCAGATCAATTCCCTTTTCTCGTTTTCTCATCTTAACTAGCCCTACCGTCTAGACAATATTTCACAGCCCATCTATGCCGTTGGCCGTTCCAACTCTATCCATGCCATTCCATGTCGACATGGGTATGCCATCGTCAAATCTGAGCACGACTCTTTGATATCCTTCCATGTCAATTCATGCCAGTAATCACCGCTAATCCATGGGAGAAGTAGGATCTCCAAATCTGACCACCGTAGAGAAAATACTCCATTGATGCCAATTCGTCGAATAGTGACATTGTCATACAAATCCATTTCTGGTTCATCTGTACACTTTAATCGAAACATGTGAAAGTATCTAGATGATAGTACAGGCCATCAGATGGGGTTGTATTTAAAATGCGTTGGGTATATTTTAAGCTGGGTTTAATATAACAATTTTTAGTCGAATCAATTGTTATTTGAATTGTGTGCTTCATTTTGTGGGTGATTTATTTTTCTTAGATGTATCACATGTATAGGAGTTCTCTATAATTTCTGTGCATATTTGGTGACATGTTTAGATAGTCGGTTGTATTTAAATATTATTTTTTTGGTTTATTATCATAAATAGAATTGCGTGTGTTAATTTTATTTAGCACTAGCATGATTACGGTGATGTCTTGTAGTAATATATTTGTGTGATGTGTTGATCCATGTTTAATCCTTTATTCATGCATGACTTGTTACTGTTAGTTTCGTAAAGCATGTCTAGCTAAGAGTTTGCTTAGTAGTCCATTACTTGTTTAGTACTTTTGTGAAGTAAGTTAGTACTTTATAAATAGATGGCATTCTTGATTCATATTGTTTGCTTATTTAGCCATGCATACACTTAGTTGTTATATTCATACTCTAGGTACCTTATCGTGTTATTGCAAGTACGTTGTTTGTTTATCATTCATGCTTAGCTATCTTTCTATCTTGTGTTTGACATGATGTTTAGTTCTATTTATTCTAGTCACATATATCTTTGTGCTAGGATATATGTTAATATTTTGCATGTATGTATAGCTAGATCTAAATTCGTGTCACATTTGATTGCTTAGTTCTTTGTGTGTTTATGAATATTTTGATTCTTTTCATGTTAGCATTGTACGTTAAATAGTGCCTTGTCTTCGGGTATGCTAGCATAGACTTGCCTATTGACTAGATAATAATATGCGTCAGTGTTGTTTGGTTCTAGATATATATAGTGTGTCTAATACATGTATGTTACCTTACTAGTTGTGAGTTATTTGTTGTAGTAGATCATCTCGTGCTTATGGTAGTTTGTATGTCACGTAAGTATTGCATGATAGTATCATATCGTTGTGTATATGCTTGTGAGCATGTGTTTTCTTTTAATTGGAGTGTTGAATGTCATGCGTGTGATCTTGTAGTATATACTTGTGTGTTTTGTTCTCTCATGTTGGTAATGTTATGCTTGCCCGTTATTTGGTACCATGTTGTAGTATCTTTCAAATGTATAGTCTTCTATACCCTTTGTGATTAGTCATATAGTGTTATGTTTGACCGTGATTAGTCATATAGTGTTATGTTTGACCTAGCTTGCTTAGTATATGCTATGCTTTGTTACTATAAGCTTGTAATGATATTCTTGTTATGGAAGGTGTTTATATGTTGTTTATGTATATATAGCGTATCTTAGTTGATATCTTGCTTAGGGCATGATTCATATGTTTTAGATGTTGTTACAGCTTGTTTCGTTCCTAGCTTATATTATCGTTGAAGTTTAGCTATGGTAGTATTTATTTATTGCTTATGTTATCCTTGTGTGTTGTGGTGTATAGCTATATGATGTGCTAGTGTCATGTGTGTTTTCATTGTGTCAACTTTAGTTTGCAATTGATGTTGTTTATGATGATTATGTTTATCTTAGCTCTTGTATTGCTTATATGCTTGTGTTATCATGCTAGATAATCCTAGTTGCTGTTTGTATCACTAGTATGATAAATGTTGTTTGATGATTAGAAAATAGTATGATATTGATCATCGCTATGTCTTGTTTGTACCTTTACTATTTAGCTAGTTAAGCTACATTATGCGATTTGAGTTTAGGGTGTTAACACGAGTATGACCAACTATGTTATAACCCCTTATGTCGGGTTAGTAGAAAGTTATATATGGTAAGATCTATATGTATCTCTTATAACCACATTCTATTCTGATAATCTATCCCATTATCCTATCCATGCCATTCGATCATATCCGAGATGCCACAACTCACTTTCACGTTTCTATCTGAGTTGTTCTATCCTATTCTTCAACTACTACTCTCTTCATTCTCATTTGCAATTCATTTGGTTTTGGTAATTATTGCTTTGGTATTTATTTGGTTGCCATTTGCTATCGTTACGATGAGTAGGGAGTGACGTGGTTGGGCGTGGACATGACCAGCTTATTGAAGAACGTGGATATAATCATCTTATTGAAAAACGTGGATATAACCAGCTTATGGAAGAAGAAGGATTCGTCAACGAAGGCATGCCCCCCCCTCTCATGTTTTTATCCTATGTTTTTTAAAATGGGGCATTATTTATTGTTTTAAAATTATGCATGCTATTTTCAATTTACTGGCGTGTCGATTGACACACCAGCCTGATCCGCTTGTCGCCTTATATACTTGATACCCTGAGTAGAAATTATATAGTAATCCTGTAGAGTAGAAATGCTTAGCCATGCTTAATATCCAGTAGGATATCTTTATCTTGCCTCTTTGGAGGAATTGGTTGACCCTTGGGTCACAAACATCTTTCTGAACTTGATGAGCTCGTTGAGCTTGGCTGGTAAGCCATTGTTGCTTCCTCTACTCTATCTTCTACTCTGGGTGAAACTTACCATCTAAACATTGGCGCGGGCGACTGCTGGATCAACTGATGAAGGAGCGATTGGCTGCCCTTCACTAGCTGAAGGGGGCAATCCGTCGTCCGTGCCGCATAAGGGCCTAATAAGTCTCGGATTTGAAGATTGTGACCACCGTACAACCACATGCTAATGGGCTCTGGCTGGGTCAAGTAAGTTAGTCAGCCTTTGGTGTCGATGTCGCCGTACCGCAGATGGGGTGTCTGCCTACGGGAGAACCTTCGGCACAGATGGGGGACCGGTTTGGGGACGTACTCTCAGTTCCGGCGCCATACCCGGTGGGCATGTCACATCTTTGGGGGATCTAGCTAAAAGACCTTGTCACGAATTCTCTATTGCTATGCTAGCGACGGCTGGTTGCAATTAGGCGAGTTTGTGACGTGTGGTGAAAGTGTACCACCTCTGCAGAGTGTAAAACTATTCGAATAGCCGTGTCCACGGTCATGGACGCCACATGAATCTTTCTTGACATACAGGAACCTGTTTTGCTACTTCCCTCTACCCCTATTCTGGAATCTTATGGAGAACGTGAGGTGTCGAGGACACTCACAATGATGAGAAACATTACACTGAATACAAAACCTGTTTTCATCTAAAATCGTTTTTATCAAAAACTACTACATATGGTATTGCAAACAAAATTAGCTTTTATGCAAAAGAACCATATAGCCTTTCTTTGAAGCCACATGTAGCTATTATAGGTTTTGCATGAGGGGGCACGCTGAGTACATTATTATGTACTCATCGCATTGCTTTTGTTGATTATTCAGATCACTACGAAGAAGAAGAAGACTACGACTACTACGACGATGCTTAAGAGTGAGGCCTCGTGGACTACATCGACTGCCTGTGGCTAGATGGAGTCACTTCGCATTTATATTTTCGCTAAGCTTTCTGATTGTAACAAATGTCACAAGACATTTCGCTATTGCTATTCAAACTATGTAACTGTACTTTTTGTACGTTCTGCAATGGTATCATTTCTCTGTGTTGTCAACATTGATCTTGGGATTGACATGATTACACAGGAGGTCTGAAGTGTAATTCCGGTCCTCACATTGTAGTATATGGCATAAGTACTAACTGCTAGTTACAAGAACACTTGTTTACCTTTGTTTTGGCACGGATCCCAAATGAGACAGTTACAAACAAGATCTTGTTGGTTAACATACTCTGAGGGGGGGGGCGGGGGTGGGAGGGTTATCAGTTTCATGATATATTACATTGGGAGACAGGAGATGCTTAATTCGAATAAAATAAGGAGGTTCCAATTTTCAAGATCTACAAAGCTAACAATGGTTAAAATACATCTAACTGATTTCAGAAGGACACGAAAAAAGTTTATCAAGTAGATAATATTCATTCAATGTCCATTCCATGTATTGTGTATGTGTGCAGTATATGAACTGTATGTTCGGCACTACTGAGCGACTTCACTACATTGGACACAGACAAGTGGAGCCACATTGCATTGCAGCGAACGTTAGGGATCAGGTGCATGAACTTCTGATATGAAATAGGGCTTCACAGGCATATAGCTGTTAGCTGCATGATTCACTAGGCCTGGATATGTACAAAAGTACCGGCAAGGGTACGTCGAAATACTTCTCCCATGGAGCTAACCAACACTTCAGTTCGCATTTTGCTTCACATACACCGGAAAAGGAACTCGAGCATGAAATAAATGTGTACCGCCAATTAGCCCTGACCCTCGCTCTCCGGACTAATTATGTGCCAGTTTGGTGCATCAATGGAACACATGGAGGATACTAAGAGCCGTCTAGCTTAACAATTAGAACTTCTGCTAAGCAGGCAGGGGCAAGATTTGATGGCGGATTGCATAGGGGACTAAAAAAGAGGGGGGGGGGGGGGGGGGGGGGGGGGGGGTGGTAGCGCACCTCGTCGACGTACTCGTCCAGCTGGGAGTGGAGGATCGTCTGCGCGAACAGCACGACCGGCTCCGGGCGCCCCATCGCCGCGGACCCGGGACAGCCCGCGCGAGCGGAAGCAGGGGAGCTAAAACCCTAGCGCCGCCGAAGCGTGGAAGGGCGAGGGGACGGGGGTCGATGCGGCGCGTGAGTGGGTTTCCGCAGTCGCCGCGGCGAGGCAGGCCCGCTTGACGGGATGCGCCGGCCGGTTTGGTCGGCGGCGGCGGCGGCGGTGGCGGCGTGGGGAAAGATGGAGGAGAGGGAGGAACCAGCTATTCGCTGCTTCAGAAGGGTTTTCTTTCAGAACAGAAGCACGCGAAACGTTCAATGTTACCGACTTGGACTGTGGTAAATCATTGACGCGACCTTTTCTTTACAACTTACGGCTTTATTCATCATCTAGATAACAGCAATATCGTTTTCTCTTCTCTACTACTAGTAGTTGACATGTACGTGCAACGCACACTTACACAATTAAGAGGGGGGGCAATTTACATGTATGAAAAGACAATATATGAATTACTTCTTTTACATTTTTGCACGGTCATAGATTTTACATTACAAAGAAAACCATGCTTATGTAAGCATTATTTTTTTGAGGTTATTATGTAAGCATTATGAAGGTGCGCGCCGAAAAAGACGTGCTCCTTGCGCAGCTTCTCGCCACAAATCATCTCATATCGTCAATGTCGCACGTCTTCTCCACAACTCATAAAAGAGATAACATGGTGTGATATTAATGAAAGTTCCTCCGGTACTGTAGCAAATGTTTTGGATGTGTGCACTGTGTATCCCTGCATCTTGTGAGCACGACACTAATTGAAACAAACCAACAGGCACCCCAAATTCATGACCAGAACGGGAGCTATGTAGCCATGTAGGTTCTAGACTTTATACTGATAGCCATATTGCAAGCGAGCTGTTTCCTGCAGGGACTGCATCATCTTTTTCTGAGGGACTGCGTCATCTCTGACAGGGAAGAACTTCAAACTCAGCAGGACACCAGGCAGCAGTTCCTACGATCCGCATCATGCTCTCCATCTTCCACGTTGCTTCCTGGGTTCCTCCCACCTGTTTTCCCTCAGCTAAAGAGCAGCAACCGCCGCAGACCGCCTCGGAGCCGGCGACAAGGGGCGGCACTGCCTCGCGCGCTCCTGACAGAAGGAGCCCGACGGGAGCAGCTGGTGGAGCACGCTCGTGTCCATTGGCGTCGTATGAGTCAATGAATGTGAGTGGTGCCACAGGCTGACAATCTCGACGGGGACGACGCTGATGGAGCCATCGCCGTACTCGATCCGTAGCTCGTGGGATCTCTCCAGGGTCCTCGAGCTGGAGGATGACACGGACGGTGGTGAGATCGGGCGCCTGACAATCTCGACGGGGACGACGCTGATGGAGCCATCGCGTACTCGATCCGTAGCTCGTGGGGATCTCTCCAGGGTCCTCGAGCTGGACGACGACACGGACGGTGGTGAGATCGGGCGCCGCGAAGCATGCTGGGTCGATCTCGCGCACGTACCCGAGGCGCTGCAGTTTCCTGATCCTCTACTCGGTGCGCTGCTCGACGGGGTAGAGCTTCACGAGCACGAACGGCCGCCTCGACAAAGTAGCCGGGCGGTTGCCATGGTTCATTCGCATCGCATCGCATCTCGTCCCCGCGCTGATCTCGTTCCGTGCCGACTACGACGACCACTGGTGGTAATTTCTTTTAGCGGTGGCAAATCTCGTAATTATTATGAAACGAAATAAAATGAACCGTACGATGGCATTAGCAGTATTATGTGATTTGGTGGAGGGTAAAACGGGCAAAGTGGATTTGTGTTGAGTTGTCAAACATTGGAGCGATCTGGACCGTTGGCCAAATATTGAAGGGCTCAGATTCAATGTATCAACACAAGTTTGCTCTTTTAATAGTAGTATAGATATAACGCAGCCTAACGACCGTACGTATCGTACGTCGGCGTACTCGTTCGCTAAAAAAACCAACGTATGGTACATCGGGCGGAACGATCGCGAATAAAATCAGCGGTCGCTAAAAGAACCAGCATCCGTGTGCACATACTACAGCTGTACTGTAAAAGACCAGGAATTGTCAAAAAAAAAAGCATCCGTGTGCACCGAGTGGCCCAAACAAAGCCCACCCACGATCCAAAATCACTAACCCCGATCGATCAATGAAAAGAAAACAAAACTAACCCCGATCGATGGACTTGAACTCCTATACCAACACTGCTCCGAGACGATCTCAAAATTAAAAACAATGCTCCGATACGGATCCATCACTGCTCCGATATAGAACAACTAGTTAAATGCCCGTGCGTTGCTACGGAATATAAAAAACATATGGATAGAGACATTAATTAAGGATACACTATAATTCACAACTATACATAATATGTATAACATGTACCTTATGAGTTGCAACCACTATCACGATACTTATATTCTTATAAAGGAGCGTGTATCAGACATTTGTAACGAGGAATTCTGATTACACATATATAAACCATAATTTACAAAGAAACTCGTGTATGTAATGTTTATAGCAAGGCTAGATAATGCATATGACCTTGTCTGTGTCAACGTCCAATAGATCAATATATCATCTCCATTTTGTATTTCGCTAGGTAATAGACATTGTATCACTTATCAAATAAAATATACTACTTCTCAAGGAAACAGAAACCAGCGACGGTGAGAGAAATGCTTGTGGCTGCAGAGTGCTGGTATGTGGATATCAGATCACGGCAACTCATTGTAATGCAATATGAATCTTATAATATTGGAATAACTGCAGACAAAGTGCCTTTGGAGAGATAATAAAGACACACCTAAGCACGCCCTGGCTGCCTGGAGCATGCTATGTAAGCCTAAAATGTGTGGTCGTGTGGGGATCTACTAAAATCTCGACGATGAGTCTGTCCATTGATTGTGCACCGAAGTATTCCAAATAGCAATCATAAAAGTTCTACAAAATACTTCATATAAACTGTCTCATAGAGTCACCTGAAGAATATCAAACAACATTGAATGTTTCTTAAGAATGCAAGAAGCACCTATTTGCAAGATGTAGTTTGTCAAGAAAATCACAAAGAACTTAGCACACCTTAATGTGATCTTGATAGTATTTAATTCACATACCTTGAATCAGCAAGATGCACCATGATACTCGACCCTTGTGAATTATCTTCCGATTCGTACACTGGGAATTCTAGATTATAACAGTGTGATGCATGTGATTCAGACTGCCATGATACTTAACTGAAAATGGAACTCCTGATGCTAATACCACTGCAGCTTCCCTTGTTTTACTGATTTAAAGAACTACTATGCCTTCATTTAGCAAATTAGCATTGAAGCCTGGATATGCATGAACATGTATTTTCAATTTAATTTTTTCTGAGAGCTTGATAAGCAGCGTACCTTTTGGATGATATAAGTTTTGAGCATTTCAAAATAAGGGAGTATTTTTTGTAAGAGTTTTTTAGTGGACTGTCGTGAGAAATTGGTCAAACGGATGAGGGGCGCCATTCCTAGTGCGCTTGAGTGATATTGCCGCTATTGTACTTCTGCACTTCACAACAACATTAATTTTGATAACCATTGTACACTGATCACAAACAGAAATATGTTCATGGTTGTACTTATCTTGAGCAAAGAGTGGAGTAAGCTGGACATGACAACGTGGGCGTGTGCTTTTCTAAACCAAAACATGGGCGACTTACTGGGTCCTTTGTCTTGTCACACCCTCATTCAGTGTGTCGTGTGGTTAGCATTCATTGGTTGGGAAGGTAACAGAGTAAACAGGGAGCTACGCATTGTCCCAGATCATGAGATGTATACTCTTCTCGCTACTCAAAATTATCACAGTTCACCTGCAAATTAGTAATAGAGTTAGCAATTTTACTTCTAATTATTGAAAACCAAATCCAAACCAATTGAAGAAAGTCACACAAGTTTCAAGCTTTGCACCTATAGGCTATGGATACCGCCTTAGCAATTCCTTCTATTCTTAGAAATTGTAAGGGCTGGTTGAGCAAAACGACGGTCCATTGGTTGCAGGTTCTACTTCACTACTGCTGCGGAGAATTTGTGCCCCTGGACCTCATAGATGACATGGAGGCAACGCTCAGATCTGAGAGGGAGAAGTGAGAAACCAAGGGAGATGTATCCTGAGAGCTTTCCATGGGCAGAAAAAGGCCAAAGGGAGAGGGAGATGGGAGAAGAACGCTCACTGACAGACGGCTCCTCCTTCAGGTTTTAACCACGCTGGCGAGGGAGATCGCAGGGGGCGTGCGGCAGTCCTGGTTGAGCGAAGCTGCTGCCTTGAAACGCACCAGCTCCTTCAACACCGACGGCAGCTGCAACCGGAGGTATACAATGCGTGAGGCGCGGCGGCGGCGCTTCCGCAATTGGATAACGTGTGTATGCGAGAGCCAAGGTTTCGGTTACCGGCCGGAATTCCGCGGTAACCGGCCGGTAACCGGATTTATCGGACCCCCGGGAATTTGCATATATCGGATGAAAAATCTCGGATTAGTCAAATTTGAAACAAATTCGTGCTCGAAAAATTTAAATTTCAAATTTTTTCGATGTTTTAAGTTTAAATCCTAAATTCTTGCCGAAATTTTGGGCCGGTTACCCGGCCGGTATTTCCGGTAACCCCGGTTACCGGAAATATCGGCCCCCCCGGATTTTTTTTTGAACCGGTATCCGAAACCCGCACGAGAGCCCGAAGGTAGGGAGCATGCGTATGTGACAACGCTTGAGGAGGCATCAAACAGATTGGGAGAGCGACGTACCAAGAAACACGACGTACTCGCCCGAAAACCTCGGATCTGTCGAAAACTCGAAATAGAGTGGGCATAGACGAGCCTCCCAGCGTTCATGTCGTGCAACGATGAACCACACCACGCTATCCTCCGAGCTGGACAGAGCAGTCCATGTCCATGGCGTCATTGCCGTGAGCCATCTAAAAAGAGGAAAGCAGAACAAAGAAAATGTTTTTGTTCAGCCATTAGATCGAACAGGCTAAGTGCGTAGGACACGAAAAGAAAAGATATAAATGGATTAAGAATTTAAGATGGTTGGCACTCATATACGGGGACTCTTGTTGGTGCCGGCAGAGTAACCGGGACGTTCGCCATGAGCCCCGATGCCGTCAGCTGCCGGTGGTGCCAACAGCCAACAGCTTCGATGTCCGCCGAGCAGAAAAAAACGATGGCTGGGACGGAGGAACGGGCGTGCGGGGCGGCCACGAGGAGAGGCGTCATGGCGACCGAGTCAGACTCATGGTCGTCGCGTCTGTTGGTGAGATTCCCGCTTGTTTGTTTGCTAAGATAAGATAAAAGATTAGCTTGTTAGCGTGCCACAGATTTTTGCGCCCATCCACCAGAGATAACCGGGGGTGGCATCTTCGTGTAATTATAGCGAAGTGTGACACCATCAAAAGTGTGACACCAACCACAGACTCCTCTTTAATAGTAAAGATAAAAAAAAGTTCTCAGTCGTTGGAATTCAACTACTATACCAACATTGCCTGACCCATAAATCCACGTGTGATCATTTCAGCATTTTTGGATATCCATGATATTTGAACACGTAAGATTGGAAAAATAAGTGGCAATTTTTTATTTCTCCTTTCAGGAACGTTGTTTGTATAGATGCATACTGGAACTGTAAGAGGACAAAATCATGGGAGTGGCCAATATATTTGCAAAGGTCAATTTGATTTAACTGTCATCTCCTATATATATTTTTACCTGTTGCAACGCACGGACACTTTGCTAGTATGAGTAAAGATGAAATAAAGCTCACGCCTGAAGTTTTAGGGTTGGCATACATTTGTGAAAAACAATAAAGTTGACAAAGCAAAATGATCTATGTTCCAAATTAACCTAAAATTGGATCCATGGCGGTGGTGGCTTGTGTCAGCTTTGGCGGAGCGACGATAGGCAATGAGCTTTCGGGGGTGAAAATGGCACAACGAGTGATGGGGCAGACAACGAGGGAATGGGGATGGCCGCTGTTGAAGGAGGGCGCCAAATCGGCAGAGGGAGGGGCCGTCAAGTGGAAGGGCGCGCACGAAACTTTAGCCCCGCCAACCGTTTCCGAGAGATGAGGAGAACTGAAAAAATCTAGCCTAAATCTGGACATATAACGCGAATGGGGTCTGATTAGAAGGGCGGCTTAAAATGATTTATGGTTTTGGCAAAAATAAGGCATCTGCTCGGGTTAGGTTTTCGGTTAAAAAAAACCTTAAGAAGCGATTTATTATAAGTGCTTTCACGATATCAAAACACTGATACACACAAAAATTGTTTGGACTCCCCCCCCCCCCCCCCCCCCCCCTCTCCCCCCCGCCACACACACATATTTGTACGCTTTGAGGTGGATGTGCTGCCCCAGCAGCAGCCCTGAAACAGATGTTATCATTAAAAAAAATGCCATTTTTCACATTGGCAACAAAATAGTGTATACCGACAAGATAGCTGTTCACGAAATTTGTAGATAAACATAGTTTGACCGTACCACATTAGGCACCAAATAAAAGTTCGACCACCAAAATGCCACATCACAACATGTCATCTAAGTAAAATTCATAAAAATCCTTCTCCAATGGGCTTGACCCTCGCTTTCCTCTCCTCCATGATGCATCTTCCTTTCCTCGACAAAGATTTTTTTATTGTGGCTCATGTTGCTCGTGCCCATGGACATGATCGTGCGCTCCATGATCTTTATCTTGACTCCTATCATCTTGCATCAAATTGCGCTTCATGTCTTGCACGCCAAAGTAGGTGTTCCCACCAATCTTCATTCTCTTTCTGCATCTTGACTTTGTGACTTGAAGACGATGAGACCAGTAGAATCTTGGATATAGAAAGATGATATCACCTTCTTGTCCACCTTTGATTTCTTTGTCCCAATTGGCCATTCTAGGCCGGTCCCGGACATGTAGATCGCCCCTTCCTCCCCCTCGGTCATTCAAAGAGATGCTAAGTGTCGTCCACTTGGAATTTAATCCTAGAACAACAATGCATCAAACTAATGCCTTCTTGTCGTTTATTTGCATGTCGGTGGGATGACTGGCAACGCGGTGAATCTCGTACTGCGTGCCCCGACCCTCCACCTCTTTATATAGCGCAGGTCACAGGGGCCCACTGTCCATAACGAAAACGGGCGCCCCCGATCAGGGCGCAATCAAGGGGATCACGAGCCGTTGGGCTCGACGACCAGGAGATCAACCTAACATTCTCCCCTTGATCTCAACTTTTACTTTTAACTTTTTACTTTTACTTTACTCGTTTCATCACCGATTAGTACATAGAGCATGTTTCATCGTCACAGCTCAATTGCCGATAGAATCAGACAGCCACTATATACTTTTTCTGTTTTGAAAAAATCATGTTACTTTTGGGCCTCTGTGATCCAGGAATCATAGGCTTTCCATTAAACCCATGCCGGCTATGTGTTCTGGAACACATCGGGTGGTAAGCCTTTCGTTAGCGGATCCGCAAGCATTTCCTTTGTCCTTATATGCTCGAGACTTATAGTTTGATCCTGGATTTATCTTTCACAACATAATACTTTATATCTATTGCCTTTGTAGCATTACTCGACTTGTTGTTTGAGCATAGAATACTGCGGGCTGGTTGTCACAGTACATCTTTAGTGGTTTGTCAATACAATCTACCACTTTCAAGTCGGGTATAAATTTCTTTAACCATATCGCCTGCCCGTGGCCTCATAACATGCTATAAATTCTGCATACATCGTGGACGATGCAACTAATGACTGTTTGGAGCTTTTCCACGAAATAGCCCCTCCTGCGAGAGTGAACACGTACCTGACGTGGACTTTCTATCATCTTTGTCTCCCGCAAAATCTGCGTCTGAATACCCTTTATCTCTAGGGAATCAGATCTTCTATATGTTAGCATGAGGTCTTTTGCGCCTTGCACATAACGCAATGCTTTCTTTACCATATTCCAGTGTCATGGCCTGGATTTTCTTGATATCTACCGAGTACCCCGGTGATAAAAGCTAAGTCAGGGCGAGTGCACACTGTGCATACTGTAAGCTTCCAACAGCCGAAGCATATGGTACTGCTTTCATTCGATCGATCTCATATTGGTTTTGGGACATTGAAATTTCCCAAAACTATCGCCCTTGACTATAGGAGCAGGTGAGGTACCTTTTATGCATATTATATTTCTTTAGAACCTTTTCTAAATATGCCTTTTGTGATAGTCCTAGCACTCCATTCTTTCTATCCCGGTGAATTTCTATGCCCAAAACATATGAAGCTTCACCAAGATCTTTCATATCAAAATTTGAGGACAAGAATTTCTTTGTTTCTAGTAGTAGACTGACATCATTGCTTGCAAGCAGATATCATCCACGTACAGAATTAGGAAAATATATTTCCCACTTTTAAACTTTGCATAAATGCAGTTGTCCTCAACATTCTCTTTAAATCCAAAACTTTTAATTGTATTATTGAACTTTAAATACCACTGTCTAGAGGCTTGCTTTAACCCATAAATGGATTTCTTTAGGCGGCATCCCATATGTTCCTTCCCCTCCATGAAAAAACCCTGGGTTGTTTCATGTAAACATTTCTTCTAAATCTCCATTTAGAAATGCCGTCTTTACATCCATTTGATGCAACTCTAAATCAAAATGCGCAACTAGTGCCATGATGATTCTGAAGAATCCTTACATGAGACCGGAGAAAATGTCTCATTGTAATCTACCCCTTCTCTTTGCGTAAAGCCTTTTGCCACAAGTCGCGCTTTATACTTTTCAATTTCCATTGGAGTCATACTTAGTTTTGTAGACCCATTTGCAGCCTACTGTTTTGGCTCCTTTAGGAATTTCCTCTAAGTCCCAAACATTGTTAGAACTCATCGATTTCATCTCGTCTTCCATGGCTTCCAGCCACTTCGAAGAGTGAACGCTTCTCATGGCTTCTTCATATGAAGTGGGATCTTCTTCCATATGAACTGTTTCTGTATTATAAACTTATAATCACTAGAAATAGCTGATTTCCTAGCTCTTTTAGACCTTCTGAGAGTCTCATTCTCTGGCACATCATGTGTCTCAACGTGCGACTCTTCTTCTAAATGTGGCTGTCGTCGCTCCCTTTCATGCTCAACAACGGGTTGAGTCGGCTCCTGACGGACAGGTTCCGAATCTTGCCTCGTTGTGGTCACGGGTGGAGTTACAACAGGTGCTTGCACCACAACCTCTGGGATTATCGGTGCAGGTACAACAGGTAGGGCGAAAAATGGCTCATGGATCATCGGAAAAGGTGCACACACCCTCTTCTCCTCAAGATCAATTTTCCGGCCTACCATGCTCCCCCTCATCATTTCGTCCTCCAAGAAGACCGCGTGTCTCGTTTCTACAAACTTTGTGTATCTGTCTGCACAGTAGAAACGATAACCTTTTGATCTATCAGGATAGCCAATGAAATGGCAAGTTACTGTTTTGGGGTCTAACTTTGCAATGTTGGATTAAAAACTTTTGCCTCAGCTGGGCTCCCCCAGACTTTCAAGTGGCTAGAGAAGGAACTTTCCCTGTCCACAACTCGTACGGTGTTTTGGGCACCGACTTACTTGGTACTCTGTTGAGAATGTGAATGGCGGTTTTTAACGCCTCCATCCATAATCCCAATGGCAGTGTGGAATAACTCATCATACTGCGCACCATATCCATAAGAGTACGGTTACGCCTTTCAGCTACTCCATTTTGCTGTGGTTCGCCCGGCATAGAATACTGGGCGACTATTCCATTTTCCTGTAAAAACCTTGCAAAAGGTCCAGGTACTTGACCATATGGAGTGTGCCGACCGTAGTACTCCCCCCACGGTCGGACCTGACTATTTTAATTCTTTTATCATGTTGATTTTCAACTTCAGCTTTGAATATTTTAAATTTATCCAATGCTTCAGATCTTTCTTTAATTGGATAAATATAACCATATCGGGAGTAATCATCTGTGAACGTTATGAACGAGTCATAACCATCCACACTTTTCACCGGAAATGGTCCACATATATCAGTGTGAATAATTTCTAGTGTCGCTGTGCTTCGGTTTGCACCCTTTTTAATTTGTTTTACGTATTTTCCTTTTATGCAATCTATGCATTGTTCGATATCTGAGAACTCTAACGGAGGAAGAATATCATTTTTAACGAGGCTTTCTATTCTTCCCCTCGAAATATGGCCTAATCGACAGTGCCATAACTTCGAAGAGTCATGAGTTCGCTTTCTTTTCTTTTGTTCTTTGTTCGACAAGGAATTTGTTCATTCACATTACTCACAGAATGCACTTTTTCACGCAAGGATAACAAATAAAGCTTATCATGAAGTAAAGCAATACCCACACAAGCATCTTTAAACCATATGGCACACTTGCCATGACCGAAATAACATTCATAACTGTCTTTATCCAAACGATACACTTATTAAGTTTCTGTGAATCGAAGGAACAAATAAAACATCTCTAAGCATAATATTGAAACCATCAGCTAGCTCCAAGGAGTCGCCAACAGCTTCAACTTCTGCTTGAACTCCATTTGCGACTTCAATGTGTCTTTCGCTTCTTTGCAAAGTCCTTGTCGAATGGAATCCCTGTAAAGAATTTGCAACATGAACAGTTGCACCTGAGTCAATCCACCAAGTAGATTTTGAAAACTGTGTATACAGGGATTCATTTACAAAAGAAACTGTGTCTATACCTTCTTTGCCATTATCATCTTGAGCCAATCTGGGCAATCTTGCTTGAAATGCCCTTTCTTCTTGCAGTGGGCATGTGTCTTTGTCCACTGCTGTTGCTGATACTGCTGGGGACCTTTGCCATGTGGCTTATACTGGAGGACCTTTGCCATATGGCTTAGAAGGGAACCGTTGTAGTTCCTGTTCTTGTTGTCCTTCACAAGTTCAAGGAGCCCCCATTCTGGGACTTCAGCCTTTCCTCTTCTTGCGACAACATGGCAATGGTCTTTTCAATGTCCCATTTTTCAGGTGACACATTGTAATTGATGAAAATTTTCAAATGTGGTGGCAGTGAAGCCATCACCAAGTGAACTATGAGTGCAGGCTTGAGCTCCAGATCAGCCTCCATGGACTTAAGCTTAGCAGCCATGTTGCTCATTCTGAGAATGTGCTCCCTTATGCCATGTGACCTCCATGATACTTTTCTGTCACCAGCTGTTTAGCAGCTGGGTAGCATATGTCTTTGAAGAACCAGTAAACTGGCTCTTTATCTTTTGGAGATACTCTCCCACAGAGGTACACTCTTCAATTGAGCCCACAATAGCGTTCTCAACTGTGTTCTTTATGAATGCCATGCACTTTTTGTTGGTGTTCACCCACTTTTGGTTCTCTAGGGTGTAACCCATCTCTACTGGACATGTCCAGCCTTTTTCTGCCAAGCAGATTCATCATCAGTTGTCTCTCTTACTGGCTCTGCTGGCTGACTGGCTGTGGAGCATCACAACCCAGTCGACCTCAGCGCAGACAAAAGCCAGCTCAACTTTCTTCCACCACTCAGCGTAGTTGTCACCCCTGAGCGTCGGAATGTCCTTGAGGCAACTCATCAGGTGAAAACTTCCTGAAACCACAAGGATATAGATAACAAAAAACAATTGCATGTATTAATCCAACGTTGGTATAAAAAAACATACAACCGTTTGTGCAATTAAAACTATATTACCGTTGGGCAATAAAAGAAATAAATGCACCTTTTAACACATAATAAACAAATCATGATCATGCTATTAACAACGTTGGTCATTTAAAACGAATCATAATCATCATTTAATATCACTTTATCATGCTTTAATTCTCACTTTATGCTTTAACACATAATAAACAAATTATGATCATGCTAATAACAACGTTGGTCATTAATAACAGAATCATAATCATCTTAATATCACTTTAATCATGCTTTTAATTCACTTTATTGCTATTTAGCAATTTAAAAACTTTTGAACTATTTGTAGGAAACTTTAAATAAAATTCATAAACTTTATACTTTTCTGAAACATTTTTGTATACTTTATATTTCCAAAACAATTTTTGTTGGAATAATTTGAATAGGAAAAACTATGCAAAATTCAGCACAAAATTGAACAAAAATTGCCAAAACTGCGCTAAAAAAAACTGTAAACTGTGCGGCCAACGGCTATCTGTCGCGCGCGTCGACGCAGTCGTGGCCCTCGGCTATCGGTTATCTGCCGCGCGCGCGACGCAAAACTTTGGCCCACAGACCGCTTACTTTCGGCCCAAAAGCCCCATCGGCCGTCTAGGGTTAGGCGCGGTTGATCCTGATTGTCCCTCTCGATCGGACGGCTGTCCGCGTTAGTCACGGATCAAAACCCGCCTCAGCCCCGACCCGGTCAAACCCTATCCCCATCCGACACTCTCTCTCGCAGCTCTCCCCGTCCGCGCGCCGGCGGCCGCCCTGGAGGAAGAATTCCACGGCGGCGATAGCACGCCGGTGGCCGGCGGCCGGCGATGGCCGCAAGCCCCACCGCGGTGCTGCTCTCCTCTTTTCTTTTCTTTTCTATCTCTTCCCCACGCGCGATTCCGGCGCGCCGCCAGAAAAACCGCGATGGCGAAGAACACAACGGCGCCCCGCTGTCCCCCTTGCCGATGTGCGCGAGCTCCCGAAAAGAGCGTGCCGCCGTCAAGCGGCACAGTGGCGGTGCCCTTTGCCCCTTGCGGGGTTGCTTTCTTTGCCCCGTGAGGGGTTGTGTTCTTCGTCTCGATGCCTCGGCTTGCCGATGCGCATCGAGATCGAGAGGAACAGTGCGGCCTTACGGCGGCGCACTTTGCGGCGAGCCCGTGGCCCTCCGGTGAGTTTCTTTGCCCTCTTTAAAATTAGCACTAGTACAGAAACATCTATTAGTGCCACGGTTTTGGGATTCTGTGGCGCACCCCCAGGTTTGCTGGGTGCGCCACAGAATTCTCGCCACTAAAAATATTTCTGTGGCGCACCCAGATCGTGCGCCACAGAAATAGCTCGGCAGCACCCCTATACAGAGGCATTCTGTGGCGCACTGTTTCTTGGTGCGCCACAGAAAGTGGTGCGCCACAAAAAAAAAGCATGCGCCACAGATATATTAAACAGAAATACCGGTATTTTTTCCATTTTGCTGTACAAATACAGGTATATACAGGTTTATACAGAAATACAGGAATATATTTGACAGGTATATAAACAGACAAACACATTAATCAATATGTCATCACACATATTACTTAGTGCCCGATCGAGATACGTATATACACATAGTCACAAAAGTGCCGAATGTTTCATCATTTCACACTACACATTACAAATCAAGTGTTCGCCGCCTAACTATGATCAAATGTAGTACACATCAGCGATAATGGTGAGCAAGAGCGCGCGGGAGCATGCATGATCATGGAGTCCTCTTCTTGAGCGGCGCCGGGAACGGTAGAAAGCCTTCTTTCGTCTTCCACTTGGTGTCATTCTGTGCCTCTAGTCGTTCTTCGATATCCCTCTGACACAACCCTGAAGATGGATTGGGATATATATTGGTTAGTGATATAAATAGAGTATAATTTATTCATCTAAGTAGAGAGGCAAGACAATCAATCAATTGTCATGGTTGGAAATCATATGGCTATCCTATTTGGGTTTCATAGCATAGCATATATATAATATATAACCCTACACATGCACTTCTATAATACCTCTGGGGTAGTGGAAGGACCCTGATTTGCGAATGACATCTTCGAGGATGATCGTTGCAACTGCAGCCGGATGCGATGGAAGTCTGTTCTGTAATCAGCATCGGTGAGAGCATCCGCCTTTTGGTGTATTCTGCGAGACCAGATGGAATCTTCGTTTTCTCGACATCCCGGACAATCGATTTAATGTGATGGAGGGCGTAGTAGGCCTCCTTCACGCTGCCATCCAGTTGCTTGACGCAATGGAATCCGGTCCCATGCTGGAACTTGTGTGTGTTCTCATCGTGAGAATTCCGCTTCTTATGGAAGGGGCCGCCCTTTTGGGCATAGGCCTCGAGAGCGTCATCGAGAACACCCTTTATTCTGGTGTATCGTCTCGGCGTGGATTTATTCCCCGAGTCCAAATAAGTGGCAATGGACCACCTCGGGGATACGCAGATGAGTGCGCAGTACTTGTCCCTGCTCAACACAATTGAAGAAGGATCAGCGATGGAAGAAATGTACAAGAAGGCATAAGATCGACTGTGGCGAGCTGATGTGTACTTACTCGAAAAAGAAAGGCAGAAGAAGGACGTTCTTCCTCTTGTTGGCCAGCATGACCCTTACGAGGTACTCCATGGCCGTTTCCGTGTCTTTGATCCTTCCACCAGATGGCTGTCGCGCATGTAGTAGGGATCCACTATCGCGACGTACGGGGTATCATCTCTCCTGATCTTCATCGCCACATCGAGCGCATATAGGCGGACCATGTTATAGTCCAGCCGTTGAGTGTGAAAGAGTTTGAAGATGTCCTCGTACGCTATGAAGAACACATCCGCGGGGTCTTCCTGGACGAAGTCCACCAGCTCCTTTGGCACCTTGACCGTGAACGCCGGGTAACTCGGGTGCTTGTCTTTAAGAAGGAGCTCCTAGATGCAAGATAGATTCCTGCAAGGCAATCATGGGTCCTTCTGCAAGGCGGAGCAAGTCCCCAGACAAGATAGGTTTACCAGCTCATGAACTCGGGGGAAGCCATCCGCACGGGGTGGAATCGTGTCTTCAAGACCCCGGATCTTAGGATGGCTGGCTCGCAGAGGTGGAGGATCCTTTTCTCTTCCTGTGCTTCTTGTTCTTCATCTCTGTGGATTGTGGGGGTGAAGTGAACCCCGCTTTAACAGTTTCTTTGAGTGTGTTAGGGCTGAAAATGTTACCCGGTTGAGCTTGATGATCTTCGGCATCGGAGGCGTGTCGGTGAAGGCCAGGCGTTGTGTGCATGAAGTGGGACGAGCAGGTTGACCGCGGTGGTCGCGGAAGGGTTCTTCATCCACAGGAGGCATGTACATACCATCCATGCAGGCGCCAGTGTTGATGTAGTCATCGACATTGACATCATTCTCCTCCTCCTCATTGTCGTCGTTGCCACCAAGTTGAGGTGCAACGGCTTTGTCCTAAACATAAACAATAGCACATCCGTTAGTCGGGAAAGTCGGAAAGTCGGGGAATTCGGAAAGTCAGAACTAACCTTGGACGGTTGCGGTGAAGACGTTCCCAACAACTGTTTGTGGCGGTTGGTGGCGGCGACGACCGGCGGTAGCTTCCGGCCGGTGGTGGCGGCGACCGGCGGTAGCTTCCAGCCGGTGGTGGCGGCGACCGGCGGTTCGTTCTGGGTGGTGGCGACGGCTGCTTGTGGCGCCGGTTCATCCGCAACAGCTTTTTGTCGCTGCCTCGGCGGGGGCCGAATGACCGGGGGGCGGGGCCTCGAGGTGGCGCCGCCGGTGCGCCTGACCCCATGAAGAACATCCCCAAGACGAATCTGGGTCTTCGGCCATTCCATCATCCACTTCCCGCATTCGCCAAGCTTCATGTGTTTCTCGGCTCCCGGAGGTTGCGTGGGGGGGTCGATGTCACGGAACTCAGGCAGTACCTCGCTCACATTGACTTTCATCACGGCCTCGCTCATTCGGGTGTTGTGCATATCGCGAGTCGAAGGTTGTATGATCTTGGCCGTTGCGACTTCCTTCAACTCGCCGCTGGCCCCCACCCTATGCAGGAGTATGCAAGGCATGTCCTGGGAGTCAACACATGTTGGGCACCATGCATGAGATATGGCAGTCATCAAAGGCATATATAGTCATAGAAGATGTCGCAGACTAACTAATTAGTTACCTTGGTGATGGCGTCGAGCTCGGCTAATGTCGAGACAAGGGCGCCGATGCCGGGGCCGGCCTATCATTCTCCGGCCGCTCGTGCGCATTATCATTATTCTCCGGCCTTGGTGTATGTTGATCCACGACAGGGGGCACCGTTGGGGTCACCAGGACTGGCGACACGTTATTGTTGGAGGTGCTGCCGGCGTAGCTGGGCACGTGTATCGGCCCCTGTCGACCTGCCGCATTCCAAGCAGCTAACCCCTCCATCAAGCCAGGGGGTAAGAAACTCCGGAGCTGCTCTTCCACCTTCTCGGCCACTAGCTTGTCCACCATGCTGGAGTCCACCTTTTCTTTCTCTATGTCTCCAGCTTCTTCCTTAGCTCGAGAACCTCGGCTTTATCTTTAGCCGGCTTCCTCCTCTCCTTTTTCTTCTCGGGATCCGTGCTGTAGTACTCGATGAACTTCATCGCCGTACCAAAGCCGGTCACACGGCCAGCTGACGTCGGCGGCTTTGACTTGTCCCTCCCCTTGTAAACGTTCATCGCCCAGTTGAAAGTCGTGTCCCACGGGCCGGCCTGAGCCTCCTGGGACGACGGGCTAGCCTCAGCCTCAGCCTTCAACTCAGCCTCCTGCGGACAAAGGAAATAAACGTGAACCCATGTAGAAATCAACGCAAATGGACTTTGAGATATCCGCGGTAATTAAGTTCCTTACCAGCGTTTTCTCGAAATCCAGCACATCTTGATAGTCGGTAACGAATTCCCCCGTCCCCGCTTCAGATAGTAGCGGGACCGAACAAAGTTCCTAACTTGCTCGTCCGTGATTTTATGCCACATGTTCTCTTTCCCAAGTCTCGCAACCTCGGCATCCTCCTTGTCCCAAACGGGTGTTTTCCTGCGTAACCGCCGCTTCCCAAACGGTGGTTACCTAAGTTCAGTGCCCGCATCTTCTTCCCCCACTCGGTCCATTTTTGAGCCTCCGGAGATTGCAAGGACAACTTGAATGCCTCGAACTCTTCTATGTCGATGTACGGCTCTTTGGCACTGATCTCCGCCCAGCTAAGACCCTTGTCAATCTTCGCCTTCACCCGGCCTCTCCAGCTGGTCAAGGCGGTGCTCATCTTCGTGATGGCGTAGTTGTCCACCTTTTTGTTTCCATCATCCGGGAAATTGTATCGTTGGTGAACCTTCTTGAGGAGGTCTCCGCGCAAAGCCTCATTCTCCTTGCTCCTGAGGTCATACGTGGTGATCGGCACGGTTTCCCGGAGGATGCACCCTAGTTGCATGCTGTACCCGCTTGCGGTGTTCCTAGCTCCTGTGGTTGGCCACTTAAGGAGACCTTAGTGAACGTGTCTGTGATGGGGGCCACCGCTTCGGTGTCCGGTCCTTCCTCGACTTCTTATGCCTCTTAGCGGTCGGGTTACTACCACCACCGCCATTGGTCGCCACCACCGCCATCCGTGTGGTCGCCACCCCCGACATCCGTGTGGTCGCCGCCCTCGGTGGTGGTGGTTGCGTCCCCATCTCCGTCGGTGTCCTCCGCATCCTCCATCTCTAACAGAAAGTCACCATCGCCGTCACGAGCCAGTTCGGCGGCCTCCGCATCCTCCATCTCCGGGTTCACTTCCCAGAACGGCTTGTTCTTTTCTCTAACTTGTTCTTCGACGCTCATGTGCTTAGAAGGGCCGGCCTCGGAGGACATGTTTGCACTGCATTGAAAAAGAGGAAAAAAGTTAGTACAACAAATATAACAAAACCATCACTTAATTTAGTACTAAGATACCCCGGCCCATGCATTAGCCGCAATACCCCATATGTCCTATTTTTAGCAAAGTCATGCTAAATTTCACGAAATTTTTTGGCATGACCTTTGCTAAAAATAGGACATATGGAGTACCCGAATTTGCCGGAACGGAAGTTAATCGACGTTCCGGCAATCTCAAGGGCCTCACGGGGTACCTGCAAACATTTCACAAATAATATCCACAACTCCGGCCGGCATCTCCACGACACGATGGTCGGAGCACAAACAACCACGACACGATGGTCGTGGACACATATCCTCATGCACATACATCACCACATCCACATCCACATCGAGGGAGAGAGGAACTACCTCGGGTAGGAAAGGGAGGCTCGGCGTGGTGGAGGTGCTCCTCGTGGTGCTGCAATAAATTAACAAAACCAATAAATTAACATTTTTTCATCTCAACTAACAGCAACTTCTATAGCCAAGTGCCAAAAAATATCATGTCTGGTATTAGAGTCATCAATGTTTTATGTAGTTTCTATAGCCAAGTGCCAAAAAATATCAGCGACAACATGAGATCAGGGTATAAATTTCAATCCACCTGGACATTGCGCCACACAGACTTAGTGACATGACAGTTGAAAAAGCTAAACAATGTAAAAATTGCAGGCAACATGATTTCTATTTATATGCATGCATGGCCGTTGGGAACACATCTTAACATGCATGCATGGCCGTTGTGGGCCCAGAGTTTGGAGACGGTTTTGTTGACCCACTTCATTCAGGTGACCGTTGCTTGCTTGCATACATAGGAGTACTACCAAATCGATCTTGCAGCAACTCCAGTGTTAGGCGCCGTATAACTGTGTGCATGTGGTGCGTGTGTGTTGTGTGCTAGATAGACACTTTGTCAACCCTAACTTGCGTTTAACCCAGCAATGCGTTCTGTGCCTACAGCCTACAGGCCGGTAATTAAGCGCATGCGCCCCCAAGTTGTAGGATCAGAACAATAACCGCCCCCTTTATACACGTACTACATCTACATGCCTTCCGTGTGGCCTGCGATCGAGCATGGGCCAATGGAACATGCGTACTTCATCTCCAACGCAACGGCCTCTTCAGTGTCGGAGAAACGCAACGCCCTCTGCTTGGTCGATCCTCACACACCGTCCTGATCTATCTACACGGTCATTTCATGCCATGCTAGAGTAAGCTTATGGATCAAGACGTACGGCCCCTGCACCCTAGATCAGCTAGGCACGCACGCAACACAACACAAGCGTCGGCACACGGCAGCCATGGCGGCCCGGTCTGTTTCGTCTCGCCACGCATGAACCGGGCCTATAAAACGCCGGCGCTCCATGCACATCATACCATCCACAGCGGTGCTCTCATCCACATCCACGCAGCGATCCATTAATCGATCACAGGCAGCGAAGGTTGCACCCTAATCGCTCGTGCCGTTGTACGTAGCCAGCAGCTTTGGTTTCTCGTACGTAGACAATGCACATCAACGACGCGCGGCGTCTGGCACTGACCGTGTCATGTTTGTACGTGCTCCTGGCCCTCGCGGCCGGCGCGCGCCTGCCGAGCATCCACGCCGGCGCTGGGGACGACCCGCCATTGCCCCTAGGCCCTGGGAGGGCCTTGCCCCGGCACCCAGCACCGGGAACGACGAAGCTGCTACCGCTCCGGCCCGGCTCCCGGCGCCAAGGAGGAACACAAGAGGGCTGGCGGGTTCGTGACGACGAGCGGGGCGCGGTTCATGGTCGGCGGGCGGCCGTTCTACTCCAACGGGTTCGACGCGTACTGGCTCATGTACATGGGGTCCAACCCCGGCGACCGGAGCAAGGTGCTCGACACGCTGGACCAGGCGTCCCGCCTCGGCGCCACGCTCATCAGGACCTGGGCCTTCAACGACGGCGGCACCACTTCATAGGAGTCCTCGACGACGAAGGGGACAACAAGCACCAAATCAAGCAAGCAGGCACCACAGGGAATTTCTACAAACACCTTCGGGGCAGCAGTTCGGTAGGGGAGGGAGGAGGGGGAAAGGGGAAGCACCTGGGGGAGGGAAGGGAGGGGAGGTCGTCGAGCGCGGTGTAGAGGTCGTCGCCGGTGCGGAGGGAAGGGAGGTGCGAGGGCGGGAGGTCTTCGTCGGCGGCGCCACGCGGGGGCCGAGCGTGCGGTTGGGCAGGGGCGTTGCGGGGGTGGCGGTGGAGGTGCTCCTGGCCGTCGGTGGCGGGGGTGGCGGTGGAGGTGCTCGTCGAGCGCGCGGGCGGGAGCTGCCGGCGGCGAGGACGCGGTGGTGGTCGTCGAGCGCGCGAGGACGCGGTGGTGGTCGAGGAAGCGCGCGGTTCTACACTTAGCGAAATTTCGGATGGAGAAGAGAGGCAGCGCGGGGTGGCCCACATGTAATAGGTCGAAGGATTTCTGTGGCGCACCCTTTAATCGGTGCGCCACAGAATTATGTGATTCTGTGGCGCACCCTTTAATCCGTGCGCCACAGAATTAGAGGTTCTGTGGCGCACCAATTCCGCGGTGCGCCACAGAATGAGATTCTGTGGCGCACCCTTAACGCGGTGCGCCACAGAATTGTAACGCCAGATTTAACTCATACTATTATGGTACAAAATCCTGGCTGTCCCATTTTTTTTCTTCTTTTTTTTCTTAAAATATTTTTGGTTAAATTTGGTTACAAAATTCACACAATGTCTCACACATATTCAATTCATTTAATACACACAATGTCTCATACATATTTAGTTCATTGAATACATAACTCTTGCATTGTCTCACACCAAATGTCTCATACACCAAAAAAGTCTCTTCTTCGTCTCGGTTCCGCGAGCTAGCTTCTCTTCTTTCCCTTCTTCACGGTTGAAAACTTTAGGCCGGCGACCTTGAGATTTCTTCGCGTGAACGGACAACCTTTAGTAGGTAGGGAGGTCTTCCTTCTTTGTGTACTAGTAGTAGGCATGTCGAAGAACTTGTCGAATTCCTCCTCGATCTTTGGCTCGTTGTCCAAGTCTTGCTCGGTGGCGCCTCCTTCCATTCCGATGATGCTCCTCTTGCCCCTCCTCACGACAACACGGCTAGGCTTTGACGGGTCGGTAATGAAGAAGCATTGCTCAACTTGGCTAGCGAGTACCCATGGCTCATTTTTCGCGGAGGCGTTCTTCGATTTGGCATCGGGTATTACCATGGTGGTGAAATACCGGCCTTCTTTGACGACGTCCTTGGCCCATCTTACACGGAACATTGGCACCGACTCTCCACAGTAGTTGAGGTCCCATATCTCCTCAATCCTTCCGAAGTATCTTTGCTTGACAGTAGCCTCGTCATCGCCGTAGGATAGCATAGTTACTCCTGAGTTTTGATATTCGCTATTCTTGTCCTTTTCCTCGGTGTAGAATCTGTAGCCGTTGATGTCGTACGCCTGATAGGTCTTTACGTTGTGCGAGGGACCCCGTGATAAGGAGAATATGAGTCTTTCATCTTCCGTAGATGGCGTTTTGCTCTTTGCTAGCTCCAGTTGCTTTTGCTTGAACCAACGCGTGAAGCTAGAGTTGTGCGCTCTGGTTACGTCTCCCTTCTTCCTCGGCCGGCCCAGGTTGATGTAATGTTGCTCGAGTAAGCATTTGTGCTCTTCCACCCAAGTTTCGATCAATTGTAAGTGTTGTAGCGCGACCCGGTGAGCCCTGTCGAAGTCGTCCTTTCGACCCTGCATGCTGACAAAGATTGAGCTGGTGCCGTCTCGGTGACCATATCCCTGGAGCCTGCCGAAGTGTTTCCTCCTGGGCAGACCAACATGCTGGTTCTCGGTGCTTAGATAATTCTGGCAGAAGGAGATGCACTCGTAGGTTAGAAAGCCCTTGGCCATGCTTGCGTCTGGACGGGCCCTGTTGCGAACGTATCCTTTCATGACACCGTTCATCCTTTCGAACGGCATCATGTAGTGCATGAACGTTGGCCCGAGCTGCCTGATGTCATCAACGACATGGAGAAGGAGATGCACGCAGATATCAAAGAATGCTGGCGGGAAGTAAATCTCGAGCTCGCATAGTATCAGCACGATCTCTTCCTGTAGCCTGTCGAGCTGCTTCACGCCGATCGACTTCCTGTTGATGACGTCGAAAAAATTGCAAAGGGCAAGCAGCGTATCACGGACGTGCTCGTCCATTATCCCTCGAATCGCAACGGGAAGTATCTGCGTCAACAGCACGTGACAGTCGTGAGACTTCATCCCTAAACCTCTTCTTTGTTCCGTCCAGATATCTGCTTATCAGCCCCGCGTAACCATGAGGAAATTTGACTCCTAGGAGACACCTGTAGAATTGCTCGAGCTCCTCCGGACTCATAGTGAAGCACGTAGCGGGAAGCACCACGTGTTCTTCTTTACCCTTTTGCGGCGACCTTGAGTCCCTTCCTCTGATCATCATCATCATCATCATCATCATCATCGTCATCACTATCGGGGATCTGAAGATCTTTCCTGACACCAAGCCATTTCAGATCGTATCTTGCTTTCGTCCCATCCTTGGACTTTTCCGGCATGTTGGAAAGAGTGCCAAGCAGAGCCTCGGTGACATTCTTCGTAATGTGCATCATATCGAGGCTATGTGGCGTCTTGAGGACCTTCCAGTACTCCAAGTCGTGGAAAACAGACCTCGCTTTCCATACACCCAGCAGCGGATCTACCTTCGGTCGTTTCTTTCCCGGCGCGGGGCACTCCTCCCAATTTTTCAACAGCTCGTCGATTTCTGTGCCGCTCCTCGGGCTCGGGGCTTCTTCGATCTCGTCCTTACCATTGAACAGTTCACCGCGTTTTCTCCACGGGTGATCCATGCGAAGCCACCTTCGAGCCCCTGGGTACACGGTTTTCGAAGACCCGGGATTCCTTGGTAGCTGGAGATGCGGGGTCTTATCCATGCACCTGACACATGCGCAGAATCCGTGGCCTACCTGGGCCGATACATATGAGCAACCAGGATAGTCCTGCACCGTCGTGAGCAACGCGGCTCTCATGTCGAAATAATCTCCAGTGTAGGCATCCCACGTACGGGCTGGCGTCTCCCACAACGTGGCTAACTCCTCTTTCAACAGCGCGAGATACAGATGTATGTGGACACCTGCTTGTTTCGGCCCCTGAATGAGAATACTCATGTGTATGTACCTTTGCTTCGTGCACAACCACGGGGGAAGGTTGTAAGGCCATACAAACACGGGCCAGGTGCTATGCGTGCTACTCTGGTTGCCGAACGGATTGAGTCCATCGGTGCTCATACCGAGCCTGACGTTCCTTGCGTCGCCTCCGAAATTTCCGACGGCGTCCAACTCTTGCCACTGGCTAGCGTCTGAAGGGTGTGTAAGGATCTGCCCTTCTCCGGATCTTCTTCGGGCTTCTCCCTTTCCGCGTGCCATTGCATGAGCTTTGCTTCCTTAGGGTCCACGAAGTACCGCTGCAGACGGGGAGTGATAGGAAAGTACCATACCACTTTTCGAGGAACTTTCTTCCCACGGCTCTTGTACCGTCCTTGGCCGCACACCGGACATGTGGTTCTGTCCTCGTACTCGCCCCGATAAATTGTGCAATCATTGATGCAGGCGTGGTATTTAACGTGCGGTAGGTCAAGAGGGCACACGACTTTCTTGGCCTCCTCGATACTTGTTGGCAATGTGTTCCCCTCGGGAAGACGCTCGTGGAAGAATTGCATGCTCTTGTTGAAGCTCGCGTCGGTCCATCTGTTTCCCGACTTCATCTCCAGAGCATCAAGCGTTACTTGCAAGCGCGTATCCTGTGGCCGGCACCCAGGATACAACGGAGTCCTCCCGTCTATCTCCATTTGCGCCAGCTTGGCTTTCTCTCTAACGGTGCTCGCCTCCTTGAGGAGCAGTTCTTGAACATGAGACTCCATCAAGGCCGACATTAGCGAGCTCTGCGGCGTGTTCGCGTCTTCTCCACCACCATCTACTCCTTCATCGTGACCATGTCCGTCGGCATCTCCTTCGTCACGATCATCTTGCCCGCCCTCGTCTTCAGGCGCAACATTTGCTGTCGGCGCTTGGTTGAAGCCTTGCATGAAACCGCGCCTGAGCAGGTGTTCCTCCAATTGTCCGGAATCAGGGTCGATCCATCTCACAAGTTTGCAACTTCGACACGGACATCGTATCTGGCGCCCGTTGCACCGACTCATTTCCGCCTTCGCTTCTTCCTTGTAGTTGTTGATTCGACTGGAGCTCATCTTGATGACCATGGTCGCCTACGCGGTATACATATAGAGTATGTGTTATTAATTAGAATTAATTAACCGCATGCACACACACACACATACAAGCTTCTCATGCGGGAAGTCGGAAAGTAGGAAATGTTCGACGAAAAAATTCGGCATGACTTCCCCTAAAAGTAGGACATATGTGGTGCAAAAATTTACCGAAATGGAAATGAATCAACATTTCGGCAAACATCCATGCACCACGCCGGCGCAAGCAACAACATGCAAAGATTCATGCAAACCACACACACAAGTTTCATGCATAGATCCGTTCAACAAATAGTTTGCTTCATGCAAACCACACACACAATCGCCCGCCGACAAGTTTCTCATGCCTTTAACAAACACCCATCCAACAATACCCACCTTGTAGATCTAGATCCGTTGGAGACGTGACCGTGATCGATGAGAGAGAGTGTGTGGTGATGGAGGGAAAATAGTGGACAAAAAGAGAGGAGGAGAATATATATGGAGGCTTTCCCCAAGCCCTCACCAATTCTATGTCAAACAAAGTAGGTTTAACAACAAATAATGGATAATAGGATGGTCAAAATGCCATGGGAGAGAGGAGGAGCTCGAGCTAGATGCATGGGGGGGAGAATGAAGAAGGTCACATGGGGAAAGTGGGTGTTGCCACCTTTTTGTGGATCTGGGCGACCATTCTGTGGCGCACTCAGCTCGGTGCGCCACAGAATATCACCTTTCTGTGGCGCACCGTTTATGGTGCGCCACAGAAAGAAATATTCTGTGGCGCATGGTGACTAGTGCGCCACAGAATGTGAACTTTCTGTGGCGCACCAGCGGCGGTGCGCCACAGAAATTGCACAGATGGACCTAGGCCCAATGATTGCACGTGGGACCCACAGAATTTCTGTGGCGCATGGACAGGAATGCGCCACAGAAAACCTACTTTCTGTGGCGCATCGACACCAGATGCGCCACAGAAAGGTAAATATTTCTGTGGCGCACCTCCTCCCATGCGCCACAGAAATATTTCCGTGGCGCACCAATTAAGGGTGCGCCACAAAGTGTCCACCCACCTATATAGGGTTTCCCTACTAGTGTAGGGTTCGGGGATCCACGGGAGGGATTTTCTTTTCTTTTGATTTTCTCTTTTCTGTTCTACCGAAAAAATAAAACTAGGATCTCCTATTAAACCTCCTTTCGGTAGAACCATGTGGGAATCGTGTATATGTGAGAGAACATAGAGATTGAGAGAGGAATCGGAGGCGATACCTTCGCTGTGGCTCGACGAACTCGAGCCGGAGGCCATGGTGGTCGACGGCGTGGGCGTGTGTGCGGCGGTGGTGCTTCCCGTGAGCACTGCGCTAACCCTAATCGGAAGGGGGATGTCAGTGGGGTGACTGGCAACGCGATGAACATCGTACTACGTTCCCCGACCCTCCACCTCTTTATATAGCGCAGGTCACAGGGGCCCACCGTCCATAACGGAAACGGGCACTCCCGATCAGGGCGCAATCAAGGGGATCGCGAGCCGTTGGGCTCGTACGACCAGGAGATCAACCTAACACTTTCTACTCTCATTTTTCATCATTATTTGATCATGGACGCCATGCCACTTGTTGCAAATCCTTGTATGACGCCCCACCGGTGTTCGAGTGCACTCACATTGCGATCAATGAACAATTTGTCATGTGGCAGATATTCCTTCCTTTTTTTGAAGTCCTCGGGGATCCTACCCCAATATGAATCACGAGTTTGTTGTGCACCGATAATGGTGTCTTGACTTAATGACATCAAAGCTTCAAAATCCTTGTCAACCCCGTAGTGCAGCCACCATGGTTCTACCTACGATGGACAACATCGAGACATTCAGCCACTAAAGTACATGCATAGAACTGGAGAGGACCAAACCTCGTAGAATCAACGCAATAGGAGACCGCCACGTTTGGCCTAGATTGGCAATCACGCCAAACATATATGCAGGGATATCTCTCCAACCTAGAAAAAACTCGCTCCATAATCGCCAAACCTAGCTTTCCATTATTGCGAGACCAACATGACGGTCTTGGTTCTGTTCTTGCTTGCAAAGCCTCGAAAGAAGGGATAGTTGAAGAAGACGATAATGTGGCCGGCGATCCCATGAAGCCCCTGAAAGAACGAGGATGTCGCCTAGAGGGGGGTGAATAGGCGTTTTAAAATAATTACGGTTTAGGCTTGAATAAATGCGGAATAAAACTAGCGTTTAATTTATCAAGCACAAAACCTAAACAAGCTAGGTTCACCTATGTGCACCAACAACTTATGCTAAGCAAGAATAACAACTAAGTGATAGCAATATAGATAACTTCAAGCTCGATGGCTATCACAAAGGTAAATGCATAAGTAAAGGTTTGGGTATAGAAGTAACCGCAAAGTGGACACGAGGAGATGTTTCCCGTAGTTCCTTCCCAATGGAAGTACGTCTACGTTGGAGGGGTGTGGAGCCTCCTAGGCACTCCAATAGCACCGATGTGCTCATCCTATTCTCCGTGAGCTTCACCCGTGAGGGATTGGCTCGTTCCACTATGAGGTCGACTTGAAGGCGTTGACCAAACCGATACACCAAGGTTGAGGAACTCCACAATGAGTTGGAGCCTCCCAACAATGTCCCGGACCACCTCGCAACAAGTTGAGGCTCCGAAACTCACAAAGCCTCCTAGGGTTACAACCAACCCAAGGAGTAACACGAACCACAAAGAGTAATAAGCTTCTCAAACTTCACCTCCACGAATCACCGTGGAGAACTCAAACCGATGCACCTAATGCAATGGCAAGAACACAAGAAGTGCTCAAAGCAATTCACTCTCAAATCCCACCAAAGCAACTAATGCTATGGAGGAAGATGAGAGGAAGAGCAAGGAAGCAACAAATGAATCCCCAAGATCTAGATCCAATATGCTCCCCTCAATTAGAGGAGAGATTGATTGGTGGAGATGTAGATCTAGATCTCCTCTCTTGTTTCCCTCAAGAATGAGCAAGAGTCATTGGAGGGATTGAGAGAAAGCAAGCTTTTGGAGGTCAACAATGGAGGGCAAAACTTGCAAGAAAGGTTGGGGAACCATTGGGGAAGAAGGCCCCTTAAATAGGTCACCCAAATATCCAACCGTTGGGTGCAGATTCGCGCCGGGGCGGTACTACCGCCCCCTAGGAAGTTAGGACAAGAAAACGGGCAGAAAACGGGCTCCAGGCAGCGGTACTACCGCTTCCGGTACCGCTGAAAACTGGCCTCTGTTAGCCCCGGCGGTACCTCGGGCGGTACCGCGGCGGTACTACCGCCCCATGTAAAACAGCAGAACACCAAATATGAAAATGGACATATCTTGATTATCCGGACTCCGTTTTCGATGTTCTTGGGCTCGTTGGAATCGCAACGAAGAGCTTTATAAGAACATGCAGAGAAACATCATAGTCCAACATGGGAGGATAAAACAATAAGTATAAAGGTAAACCTTCTTTATTAAAGAACAACCGGTAAATCCTCTGACAACAAAACTCAACAGGATAATCATCAAGACTCCGTTTTCTATGATCTTTTGCTTATTTCGAAGATAATCACAAGCCCTACAAGATCATGCATATACACATCATAGTCTATCATGTGAGGAAGAAACCACAAGTGGAGAGTTTGACCTCTCTTAGAAAAGACAAACCGGTAAAACCTCAAACAACAAAAACGCAATAAGATATTCATATGAAATCCGTTTTTGATGAACAAGAGCTTGGTATGGAGATGAATACAAGCTCTAAATTCTCACATGGATAAAAGCCAAATAAGAACTAAGAAAGATGATATGCCAAATATGCAAATGTTTGAGCTCTCTCCGAACGATACGATCAAGTTACTCATTCGAGAGCTCCTCTTGAAAGTGTGGCATCTATCCTATAATCCGGTCTCTTACTAACACCATGAGACCGGTAAAATAGAAACCTATCAAGGGCATACCTTTGCCTTGCGCAATCCACTTGAGCTAGATGATGACGATCTTGATCACCTCAAGTTGGATCACCTTCCTTGATTGCGCTCCGCTTGATGAAGACTTGTGAAATGCTCCCCCATACACAATATGGGAGAGCCACTTTTAGGAACATCTTCACTTGGCCATTATCATGATGACGACCACCGCTTGACGTCATCCGCCATGGGCTATATGGAATCTTCCTTTTGATGCATGCCCATGGGAGGATACCTAACCCCACATAGATACTCCACACACACACATGTATATGGGTTAGTTCACAAAGCTATATAGACAATTGCTTACTATACCATTGGATCACAAGATCCCACATGGTACAACATGTAGCTTTGTGTGTTGATCACTTGAATCCACTCTTTGCATTTAGCCTTGATCAACTTGTATCTTTCCTTCTCTCTTCACAAAGATGATGTCTTGGAGGTGAACATGAATATCCACGCCATCATATTCTTCAAGACATGCTTGAAATATGCTCAACTCTACACATGACCATTCTTCATATAAAATAAGATCTTGGTCATCTTATAATCTTCTAGAGTCCAACACATGAACTCCAACCTTTTCCTTTGGACAAGATCTAAGGATATATCAATGCACACATTAGTCCATAAGGATTGTCATTAATTACCAAAACCACACATGGGGGCACCATGCTCTTTCAATCTCCCCCATTTTGGTAATTGATGACAATCCCTTTTACGAGGGTTTATATAATGAATTAAGCAACCATGCAAAGGAATAAGCAAGGATGCATGAGCATGAAAAAGGCAAATGCTTAAGAACGAAACCAAAGCATAAAACCAAATTCCCTTAAACCCTCTAAACTTCTCCCCCATTGGCATCTTGCCGAAATGGGTGAAATTTTTAGAAGGCCAATATAATAAGATATGAGTGAAATCAAATGCACATATTCAATGACGAATAGATTGAGGGAGATCAAATTATATTGAGGATCCTAAGATTGCAAAAGGATGATATGGTGAAAAGGGTATCAACGAATGAAACATGCAATCAAAGAACCCAAAACCAATTGAACAAAAGATTTTATGATTTGAACAAAACAATGTTTTGAGAGAAATTAGAGAAGCTCCCCAATATCGTGTACTATTTAGAAATTATGTATTTGAGTACCACATACACAAAGATGGAATCATCACTCCCCCATAATCCTTTGAAACACAAAACATGTGCAAGAGAGAATGTATATAAAACAAGGCATAACACTTGCAACCAACACATGGTTGAGCATCAAAATGGAAGACAGACAAAAAATCCAAATGCGAGAACATTTAAAAGATTTGACTCAACCAAATGATGTGTGTGACATAGCAAAGCCCTTTTATAAGAGTACATCATAGGTGAGCATTAAGCATCACCATAGTCTCAAAGGAATGAGAAGCAAGGAGCAAAGCATGTCGTTTCAACACACATAACCGACAAAAATGAGTGCACAAGATCCAAAAAAAAGGCAAGCACTCATAAGGCAAATATGTTCCGGAGCCACCAAAAGATCCATAAAACATAAAAGAGGTGGACACCAAGGAAATAGGATATCAATTTGAGATGTAACATTTCTCATGTGTATAGATTTCTAGGTAGATAACAATCATATGATATACATCCCCAAAGAAACATGTACACACAAAATAGTTACTAAAGAGAAGAACATAATACCCAAGAGGAAGTCATATATACACCATTAAGATCTTTGCTTAAAAAGCATATCACATAGCTCAATTTTACCTTAAAGGATATAAATAGACTTCCAACACAAGCGCATCAAAGGCATCACAAATATCCACAAGGGAAAAGTGATAGTTGGGATGCTTTGAGAAGGGAAACAAGTATCACAAGGAACAAAATAAATCATGCCAAGATGCAACCTACACAAGGTTGAAAGCAAGAAATGTATGCATGAGGTAGATACTTGTTACCGAGATGGCATTGGTGATGTAGAAGATTTAGCAATCACGGTCAACATAGCTTGGCTTCAATAAGCACATGGTGAGAGCAACTTCCTTATGAAAGGGACAAGGCATCCAATGCATCTCCGAAGTACCCAAAACACAATTCAAGTACAAAATGGTCCCCAAACATATTGGGTCCGAAGTAGTTAGGAAACTACAATACATAGGACAAACTCCACATGAATATGTGCACATGGATATGAAATTGAATTTATGCACGTCTTAGCCGATTTAGGATTCGGTGGAGTTTACCCGATATATTGGATCAAAGAAAGTAAACATGCCATAAAATATATATGAAGTAAATATGCATGTCAAGACCTTCAAGAACCAAAAGAAGACAAAATTTGGACAAAATACAAAGAATACCCAGAAGGCACACCAAAGTGTGACATGCAAGAGAATTGTCCAAATTAAATCAAAAACCCAAATCAACACATGATTGAGAAAGATATCAAAAAAAGATACCAAATGAAAGCTATATCAAGGAATGAGATAACTAACTCCCAAAGAGAGAAAGATTTCAACAAATAGATCAAACCCTCTACACTTTCTATGATGGCACAAAGTACCAAGACAAAAAGGTTTGTCTTTCCATGAGACATGTCATCGGGCTCAAACATCAATTTTAAAAAGATCAAGTAGCAATTGAAGACAAATAATGTTTTAAGCATATAGGATAGCTCCCCAAGATTTATGCATTATTTATGATCTTGCATTGGAATACAAAATGCACACAAATGGGATCATTACACTCCAAATATATTATTCAAACACTAGTCATGTTTAAGAAAAGCAATAAGATCCAATACCAATTTAAAATATGGTGTTCTACTCAAAATAATATAGCTCCCCCAATAATAGTGCATTATCTTAGAAGTATGACTTTGAATGTAAATGCACAAGAATGGGATCACGACTTTTCCTATTTTAAGGAAAACAAAACAACATGAGTAGAGCAAGAGGATCCAAAGGTCAAGGAAGACAAAAGAAAGTTTGATCAAAACAAATCCTTGGCAATAAATCAGGCAATTAAGAGCAAACACCAACGTAAATATGATCAATATACTTTACCACAAATAAGATTATCACTTGTAAAGACAAGTAATGTATGGAGATAATTTTCGGTGGTAAAAGACAAAGATATTCGAGATCATATTCTCAAAGCAAGAGCGAATAGGCAAATATGGAACTTGTTTGAGAAACATGCCACATAGGAACAGGATAATTTACAATATCAATTCTAAGTGGCAAAACCTCACATGTTCACATTCACTAGGTTCGTAATATGCACAAAGTTTATTACTCCCCCATAATATGATAATCCATTTGTTTTCAACAAGAGGCAAACAAAAACCAAATAGAGATAGTTAATGGACATTTAGAATTCGAATTTCTCATGAGCATGACATACCACATAGAGACTAGATAATATTGATATATCAACACTAAGTGGTATTCCTCATGTATACACATTTTTAGGATTGTGACGTGCCGAAAGCATATCACTCCTCCAAAATGGGAAAGTCCATTAAACTATCACAAGAGCCAATCTATTATATACTAAAAGCAAAATGAGTTAGTTTTCGAGGCACCACGTTAATCCACATAGGTTATAAATATATGATTCGTTGATTTTTATTTTGATGGTTGAGATTAAAAGATGAAAAAGTTACATACAACGTTAGTCAGTACAAACAAGTCGTTTTCAACAAGTAAATCACGTCATGTTATCTCCAAAAAACAAAAGAAAAATCATGTCACGTGCACAACGCCAACAGGTTATATATATAACTCGTGACATGAAGAATTTGCAGGCACGGTCCGCTTCCGGTCGGACATACAGTTATCCAATCCATCGGCGCTTCCGGCTGGCCAGATGTATAGTTGCTGGTCGATCGCTCATCAATACAAATTGAAATCTATAGTACAATCCGATCGGACTAATAAGCTCATCAATCTGCAAAAACCATGTGATCTCTTCCGATCCTAGCTCGGCCAGCCGCCGGCACCAAGACTCCATCTACGGCTAGCAGTCTGCCGATGATGAAGCGTCCACTTCCTTTTTTCTTTGGCTTCGCATGCGGCCAGGTACCATGGATGTTGCTGGTCTATCGACTTGCTAGCATGCGGCCACTTGCAAATTCTTCGCCGACGATGCATCTGATCAACACGCTGTATACAGGTACCATGGAGGCATGGAAGAGTGCAGGCGCACACGTACTTGAGATCTTGGTGTAGTTGTGTTATGATTGATTGATTGTCTGATCTGCCTTCTAATTATTTTTTGTCTCCACGTGCTGCCCTAGAAAACGCCTACTTTATCATTCGTCGCCACTATTTTAACTTTTCATAACACAAATTTTACTTAAAAAAATATGTTATATACGCACAATATGGTAGAGAAATATACACATGTGAGAAGTTCCGCGAAAGTTTGCATGAGTTTACTTCAATCTTATATGGTTTTCTTAAGGTGTGATCAAATACACTTTTAAGTAAGTCTCCCTGGAGTTTTATTTTGCTCGCATGAAATTTATTTGGATTCTTATTCTTAAAATTTAATATGAGACATCTCCGATTTTTTTAATGATGTAGAAGACATTACGACCGATGAAGATTCTAAAACAATGTTTCCATAGAAACGGAGTGGAGTTTCATGACACGACATATGCAAGTGAGCGAGATAGTATTATTATTGGGTAAAAGAGTGAGTTTGGCAGGGAGAGAGAGAGTTAAATCATGCAAATAAAATAATAGAATTTTTTGATGGTATTTTAGGACAATGCAACTAGGGAAAATAGTACGATGGTTATAATTTTTTGGGGCAATTAAAAACATTAATTGTGAGATGACTTAAAGCTTGGTAACCTATTAAACCATCTAAGTATTTTTTTAATTTAATATGTTACATGAAACTATGTGCTATTTAAGTCAGTGTAATCATTATTACATGACAAACAAATATGTATCACTGAAAAATGGGGATGGCAGGAAAAGAGTAAAATATACTGTATTAAAATGGCAGTACTACCTACGGTTAAAAGTAAACGAACTCCTAAAATATGTGACATGCTAATTATTTTTTAGATATAGAAAACACATTATTTATAAATTCAAACAATACAGGCACGCCTAATTCAAACAACATTCAAAGGATGCTATTAATTAGATTTTGTTCTTTCCCGACAAAAACACACATTTAATAAACGAACATATTAAATACATTTTAGATGATGCCCTCGCATTTGCGAGGGGCACCTTGCTAGTTAAGATAAAAACAAGAAGCAATAGAGGCTCAACACAAACACACACAACCATGATGTGCAAACCAACATACACAATAGTTGCATGATTCATGAGCTTGTTAATTAGTAATAATATGTAAATACTTTATCAAGAGTTATCACTTATTCATGTTTTGATGCTGATAGTTATTTCACTTTGTTTAACATGATAAGTTGGTTCTATGGACACCCATGCATGCATCTAGATGGTCAACTTTCTCTATTTTGCTAGCCCAATCATTCCAACAAGCAAAAACTTGTTTCTAACACCTTCAACCAAAGTTATTCCAGTGAGTCCACCATATCTAACTACTAGCTATATGCTATTCCGAGTATGTTCATCATGATATTTGTGTTATCTATACCTCTGAATGAAGATGATTATGTTATTGATTGCCATGAGAAAAGTTGGTTATATAGCTCTCATGAACTTGATGCACATTTTACTATCATTGCAATAAATAAAACATGACCCATTGTGATTAAGATTATGATGCTAGTGGCTTGATAAATGTCCGAGGTTGGGAGTTAGCCCATATGTGATGTCACATGCAAAGCTTTCAACATGCTCCTTTTAGTTGATATCATGTGCTTTTGTCTATGGATGCCTATCATGGTGAAATGAGGGGGAAATGATGTAGTTTGAATGAGTTTGTATAAATGGTTAGAGAGACGCCTAGTCCGCTAATCTAAGCCATATCATCATTCATGGTGGAAATTTACTTACATGCTATGGTGAACTATCTAAATGAGGACGAGTATTGGTTAAGATTGGGGATGTTGATGCATGGAAAATGCATACTCGAGGACGAGTATTGGTTAAGCTTGTGGATGTTGATCATGTAAAATGCATACATGAACTTTGCACTATATCACACATATTCCAATCATATATACATCATATAAGGGTTATATTACTGTTATTTAATGATTTTAGGAAATAAATCAATTGTTTCCTATTTTTATGGAATTAACTCTGCGCAGGCAGAAAACCCTATTTCTTTCCTTTTTTGTTTCAGGGACCCAAACAACGTCAAAAAATTATGGAAAAATACAGGAATCATTATTTTGGAAGGAGGAAGACCTCGGAGCGAAGGAAGCAAGCAAATGGAGGCCAGAAGGCCGAAAGAGGGTGGCCCACGCGGCCACTGTACCTGGCCACGTGGGGCCCACTCTTTTTGGCCTCGGGGCTCCGCAGCCGTCGATCCTTTCTCCACAGCCTTCGTCTTAACCTAAAAACGCCTATAAAAAAGGCCCCCTGGCGTTTCGCGAACAAAGCGCCGCCGTATCACAGAAACATGAAAACAGAGACCTGGAGCTGCAGATTGGAGGGGGAAAACTCCGACGGGGCGCTGTCGGCGTGGTCTCCTTCAGCTCCATCGACATCTCCACCGTCTCCACCATGAAGAGGGAGTAGTCCACCTCTGGACTATGGGTTTGTGGAAGTAACTTATGTATCTCTCCTCTCTCTTGAGCTTCACTAATGAGTACCGTATGAGCTGCTGAACATGATTACGGTCATATTTGTATTACCTATGTGGTGGATCTTTTTGTGAGTTAATATATGTTGAGATTGCAAATGTTTGTTTCAGTTATGAGTATAGATGCATATTATGTACCCCGTTCTTGTCTACTTGTTTTGATCGAGCATGTTTATGAGAGCGTATGTGGGGTGATGTGTGCATTAGTTGGAGTAACGGGGAGTGGAGAGTGCGGTAAGCTGACAACTGAAATATCGTGATCCACTTGGGTGTTTACCTTACTTTGTTACCTCACTAGGGATAAACAAAAATACCTTGCTGCCGGGGTTGAGGGTGATCAAGCCTCTTCTCTATGACTAGATCCAGCATGTTCTTATTTTAACTTCATGTCATGAAACTTATTGCTATACTCTGAGTCATCTTAATTACTGAGGTGTTATGATTTAGTTCGCATCTTGGTGGAGTATAAGTGAGACTAATAACTAAAAGGTCTCTATGTTAGGACGTGATGCCCATATAACTGTCAACTTGATATCAAACTTTGTGCTTGCAATCTCATATGTCAACTCTATGTCCACTTGTCTGCCACACCATTAAAGAGAGAGTGCATAAGTGAAACCATGAACCCCGGTCCATTTTTAATCATAAGAAACACCTTTCCAACCACTTTTACCACCTTGCCATTTTCTGCCATTTTTAAATCTGAAAATACAAAAATACTTTTCCATCTTGCATCCATCATAAAAACCCAAAAATATATCATATATCATTGCCATCATCATCCTAGCATATTCATCCACCATGATTGCATATTTATCTTGATATCATTCTACACCTTGTGCTTGACAACCACATGTAAGGTTGAGGACCAAAACATTTAACTTTGTTTTGCAGGTAACCAAAAGAAGGATAAAGAAGATAAATCTACCACTACTGATTCCCCGAGAGTTCGATATTAAACCCTCGAGTCACCCTCTTGGGGAAAACACTATTACCACTACTACATACTCTGCACTTGGAGGCTCAACCTAACCCCATATACTTTCCATTGCAGGGGTATCAAGATTGATTGCTGGCGCTGTTGTTGAAGAGCGAAGAAACAACACTACATCAAGATTTCCTCATCAACTACGTGCAAGTCATCACTTGGTAGCTGGAGATGCGGGGTCTTATCCATGCACCTGACACATGCGCAGAATCCGTGGCCTACCTGGGCCAATACATATGAGGAACCAGGACAGTCCTCCACCGTCATGAGCAACGCGGCTCTCATGGGGAAATAATCTCCAGTGTAGGCATCCACGTATGGGCTGGCGTCGCCCACAACGTGGCTAACTCCTCTTCCAACAGCGCGAGATACGTATGTATGTGGACACCTGCTTGTTTCGGCCCCTGAATGAGAATACTCATGTGTATATACCTTTGCTTCGTGCACAACCACGGGGGAAGGTTGTAAGGCCATACAAACACGGGCCAGGTGCTATGCGTGCTACTTTGGTTGCCGAACGGATTGAGTCCATCATTGCTCATACCGAGCCTGATGTTCCTTGCGTCGCCTCCGAAATTTCCGACAGCGTCCGACTCTTGCCACTGGCTAGCGTCTGAAGGGTGTGTAAGGATACTGCCCTTCTCCGGATCTTCTTCGGGCTTCTCCCTTTCCACGTGCCATTGCATGAGCTTTGCTTCCTTAGGGTCCACGAAGAACCGCTGCAGACGGGGAGTGATAGGAAAGTACCATACCACTTTTCGAGGAGCTTTCTTCCCACGGCTCTTGTACCGTCCTTGGCCGCACACCGGACATGTGGTTCTGTCCTCGTACTCGCCCCGATAAATTGCGCAATCATTGATGCAGACGTGGTATTTAACGTGCGGTAGGTCAAGAGGGCACACGACTTTCTTAACCTCCTCGATACAAGTTGGCAATGTGTTCCCCTTGGGAAGACGCTCGTGGAAGAATTGCATGTTCTTGTTTGAACCTCGCGTCGGTCCATTTGTTTCCCGACTTCATCTCCAGAGCATCAAGCGTTACTTGCAAGCGCATATCCTGTGGCCGGCACCCAGGATACAATGGAGTCTTCCCGTCTATCTCCATTTGCGCCAGCTTGGCTTTCTCTCTAACGGTGCTCGCCTTCTTGAGGAGCAGTTCTTGAACATGAGACTCCATCAAGGCCGACATTAGCGAGCTCTGTGCGTGTTCGCGTCTTCTTCGACATGACCATGTCCGTCGGCATCTCCTTCATCACGATCATCTTGCCCACCCTCGTCTTCAGGCGCAACATTTGTTGTCGGCGCTTGGTCGAAGCCTTCCATGAAACCGCGCCTGAGCAGGTGTTCCTCCAATTGTCCGGAATCAGGGTCGATCCATCTCACAAATTTGCAACTTCTACACGGACATCGTATCTGGCGCCCGTTGCACCGAATCATTTCCGCCTTTGCTTCTTCCTTGTAGTTGTTGATTCGACTGGAGCTCATCTTGATGACCATGGTCGCCTACGCGGTATACATATAGAGTATGTGTTATTAATTAGAATTAATTAACCGCAACATGCACACACACATACAAGCTTCTCATGCGGGAAGTTGGAAAGTCGGAAATGTTCGACGAAAAAATTCGGCATGACTTCCCCTAAAAGTAGGACATATGTAGTGCAAAAATTTACCGAAATGGAAATGAATCAACATTTCGGCAAACATCCATGCACCACGCCGGCGCAACGCAACAACAAAAGGCAACAACATGCACAACACACACAAGCTTCATGTATAAACATCGATCGTCGTGCAAACTGCCCGCCGACAAGTTTCTCATGCCTTTAACAAACATCCATACACATCGCCGGCCACACAAAACATGCATACACATATCCATCCAACAATACCCACCTAGTAGATCTAGATCCGTTGCCGAGACGTGACCGTGATCGATGAGAGAGAGAGTGTGTGGTGATGGAGAGAAAATAGTGGACACAAAGAGAGGAGGAGAATATATATGGAGGCTCTCCCCAAGCCCTCACCAATTATATATTAGACAAAGTAGGTTTAACAACAAATAATGGAGAATAGGATGGTCAAAATGGCATGGGAGAGAGGAGGAGCTCGAGCTAGATGGGAGGATGAAGAAGGTCACATGCATGGGGAAAGTGTGCTGCCACCTTTTTGTAGATCTGGTGGGCCAACATTCTGTGGCGCACCGAGCTCCGTGCGCCACAGAAAGTGGACATTTTGTGGCGCACGGTGGCTGGTGCGCCACAAAAAGCCAACTTTCTGTGGCGCATCCAGCAGCATGCGCCACAGAAAGTTTGCTTTCTGTGGCGCACCATCCACGGTGCGCCACAGAATGTTCCCAGATGGACCTAGGCCCAATAATTGCACGTGGGACCCACAGGATTTCTGTGGCACATGGGGACCCATGCGCCATAGAATTCTGTCTTTCTGTGGCGCATGGGCAAAAGATGCGCCACGGAAAGTCCAAGATTTCTGTGGTGCACCAGCATCCATGCGCCACATAAATAATTCTGTGGCGCACCAATTGAGGGTTCGCACAAAATGCCAACGTCTCTATAACCCTTTTCCTACTAGTGAAAGCTCTTCGTTGTGATTCCAACGAGCCCGAGAACATCGAAAACGGAGTCCAGATGATCAAGATATGTTCGTTTCCGTGTTGACGTTTTGGCAGTTTTGTTTGTGTAGGCCTGAGTCTCCGGTGTAAACACACCGGAGTCTCCGGTCCAGACCAGAAAACTCGCATTGGTTCAGCCCTGGTCCAGGCCGGAGTCTCCAGCCATTGGTCCAAAGTCTCCGGTCCAGACTGGAGTCTCCGGTCCAGAACGGTGTCACTTTGGCCGGAGTCTCCGGTCCGAGTTTTTCTGCAACGGCTCTTTGTCTTGGGGATCAAGCTTCTTCCCCTTCTCTCTCCTCCATTGTAGACCTTGGAAAAGCTTGCCCCACTCTATTCCTTCATGATTCTTGCCTCAAATTAAAGGGAAAAGAGAGAGGAGATCTAGATCTATATTTCCACCAATCCATCTCTCCTCTAAGTGAGGGAACCGAGTAGATCTTGATCTTGGAGTTCTTGGTGTTTCTTCTCTTTGTTCTTCCTCTCTTATTCCCCCATAAGAATTTGTTGCTTTGTTGGAATTTGAGAGTGAAGGATTTGAGCACTTGTGCTCTTGCCTTTTGCATTTGGTGCATCGGTGTGCTCTCCACGAGGATTCGTGGAAGTTGAAAGCTTGTGAACTTGTTACTCTTGGTTCTTTGGACCCTAGACGCCCGTGTGGTGGTTGAGACCTTTGTGGTCACTTGTAAAGCCGTTCAGGAGCCCCCAATCCCGTTGTGGGTTGTGCCCCGGATTGTTGTTGAAAGGCTCCGGATTCCGCCTCGAAGGATTCCGATAGTGGAAGGTGAACCAAGCCTTTGTGGTGCAGTTCATCGGAGAATAGGGTGAGCCATTGTGGCGTTGAGATCGACCTTTGTGGTGCCTCACACCTATCCAACGAGACGTACTCCCTTAACAAGGAGGAACTCGGGAATACATCATCGTCTCCGCGTGCCTCGGTTATTTCTATATCCGAGCTATTTACTTATGCCCATTACTTTGTGATAGCCTTCATGCTTGAAGTTTTCCATTGCTATCACCTTGTTGTTTATCTTGCTTAGCATAAGTTGTTGGTTTACATAGGCGAGCCTAGTTTATTTAGGTTGTCGGCTTGTTAATTTAAACACCTAGTTTTATTCCGCAATTATCAAGGCTAAACCGGAAAAGTTTTAAACCGCCTATTCACCCCCCCTCTAGGCGACATCATTGTCCTTTCAATTGGTATCAGAGCCTCGGCTCTCTTTTTGGGCTTTACCGCCTAGAGAGTAAAAGATGTCGTTCAGAGAATTAGTGCACGATCCCACTTTCATATTCGATGGCACAAATTATGATGTTTGGAAAATTCGCATGCTTAATCTTTTTAGGGCTGATGCGTGTAAACCACACGTCGTTGGGAGACCCCAAGAGTAAGGTCTGATGAGTGTAGCGGCAAGTCTTCCCTTAGTAAGAAACCGAGGTTATCGAACCAGTAGGAGATGAAGACACTTCTGAAGGTGTCAACGGCGCCAGAAAACTTGCTGCGTTGATGGGGTGGTTCCGGCGGTTGACTTGGAATCTGCACACAAGACAATCAAAGTACTTTGCCCCAACGAAACGGTGAGGGTGTCAATCCCACCGGCTTGCTGAAAACAAAGGATTAGACGTATAGTGTGGAAAATGATGTTTAATTGCAGAGAATGAAAAAGAACAATGATTGCAGTAGGTTGTATTTCAGATGTAAAAGAATGGACCGGGGTCCACAGTTCACTAGTGGTGTCTCTCCATAATAAATAACTAACATGCTGGGTAAACAAATTACAGCTGGGCAATTGACAATATTGATAAGTGCATAACATGCATGTGCAAGTTGTGGTGTCTACTATGAGATTCATTTGGGCATTACGACAAAGTACACAGACCGCTATCCAGCATGCATCTGTGCCTAAAAGTCCACCTTCAGGTTAACATCCGTACCCCTTCCGGTATTAAGTTGCAAGCAACAGACAATTGCATTAAGTAAAGTGCATAATGTAAACAACACATTCATCCTTAGACAAAGCATCATTAGGTTACCCCTAGTGGCAACAGCACATCCACAACCTTAGGGGTTGCTGTCACTCCCCCAGATTAAATGGAGACTGAACCCACTATCTAGCATAAATACTCCCTCTTGGAGTCACAAGCATCACTTGGCCAGAGTTCAACAAGCAACGGAGAGCATGCAAGATCATAAATAACATAGACATAATATTCAGTATTCAACTTGACATAGTATCAATATTCATCGGATCCCAGCAAACACAACATGTAGCATTACAATAAGATGATCTTGATCATGATAGGCAGCTCACAAGATCTAAACATGATGGCACAAGAGGAGAAGACAACCATCTAGCTACTGCTATGGACCCATAGTCCAAAGATGAACTACTCACACATCACTCCGGAGGCAGGCATGGCGATGTAGAGCCCTCCGGTGATGATTCCCCTCTCCGGCAGGGTGCCGGGAAGAGCTTCAGAACCCTCCCGAGTTAGGGTTGACGGCGGCGGCGGCGGAACTTTTCGTGGAATATGACTCGGGTATTTAGGGTTTTCCCGAATAGATGAATATATAGGCGAAGGGGCGGCGTCGGTGGAGGCCGAGGCGTCCTCACCACGTGGCGGCGCGGCAGGAGGTGGGACCGCGCCACCACTGGTGAGGGCGGCGTCTCTCTCTTTCGGACTCCGTGTACGTGACAGAAAAATAGGTTGGCTTTTGTTTCGTCCAATTCCGAGAATATTTCCAGAACAACTTTTCTGAAACCAAAAACAGCAGAAAACAGGAACTGGCACTGTGGCATCTTGTTAATAGGTTAGTCCCAGAAAATGCATAAAAATGATATAAAGTGTATATAAAACATGTAGCAATTGGCATAATATAAGCATGGAACATCAGAAATTATAGATACGTTGGAGACGTATCAAGCATCCCCAAGCTTAGTTCTACTCGTCCTCGAGTAGGTAAAACGATAACAACAAAATAATTTCTGAGGAGACATGCTTCACACAATCTTGATCAAATAATATTGCAAGGCTCATGTCATGAATGAAGTGACTCAAGCAATGGTCTATAGTTTGCTAACAAATAGATAAAGAGTAAACAACTGAATCATAAGCAAAAACTTTTCATGAATAGTACTTTCAAGACAAGCATCAAAAAGCTTTGCATAAGAGTTAACTCATAAAGCAATAGATTCTAAATAAAGGCATTGAAGCAACACATAGGAAGATTTAAGTTTCAGCAATTGCTTTCAACTTTCAACATGTATATCTCATGGATATTGTCAACACAAAGTAATATAACAAGTGCAATAAGTAAGCATATAAGAATTGATGCACACAAAGTTGACACAAGTGTTTGCTTCTGAGATAGAAAGGAGTAGGTAAACTGACTCAACATAAAGTAAAAGAAAGGCCCTTCGCAGAGGGAAGCAGGGATTAAATCATGTGCTAGAGCTTTTTAGTTTTTGAAATCATATAGAGAGCATAAAGTAAGTTTTTGAGAGGTGTTTGTTGTTGTCAACGAATGGCAGTGGGCACTCTATCCCCCTTATCACCCAGACTTTCAAGAGCGGCTCCCATGAAGGACGTTATTTCTACCCAAGGGTAGATCATCCCTCTTCTCTTTTGTTTACACATGCATATTTATAAATTGGTATGACACTCCTCCCAACCTTTGCTTACACAAGCCATGGCTAACCGAATCCTCGGGTGCCTTCCAACAATCACATACCATGGAGGAGTGCCTATTTGATAAAGTTTAACATTTTGAAATTTGCTTTTGATAAATCATTGGCAAACATGTGAAGAGAATTAAATGGTTATAGTTGTAATTAATTGGGACTGGGCACCCCATTTGCCAGCTCTTTTTGCAAGTTATTGGATAAGCGGATGTATATGCCACTAGTCCATTGGTGAAAGTCTGTCATGAGTAAATGACAAGGTGATAGAGTAAACGCCACATACTTCCTCATGAGCTATAAAACATTGACACAAATAAGGAGTAATAAAGTTTTGAATAGTTTAAAGGTAGCACATGAAGTATTTACTTGGAATGGCAGGAAATACCACATAATAGGTAGTTATGGTGGACACAAATGGCATGGGTTTTGGCTCAAGGTTTGGATGCACGAGAAGCATTCCCTCTCAGTACAGAGTTTAGGCTAGCAAGGTTGTTTGAAGCAAACACAGGATATCAACCGGTACAGCAAGACTTACATAAAAACATATTGCAAGCATTATAAGACTCTACACTGTCTCCTTGTTGTTCAAACACTTTACCAGAAAATATCTAGACCTTAGAGATACAAACATGCAAACCAAGTCAACAAGCTCTACGGTAGTTCTCCACTAATAGGCTTTAACTACATGATGCAAGAGCTTAAACATGATCTACTTGAGAGCTCAAAACAATTGCAAAGCATCAAATTATCCAAGACAATGATCTACAAGAATGAGTATGTCTTTTCAATATACCATCTACCACATGTAGCATTTTCTGTTTCCAACCAAACACCAATCAACTTATTTCAACAAAAACTCTCAAATAATACAACAATGAAACAAGAGAGTACTTCTCTACAAGAACTAACAGCTCTGAACAAGAGATGCATGAAAAACAGGAGCTAAAAGCATTGCAGTAGCTAGTTAAGAATACTCAACAAATATAAGTGAAGAATATGAGTATTCACATGAAAAAGCGGAGCGTGTCTCTCTCCCACACAAGAATGCTAGGATCCAATTATTCAGAAAAAAAAAACAAAGCAAAAATAAAAGCACACAGACGCTCCAAGTAAAGCACATAAGATGTGAAAGAATTAAAATATAGTTTCACTAGAGATGACCTGATAAGTTGTTGATGAAGAAGGGGATGCCTTGGGCATCCCCAAGCTTAGACGCTTGAGTCTTCTTGAAATATGCTTGGATGCACCACGGGGGCATCCCCAAGCTTAGGCTTTTCACTCTTCTTGATCATATCATATCATCCTCCTCTCTTGATCCTTGAAAACTTCCTTCACACCAAACTCGAAGTAATTCTCATTAGAGGGTTAGTGCATAATCAAAACAGAATCATCTCCAACACTTCTGGACATTAGCTACAGCCACTGATATTTTGTGGAGCAAAGAAATCCACTCAAACACAGTAAAAGAGAGAATGCAAATCAAAAGGCAGAATCTGTCAAAAACAGAACAGTCTGGAAAGACGAATTTTTTCGAGGCACTTAAGTTGCTCAGATGCGAAAAGTCAAATAATGAAAGTTGCGTACATATATGAGGATCACGCCTGAATTTTTTCAGAATTTTTGATTTTTCTGGAGTGCGTACAGCTCAAAACGGTGGACAGCAAAAATCTGTCTCTGCGCAGAAATCCAAATCTAGCATCAACTTTCTATTAAAGGCTTTACTTGGCACAACAATGCAATAAAATAAAGATACAAAGGAGTTGTTACAGAAGTAAGCAAGCTCCTTGACTCAAAGAAAAAGAAAAATTGCAGAAATAAAAACATGGGTTGTCTCCCATAAGCGCTTTTCTTTAACGCCTTTCAGCTAGGCGCAGAAAGTGAAAATCAAGTGTTTCCAAGTGAAGAAGATCCAAATCATAACTTGTTCTAATAATAGAATCAAAAGGCAACTTCATTCTCTTTCTAGGGAAGTGTTCCATACCTTTCTTGAGTGGGAATTGGTACCTTATATTTCCTTCTTTCATATCAATAATGGCACCAACAGTTCTAAGAAAAGGTCTTCCCAAAACAATAGGACAAGATGCATTGCATTCGATGTCCATAACAACAAAATCAACGGGGACAAGGTTATTGTTAACCATAATAAGAACATCATCAACTCTCCCCAAAGGTTTCTTCATAGCATTATCAGCAAGATAAACATCCAAATAACAATGTTCCAAAGGTGGCAAATCAAGCATATCATAAGTTTCTTAGGCATAACAGAAATGCTAGCACCAAGATCACATAAAGCATTGCAATCAAAATCATTCACCTTCATCTTAATGATGGGCTCCCAACCATCTTCTAACTTCTAGGGATAGAAGCTTCATGTTTTAATTTCTCTTCCCTAGCTTGTATGAGAGCATTTGTAATATGTTTTGTAAAAGCCATATTAATAGCACTAGCATTAGGACTTCTAGCTAGCTTTTGCAAAACATAATTACTTCAGAAATATTGCAATCATCAAAATCAAAATCATTATGGTCAATGGCAAAGGAACCATTGTCTCCCATATTTCGAAAAATTTCAGCACTTTATCAGAACAGTTTCAGTGGTTTTGGGCAATTTTAAACGTTTTGCAGGGTAGTAGAAACATTGCCAACACCAATTATGTTACCATTGATAGTAGGAGGCTTACTAGCATGTGAAACATTAGCATTACTAGTGGTGGTAATAGTACAAACTCTAGCTATACTATTCTCTTTTTCAATTTTATCCTCTCTTTCCCACCTAGCATGCAATTCAGCCAACATCCTAATATTGTTGTCAATTTTAACTTGGATGCATTGGCAGTAGCAAAAGTATCACTATCAAGAGTTTCAGGTTTGGCTGCCATTTTGTTAATCAAAGAAGATTGTGCTTCAGACATGGAAGAAATACGGTTTCAGCAGTGGAAATCTTAGTTTGCAAACCAGAAATTTCCCTATTCAAATTTTCGAGTTGGTGCCCTATATTTTTCAACATAGCAGATTGTTCATTCATAGTTTTAGTAAACAATTGATTTTGCTCATATTGTGATTGCATAAATTCTTAGTAGCCCTTTCAATTTCTAACATCCTTTCCTCACTAGGCAATCCAGTTCTACTATGAGAATTAAAGTAACCATTGCCACTAGTAGGATAAGGCCTATAATTGTTGCTGCCAAAATTATTCCTATAAGCATTGTTGGTGAAGTTGTTATTTTTAATGAAGTTCACATCAACATGCTCTTCTTGAGCAACAAATGAAGCTAAAGGAACATTATTTGGATCAACATGAGATTTACCACTCACAAGCATAGACATAATAACATCAATCTTATCACTCAAAGAGGAGGTTTCTTCAACAGAATTGTAACAGCCCCACTTTTGGTACTGTAAAATGTGAACCAAAATTTCACTTTTGCATCTTCATTCATGCATCATGGCATCATTTGTTATGGAGTGCAAGTTGAAACCAAGTGTAATAAAACAAATTGCAACAAATGGAAACAAGGGCACCAATTAAATTCAATCCTTGCAATTCCAAATGTGCTTGTTCTTGGCAAACACAAATACAAATGCTAATCCATATTTTTCAAGGAAGTTCCAAGAGTTCAAAGTTTAATACTTGCACTGGTTTTAAAATTCAAAAGTAAATTCATTTTGGTTTTAAACCAAAATGCCATAAACAAACCCTATGATCAAATGTTGCTCAAAACTTTTTATTTTGCAACCCCAATTTTTGTGGTGCTTCTACATGATATTGGGAGACTACATGAATTTTCTCAGATTTTTATAAAATGTTTAAGTGCCTCAATTAAATTCTTGAAGTGCTACTAGATATTTAAAAGAAACAGAGAAGGACTTCTTTGTAAATAGAAACGAGCAGGCGAGGGGATTTCTGCAAAACCATCAGCTCCTTCACGCTGTAGCGACCGAGCCATGGCTCCGCCGCGCCAGCTCACCGCCGTGCCCTCCCCTGGGCTCCGTTGTTCACGCGAGGAGGATAAGAAGGCCACCGAGGCGTTGCTCTCTCTCCCCCGATATTTTCCTCGCCCCTCTCCCCGTTCTTCCCCGCCATGGCCGTGACCTAGCCGTGGTCGCCGCCGCGCATCGCCGCCGTTCTAGGCCGCCCCGAGCAAATCGACGAGCACCATCTGCTCCGCCACGTCCTCTTCTCCTTCTCCAGGCAAGGAATCGAGGAGGGAAGCTGCGAATCGACCGCGCCGTCCACGTCTTCTTCCTCTCCGGCCGAAGCTCCGCCGCGCCATTGCCGCCAACCTCGTCCACCTCCATCCGTTCTGAGCCCACGCACGCATCAAGGGTGAGCGCGCCGTGCTCCTGGACGTCTCCGTCCTCTCTCTCTCCTTAAATCGCCGTATCGTTGTAGTTCGCCGTCGGCCGCAGTGGGTCGCCGTCTTGCGCGACGCTCCGGCGACCATTAGGTAGCGGCGCCGCCGTGTTCGTGTTCCACGCTCCCGTGCGAGTCCGTAGCCGTCCGTAGCGCGTTCCTTCGCGCAGTAGATCGACGCGTCTGTCCTCGCCGCCGTCGCGCGCCCGTCCGCGCCGTCCCGCGCCTCGCCGTGGTCACACCAGCCGCTGGGCCCGCGTGCTTGTGTGGCTGCCTACGTGGCACCTAGCCCACGGGTCAGAGGCTGTAGCTAGCCAGCCACGCGGTGAAAAACGTTTCGGCGTTTTCTCTGTTTTAAAGAAACTGAAGAAAATAGAATTGCAGTTCAAATGTTTAATTCTAAAATCAATAACAAATCGAAAAATGCTCCAAATTGGATGATTCAAATTTCCACATGTTCAGAAAAGTGTTCTCTAGATGTTTCTGTCATCTTGACACATGTTAGCTTAAAATAAATTGCCTCTCTACATTAATTACAGAAATTGCAGAATAAATGCAAACTTTGAAAATTAATAACTTGAGCTCTGTAATTCCAAATTGAGCTAATAAGGTGTCTAAAATTTTGTCTTGACACCCTCTACACATCCATATTTTATTTGGGCATAATTGAGCAATTTAAATCCTCTGTATGTTGAAAACATTAAAAATGGCAGTACTGAAATGCAACTTCGGAAATTCATGATTAATTCAAAAGTATTCCAAAAATGATGTTAAATGGATCAAAATGTTCCTCAAGTCAAGAACTAACCAGTAGCATCTTTTACATGCATGTTTACATGAATTTATAGCACATGAAAGCATTAAAACAAATATGGGATTTGTTCTCTCTCTTGTCGATTTAATTATTTTTGCACCCCATTTAAATCGATAACTTTTGTATATTAATTTCAGTGCATTTAAAATGTCATATCATCATGTGCTTGTGCATTGCACTTGTTTTATATGGTGTGGTATTTGATTGTGCTTTCCGGTGTTCTTATACATCGATAGATCAAGCAGTCGGGGTTCCACCGCAATACCCTGACGACCAGTATTACCAGCCTGCTGAGCAAGGCAAGCGTAACCCCCCCCCCTCTGAGCATGTCTCCTCCTATGCTTTCCGCAAATATTTTCTCCACTATATTATTGCATGCGGTTCCAAATGTCAATTTGGTTGGATTAGAGTATCCTATAGTTGCATTATGTTTCCGATGCCCTTACCTGTTCCCTCCTAATATCCATAGGATTGCTTTGTTGGCCTGAGTTACTTAACTATGTATTGTATATGCTTAGCCATGCTTAGTTAAATGCTTAGTTGTCCGGTGGATATTTCGTTGTTGGAATTGTTGACGGAATGTCTGGATGATGGTGGAGAAATGTGGATACTGATAATAAACATGCTTAAAGGCGGGGATGAGAGGCCACATGGATGTGGTGGGTTGTCTCGTTCTCGTCGCCTAATTGCGAGTTCTCCCCTTCGAAGCCAAGACCGAGCGTGCAACCATGCATGGGGTATATGGAGCCCTCGTCGACCGACTAACTTGTGGCGGACTAGCCGAGGGTCCTCTAGTTTGGCTTTCCATTTGCGCGTGCGTTGAAGATGGTGGCCAAGACTGAGATGAGGATGGTGGTGTCAGGAAAATAAGTGGCCGCGGGACAGGGTGTTGGAGGCACCTCGTGTCCTACCGCCACTGATGATCCTGGGTTAGTCTTAAGCGAGGTAAAGGTTGTAGCCGCGCCCACTCAGCCGGCTCTCCTTGGAAGAGAGCAAATGTATAGGCATGTACGGGCAATGAGCCGGACGGTACGCATGGATAAGAAGCTAGAGCCCCTTCGGGACTCTGGCGACTTTCCCTTTGTACACCCCTGTAGGGTAAATCTTTTCGAAAAGCCGTGTCCACGGTTAAGGACGACTTGGTACTGGATTCAGAGACCATAGAATAACTTGAACGAAATGATTAAAACCTGAGTACTAAAGGTACTACCAAGAATGCAGGGTTGACTTCCTCGAGGGTGATTCGGGGAGGTGCCTTGGTAGATAGGTGCAGTGCTGGATGGTGGTTTTTGTTGAAGATGATCAGAAGAAAAGAGTTTACTTCTTACCCCTTTGAAAATATTCTGATTAGTCGATGCCATGGAGTTATGTCTTTTCTGAAGAAAACTAGCTTTATGCAAAACAGCCATAAAACCTTTGAAAGCCAATCATCGAGCTAGTAGCTCTAATAATCTTGCAGAGTTCGTCGAACTCAACGTTGTTTATTTGATTTCAGAGGAGGACTTCATCGACCTCGAAGGTGGGTTTTTCGTGGAAGTCGACGAGTAGTCTGGGGTTCCCAGGTGGCAGCTTCGGACATCTCCGGAACAGCTGGTGCTGGGAATGTTTATCTGTAGGCCTCTTAGGCCATAATTTGGATCTTGTTGTTTAGAACAACTTATTTCGCTTCCGCATGATGTACTGTTGGATCTGTGACCTCTGGTTGTAATATTTGCTATCTTTCTCTATTATAAGAGTTGAACTATAATGCTTTGAGTCGTAGAGTTTGTGATGTGCCAATTGTTCCACAAGTCTTGATCTCTCTATTATGCATTGATAGTTGTGCCTGCGTTAAGGCATCAATCGGGGAGTTGCGTTGCCGATGATCCATTCCGAGCAACGCCTGCCAAAGGTTTTGGCCGGGGATTGGTAAACCTGTAACCTCCGTTTGTATCACTTAACCGGTGACACACAGCATCACTGTATAGCAGTCGGGTCGGGGCGCCACAAGAATTTACCTTCTTACCTTGAGGAGTCCTTTCGGTATGCCACTCAGAATAGTTAATCATCATATCATCAAGAAGTTTTGTTGCAGCACCCAAAGTGATGGACATGAAGGTGCCTCCAGAGGCCGAATCCAACAAGTTCCTCGAAGAAAATTTTAGTCCTGCATAAAAGGTTTGGATGATCATCCAAGTAGTCAGCCCATGGGTGGGACAATTCTTTACCAAAGATTTCATTCTTTCCCATGCTTGGGCAACATGTTCATTATCAAATTGCTTGAAATTCATAATGCTACTTCTCAAGGATATAATCTTAGCAGGAGGATAATATTTTCCAATGAAAGCATCTTTGCATTTAGTCCATGAATCAATACTATTTCTAGGCAAAGATAGCAACCATTCTTTAGCTCTTCCTCTCAAAGAGAAAGGAAATAATTTCAGTTTTATAATATCCCCATCTATATCCTTATACTTTTGCATCTCACAAAGTTCAACAAAATTATTAAGATGGGCAGCATCATCAGTACTAACACCAGAAAATTGCTCTTTCATAACAATATTTAATAGAGCAGGTTTAATTTCATAAAAGTCTGCTTTAGAAGCAGGTGGAGCAATAGGAGTGCATATGAAATCATTATTATTTGTGCTAGTGAAGTCACACAACTTGGTGTTCTCAGGAGTACTCATTTTAGCAAAAACAAGACTAGGCCGAAATAACAAAAATAAAACAAGTAACTAATTTTTTGTATTTTTGATAAAGAGAGCAAACAAAGCAAAATAAAAATAAACTAAGCAAGACAATAACAAAGTAAAGAGATTGGAAGTGAGAGACTCCCCTAACAGAAGGCTTGATCTCCCCGGCAACGGCGCCAGAAAACTTGGCGTCTTGTCGAGAGTGCAAGACTTCCAGAAGTTCCTCTCCTCCCCGGCAACGGCGCCAGAAAACTTGCTTGATGCGTGTAAACCACACGTCGTTGGGAGACCCCAAGAGTAAGGTTTGATGAGTGTAGCGGCAAGTCTTCCCTCAGTAAGAAACCGAGGTTATCGTACCAGTAGGAGATGAAGACACTTCTGAAGGTGTCAACGGCGCCAGAAAACTTGTTGCGTTGATGGGGTGGTTCCGGCGGTTGACTTGGAATCTGCACACAAGACAATCAAACTACTTTGCCTCAACGAAACGGTGAGGGTGTCAATCCCACCGGCTTGCTGAAAACAAAGGATTAGACGTATAGTGTGGAAAATGATGTTTAATTGCATAGAATGAAAAAGAACAATGATTGCAATAGGTTGTATTTCAGATGTAAAAGAATGGACCGGGTCCACAGTTCACTACTGGTGTCTCTCCATAATAAGTAACTAACATGCTGGGTAAACAAATTACAGCTGGGCAATTGACAATATTGATAAGTGCATAACATGCATGTGCAAGTTGTGGTGTCTACTATGGGATTCATTTGGGCATTACGACAAAGTACACAGACCGCTATCCAGCATGCATCTGTGCCTAAAAAGTCCACCTTCAGGTTAACATCCGTACCCCTTCCGGTATTAAGTTGCAAGCAACAGACAATTGCATTAAGTAAAGTGCATAATGTAAACAACACATTCATCCTTAGACAAAGTATCATTAGGTTACCCCTAGTAGCAACAGTACATCCACAACCTTAGGGGTTATTGTCACTCCCCAGATTCAATGGAGACTGAACCCACTATCTAGCATAAATACTCCCTCTTGGAGTCACAAGCATTCACTTGGCCACAGTTTCAACAAGCAACGGAGAGCATGCAAGATCATAAATAACATAGACATAATATTCAGTATTCAACTTGACATAGTATCAATATTCATCGGATCCCAGCAAACACAACATGTAGCATTACAATAAGATGATCTTGATCATGATAGGCAGCTCACAAGATCTAAACATGATGGCACAAAAGGAGAGGACAACCATCTAGCTACTGCTATGGACCCATAGTCCAAAAATGAACTACTCACACATCACTCCGGAGGCAGGCATGGCGATGTTGAGCCCTCCGGTGATGATTCCCCTCTCCGGCAGGGTGCCGGGAAGAGCTTCAGAACCCTCCCGAGTTAGGGTTGACGGCGGCGACGGCAGCGGAACTTTTTCTGGAATATGACTCAGGTGTTTAGGGTTTTCCCGAATAGATGAATATATAGGCGAAGGGGCAGCGTCGGTGGAGGCACGAGGCGTCCTCACCACGTGGCGGCGTGGCAGGAGGTGGGACCGCGCCACCACCTGGTGAGGGCGGCCCACGACCCCTCTTCGTCTCTCATTCGGACTCCGTGTATGTGACATAAAAATAGGAGGTTGGGCTTTTGTTTCGTCCAATTCCGAGAATATTTCCAGAACAACTTTTCTGAAACAAAAAACAACAGAAAATAGGAACTGGCACTGTGGCATCTTGTTAATAGGTTAGTCCCAGAAAATGCATAAAAATGATATAAAGTGTATATAAAACATGTATCAATTGGCATAATATAAGCATGGAACCTTAGAAATTATAGATACATTGGAGACGTATCAAGGGCCATGGGTCCAAATTATATTAAGAGGATTGTTGACGTGAGTTTATCTCCTCCAAAGGATTTCCAAGAATTATCTTTAGAGGATGAGATAAACTCTCATCTTGAGACTCAAGTTATGAATGGTCTTATATGTACTTTGACCGATGTAGTTTTTGCTTCAATCATGCCTTTTTGAAATGCATCTGAGCTTTGGACCAAGCTTCAAGATATATATGAAGTGTCCAAAATTATTGAGCATTATTGTTCTCCCTCCACCTCCGGCTGTGATGAGTTCACAACTTCTTCCACTTCACCAACATGTGATTTGTCACAAGGTAATGATATGGTGAGTGGTGATAGAAATTGCATTGGTGATGGTGAACTTACTATTGATTATACTTCTTCTCTATACATTGCAATGTTCTATCTTTGGACTTAAAGTCTTCTAGCACTCCAAATGTCATACATGCTAGAGTTGATGGTCCTTGCATATCATGTAATAGTTGCTTAACTAAATCTAATGATGATATGCTCTCTATGTCTTGTTGTCATGAAAATAATGCTTCCATATCCTCTAGTACTTGCATGACTAACAATGTAGAGGAATCCCAACATTTGTTGGAACAAGACATGGACCTCAATGGTGCTTCAAGTAATTCTTCATCTCCTCACCCATTAATCATGTTTGCCTCATGGCTAAGGATTCCAAGGTAACTTCTACCTCGAATCCCGAGATATGTGATGATGTGGTTGAGGATCCTCATGGAGAAGATTTTGACATTGAAACCTTAACCAAGAAGGGTGAGATTGTTCTTGGTGCTCTTCCCAAAGGTAGTGAAGCTATTCTTCTCTATGTGAAATCGTTGCTCATGGTATTAAATGTATAGAAATCATTGAGGATTTGGATACTCAATTTGAGGAAAAATGTAAAATTGAGAGAGAAGATGCTAATGAAAAAGCATCCTTAGAGAATGCCCTTGAGGAAGAGCAAGAGCTTCGAGTGTCTCTTGAGGAGAAACTTGAATCTCTTGATGAATCAAATGATCTTATCATTGCTAAAATCATTGAGGAAAGAGATCATGCTATTGCTAAATATAAAGTGCTTAAAAAGGAAAAGTTGAATTTGGTGTTGGCAATGCTAGACTAAGTGAGGACATAGAGAAACTTGACAAAGCTCACAAGGCTTTAGAAAGTGAACATCTCTCCTTATCAAGTCTCATGATCAACTCCAAACTCAACTATCTAAGAATGATAAGCTTGCCAAATTGTCTTCTTCCATTTCTAATGATAATGATGCTTGTGCTACTAACTCCACTTCTTGTGAAGCATCTATATTGAAGGAGAATGTTGAGCTAAGGGCCCAACTTGAGTTGCTAACTAGCAAGTATGGGAAATTGGAAGAAAGTCATGAAAATCTCTCTAGCTCTAATGACGATCTTCTAGCATCCCATGCTAAGCTAAAGTTAGCTCATGAGGCTATTATGTCAAAGGTAACATCTTGTGAGCCTCATGTGGACAATGGCACAACTTCTTCTCTTAATGATATCGTCTTGTGCTAGTCCTTGTGATTCATCCACTCACAATGTTGCTACATCTTGTGATGAATTACTTTCCATACCTTGTTGCTCTAACAATGAAGCTTCTACTTCCTCTAGTATTTGTGTTGATACTAACCATGTAGAGGAATTAAAAGAGCTCAAGGCCCAAGTCACTTCTTTGAAGAAAGACTTGGAAAAGCGTCATGTTGGGAAGTCCACACTTGACAATATGTTGAGTGTTCAAAGACGCCCCAATGACAAGAGTGGACTTGGATTCAACTCCAATAACAAGAACAAGTCCAAGATCAACAAGAAGAAAAAGGGCCAAGAACAAGTCAAAGATTCGGCCAAGATTGTTTGCTTCAAGTGCAAAGTTGAAGGGCACCATGTTAGATCTTGCCCTTTGAAGAAGAAGTGTCTTAGTGAGAAGCAACAAGGGAAGAAGCCTCAAGTTCAAACTCAAGTTCCTCAAGTTGAAGAACGACCTCTTCCCAAGAAGAATCAAGCTACTCCTCCTCAAGTCGAGATTCCAACCAAGAAGAAGGAGGAAGTCGATGTTGCTACCTATGTCGTGAAAAGGGTCACCTTGCTTCTTCATGCACAAATGGTACCTTATCCAACCCCATTATAGTTGATGATGTTTATTCTCTTCGGAAGGATAAGGTTGGCAATGTGTTTGCCAAATATGTTGGTACTCAAAGTGGTGTCAAGAAAAGAACCATTTGGGTTACCAAACCTATTGTGACTAACCTCTTAGGACCCAACTTGGTTGGGGACCAAAAGCTAAAACTTGATCAATAGGTGTTGTTGGAGGACATTGGAGACTTGGCTACATCATGAAGAATTAAGGGATCTTCATCAATTATATTCTCTCAAGCCAAGTCATTTGGGTTACATTGTACTATCTCTTATCCAATGTTCCTCCTTGCGGTAACTTGTGCTTATACCATATATTCATTGAAAGTTGCTTGCACCCTTGCATGTGTTAGGTTTTGTACCTTGCTAGTGTTTGTATGTGTTGTGCTCTCTACTTACTTATCTTGAGAAATCAAGTATGTGTATTTTGGTTTGCACACCATTTACTTTTTTGAGCCTTATTGCTTTATATGCTATCTTATCTTGTTGGCTCTCTTTGAGAGATTAATGGACTATCCATTTTTGGAGAGTGATATGCTTCGTGCACTTCACAATCCTAAAATGTGTGTACATGAGGAATACCACTTAGTGTTGATATTTCAATATTATCTATTCTCTATGTGGTATGTCATGCTCATGAGAAATTCAAATTCTATAATGTCCATTAATTTCTTGAGTTGGTTTTGTTTGCCTCTTGTTTTCAAATAAATGGATTATCACATTATGGGGGAGTAATAAGCTATGTGCATATTACAAGCCTAGAAAATGTGAACATGTGAGGTTTTGCCACCTAGAATTGATATTGTCAATTATCTTGTTCCTATGTGGCATGTTTCTCAAACAAGTTCCATATTTGCTTAAATGTCTTTTATCTCTCATCTTTTGGATCTTGTGTGTGAGAAAGTTTCTTGGTGCTTTGCATGATCGTTGATCAAATTGAAGCCGTCAAGAATCTCTATCTAAGCATGTGCTCAATTCCTATCTTTGTCATATGCTTATTTGTTGTGAAGTTGGTCTTGTTATCATTCCTATATACCACGAGAAATATCTCCATACTCCTTGTCATAAAGTGATACTCACATTTGGTGAATTTGTAGACCATCTTCATTTTGGCATTTTGTTGCCAAAACTTGTTTTATCAAACTCTTTTTGTCTTCTTGTATCCTATGGATCTTATTGCTCTTCTTGAATTTGACTAGTGTTTGTATAATATATATGGTGTGTGATGATCCCATTGGTGTGCATTTGTATTCAAATGCAAAATCATAAATAATGCACACATATTGGGGGAGCTATCCTATATGTTTTTGAACACTATTTGTCTTTAATTGGTTTTAGATCCCGATGATATGTCTCTTTGAAGACAAGCATTTTTCGTCTTGGTACTTTGTGCCATCATGAAAAATGTAGAGGGTTTGGTTATTCCTTGACCATATTTTCATTTGGTATCTTTTCTTTTGGTATCTTCAATCATGTGTTGATTTGGGTATTTGATATAATTTGGACAAATTTTTTCGTGTCACACTAATGTGTGCTCTCTTGTTTTAATTGGTGTTTTATCCAAATTGTATCTCTTTTGGTTCTTGAAAGTCTTGTGCATGCATATTTACTATAGTATTTCTTTGGCATGCTTACTTTCGTTGATCCAATATATAGGATAAACTCCATCAAATCCTATATGGCTAAGATGTGCATGAAATTCAATTTCACATTAATATGCACATATTTATGTGGAGTTTGTCCTATGTATTGTAGTTGCTCTAACTACTTTGGACCCAATGAGTTTGGGTACCATGTTGTACTTGAATTTGTTTTAGGTACATTGGAGATGCATTGGAAGCTTGTCTCATTTACAAGGAAGGTGGTGTCACCATGTGTTCATTGGAGCCAAGTTTGGATGATCGTTAACTCTTATGTTCTACATCACCAATGCTATCTCGGTAACAAGTATCTACCTCATGCATACGTTTCTAGCTTTCAACCTTGTGTAGGTTGTATCTTGGCATGAATCTCTTTTGTTGCAATTAATTTGGTTCTTGCAAAACGTCTTTATTGCAAATGTGAGTAAGCCGGGATGATTACATATAAGGGGACTATATATTCATTTCTATGATTCATCGATCCCAATTATGTCAATCTAGCACTTTCTACTTAAAGTCTCTCATGTGCAACATTGATGAATTTTCAAAATCATTTGCGTTTTGTGATACTTGTTATCTTACTCGGAGCATCCGTTCGTTAAACTTTATCCTTTGTGGATAGTTTTTTATGCTATGATGAGTGTGTGTTGGGAGTTCATTTATATTCCTTTAAGATAAAATTGGGCTTGTGCTATGCTTTTGAGCAAAGATCTTATTGGTGTATTTATGACTTCCTCTTGGATATCATGATCTTTACCCTTGTACCTATCTTGTGTGTACATGTTTATTTGTAGATATATCTTAGTGATTCGTGTCTACTTAGAAACTTATACACATGCGAATAGTTACACCTTTAATTGATATTCCAATTCTTTAGTGACCACCTCTTATTGCTTTTTATTCTTTGGTGGTTTCTAAAAGGCACAAGCTTTATTTTTCATGTGTTATGCTTTTTGCAATTTACTAAGCTTATGGAGCTATTTGCTATATCTATTGGGTGTGGGTATGGGAAAGACATGATATGCACTATGTGCAACTCTTTTTGAAAGACTATGTTGATGCTTTGGCTCATCCTTGTATTAGTCTCCTAAAATGTCTTTGTACCTCACACCCACCTTTTTTTTGCCGCTTTGTTCATGTTGCAAAACATTTTATTTGTTGCAAGTTGTTTTGCCTCATTTCTCATTTATATTCTCTTGCATGTACTTGTGTTCGAATTTACTAGGAGGGAGTGAGGATTCCATGTTGTGCACACTATACTGAATTACAAATCCTATTGTGCACGTACCTTGGGGAGTTCCCTCTTAATATTTAGAACATTTTTGGATCCTTTTGATTGCTTGCTTCTTTCACTAGTAGGAAAATCCTTATAAGGAGGTTGGCATTCTGTGGCGCACCCTTAATTGGTGCGCCACAGAAATATTTTTGTGGCGCACCAAGCCACTAAACCACATGCGCCACAGAAATGTGACATTCTGTGGCGCACCAAGCGGGAATTTAGAAGTTAAGCGTGCTAGGGTTGGAGCAATTTGAGGATGGGTAACCTAGCGGGAAAGTAGCAGCTCAAAAAATTCAAAAAATATGAAAATAATTAAAATAATTAGGATTTTTCATATTATTTTTTCATATTATTTCATATTCTGATATTTCTGATTTTTTTGAAACTTTTTATATTTTTTTGCATTTTTTGAATTTTTTGAGAATTCTGTGGCGCACCTGGCTTGGTGCGCCACAGAATTGTGAGAATTCTGTGGCCCACCAAGCCAAGTGCGCCACAGAAAAAAAATTAGTGGCGAGAATTCTGTGGCGCACCCAGCAATTTGGCGGGTACGCCACAGAATCCCAAAAAGGTGCGCCACAGAAAGGCCTTTTCCCACTAGTGTTTTGTTTAAGTATCCCTCTTTTTGATATTCTTTTGCAATCGTTGGATCCTCAGTATAGTTTGATCTCCACCCAACTATTCGTCATTGGATATGTGCATTTGATTTCACTCATATTATGAGAAATGCACACATTATGGGGAGCTCTCACTATATGCCTTCTAAGTTTTTCCTCCCATTTCGCCAATCGATGCCAATGGGAGAGAAATTTAGAGGGTTTAAGGGAATATGGATTTGTTCTCTTGTGGTTCTCTTGCATACTTGCTCTTTGTGTTGCATTCTTGCTTAAATTCATTATATAAACCCTCGTAAAAGGGATTGTCATCAATTACCAAAATGGGGGAGATTGAAAGTGCATGTTGCCCCCATGCATGGTTTTGGTAATTAATGACAATCCTTATGGACTAATGTTTACATTGAGATATTTCTATAGATCTTGTCCATGTGAAAAGATTGGAGTTCATGTGTTGGACTCTTGAAGATGACATGATGACCAATGCTCTATTCAAGGGTTTATATGAAGAATGGTCATGTGTAGAGTTGAGCTTATTGCAAGTATGGCTTGGAAAAGAAGATTGAGTAAACAATCATGTTTACCTCCAAGCCATCATACATATCAAGAGAAGAAGATGAAGTGCAAGCTCAATATGATGCATCTCGGAAGATATCATTTGATTGAAGCTTGCAAAGGAGACATGAAGACAGAGCTTAGCGAGGCCCTCCCATAATGGAGTATGGGGGAGCATTTGGAGAAGTCTTCATCAAGCATGTGCTAGCAAGCACAATCAAGAAAGGTGTTCCAACTTGAGAGAGTCAATATCGTCACCATCGAGCTCAAGTGGAATGCGCAAGGCAAAGGTATGATCTTGATAGGTTTTCTATTTTACCGGTCTCATGGTGTTAGTGGGAGACCGGGTTATAGGATAGACGACGTACTATCAAGAGGGGCTCTCAAGTGAGTAACTTGATCGCATCTTTATGGAGAGCTCACACCTTTGCATTCTTGGCATATCATCTTTCTTGGTTCTTACTTGGCTTTTCTCCTTGTTGGGTTTTGGTGCTTGTTGTGATCTTCATGACGAGCCCAAGTTCACCGAAAACGGATTTCGTTTGGAAAACTTGTTGCGTTTTCGGTTTTGAAGGTTTTACCGGTCTTTCGTTTTAGAGAGGTTTTACCTTTCTACATTTGGTTTTATCTTCCATTTTTAGACTATGATGTTTCTCTGCATGATCTTATAAAGCTCTTCGTTGTGATTCCAACGAGCCCGAGAACATCGAAAACGGAGTCCGGATGATCAATATATGTTCGTTTTCATGTTGACGTTTTGGCAGTTTTGTGTAGGCCGGAGTCTCCGGTGTAAACACACCGGAGTCTCCGGCCCGGACCAGAAAACTCGCATTGGTTCAGCCCCTGGTCCAGGCCGAAGTCTCCGGCCATTGGTCCAAAGTCTCCGGTCCAGGCCGGAGTCTCCGGTCCAGAACGGTGTCACTTTGGCCGGAGTCTCCGGTCCGAGTTTTTCTGCAGCGGCTCTTTGTTTTGGGACCTATATAAGGCCCCCTTCTTCCCCAAAGGGTCAAGCTTCTTCCCCCCTTCTCTCTCCTCCATTGCTGACCTTGGAAAAGCTTGCCCCCTCTCTATTCCTCCATGATTCTTGCCTCAAATCAAAGGGAAAAGAGAGAGGAGATCTAGATCTACATTTCCACCAATCCATCTCTCCTCTAAGTGAGGGGAACCTAGTAGATCTTGATCTTGGAGTTCTTGGTGTTTCTCCTCTTTGTTCTTCCTCTCTTATTCCCTCATAAGCATTTGTTGCTTTGTTGGAATTTGAGAGTGAAGGATTTGAGCACTTGTGCTCTTGCCTTTTGCATTTGGTGCATCGGTGTGCTCTCCACGAGGATTCGTGGAAGTTGAAAGCTTGTGAACTTGTTACTCTTGGGTCTTTGGACCCTAGACGCCCATGTGGTTGTTGAGACCTTTGTGGTCACTTGTAAAGCCGTTCAGGAGCCCCCAATCCCGTTGTGGGTTGTGCCCCGGATTGTTGTTGAAAGGCTCCGGATTCCGCCTCGAAGGATTCCGATAGTGGAAGGTGAATCAAGCCTTTGTGGTGCGGTTCATCGGAGAATAGGGTGAGCCTTTGTGGCGTTGAGATCGACCTTTGTGGTGCCTCACACCTCTCCAACGAGACGTACTCCCTTAACAAGGAGGAACTCGGGAATATATTATCGTCTCCGCGTGCCTCGGTTATTTCTATACCCGAGGTATTTACTTATGTCCATTACTTTGTGATAGCCTTCGTGCTTAAAGTTTTCCATTGCTATCACCTTGTTGTTTATCTTGCTTAGCATAAATTGTTGGTGCACATAGGTGAGTCTAGTTTATTTAGATTGTCGGCTTGTTAATTTAAACACCTAGTTTTATTCCGCAATTATCAAGCCTAAACCGGAAAAAAATTAAACCGCCTATTCACCCCCTCTATGCGACATCATTATCCTTTCAATAAGTACGGTTACCATTCCTTTCCGATTATTCACTTGAATATATAAGACCTAGCTCAGCTCTTAATTTTATGTTTTCTATTTAATTTTGATCTCTTTGCCATTACACAAGACATTGATCCTATATCATGAGTAGGTTTGTAAATTGTTTTGCCTATGAGAGGCCTGATATATTGTCATTCAGTGAGTTGTTGTCAGTGAGTAATGTATGCTCATAAGAGGTGGAGAGTATTTACGCTGAGAATGGAGCAATAATTAGATTTATATGACAATGTTCTATGATTACGATGGTATAATGCTACTTTATATACCACTTTAAACGACATTTTTGTGAACAAGTCTTTCATATGAATTTCAATGTATTAAACATGTGTGAGTGATTTTGCCGGATGTTGCTCGCTAACTTCTTTTTTTGGTAAATTCGACCACATACTAAAATAGTATTCCTATTTCGGAATACATAAAGAATGATGTGTACATACAATTAAGTTGAGTGCGTGCACGTGCAAGGCTACTAGTTCACGGTAAAAGAGCTTCTTTGCTTAAATAACACGATTACATTCATGGGCAATACAGTCTGCTAAGAAGTCAGGTGTAACCGTGTAATACCCCGTGCTAAGTTGTCTAGTTACGTCAATTTTAACGGATCATAGGGAATATTACATTTTGGAACAGAAGTAGTAAGTGTAGTTTTTCAAACACCGAACATGCACGATACACGCACACCTGCTTCTCTTTGCTGGATTCATCGGATCACATATAAGAAGCTCACTCTTTACAGGATCATTCAAATGTTTGTGGGTGGCGCGCCTACTCATATGTACACATTCACGGTTCACACACATGGCACGAGTGTCATAGAAATAAGAAACAAATGGCGTCATTCAGACATTTTGTGGGTGGCCCGCGCCTACTCATATGTACACATATGGAGTTAATGGCATCCGCGGTCATACAACTCGTCGTCGATGTGCACTTAAGTCACACTTCTGCAGAACGTGATTATTTGGTCACACAGCTCGACAAGTGCGTGCACGCAGGTCACTGACGCCACTTGTCAGTCCGTTTTGGACGGTAAATTTCCAGAAAACCCCCTGGAGTAATATTAATTTTACAAAATGGTTCCCCCTGGAGGACAATTTTGTAAAATTAGGAGGACCATTTTGTAAAATTAGAATGACCATTTTGTAAAATTAGGATGACCATTTTGTAAAATTAATATTACTCTAGGGGTTTTCTGAAAATTTACTGTCCAAAACGGACTGACAAGTGGGGTCAGTGACCTGCGTGCACGCACTTGTCGAGTTGTGTGACCAAATAATCACGTTCTGGAGAAGTGTGACTTAAGTGCACATCGACGACGAGTTGTGTGACCGCTGGTGCCATTAACTCACACACATGGCACATGTGTCATAGGTAATGAGACACAAATGACGTCAAATATATGATTTAGAGCATCGATGCCATATAATAGGGCACATGCTGTGGGCGCTGGGCGGCACAAGTCGAAGACCGATCCACCGCCGGAGATTCTGAAGAGGTGCATTTATTAGATAAAAGGTTGACGTGGGCTTTGCCCGCTGATCCGATGATTCATGATAACTCGACGGATCGCACGGCCCTCGTGCCGGCGACGCATCATTTAAATTTCTGCCCTATCAACTTTCGATGGTAGGATAGGAGCCTACCCTGGTGGTGACTGGTGACAGGTGACGGAGAACTAGGATTCGATTCCGGAGAGGGACTTCAGGACGTGTGTGCGAAGCTCTGTTGGAGGGAGTGGAGATGCCCAAGTCAGCTCGATAATTTTCCTGCTTCTCGGTGGTGTGATGTTAGTTTTTCCCTTGTTGTCTTTCCCACTCGTTGTGGCTTGTGGCAGGATTTTTCTGTGCTTTGAACTGATGTAACACTGTTGTGGTTGCATTTAATAAAATGGAAGCGAGGCCCTTTATTTCTAAAAAAAATAGGGCACATGGGTTCAGGCGGTCGTTCGATCCCTTTGCTCCCTGGAAGAAAGGTTTGTCTGGGGACTAATCGAATTAGGAGTTCAGTGTACTGCCTGAACACTTGTCAGGTTTCAGTTGCAAGTCATATAGCTAGCTGCGATGGGTCAGCTTCTGAATCCAGCCTACATTGTGCTCAATCTATTCGGCTTGGTACTCGTCGTGAAGCTGCAGGCGGAGAAATACATTAGGGGATCCGAAATTAATTACACCATTGTAAGGCCTGGAGGGCTTACAGAACAACCGCCGACCGGGAGTACAATCATAGAGCCAGAGGTAAGCATACTCACTCTTCAAAATGGTCAATTGCATCTCAGGTCTTCCATTCTGTCTCTATATACGGCTCTGATATACTATGTACCTAACTATAAAATGTTTAAGATATTTCAATGTGAAATACATACGGGTTGAAATGAGTTTTCTGACACACTAAAACGTGTCTATATACATGCTCTATTTTGAAGAACTTAGAACATTTTATAAGATAGAACGGAGGGAGTAGTTTACATCTTCCTCGCAATTTTCAAGTTACATGGTTAGTAAATTATTCCATTATTTGTTGTGTGGATATACTAAAAATTGTGTTCCGTAGATTGTCAAGTCATAATATATATCGTTGCAAGTATTAGGTACTTATATGATGCAATTCACCTGCTCCATAAAAACTTTCGTACCTAGTTATTAAGAACTTGTGAATACAATGTTTGTCTGTGAACTATTTGCAGGACACTATCTACGAGGGCTCCCTATCAAGAGACCAGGTCGCAGAAGTTGCTGTGGAAGCATTATCGAGCTTGTCACCCGAGCTGATGCTCCAAATCGCCCCCTCAAGGATCTGTTTGCTGTGCTATTGAACAGAAATGAGAGCTTGAGCCTAACAAGATAGGAACTCGTAGTAGGTGTGCCTGATACGGTGTCTGAGAACAGTGTTGTAACTCGTAAGAGATTTAGAAAATGAAGCTGATACTTTTGACTCTGCAACAGGATATTGAAAATGAAGTCCTTAGAATCTCAAAAACCCAATTGAGTTTATAACTAGCAAATGAGATGTCTATGGAAATGTTTGGCATGTCACTGGCTACCAGTGCTACCTGATCTTAGGACTCATTCACAACCAGAGACTCGATATTGTCACTAGCAGTTCAGCACATAACCTACTGTACCTTGTACTCTTTGTTTTGAGATAACCTACTGAACCTTGTACTCCTTGTATCCATCAGCCAATGATCCTTGAGAAAGATGGAACATACGGAAGGTACGGTGTGTCCGACCACCCACCAAATCTGATATGCCTGAGAGTGCGAACTTCCCCACGATCCATGTCATACGACAGCAACACGTACTTCCCGCCCCTTTTCAAACCGAAGAAGACAGTGTTGCATTCGGGGTGGATCCCAACCAAAGAGTACTTATCAAGATCACTGATCCTGGCTCCGAAAATCTGGGGCGACCTGATGCTGTACCTGAAGGTCCACTGGTCGTCATCGTCGCCAAGGATCCACACCGACAGCGTGTACTGGTCTCTGCGCCGGTGATTCACGTACTGCAAGCGCCCCTGAGATACGCCAATGAAAGGGCCGTTGGGCGAATAGAAATTATAGAGGTCCCCAGAGTCCATGAATTCCAGCAGAGGGATGATTCTCCAAGTCGCCCCTTCCGTGTCAACGGCGACGATCGTCGAGCTCTCGTCACAGCCCAAGCTCAGGGTGACCAGATGCAGCATGCCGCGGTGAAAAACGCTGCGAGGGAACACCTTGACGCTTTCCTCCCAGGCACTTTCGTGGTGGCTCCACGCTCCGCTTTTGGAGGAGTATATGTCGATGTCGTCTAGGTACCCCTCCCAAAACTCGTCAGGCCGGAGAGCGAAGATGTGGAAGTGGCCGGAGGAGGCGGCGGCTAGGTGCATCTTAATGGCCGCCCTGTATCGGTGGCCACAGCCACGAACGGTCACCCACTGCTGGGTGGCCGGGTTGCACACCACGTAGTCTGATTCGGTCGTGGAGCCGATCTTCCAGCAGAGGCAGAGGAGAAGGCCATTGGAGCAGCTCTTGGGGACGATGCTTCTGTAGCCTGGCAAGGACAGCGCGGGGTCAGAGACGACGACGCTGCGCTTTCTTTGCTTTCGTAGCAGGCCCACGAAATCGGGAACCGTTGTCCGTGTCGTGTCATGATCCGACTCGTAACCACCAAATTCGGCATCCTCGTCGTCGTCGTCGCTGAGGATATAGGGAGACGACGATGTGCCGTGGCCTTCGTTGCGGGTCGCGAGGCAGCGGAAGAAGCCCGACAAGGTCTGGGGGAGCTTGGCGCGGTAGTCGGGGTGGGTGATGAGGCCGTGGCGCCAGTGCCTGGAGACGCACTTGAAACGGCATACGGACTTAGCCGGCGGCGGCGGCAACTCTTCTTGGGACGACCCATCTGACCCCGAGCCCGAGCGAAAGATCGATCTGGAAGATGACCCCGCGGCTGGGAGATGAATTAACCTGCGGGTTTGATCCTAGATAAGTGTTGTGCGAGAAGGAAACGAGCAATTAAGTGCGCAATTTACGTGAGCGAATACGCGAGGGAGATTCTGTACCCGTCTTGTAGGTATCGATCTGGCGCGAAATTTACAAACTTCCTTCTTGCGCGGGAATAAGGAATTCCGGACGCGGGTGATTTATGATTTTTTTTTATGGAAACCTACGAACTTGGGCGGTTGGGCCGCCATGCCAGCCTGATAGCCCGTCAGGTTTTTTATTCGATTTTTCTTTTTTAAGCAGGGAAAATATATTCCACTAAACCTGGTCCATAGCAATATCGCTAGCAACCAAACCGGAAACAAATTCTGGTGCATCCCCTCCCCTAGCCAGCAATAGTTCAGCGCACGAGCCCCTTTGCGGCTTTGCCATTCAGCAATGGCATGGGCAGCTTTTTTACAAGAACGGCGACAAAATTTAAACTCGAAAACATCGAAAGCTAGATGGCAGAGGCTCCCTGCTTCACGGTACAGGACCCCAATGTCTGCTAGATCCTGAGCTGAGAGCGTTAACCAGTTTGAAAGAATCAGAGTTGAAAGTGAACCTGAATGCTCTCAGGATACTTGTTCTTTCAATACCTGCCACACAAACACTAGCTTCCACAGTTCCACATGCAAAGCACTTCTCACTCCTCAGGAAATGCAATCTACCAGCACCAGCAGCGATGAAATTTCCCTTCGTGCCTTGCTCGCCATACTTGCTTGACAGATTTGCATTTCAGACATATATGGCCTTCATCCTCATCTGGGCATCAGCACATAGGACATCTGGCATCAAGCTCAATGCGTTTCGGCTTAATGTTCATCGGTTAATCTCCAAAAGAAGAGCAGAACCTTCTCTCGCAGCTTCAGATTCCAGAGTTCAGGAGCCATCGCCCTCACCATTTTATTTTATTTTATTTTATTTTTGAGCTCAAAAAGTGGTCGATTTCCACCGCTCGAATAGATAGAATAGAATCGGCCCCGTTTATAAGGGAAACCGGGCCCAAAAACCATACAAACTGTACAAAACCATGTATGTGAGAAAAACAGGGCCAAAAAACCGCACAGACGAATCAACCCGCCGCCCACACGACACAAGCCGACCAAACGCCACAACACACGCCACCCGCTCCGGGGCCGCCGCCCCGGCATAGCAATCAGATCGATCTTCGCATTGCCCGAAAGCGATCCAGTCATGGTCGACGGACCCTCTACACACGCAGTATTTATCCAGGTCGCCACCAAAACCAACATGTTTTCCTTCGCATTGCCCTCACGATTTTAACGAAAATGAAACCGATAAAACAGAGCATAGGTTCAGGTCTGAACTCTAAAGCACTCCTCCGGTCATCTACCAGACTACTGTTATTCTTATGCTAACACAGACATAAAACAACGAAAATCAGTTTTAAGTCAGTAGGAGCACATGATCCCACTACCTAAAAACCGTGTTTCAGTGCTTTCACCCGGTGCTTCTACCTTTTTACACTACGCTACATCCCAAGCCTACCGACGGCGGGCCTCCGCTTCGCTCCGAAGTTAGCCTCTTCTTGATATGAATTTGGATCACTATAAAATAACAATTCGTTCAAAGAGGCATAAAATAAACGTTTAATTAGTTCACTTAACATGAAAATTGTAACCCGTTAAGTTTGAGCCATATGTCTAATTACTATTCTTCTTAAACACCGAGCAAGGGCCTAGATGCACGATACACGCACACCACCATATGTACACCCTCACACACGTGGCAGTGTCATAGACACCGAGACACAAATGGCATCAAATATGTGCTTGGGTGGGATGGAACAATGTCGTCATTTCATACGAATAAAACAATCACATGGATTCAAAATGATGCATATGATCCGGTAAGATAATAGAAATCAAAGTAAGGAGGGACTCACGATAAAGAGCCGAAATAAGAAGGGCGACATATGATCAAATCTTCCGACTCAACATAGATACATACATGCACGAACAACACCCACACATCATGCAAAACCCACTAAGTTAAAAAGTAAAGCCTCGCATTCAGCAATGTCAATGTCATCACAAGCGTCGTCGTTGTTTTTGGATCGATGAGTATGAATCACAACCGAAACCAACAATCTACCAATCTCTTGTGGTTTTATAATTTGTTTTAATCTTGTGAGCTTTATCCCAAGTTCAACTATAGCCACAAACCCGAGACTAGTCTCTCCTATCTAAAAGAAACTATTGGTTCCACATTCTGCCCACTCTGCTGGGTTTTTTTGTCAAGCCTCACCACCATTATGTCGTGCAGTTTATTTAACGCATTGATTCGCGCTGCGATTAGTCCGCAACAGTTTTTTCTCCGTCAAACTCTCCTCAAACAATCAGCATTAAATGCATGCACAATTCTCGGCAGGCAACAAAGCAACATTAGCAATCACGTAAAGGTTTCCTAAAATTGCCTACGTTTAAATACGCACTTAAATCTGGGAAGGAAACGCAGCAGCAGGAAATTGCCTACGCAGTCTCAAAAAAAAAGGAAATTGCCTACGCAGACGGGGATGGAGGCTGATCCATCGATGGGGTCGGGCCGTCCACGGGTGGGATGGGTGGCGGCGGCGTCACGCCTCCACCCGAAAGATCTGGCCATGGGAGGGCCGCGATCCGTGCTCCTCGCACTAGATATGACATATGGGCATATGGCGACGGCCTCGACGGTGACACTCAGCTCATTTATACCTTCCCTTTTTTCGTGTTTCTTAAAATTTTGATTCCAGATTTTGTATTGGATATTTATTCCGAGATTGGGTGTTCATGGGTGTTAAGCCGAATCCAAAACTTTCCCTCATGCTAACATAAGGATTCCATATGTTGATATTGGGGTTTCAAGTTCTAGAGGTTGCAACTCAAAGAAATCAAGGGATGAACGGATGAAAGCCGAAGACCGATGAGTCTGCATGGTCTACATTAGCGACAGACAGAACGGCTCAATTACCACGACTTATATTTCTTTGTAGTCAGCCTTTCTTTCTTCACATGGATTGTGCGTAGATTTGATTTAGCTGGAACTGGAGGGGGCAAAACTGAGGAATAACTAGATGGAACGCCATTTTTCTGTTTATATAACTCTTCACACTATCTTTGATGTAAGGACACCCGATCTACGGAAAAGAAAGAATAGAGGCGGCGGCCTAGGGTTTCAACCTTAGCCGCCGCCGCCGACGCCGATCTACTTCTTCATCGTCGCCTTCGTCTTGGATTTGACGGATCCTCGCCTCCTCTAGTTGTCGTTCTGGCACTAGCAGGGGTGGGGACCTCGGACCTGCGCAGGGCGCTACACAAGGGTCCTTAATGTTAGAGCTTGGTCTTTTTCGTCAATGGAGATGGCATCGTCTGCAATAAGTGGTCTTCCGCACTTCGTTCGACGGCGAGATCTTCTTCTCGACGTCAATGGTGTCTTTGAAAGATTAAGTTTGTCTAGGTATGGTTCTTCAGATCTTGCTTCGCCAGATCAATCTTGGATTGTTTCTCATGGTTGCCGCGAGGAGGTTTGTCCTCGTAATATCTATCCCGGCTACTACGTTTTCGGCAATGGTGATTCGTTCTCTCGTCTCCCAACGACGTCGACAAAGTGGTACGGTTATTTGTCCCTGAAATATTAGTGGTGATGCTTTTGCCGATGTTGCTTGATTAATTTCATGGCTGGGTGCGTGCACAAAGCCTTGGCATTGTGGCTCAAAATTAAAAAGGGAGAACCTTCGGTGGTATTCACAGGTATGTGGTTTGGTGTTTTCGGCGTTGTTCTACGGCTGGATTCAGAAAAGTACAAGATTGTGTCATGAATGAAGAAAGAGGTTGAAGATCTCATAGATTTGCTCGTCTTTTTTAGTTTTGTTTTTATAATCGATGTAATCGTGTACTCTTTATCGGTTTAATATATGTGAAAAAATTCAAAAAAAAAATCTTTGATGTAAGAGGGATCGAAATTTCTGATGCCGTCTAACATGCACCTGACTTTAACCTTACGAACAGTTCAGGGCCAGGCTAACGCCACGCTGATGCAGGCCATCCACCATGAATAGGACGCTGGGATCGATGCCCCAGGTTAGTTCGCGTGTGTCTCTTTAAACAATGATTATTTGGGACTAACCATGCTAATGTAGTTTATTCTTACCAGATTCAAGAATCTAATTCAAGATGTTGCTTGGAAATTGGAATTTGTACATCGCCTAAGCTGGTGAGTGTTGCTAATCCAACGGCGATTTGAACATAAATTCAATGATCATTACTTTTTGGTTTTGTGTAGGTCTGACGATAAAACTTGTTCTATTTTGGCTTTTTGCAAATCCAGTGGGTGAGTGCTGCTAATTGATGACAACCTGCCTCTTTTTCACTCTCGTATACAAAGAAAAATTATCCTTCTTTCTGGAATTATGTTTTGTTCAGTTGGGCAGAACAATCTAGCAAGGAAGGCAACCAGTAAAAAAATTAATTAGCAGGGATTTGGACACAAAAGATGGATGGCACAACAGTTAAGAGCTCTACCTACTGGCCGAGAAAAGGTCGGTATTTTTCAGGACGCGAACAGACCTTGTGTGTGTGTCATGCTCAACATTCAGTTTTATCAAGTATAGCTTCGCTAAAACTAAAAATGTACTTCTAACTGAAACTTGGAGCGCACATAATCGTTTTTTTCCTCCGCTACTAAGATGTTTCAGTTGGCTTGGTTGTCTCCTGCCATTTCATAGATTGACATCATGTTATCGTTCCTTATTTTGTCTCCTATCTCCATCACAACATTGGCGCTAAACTTCTCAAGAATTAAGAAGAAAAGAGTGTTACCCATGATCTGTCACTGATGGGTGAAACCACCTGAGAAAATTGTGAAACTAAATGTTGATGCAGCTGATACGTCCATTTTGCATCACTATTTTATATCATAATTATTGGGTTGCGGGGAAACTTTTTAAAATTATCCGTAACCTTACCGCCAAGATCTATTCTATGAAGGTACGTTGCACCCCATAATGCGATGATCCAGAATACTTACAAACACGCTTGCGGAAGATCTTGTGTTTGTCGAAGTAGATGTTGGTGAATCCTGATGAAGAATCTCACGTCCACGCCGGGAGGTGAGATTGTTGCCGCGCGTCATCGTTGATGTAGACCTTGATGAAGTTGCTCCGTTGTCCAAGGAACTTACTTGCGCAAATCCCGCTCTAGCGGTATCCACACATACACCGTGTCAACCCACCCCGTGCGTTCACCGCCTAGCTACTAGCACGTGGTGAAGAGAGTCAGCCTTGCGGAGTAGTTTAGGTGGTAGATCTAATCAACTAGATTAGATCTATATGAGAAGATTAGAGACATCTAATTCTCAACACATGAGATCTACAAGAGAGAGAACTTGCACGGAGGCAAACTTGTATATCAAACCCTAGGGGCTTGGGGCTGCTTATAAAGGAGGCCAAGGGGTGGAGGTGCTTGGGGAGGGGCCAAACCCTTCCCCTTTAGGGCCGGCCGGCCAAGGAAGGGAGGGAGGAGTCCCTCCCCTTCCCCAACTCGGATTGGGGGGAGGAGTAGGACTCCTCCCTCCAAACCTGCCTTTCCCTACAAGGAAGGGGGGAGGAAACCCTCCCCCACTCCAACTCGGGTTGGGGGGGAGGAGTTGGACTCCTCCCCACCCGCCACCTGCCATGTAGGGCCCACCTTGGGCCACCGCCCCCATGTGGGGCCCGCCCTAGGCCGCCGCCCTTGCCGCCGGGGAGGGAAGTCCCTCCCCAACTCGGACTCAGCCCCTCCCCCACATACTATGTGGGTGCGGCTGCCTTGTGGGGCCCATGGGCCCACTTGGCAGCCCCTTTTATTGGGCTCCAAATAAATCCTTTATTTATATTTTCCAATATATTAAATAAATAAATAATTAATTGTTTTGTCTAATTAATTCCTAAATAAATATTTCCTTTTACAGAAAATTCCCGGAATTAATTACTTATCATATAACTCATATTTATATGAACCGGGATACCTAGTATCCGCCGACAAAACATCGGAACAATATTTCCTTCTTCATAAGCATTCGGATTTAATCCGCTGATGATAGAAACCATTCCTATCATCCCGCACATTAGATGTCCGCCTTCTCTCTAACTTATAATTCACCGGAACAAGTCCAGTGACATCGGAGCTACTCCGACACAATCGCATTCCCACTAAAACTACATATTTTACTCTCGATCAAAGATTGACCTACAGCTTAAGTGTGTGACCCGAAAGGTTCAGCAATCACAAAGTATTGTTTGGGAGCTTACCAAACAATAACCAGCAGTGGGTTAGGCATTCGTACTGGCACCCTTGTGTTGTGAATGAACAATAGAACCTGTGCGTTAACCATTACGCTTAATCCCCTTACGTGCATGATATTAATGATATCTCGAGATTGAGACAATGTGCTCTAGTGTGATCAAACCCTTTGACCATAACACATATTATTCTCGTATCAATATCATTCTCTTTTCTCATTCCGTATTTATGTTGTCCCGTGATAAATCACGCTTGTGTCTGGCCAGACGATTTAGGTGACAACAACAATACTTGAGATGGCCTAAAGGATGTATCTCTCCATCGTCTGGAGGAGTAAGTTCCATTCTTGAACGATCTCTGTTCCAATACAAATTCTAGTTCAAGCCCAAAAGCCACCTATCATAGTCCCAAGTTACTGCAAGACGTTTGATGGAAATCAAAGCTCGAATGTTGAATAAGCGGTCACAAGATATTCTCATAGCCTAGGGATCCAGCTAATGATAACTAGATAGATGATCAATCGCTATTTCATCGTTGACGATTTGTCTCATAGCAAGATCATACGGTGGGTCGGTTCACTGCGATTATCATTCTGATAATCCACTCCTATAGTTGAATGACATACAAAGTCCATGATCAGTAAAATGCGATCATCGAGCAACAAGATAGGTGTGAGGACCCCGGATTAGCTATCCGAGATGCTCGTCATGTTTCCTGCAACAATCCCATGATCAGCCTGTTGTTGCACATAACTCGAATTGGCATCACAGAACACCCATAAATAACGAAGGAATTTACTTACTTGGTTGAAGCCATGAACTTCAACAGGTACTTGCAGCGGAAATCACCAAAACAACGTGGAGCCCAAGTCATTTGCCAACCCTACAGGCAGTTGACTGGGAAGCGCCCTAGTTCGCATTGACGTCAGTGAATGCCCTTTGTCTCTTCGAACTGCTCCTCTTCAAAATCTGGCTAAGACAATAGCCAGGGACGAAACCAATATGAGTACATTTGAATGTACTCGCAAACTACCCCCGGAATGAGCATGCACTACTCTTTTTATTGTTTAAAAAACTTCGTTTGCTTTGAAAACTCTATATCCTTGTTGAAAAGAGAAGGATAGACTTTTGTTTAATACAAATTTGTTTGAAATCTCTATAACTTTATTTGGAAAAAAAGGAAAGAAGGCTTTAGAACTTTTTCCCATAAATCTGTCTTTGTAAGAAGTCTCTTTTAAAACTTTTTCCCGAAAATACATCTTTGTTGAAAAAGGTAAGAAGTCTCTTTTATAAACATTTTCCTGAATAATCACCATTTGGTTTATTTCTCCAAAACTCCTCCTTTTTCGACCATAACCCTTCATGGTCATTCAATCCCAACAACCTCATGCCGGCCCGTTGGCATAGTTGCATAAAACATCCTCCACTTCATTTTCTTTTTTTAAATCTCAAATCTTTCCAAAACTTGCACATAGGACCGAGCAGTTCTTTCCAACTGTCCATATCCGAGGACTCGGCTATTCGAATAGTTTTACCCTCTGCAGAGGTAGCACGCTTTTCCCACACCCATCCGGTAACTCATCGTGTCAGCCACGTCCCGCCATACAAGGTGTATGCGAAGTTGAGTCACCGACCATAGCCTGTCCTTTGCTCATGCTAGTATAGGACCCTACCGCTACGAAACATTCCATCGACACTTAAATCCAGCTCGTCGGAAACTAAGTGTGAGGACTCGTAGTTCTGCCCGGCGAATTTTAATGGCCCTACAAATCCTCTATCTCCAATTCATATCAGCCCTCAGGCGTTCTTCTCTTTAGAGGACCCGGGTCAGGGGGTAGGTCCTCAGACCATCCCCTCATGGAACGGGGTCATCCCCGTTGTCGAGGCATCCCATACTAATATGAGCAAATTATATGACTAAGCCCGTTCCCATAGGTGGGTAAATGTGGTCGCACAGGGTATTGGTTGTCTGTAAGTACAAGGACACAATGTGCATTTTTCATAACCATCACCATTCACCATTTCTCCACTTCAACACCGATAACACGGCATTCCACATTTATCCAAGTATTTCCAAAGGAGTTTTGAGTAAACAATATTTTTCCCATCCTATAGTTTGAAAAAGAATTTCCATCTAATATCTCCATATAGGGTGTCAAAATAATATACTGGTATTTTGGAAAAAGGGTTTTCAAAATCATAACTTTAGTGGCAAACACCACATAAATAACATATGCTCTTTATAGGTAAAACATGTGAACCAAAATAGATGTATATAGATGCAAGCTCAGAGAATAGCTTGCCTGATTCCTGCATAATGTCCCTACACTTCTCCTCACTGATCAAGAAATAAACTCTGATTCCTCTTCAATAAATCCTCTCCAAATATCACTCCGGTAGCGTTTATATCTAGCGTCGCGAACATGAAAATAAAACAACACACAATAAGCAAACCAAACCACAAGTGGTATACAAACAAAGAATCATACCAAGACATAGTACTAATTTAATCAAGCACTAAACTAAAATCTACTCCAAGAACACTTCAGGGAAAACTGCCTTAATAACAAGCCTAGCACAATTTATTTACTAAAACTACCACAATCATAAATAAAGATACAAGTTAAACTAAAAACAAACACTAAACAACAATCGCCACACTTAGCTAGATGCTAACAAGAAATTAATCCAAACAAGGAAAACAATACATAACCACATGTTTATCTATATGCGAATAAAACAATTTACTTAACAAGCCAATTTACTCAGACAAAATTATAAAGGCATTATACTAGTAGGAGTATAACACCATACACATACCCAAACAAGAGGGCACAAAGACATCCTCAATTAAAGGTACCTAACAAACATTTTTCTTTAAACAGGAAATAATTCAGACAAAAGTTAAGCCACCAATTAATCTTTGTAATTCAAAATATCTCACCAAGCTAAGGTGGATACAGTAACAAGATACTTAAGCTAGTACTGAACTCAAGGATCATCAAGTTTATCAAGCAATGCAAACATATTACTCACACCAACATGTCTAACAAATACCACTAACAGTACTAACATATTATAACCTGCTAAACAATAATAACATGCAAGCAACAGTACCACAACAACCATTAACAAGCATGGCCTACATTTTAATCACACACAATATTCTCACATCAAAATAAACAAGCTTAACAAATTCCTAATTACTAGGAGAAAAGCTATATAGGGAATAAAACCCTAATAAATACATGACTCACAAATAGCTCTCCTAACATGCTAGTAAAAATAAGGAAACATGTCACAACAGTGGATTACCACCCTACACATGCTAGGAAACACATTTATAACAATAAAGTTATAACACATTAATTAATAAAGGTCTAATAAAAAATAGGCAGAAAAGACATAAACCTTATAATTAGCACCACAGTCAATCAGTGACTCCTAAATTCAAACCAAGCTAGGGATATGTTCTCCTACACATATATAAGACAAGCCAATTGGATTTACTCTAAAAATCATTTCACAAAAATCTACAAAAATCACCAAAGTGCCACTGGTGTGTTTACAAGAATGAATATAACTTTTGTTTTATACTTCATTTGTATACAAGGCCAACAGATCTGGAAAGGTATCACTTCAGGCTATCCATAGAATTTTAGTTTGCAAATTTTGGAGTTATAAAACTCTAGATATTAAATATTTAGTGAAAATGATACTTTCGACAAGATTTAATCTAGACAACATTCAAAAACATATTTTTGTAATGCACCAGTGATGCATGTTTAAGAAAACACACAGGACCACTACAAAATTTAGATCACTCAATTTTCTAGCACACATCTACCACAAAAGAATTAAAGCTACAGTGTAAATTAAACAGGAAATAGCAATAGATATTAGATCTACCCAAAAAAAAGTAAATGGGCCAGATCTGCCCAGATCTGAGCCGAGCCACGCAGAAGGCGGCCCAAACAACGGCCCACGCGTGCTGGCGAAGCTTTACGGGGCCTTCGTCTTCCTCTTCGCCACGCAGAGAAGAGCGAGGCAAGGCAGGGAGCACGGCGAGGATGGCGTCGACGGCTCCAGAGTTCCCTGGGCAAAGGAAGGGAGGGCATGAGATGGAGCAGGTCAAGGGGATCTCGGAGATGCAAGAATGGCAGAGAATGGGGGTCTGTGTCACCCGCGAGCTTCCCGGTGTCGTGGGGTTACTCTTCGACTACCCCACGGTGAGGATACCTGGGGCACGCCAAGCCTATCAACCTTATGACGAGGGCCCAAGGAAGGCCCAAGGAGGACGACGTGCGGCCCAAGGTAGTCGACAGGTAGGTCATGCGACTCCTACCATGCTTGTAAGCGCCATCGGCACCGTTCACCTGAGACCTAGCCTACTATATAAAGGCTAGGAGGGTCCCTCGTCTAGGGTAAGCTCATAGCTGCCATCACAAACCCTAGCGAGATTGCCATCTCGCCATTGTAGCCACAACTCGCCATTCAATACCAGACAAGCAAAATGTAACAGCCCACTTTTGGTATTGTAAAATTTGAACCAAATTTTCACTTTTCTTTCCTCTCATGCATCATGGCATCCATGCATAATTGTTGTCCATTTGAAAAAAACAACAATTCTAGTGAAATGATGTTAAGTAGTTGAACAAAAGTTTGTGACCTAAAATATTTGTCAAGGAAGTTCCAAGAGTGCAAAAATAATATTTTGAACTTGCTTTAAAAATTCTAAAGTATTATAAATTGGTAATTAAGAAAAATGCCATATTCAAAACCAATGCACAAAAGTTGCTCAAAAGATTTTATTTTGAGACGCCAATTTTTGTGGAGCCTCTACATGATATGGGGAGGCTGCCCAAATATTTTCATAATTTTTGAAATGAGTTAAGTGCCCCAATAAAATCTCTGGAAGCTACTGGTTTTAGAAAAGAAAAACAGAAAAGGACTTATGTGTAAATGGGAAAGAAACGCAGGGGGTTTCTCAGAAAACGTGCGCCGTCTCTCTCCTCCCGCCCGACACGGATGCGCCATTGCCGGTGGGAGAAGGAGGCCCCCCACGGCGCCATGTTGCAGTGCTCCTCGCTCCCACGACACACCGCGCCAGGCCCCCCTCCTCTCCTCTCCCCTGCAAGGAGATAAGAGCACCCGAAGCTCCTCTGTTCCCTCACTCCATCTCTCCCTTTTTCTCCCCTACGCACCCGAAACCGAGCTGAGCTCGCCGAGCATGCCGCCGTCGAATGGAGCCGCCATTGACGAATCAGCGAGAACCAGAAGCTCTGCCCCGACGTCCTCTTCCTCCCTGCCCAAGGAATCGAGCCGGATCGTCGTCGTTGCGGAGATCGACGCCTTCTTCTCCACTTCTGACCGCCGGACATCGAGCAAGCCCGCGACCTCCTCCGACCTCCTCCGTCACCGCTGCGAGCATCCACGCGACGAGGGTGAGTACGCGCATCTTCTGGACATCTCCGTCCTCCTCCTCTCCCTCTATTCCGACGGGTAGCAGTAGTTGTCGCCGTAGGCCGTGCGCAACCGCCGCCGTAGTTCGTCGCCGTGCTCAACCCCGGCAACCATTAGGTCCCTAGCTCCGCCAGCAGATGGTCTGGGGAAGTGCGCCTCGAATGAACACCTTAGCTCGCCACCTTGCGCACTAACTAGCCAAAGACGTGCTCGCCGCCGTAGGTGGTCACCGCGCGCGAGCGCGTCAGTCAGCGCCGCCGCTCCAGTCAACATGGCCGTGGGCCTCCGTGCCGCATGGCTGCTGACTGGCTCTAGGGCCACACGTCAGTGGGCAGCACCGCGTGGGTAAGGCCCTGCCCGGTGCAAAACATTTCAGCCTTTTTCTGCCAATTAAAAGAAATTAAAAACTGAAAACAGATCCAAATCTTTTCTTCTAAAATGCATAGTAAATTGAAAAATGAACCAAATTCGATGATTCAAATTTCTATGTGTAGATCTGGTTGTGCTCTATCTGTTAATCTCATTTTGGCATAAAAGATGTATTATAAATTTTGCACTTCTTAAATAATTACAGAAAGTGATTAATAAAAGTGAAACTTTGAAAATTCATATCTTTTGCTGTGTTAATCCAAATGGAGCAAATAAGGTGTCAGAATGTTTGTCTTAACAAACTTTACACATCTATATTTTATTTGGGCACATTTGAACAAACTAACTCCTCTGTTTAAATGGAATACTAAAAATGGCAGAAAAGAAAATGATTTTGTAAAATATATAACTTTAAAAATAATGCTCCAAAATTTAAGTTTGAAGTATCAAAATGTTCAACACTTAATATACTTCATGTTTCACCACTTTCCCAAACATGGATAATTAGTTTTAATGTTGTTTAAAATGATTTGCTAAAATGGCAGCATTAAATCAAATTCTGAAAATGCAATAACTTTTTAATGGCTTATCAGAAAAAGGTGTTTAATATATCAAAATGCTCAGAATAATATGAACCAACCCCTAACATCATTTGCATGCATATTTGAGCACAATTAAGGTACTGCACTATTTTAGGAAGTAAGTAAAAACATTAAATTAAATTTGGGGCTTTATCTCCTCCTGTCGAAATAATTATTTTGCACCCCATTTAAATTGCTAGATGATGTGATAGTAAATCCAGTGCATTTAAAATGTCATGTCATCATGTGGTTGTGCATTGCACTTGCTATGCATGAGTGATTATTGATTGTGTTCTTTCCGGTGTTTTTATGCATCGATAGATCAAGCAGTCGGGGTTCCACCGCAATACCCCGACGACCCGTATTACCAGCCCCCTGAACAAGGCAAGCGTAATCCCCCCTCTGAGCATGTCTCCTCCTATATTTCCGCAATTATTTTCCCCACTATAATATTGCATTTGGTTCCAAATGTCTTTTGCTGGGATTAGAGTATCCTACTAGTTGCATTAGAAATATGTTGCCATTACCTGTATCCTTCCTAATATCCATAGGATTGAAGTGTTGGCCTGAGAGAAGTATAATTGCTATGTATAAGCTTAGCCATGCTTAGTTTAAATGCTTAGATGTCCGGTGGACGCTTCATTGTTGGAACAGTTGATGGAATGGCCGGATGTGATGGAAATGGTGGTGACGGATAATAAATTGCTGAACGGCGGGGATGAGAGGCCACGGGGAATGTGGTGGGTTGTCTCGTTCTCGCCGCCTAAGTGCGAGTTCTCGCCTACGAGCCAAGTTGAGCGTGCAACCATGCGTGGGCATATGGAATCTCGTTGACCGACTAACTTGTGGCGGACTAGCCGAGGTCCTCTAGTTTGGCTTTCCATTTGCGCGTGCGTTGAGATGGTGGCCAAGACTGAGATGAGGATGGTGGTGTCAGGAAAATAAGTGGTCGCGGGACAGGGTGTTGGAGGCACCTCTTGTCCTACCGCCACTGATGATCCTGATTAGTCTTAAGCGAGGTAAAGGTTGTAGCCGCTCCCACCCAGCCGGCTTTCCCCGGAAGAGAGCTAAGAGCTAGGCAATGGGCCGGACGGTACGCATGGATAAGAAGCTGGGAGGGCCCTCGGGAGCCTGGCGACTTTCACATTGTACACCCCTGCAGGGATAAATCTTTTCGAAAAGCCGTGTCCGCGGTTATGGACGACTTGGTGACGGATTCAGAGACCATAGAATAACTTGAACGGAATGATTAAAATCTGGATACTAAAGGTACCACTCAAGAATGCAAGGTTGACTTCCTCGAGGGTGATTCGGGGAGGTGCCTTTGTGGAACAGGTGCAGTGGTTGATGGTGGTTGTTGATGAAGTTGATCAAAAGAGAAGAGTTTACTTCTTATCCCCTCTCGAAAATATTCTGATTAGTTGATGCCAGATGTTTTTATAAAGAAAACCAGCTTTACGCAAAACAGCCATAAAACCTTTGAAAGCCAATCATCGAGCTAGTAGCTATATTTAATCTTGCGAGTTCGTCGAACTCAACGTCGTTTGTTACTTTTTAGTGGAGGACTTCACCGACATTGAAGGTGGGTTCTTCGTGGACGTCGACGAGTAGTCTGGGTTCCCAGGTGGCAGCTTGGGACATCCCGGAACAGCTAGCGCTGGAATGTTTATCTACAGGCCTCTTAGGCCATAATTTGGATCTAGCTGTTTAGAACAACTTAATTCGCTTCCGCATGTTGTACTGTTGGGTCTGTGACCTCTGGTTGTAATATTTGTTATCTTTCTCTATTATAAGAGTTGAACTATAATGCTTTGAGTCGTAGAGTCTGTGATGTGCCAGTTGTTCCACAAGTCTTGATCTCTCTATTATGCATTGATAGTTGTGCCTGTGTTAGGGCATCAATCGGGGTGTTGCGTTGCCGGTGATCAATTCCGAGCAACGCCTGCCAAAGGTTTTGGCCGGGGAGTGGTAAACCCGTAACCTCCGGTTGTATCGCCTAACCGGTGACACACAACATCTCTGTATAGCACTCGGGTCGGGGCGCCACAAGTTGGTATCAGAGCAGGACTGCCTGTAGGAAACCCTTCTACTGGTCGACGTTGAGTCTAGTGTTTGTGAAAATATTTTTAACCTAAAAATGAGTTGTGAAAACCATCTTAGGATTCTTTTACTCCTTATCTGGTTACCCTCTAATCTCGGAGCAATCTTACCTCGATTTGAGTTAAAAGTTTTACTTCTCATCTGTGACTTCAAAATTATTAGGGTAACACTGAAGGTAGAACCCAATACTACGTGTGATGTGGACCTTTAGTGTTATGTGTCCGGTTGCTCCCGCTGTGTTGCAAACTAAAATCCACTCAGATGTTTCTACTGAGTCTAATCATTTGCTCCTTTGTTGGGTTTTAACCCAAGGTCTTGAACCGATGGTCCCGGATTGTGCTGTGATTCTGGCATGTTGAATTGTGTGGGTTGTTACCCATGTGATCGTTATGCTATTTATGATTCTCGGCACATGAAGCTGACCTTTAACCCAAGTCCTTTATGTGGTCTATGGGGTAAATAGTTGAACCTTAATTTACCACACCTCAGCTGGCTATGTAACTTTGGCTCTCCCGTAGCCTTGCTTTAGGTTCTGTCTTGGAACCATCGGGGTTACGACCAGGATTATCCTAGCGAGTCTCCCAACTATGTTCGTGACTCTGCTGCATCTCTCTTTTTTGGGCATGATTATCACAATTGAGTAATAATCGGTGCATCTCCAACATCTTAGGATTATCCTGAGCATGTTTCTTACTCTGATCTGCTTTTCGACCTTTGTCTGTCGGTTGTCGGTAAAGTTTTATCGTACGTTGGTATGTTCCGATGCAAGTCACTCTCTTGATCCGTCAAGACTTTCCACTTCGTCTTGTTAGGAGAGACAAACTCCAGTACCTTGTCCATTTCTCAGACCAGGTCAAAGTATTGTAATCTGTAGAATAAGGGCCTTGTGTAGCTTTTGTTCTGCTCCACCTTAGAGTGTCACACTCTTTGATATTAGGGTATCGTGCTAAGTATCATGATCCTCTTGATGAAGTGATGCCCTTACACTTTGTTACTCTCCGTTCTCCGAGTGACTTGTTACTCCAGAATGATAAGACGTGAGCAATGATGTGGCTATCGAATATTCTCAGCAGTTCTTACTGCGCGAAATCCAAGAACATTCATTGTCCTTCCTAGCATGATTGGTTAGCTGATCAATAAGTTGAGTTTAACTGTGTTACCAAGTTCGTTTTCTCTGGTGCCCTTCCTCGGTCAAAGAGCTAGGTTCGTGCCGAAACTCCCAAGACCACCTCGTTTTGCCTTGAAGGGAATGATTTCTCTCTCGAACTCAAGACACACTGGTGGATAGTGATATTCTGGAGGTCTTTCTAGAAGTATCGCCAGGTTGTCACCTGACCGTGATGTTGAGCTTATGAGTAAGCTGGTTCTCTGAACAACTCCTTTCTCCAAGAAAATCGTGCTGGATGTCTGAATTACTCGGTTGAGCTTAAACAACTTGGAGAGTTAAAAGATAAAAGCTCTATCTGATATAGTTCAGTTCCAATGGGATGTCTAGTTCTACGTGTCGAAGCAAGGAAGTATCTCCTCTTTGGATATGCTAACCTCCAAATCTTTGATTTGAATTGGGCTATCGTCAAATCAAACTCAGCTAACCTACCGGAATGTGTTGGTCTGACCAATACTTATGCCCCATTCTTGTGACATATGAGTCTACCGTCGTGGAGTATCTGGATAAGTTTGTTGTTGAGCCCATCAACTACCTTCTTATTCTCTCCATGTTTGAGGAGATTCATACTGGATATTGGGCGTTAGCATTGGAAACTTGTTAGAACTAACTTGGTGTCGTCACAAGGTATGTGTTCTGGAAGTTAGAAGTGACTCTCTCTGGTTCACGTGCAATTGCTGAAAGATGTCGCCGTGGATCTGAGTAAATGGTCTGGTTTCCTCGGAATCATCTGTCAATCACGCATATGTAGAAGATTCTTAGAATGGAATGTTGTTACCTCCATTCCTTCAGAAATTCGTCTATGCCTCCACGCCACTAATTGAATTGTTTAAGAAAGAGAAGAAGTCCAAGAGCTTCAATGCCTTCTTTGATGTTCCCCAATAAGGACTTAATTGTGTTCAGTTGCAAGTAATCCAAGTAGGTGCAGATTATCTTCTGACAGTTGCTAATACGTGAGTTCCGCAATCTCGTTCCTCCTTTGGAGTTAGACATTCTAGTCTAGCTCTTGGGGTTCTAGCAAATGTAATCCGTTGGTATCCATTGCAAAGGCTTCCTATTCCTACATGTTGAGTCTGAAGTATCTCTAGACCTAGCCATGTCTGAATCGCAATTAGAAACGATGGTTGGTGATCGTCGAGAAGCTTGTTCCCGATGTCTAGAAAATCAAGAAGTGTTCCTGATACTAACGTTTGCGAGTTTCTGAAGTTTTCTATGTCCATTTTCCCGACCCTTCTCAGGTGATCCGAAATGCCCCTCCGTGAGGAAGTTCTACTCCAGCTGTTTGGTAGAAGTTGCCTCTTCATCTGTTGGAATCTTGTTTAACATTCGTCTTCCGAAATTCAGGCCTTGTGCAAAGTTCATATTCTAAATTTTTGAGAAACCGTTATCTACCAACTGGAAACTCCTTATCACTCTCCCGTCAACCGTATGTGTTTCATAACTGTCAATCCAAGGGATGCTTGAAGTCTCATCCTAGGATTCTACTAGGAGGTACTTGATCGGGGTATATTCATCAAGATCCATCCTTCCAGAGAGGTTTCCTTCTTTCCCATGGTGTACTTCGATAGTGACCTCGAAGTGAAGCGATGAAGATCTTCAGGATGCGCTGAATCATTCTACACCGAGAAGATCGTTGAAGACCGTCGTAACCCTTTTCCCTCTTTCCTAGTCTAAGAATCTCGGGACGAGATTCCTGTAAGGGGGGTAGAATTGTAACAGCCCACTTTTGGTATTGTAAAATTTGAACCAAATTTTCACTTTTCTTTCCTCCCATGCATCATGGCATCCATGCATAATTGTTGTCCATTTGAAACAAACAACAATTCTAGTGAAATGATGTTAAGTAGTTGAACAAAAGTTTGTGACCTAAAATATTTTTCAAGGAAGTTCCAAGAGTGCAAAAATAATATTTTGAACTTGCTTTAAAAATTCTAAAGTATTATAAATTGGTAATTAAGAAAATGCCATATTCAAAACCAATGCACAAAAGTTGCTCAAAAGATTTTATTTTGAGACGCCAATTTTTGTGGAGCCTCTACATGATATGGGAGGCTGCCCAAATATTTTCATAATTTTTGAAATGAGTTAAGTGCCTCAATAAAATCTCTGGAAGCTACTGGTTTTAGAAAAGAAAAACAGAAAAGGACTTATGTGTAAATGGGAAAAGAAACGCAGGGGGTTTCTCAGAAAACGTGCGCCGTCTCTCTCCTCCCGCCCGACACGGATGCGCCATTGCCGGCGGGAGAAGGAGGCCCCCTACGGCGCCATGTCGCTGTGCTCCTCGCTCCCACGACACACCGCGCCAGGCCCCCCCCTCCTCTCCTCTCCCCTGCAAGGAGATAAGAGCACCCGAAGCTCCTCTGTTCCCTCACTCCATCTCTCCCTTTTTCTCCCCTACGCACCTGAAACCGAGCTGAGCTCGCCGAGCATGCCGCCGTCGACTGGAGCCGCCATTGACGAATCAGCGAGAACCAGAAGCTCCGCCCCGACGTCCTCTTCCTCCCTACCCAAGGAATCGAGCCGGATCGTCGTCGTTGCGGAGATCGACGCCTTCTTCTCCACTTCCGACCGCCGGACATCGAGCAAGCCCGCGACCTCCTCTGACCTCCTCTGTCACCGCTGTGAGCATCCATGCGACGAGGGTGAGTATGCGCATTTCTGGACATCTCCGTCCTCCTCCTCTCCCTGTATTCCGACGGGTAGCAGTAGTTGTCGCCGTAAGCCGTGCGCAACCGCCGCCATAGTTCGTCGCCGTGCTTAACCCCGGCGACCTTTAGGTCCCTAGCTCCGCCAGCAGATGGTCTGGGGAAGTGCGCCTCGAATGAACACCTTAGCTCGCCACCTTGCGCACTAACTCGCCGAAGCCGTGCGTGGTCACTGCGCGCGAGCGCGTCAGTCAGCGCCGCCGCTCCAATCAACATGGCCGTGGGCCTCCGTGCCGCGTGGCTGCTGACTTGGCTCTAGGGCCACATGTCAGTGGGCAGCACCGCGTGGGTAAGGCCCTGCCCGGTGCAAAACGTTTCAGCCTTTTTCTGCAAATTAAAAGAAATTAAAAACTGAAAACAGATCCAAATCTTTTCTTCTAAAATGCATAGTAAATTGAAAAATGAACCAAATTCGATGATTCAAATTTCTATGTGTAGATCTGGTTGTGCTCTATCTGTTAACCTCATTTTGGCATAAAATATATATTATAAATTTTGCACTTATTAAATAATTACAGAAAGTGATTAATAAAAGTGAAACTTTGAAAATTCATATCTTTTGCTCTGTTAATCCAAATGGAGCAAATAAGGTGTCAGAATGTTTGTCTTAACAAACTTTACACATCTATATTTTATTTGGGCACATTTGAACAAATTAACTCCTCTGTTTAAATGGAATACTAAAAATGGCAGAAAAGAAAATGATTTTGTAAAATATATAACTTTAAAAATAATGCTCCAAAATTTAAGTTTGAAGTATCAAAATGTTTAGCACTTAATATACTTCATGTTTCACCACTTTCCCAAACATGGATAATTAGTTTTAATGTTGTTTAAAATAATTTGCTAAAATGGCAGCATTAAATCAAATTCTGAAAATGCAATAACTTTTTAATGGCTTATCAGAAAAAGGTGTTTAATATATCAAAATGCTCAGAATAATATGAACCAACCCCTAACATCATTTGCATGCATATTTGAGCACAATTAAGGTACTGCACTATTTTAGGAAGTAAGGAAAAACATTAAATTAAATTTGGGGCTTTATCTCCTCCTATCGAAATAATTATTTTGCACCCCATTTAAATTGCTAGATGATGTGATAGTAAATCCTGTGCATTTAAAATGTCATGCCATCATGTGGTTGTGCATTGCACTTGCTGTGCATGAGTGATTATTGATTGTGTTCTTTCCGGTGTTTTTATGCATCGATAGATCAAGCAGTCGGGGTTCCACCGCAATACCCCGACGACCCGTATTACCAGCCCCCTGAACAAGGCAAGCGTAATCCCCCTCTGAGCATGTCTCCTCCTATATTTCCGCAATTATTTTCCCCACTATAATATTGCATTCGGTTCCAAATGTCTTTTGCTGGGATTAGAGTATCCTACTAGTTGCATTAGAAATCTGTTGCCATTACCTGTATCCTTCCTAATATCCATAGGATTGAAGTGTTGGCCTGAGAGAAGTATAATTGCTATGTATAAGCTTAGCCATGCTTAGTTTAAATGCTTAGATGTCCGGTGGACGCTTCATTGTTGGAACAGTTGATGGAATGGCCGGATGTGATGGAAATGGTGGTGACGGATAATAAATTGCTGAAAGGCGGGGATGAGAGGCCACGGGGAATGTGGTGGGTTGTCTCGTTCTCGCCGCCTAAGTGCGAGTTCTCGCCTACGAGCCAAGTTGAGCGTGCAACCATGCGTGGGCATATGGAACCACGTTGACCGACTAACTTGTGGCGGACTAGCCGAGGATCCTCTAGTTTGGCTTTCCATTTGCGCGTGCGTTGAGATGGTGGCCAAGACTGAGATGAGGATGGTGGTGTCAGGAAAATAAGTGGCCGCGGGACAGGGTGTTGGAGGCACCTCTTGTCCTACCGCCACTGATGATCCTGGGTTAGTCTTAAGCGAGGTAAAGGTTGTAGCCGCTCCCACCCAGCTGGCTTTCCCCGAAGAGAGCTAAGAGCTAGGCAATGGGCCGGACGGTACACATGGATAAGAAGCTGGAGGGCCCTCGGGAGCCTGGCGACTTTCACATTGTACACCCCTGCAGGGATAAATCTTTTCGAAAAGCCGTGTCCGCGGTTATGGACGACTTGGTGACGGATTCAGAGACCATAGAATAACTTGAACGGAATGATTAAAATCTGGGTACTAAAGGTACCACTCAAGAATGCAAGGTTGACTTCCTCGAGGGTGATTCGGGGAGGTGCTTTGTGGAACAGGTGCAGTGGTTGATGGTGGTTGTTGATGAAGTTGATCAAAAGAGAAGAGTTTACTTCTTATCCCCTCTCGAAAATATTCTGATTAGTCGATGCCAGATGTTTTTTATAAAGAAAACCAGCTTTACGCAAAACAGCCATAAAACTTTGAAAGCCAATCATCGAGCTAGTAGCTCTATTTAATCTTGCGAGTTCGTCGAACTCAACATCGTTTGTTACTTTTCAGTGGAGGACTTCACCGACATTGAAGGTGGGTTCTTCGTGGACGTCGACGAGTAGTCTGGGGTTCCCAGGTGTCAGCTTGGGACATCCCGAACAGCTGGCGCTGAAATGTTTATCTACAGGCCTCTTAGGCCATAATTTGGATCTAGCTATTTAGAACAACTTAATTCGCTTCCGCATGTTGTACTGTTGGGTCTGTGACCTCTGGTTGTAATATTTGCTATCTTTCTCTATTATAAGAGTTGAACTATAATGCTTTGAGTCATAGAGTCTGTGATGTGCCAGTTGTTCCACAAGTCTTGATCTCTCTATTATGCATTGATAGTTGTGCCTGTGTTAGGGCATCAATCGGGGTGTTGAGTTGCCGGTGATCAATTCCGAGCAACGCCTGCCAAAGGTTTTGGCCGGGGAGTGGTAAACCTGTAACCTCCGGTTGTATCGCCTAACCGGTGACACACAACATCTCTGTATAGCAGTCGGGTCGGGGCGCCACAAGTTGGTATCAGAGCAGGACTGCCTGTAGGAAACCCTTCTACTGGTCGACTTTGAGTCTAGTGTTTGTGAAAATATTTTTAACCTAAAAATGAGTTGTGAAAACCATCTTAGGATTCTTTTACTCCTTATCTGGTTACCCTCTAATCTCGGAGAAATCTTACCTCGATTTGAGTTAAAAGTTTTACTTCTCATCTGTGACTTCAAAATTATTAGGGTAACACTGAAGGTAGAACCCAATACTACGTGTGATGTGGACCTTTAGTGTTATGTGTTCGGTTGCTCCCGCTGCGTTGCAAACTAAAATCCACTCAGATGTTTCTACTGAGTCTAATCATTTGCTCCTTTGTTGGGTTTTAACCCAAGGTCTTGAACCGAAGGTCCCGGATTGTGTTGTGATTCTGGAATGTTGAATTGTGTGGGTTGTTACCCATGTGATCGTTATGCTATTTATGATTCTCGGCACATGAAGCTGACCTTTAACCCAAGTCCTTTATGTGGTCTGTGGGTAAATAGTTGAACCTTAATTTACCACACCTCAGCTGGCTATGTAACTTTGGCTCTCCCGTAGCCTTGCTTTAGGTTCTGTCTTGGAACCATCGGGGTTACGACCAGGATTATCCTAGCGAGTCTCCCAACTATGTTCGTGACTCTGCTGCATCTCTCTTTTTTGGGCATGATTATCACAATTGAGTAATAATCGGTGCATCTCCAACATCTTAGGATTATCCTGAGCATGTTTCTTACTCTGATCCGCTTTCCGACCTTTGTCTGTCGGTTGTCGGTAAAGTTTTATCGTACGTTGGTATGTTCCGATGCAATTCACTCTCTTGATCCGTCAAGACTTTCCACTTCGTCTTGTTAGGAGAGACAAACTCCGTACCTTGTCCATTTCTCAGACCAGGTCAAAGTATTGTAATCTGTAGAATAAGGGCCTTGTGTAGCTTTTGTTCTTCTCCACCTTAGAGTGTCACACTCTAAGGTGGAGCAGAACACTCTTTGATATTAGGGTATCGTGCTAAGTATCATGATCCTCTTGATGAAGTGATGCCCTTACACTTTGTTACTCTCCGTTCTCCGAGTGACTTGTTACTCTAGAATGATAAGATGTGAGCAATGATGTGGCTATCGGATATTCTCAGCAGTTCTTACTGCGCTGAAATCCAAGAACATTCATTGTCCTTCCTAGCATGATTGGTTAGCCGATCAATAAGTTGAGTTTAACTGTGTTACCAAGTTCGTTTTCTCTGGTGCCCTTCCTCGGTCAAAGAGCTAGGTTCGTGCCGAAACTCCCAAGACCACCTCGTTTTGCTTTGAAGGGAATGATTTCTCTCTCGAACTCAAGACACACCGGTGGATAGTGATATTCTGGAGGTCTTTCTAGAAGTATCGCCAGGTTGTCACCTAACCGTGATGTTGAGCTTATGAGTAAGCTGGTTCTCTGAACAACTCCTTTCTCCAAGAAAATCGTGCTGGATGTCCTGAATTACTCAGTTGAGCTTAAACAATTTGGAGAGTTAAAAGATAAAAGCTCTATCTGATATAGTTCAGTTCCAATGGGATGTCTAGTTCTACGTGTCGAAGCAAGGAATCATCTCCTCTTTGGATATGCTAACCTCCAAATCTTTGATTTGAATTGGGCTATCGTCAAATCAAACTCAGGCTAACCTACCGGAATGTGTTGGTCTGACCAATACTTATGCCCCGTTCTTGTGACATATGAGTCTACCGTCGTGGAGTATCTGGATAAGTTTGTTGTTGAGCACATCAACTACCTTCTTATTCTCTCCATGTTTGAGGAGATTCATACTGGATATTGGGCGTTAGCATTGGAAACTTGTTAGAACTAACTTGGTGTCATCACAAGGTATGTGTTCTGGAAGTTAGAAGTGACTCTCTCTGGTTCACGTGCAATTGCTGAAAGATGTCGCCGTGGATCTGAGTAAATGGTATGGTTTCCTCGGAATCATCTGTCAATCACGCATATGCAGAAGATTCTTAGAATGGAATGTTGTTACCTCCATTCCTTCAGAAATTCGTCTATGCCTCCACGCCACTAATTGAATTGTTTAAGAAAGAGAAGAAGTCCAAGAGCTTCAATGCCTTCTTTGATGTTCCCCAATAAGGACTCAATTGTGTTCCGTTGCAAGTAATCCAAGTAGGTGCAGATTATCTTCTGACAGTTGCTAATACGTGAGTTCCGCAATCTCGTTCCTCCTTTGGAGTTAGACATTCTAGTCTAGCTCTTGGGGTTCTAGCAAATGTAATCCGTTGGTATCCATTGCAAAGGCTTCCTATTCCTACATGTTGAGTCTGAAGTATCTCTAGACCTAGCCATGTCTGAATCGCAATTAGAAACGATGGTTGGTGATCGTCGAGAAGCTTGTTCCCGATGTCTAGAAAATCAAGAAGTGTTCCTGATACTAACGTTTGCGAGTTTCTGAAGTTTTCTATGTCCATTTTCCCGACCCTTCTCAGGTGATCCGAAATGCCCCTCCGTGAGGAAAGTTCTACTCCAGCTGTTTGGTAGAAGTTGCCTCTTCATCTGTTGGAATCTTGTTTAACATTCGTCTTTAGAAATTCAGGCCTTGTGCAAAGTTCATATTCTGAATTTTTGTGAAACCGTTATCTACCAACTGGAAACTCCTTATCACTCTCCCGTCAACCGTATGTGTTTCCTAACTGTCAATCCAAGGGATGCTTGAAGTCTCGTCCTAGGATTCTACTAGGAGGTACTTGATCGGGGTATATTCATCAAGATCCATCCTTCCGGAGAGGTTTCCTTCTTTCCCATGGTGTACTTCGATAGTGACCTCGAAGTGAAGCCGATGAATATCTTCAGGATGCGCTGAATCATTCTACACTGAGAAGATCGTTGAAGACCGTCGTAACCCTTTTCCCTCTTTCCTACTCTAAGAATCTCGGGACGAGATTCCTGTAAGGGGGGTAGAATTGTAACAGCCCACTTTTGGTATTGTAAAATTTGAACCAAATTTTCACTTTTCTTTCCTCCCATGCATCATGGCATCCATGCATAATTGTTGTCCATTTGAAACAAGCAACAATTCTAGTGAAATGATGTTAAGTAGTTGAACAAAAGTTTGTGACCTAAAATATTTGTCAAGGAAGTTCCAAGAGTGCAAAAATAATATTTTGAACTTGCTTTAAAAATTCTAAAGTATTATAAATTGGTAATTAAGAAAAATGCCATATTCAAAACCAATGCACAAAAGTTGCTCAAAAGATTTTATTTTGAGACGCCAATTTTTGTGAAGCCTCTACATGATATGGGGAGGCTGCCCAAATATTTTTCATAATTTTTGAAATGATTTAAGTGCCTCAATAAAATCTCTGGAAGCTACTGGTTTTAGAAAAGAAAAACAGAAAAGGACTAATGTGTAAATGGGAAAAGAAACGCAGGGGGTTTCTCAGAAAACGTGCGCCGTCTCTCTCCTCCCGCCCGACACGGATGCGCCATTGCCGGCGGGAGAAGGAGGCCCCCCACGGCGCCATGTCGATGTGCTCCTCGCTCCCACGACACACTGCGCCAGGCCCCCCTCCTCTCCTCTCCCCTGCAAGGAGATAAGAGCACCCGAAGCTCCTCTGTTCCCTCACTCCATCTCTCCCTTTTTCTCCCCTACGCACCCGAAACCGAGCTGAGCTCGCCGAGCATGCCGCCGTCGACTGGAGCCGCCATTGACGAATCAGCGAGAACCAGAAGCTCCGCCCCGACGTCCTCTTCCTCCCTGCCCAAGGAATCGAGCCGGATCGTCGTCGTTGCGGAGATCGACGCCTTCTTCTCCACTTCCGACCGCCGGACATCGAGCAAGCCCGCGACCTCCTCCGACCTCCTCCATCACCGCTGCGAGCATCCACGTGACGAGGGTGAGTACGCTCATATTCTGGACATCTCCGTCCTCCTCTCCCTCTATTCCGACGGGTAGCAGTAGTTGTCGCCGTAGGCCGTGCGCAACCGCCGCCGTAGTTCGTCGCCGTGCTCAACCCCGGCGACCTTTAGGTCCCTAGCTCCGCCAGCAGATGGTCTGGGGAAGTGCGCCTCGAATGAACACCTTAGCTTGCCACCTTGCGCACTAACTCGCCGAAGCCGTGCTCGCCGCCGTAGGTGGTCACCGCGCGAGCGCGTCAGTCAGCGCCGCCGCTCCAGTCAACATGGCCGTGGGGCTCCGTGCCACGTGGCTGCTGACTTGGCTCTAGGGCCACATGTCAGTGGGCAGCACCGCGTGGGTAAGGCCCTGCCCGGTGCAAAACGTTTCAGCCTTTTTCTGCAAATTAAAAGAAATTAAAAACTGAAAACAGATCCAAATCTTTTCTTCTAAAATGCATAGTAAATTAAAAATGAACCAAATTCAATGATTCAAATTTCTATGTGTAGATCTGGTTGTGCTCTATCTGTTAACCTCATTTTGGCATAAAATATGTATTATAAATTTTGCACTTATTAAATAATTACAGAAAGTGATTAATAAAAGTGAAACTTTGAAAATTCATATCTTTTGCTCTGTTAATCCAAACTAGCAGGGTGACCCGCGCAATTGCGCGGCTAGGTTTTTTAATGTTAGTTTTGCGACATTGATAGCTAGTAGTTACACATATATATGCTATAATGTCATAATATATCTGGATTGTGTCAACATTTGTAACAGTTGTGATAATTGCTGCAACATTTCTCTTTATTGGCATTTCCTAGCTAAATTGACTTTAGTTGATTGGAATTGTTTCACTTATTCTAGGGGCTCATAATGTTCTTGAAGAATATATGACAAATTACTTTTCCTTTCTTGTTGGAATTGACCTGAAAAAGTGTCTCCAGTTAGTAAATACGTATAAGATAAGATACACACCTATAATAAAAGATAGTTTTGTGAGTTTTGTGGTAAAAACTAAGAATAAATTAATGGTTGTAACATGTGCATGGGAGAAACAAAGTATATCAGTTTTCCTGCTAATGTAATATGTATAATTTTCATTGCATACACGGAAAAGATGCTATAAATACAAATTGTGAACATATTAGTGCTAGACGAACAAACAATTGAGCAAATATTACTTATTTAAAAAACCATATTACATGGTTGAAGTACGTTTTGCATCTATTAACCAACGACCTCATTGTTTATGTAAAAATATGAATCTGCTAGTAGGTGTATAGCCTCTAAGTATGTTCACAACCGCAGACTAAGATATACTTTCCCAACCGCAGACTAAGATAACACCATTCTCTCAGGAAACTACTACCTGAAAGTATATCCATCATTTTTAAGTATATAAATTTTTATTGCTATTGTGACTTTGCACCACCAGCATGCACAGAAACTGACTATTCAGCTTCAATAACACATGAACACGACGCTCCAATTTTTTTGGTATGTTTTCTATATGAACCTATTAAATGCCAAAATAAAGAGCGAATGTTTTTTTTGTTAGTGCCAAAAAATAGCAGAAGTGCTTCGGCGTGTAGTGTATAGATCACATTAGACAAATACCTAAACTCGTTATATTTCATTGAAAGGACAGAATATTCATCTAAAAAAGATGTGTCCAACAGCTTTTTTAATTACATAAAGGTGACAATGAAAAACATAATTAATTGTATTTAATAGTCTATATTTGCTAACATGCAGTGAGATAATAGTTACACTGTAATATATCTAATCTTATCATCTCACTAATGGAGAAACAGAGGTAAAGTTGGCTGAGAAGGGCTTGGCTGATGCTTATGGGGTAGTTATTCTACCAAGAAGACAATCTGTAGCTATTTGACTGATTAGATATTTCCAAATGTTTGTAAGAATTTGACGCAGCTCCATTTGTCCAACCATACAACTATAATGATAATGACGAAACATATACCTAAGATGCTTAGATGGCGGGATGCTTGGATGCTTTTAGTATCAGTTGATCATTGCAAACAACACCAAAAGTTCACTTACCCCTCAAATCGTGGCAATGCTTAGTCCTCTTAAGGCACCCATATATATCTACATCTCTAGGCAGAAGCTAAGCTAAAAAAAGTTACAACCATGTATTTCAAATTGGCATAAAAAATATGAAGTTTCAGATGGTGAAACAATTTGCTTAGCCCACCCAAAACCATGCATATCATGTGTGATTTTTGGATTAGGTATAGCCATAAAGTCATATCAACCGATCAACCTGATATTTGAGTTGATTAAGCTTTAACATACAAACACAAACTTGCACACTACCCGTATGATATGGATGATGAGTTTTGGAAGGCACATAAACAAAATTGTTATTTTAACTTGTATGCAACTCGTTGCCATGGCGCAGTGGTACCACATCAAGTTATCTTAATAGCTCCCCAAACTTAATTACATATGAAAGGAAATATCGTTTTACCTATATATTGTCCTATAGAGAATCTTAATCCCTTGAAGATTTCGCCTGTCATTACTGCATGACATGAAAATATGAAATTAAAAGATTCTCATCATGATCTGCTGTCTTCTAAATATGAACGAACGTTTTTGTAAATTAAGAATAAGAGCTTGGGGTGGACTGTAGATGGAGAAAATTAAATGAAGAAGCGTACCATGGAGTAAGCAGCTGATTTGACCTGCGTGCATGAGGCAAGGATCGTCGGTACGTAGTCACCAGCGCTATTGTTGTCTGCGCCTTGCAGTTCACGGCGAGCTCGTCCGAGAACAACGCCGGCGTGCAGCCCCGTGTCTCATTCTTCCGGGTGCCCCTGGCTGACGCGGCATGCAGGCCGGCGTCTCATCCCTAAATGTATGCCCACGCGACGCCGCATGAAGGCACGCATCACGTACTCTTGCACGCCTACTTCCGAGACCAGGAGCGCACGCAGTCCTTGGTGCACGACGTCAACGCCGTCCAGTCCGGCAGTCCGACGCCGGTGTCGAGTAGCCGTGCGTGGTAGCAGTGGTGTACTTCTCCGTCAAGGCCGTCTAGTTGATGCTTGCGTTCTGTGGACGAAATATCAAAAAATCATATGAAGCGAAAGGCAACGCACCATGCTTGGAAGAGCAGACACAGATTAAACTTGAAGAGGCGTACGGCCAGGCGATGATTGATTGGTAGCAGTCCTACCTTTTCTATCTTCTTTCGATCCGCTGGACGTGCTAAGGTCGTTGGTTCATATTGGCTGCGTGTCTATTGAATCATGGTCAGGGTCGACGCGGCATAAACGCGTGCTGTATGCATATCTGCGGTGCCATTGATCCTCCGAGCTTGTACTTGGGGACCGCCATGGACGCCGGTACGCATTGCTGCCGTGTCGTCGATCCGCCAGTATGCGTCGCTGCCGGGCCGTCGATTCTCCGGACTTGTACTTGATGGGGTCGTCATGGACGCCTTGCATCGCTGCCATGCCGTTGATTCGCCGGGCTTGTTCTTGATGGGATCGTCATGGACGCCAGTATGCATCGCTGCCGTGCCGTCGACCGAGCCGGTATATACTTGATGGGATCGTCAATTCGTCATGAACGCCGGTATGCATCGCTGCCGTGCGGTCGATTCGCCGGGCTTGTATGGGATCGTCATGGTCTCCGACCGAGCCGGCATATACTTGATGGGATCGTCAATTCGTCATGAACGCCGGTACGCATCGCTGCCGTGCGGTCGATTCGCCGGGCTTGTATGGAATCGTCATGGTCTCCGGCCGGTATACATCGCGCCGTGCCGTCGATCTGCCGGGCTTGTACTTGATGGGATAGTCATGAACGCATGGCGTCGTCGCATGTGTTTGAGGTCTCAATCTCGGATGGTTCCTGCAAACGTGTTGGTTGGATGTTGATATTTAGAGTCTATCAAACGTGTGTGCTATGGATATTTGATCTATCACGCAATAGTCCCGTAACGTGGAGTGCAATTTCTATACGTTTCTTTTTACATGGAAATCAATCAAGCCTCCATGTCGTGCACGACGGTGAATCTAACAAACCTTGCCGTAAGATGAGGGCTAATCTTAACCATTGAGATATCTTAACTTTAAAGTGGTAAATCTTCACCGTTAATTGTTTGTTGTTTTAATAATATAATAGATGGAGCAAATAAGGTGTTAGAATGTTTGTCTTAACAAACTTTACACATCTATATTTTATTTGGGCACATTTGAACAAATTAACTCCTCTGTTAAAAGAAAATGATTTTGTAAAATATATAACTTTAAAAATAATGCTCCAAAATTTAAGTTTGAAGTATCAAAATGTTCAGCACTTAATATACTTCATGTTTCACCACTTTCCCAAACATGGATAATTAGTTTTAATATTGTTTAAAATGATTTGCTAAAATGGCAGCATTAAATCAAATTCTGAAAATGCAATAACTTTTTAATGGCTTATCAGAAAAAGATGTTTAGTACATCAAAATGCTCAGAATAATATGAACCAACCCCTAACATCATTTGCATGCATATTTGAGCACAATTAAGGTACTGCACTATTTTAGGAAGTAAGGAAAAACATTAAATTAAATTTGGGGCTTTATCTCCTCCTATCGAAATAATTATTTTGCACCCCATTTAAATTGCTAGATGATGTGATAGTAAATCCAGTGCATTTAAAATGTCATGCCATCATGTGGTTGTGCATTGCACTTGCTGTGCATGAGTGATTATTGATTGTGTTCTTTCCGGTGTTTTTATGCATCGATAGATCAAGTAGTCGGGGTTCCACCGCAATACCCCGACGACCCGTATTACCAGCCCCCTGAACAAGGCAAGCGTAATCCCCCTCTGAGCATGTCTCCTCCTATATTTCCGCAATTATTTTCCCCACTATAATATTGCATTCGGTTCCAAATGTCTTTTGCTGGGATTAGAGTATCCTACTAGTTGCATTAGAAATCTGTTGCCATTACCTGTATCCTTCCTAATATCCATAGGATTGAAGTGTTGGCCTGAGAGAAGTATAATTGCTATGTATAAGCTTAGCCATGCTTAGTTTAAATGCTTAGATGTCCGGTGGACGCTTCATTGTGGGAACAGTTGATGGAATGGCCGGATGTGATGGGAAATGGTGGTGACGGATAATAAATTGCTGAAAGGCGGGGATGAGAGGCCACGGGGAATGTGGTGGGTTGTCTCGTTCTCGCCGCCTAAGTGCGAGTTCTCGCCTACGAGCCAAGTTGAGCGTGCAACCATGCGTGGGCATATGGAACCTCGTTGACAGACTAACTTGTGGCGGACTAGCCGAGGGTCCTCTAGTTTGGCTTTCCATTTGCGTGTGCGTTGAGATGGTGGCCAAGACTGAGATGAGTATGGTGGTGTCAGGAAAATAAGTGGCCGCGGGACAGGGTGTTGGAGGCACCTCTTGTCCTACCGCCACTGATGATCCTGGGTTAGTTAGATTACTCAAGATAGGTAAGTGGTAGGCACATCATAGTCAAACACATGCAAGGTACAAAACCAAACACATGCAAGGGGCAAGCAACTTTCAATGTATATATAATTTAAATACACGTTACCGCAAGGAGGCACGTTGGATATAAGATAGAGATATGAAAATCCAAATGACTTGGCTTGGGAAATATGATTGATGAAGATCCCTTAATTCTTCATAATGTAGCCAAGTCTCCAAAGCCCTCCAACAACACCTATTGATCAAGTTTTAGCTTGTTGGTCCCCAACCAAGTTGGGTCCTAAGAGGTTAGTCACAATAGGCTTGGCCACCCAAATGGTTCTTTTCTTGACACCACTTTGAGTACCAAAAAATTTGGCAAACACATTGCCAACCTTATCCTTCTCAAGAGAGTAAACATCATCAATTATGATTGGGTTGGATAAGGTACCGTTAGTGCATGAAGAAGCAAGATGTCCCTTCTCGCGACATAGATAGCAACATCTACTTCCACCTTTCTTCTTAGTTGATTTCTCAACTTGAGAAGGTTTAGCTTGATTCTCCTTGGGAAGTGGCCTTTCTTCAACGTTGGATACTTGAGTATGAACTTGAGGTCGCTTCCCTTGTTGCTTCTCACTTAGATGCTTCTTCTTCATTGGGCAAGATCTCACATGATGCCCTTCAATCTTGCACTTGAAGCAAACAATCTTGGCCGAATCTTTTACTTGTTCTAGGCCCTTCTTCTTGATGGTCTTGTGCTTCTTCTTAAGTTGGACTTCTTCTTAACATCGGAGTTGAATCCAAGTCCACTCTTGTCATTGGGAGATTTTTGCACACTCAACATATTGTCAAGTGCCGACTTCCCAACATGACCCTTTTCCAAGTCTTTCTTCAAAGAAGTGACTTGGCCTTGAGCTCTTTATCTCCTCTACATGGTTAGTAACAACACAAGTACTAGAGGAAGTAGAAGCTTCATTGTTAGAGCAACAAGGCATGGAAAGCAATTCATCACAAGGTGTAACAATATCATGAGTGGATGAACTACTAGGACTAGCACAAACAATATACATTTCGAGTAGAAGTTGTGCCATTGTCCACATGAGGCTCACAAGATGTTACCTTAGTTGAAGTAGCCTCATGAGCTAACTTTAGCCGATCATGGGAGACTAGAAGATCATTATGAGAGCTCGAGAGCTTTTCATGACTTTCTTCCAATTTCCTATAATTGCTTGTTAGCAACTCAAGTTGAGCCCTTAGCTCAACATTCTCCTTTAATATGGATGCTTCACAATAAGTAGAGTTAGTAGCACAAGCATCATCATTTTTAGATTTGAGGACATTAGAAAGAGCAAGAGCATGATCTTCTCTTAATTTAGAAAAGTCTAAACTATAAGATTCCTCAAGACTACAAAGTTTTTCCTCAAGGATCCTTCTACGCTCTTGCTCTTCATTAAGAGCAATAGAAAGATCCCCGATCTCATCGGTGTAGCCTTGCTCACGACCTTCCATTTCCACAATGGTGTCCTCATGCTCATAAATAAGTTTATTGACCTCAATAGCATTAGCCATGATTTCCATGAAGTTAGAGCGAGCATTTTTATTTTTACTCAAAGCAAGAAAGACAATTTCACCTTTCTTATTTAGAGAATCAACAATATCATTCTCTTCATTATTAACATCATCAACTTTAGATTCAATGGGGTTCAAAGTAGGAGATACCTTTGACTCCTTAGCCATAAGGCAAAAGATGGTCGATGAAGATGAAACATTACTTGAGGCACCACTCAAGTACACATCTTGTTCCATAGGAAGTTGGGTTTCCTCTACAATGTTAGTGACCAACGGAATAGAGGAAACACACGCATTTGAAGTATGGCAACAAGATAAAGCAAGCATATCATCATGAGATTTAGACAAACAATTTCCACATGATATGCAAGGACTATCAACACAAGCATGTAAAGCATGAATGGTGCTAGATGTGTTTAAGTCCAAAGGTAGATCATTGCAACAATGTTGAGGCAAAGAATCATCAATAGTAAGTTTACTATCATTGTTGCAAAGTCTAGCACTACTCACCATCTCATTAGGTTGTGGCTTACCACATGTTGGTGAAGTAGAGGAAGTTGAGAACTCATCACGCCCGGAAGTGGAGGGAGAACAATCATCCTCAATAATATTGGACACATCATATTTGTCTTGAAGCTTTGTCCATAAATCATGAGCATTCCGAAAAGGCATGATTGACTCAAGAACTACATTGCTCAAAACACCAACAATAGCATGAGATACTAGAGAATTGAGATAAGAGTTTTCCTCATCCTCTAAAGATAACTTTTGGAGATCCTTTGGAGGAGGAAAATCCATATCTACAATTCTCTCCATTTTTGGGCCATACACCCGAAAAAGATTAAGCATGCGAATTTTCCAAACATCATAATTTGTGCCATCGAATATGAAAGTGGGATCATTTGCTAAGTCTCTAAACGACATCTTTACTCTCAAGGCGGTGAAGCCTAATAAAAGAGAGCCTGGCTCTGATACCAATTGAAAGAACGAGGATGTCGCCTAGAGGGGGGTGAATAGGCGTTTTAAAATAATTACGGTTTAGGCTTGAATAAATGCGGAATAAAACTAGCGTTTAATTTATCAAGCACAAAACCTAAACAAGCTAGGTTCACCTATGTGCACCAACAACTTATGCTAAGCAAGATTAACAACTAAGTGATAGCAATATAGATAACTTCAAGCTCGATGGCTATCACAAAGGTAAATGCATAAGTAAAGGTTTGGGTATAGAAGTAACCGCAAAGTGGACACGAGGAGATGTTTCCCGTAGTTCCTTCCCAATGGAAGTACGTCTACGTTGGAGGGGTGTGGAGCCTCCTAGGCACTCCAATAGCACCGATGTGCTCACCCTATTCTCCGTGAGCTTCACCCGTGAGGGATTGGCTCGTTCCACTATGAGGTCGACTTGAAGGCGTTGACCAAACCGATACACCAAGGTTGAGGAACTCCACAATGAGTTGGAGCCTCCCAACAATGTCCCGGACCATCGCAACAAATTGAGCTCCGAAACTCACAAAGGCCTCCTAGGGTTACAACAACCCAAGAGTAACAGAACCACAAAGAGTAATGAGCTTCTCAAACTTCACCTCCACGAATCACCGTGGAGAACTCAAACCGATGCACCTAATGCAATGGCAAGAACACAAGAAGTGCTCAAAGCAATTCACTCTCAAATCCCACCAAAGCAACTAATGCTATGGAGGAAGATGAGAGGAAGAGCAAGGAAGCAACAAATGAATCCCAAGATCTAGATCCAATATGCTCCCCTCACTTAGAGGAGAGATTGATTGGTGGAGATGTAGATCTAGATCTCCTCTCTTGTTTCCCTCAAGAATGAGCAAGAATCATTGGAGGGATTGAGAGAAAGCAAGCTTTTGGAGGTCAACAATGGAGGGCAAAACTTGCAAGAAAGGTTGGGGAACCATTGGGGAAGAAGGCCCCTTAAATAGGTCACCCAAATATCCAACCGTTGGGTGCAGATTCGCGCCGGGGCGGTACTACCGCTAGACCCGGCGGTACTACCGCCCCCTAGGAAGTTAGGACAAGAAAACGGGCTCCAGGCAGCGGTACTACCGCCCCGGCGGTACTACCGCTTCCGGTACCGCTGAAAACTGGCCTCTGTTAGCCCCGGCGGTACCTCGGGCGGTACCGCGGCGGTACTACCGCCCCATGTAAAACAGCAGAACACCAAATACGAAAACGGACATATCTTGATTATCCGGACTCCGTTTTCGATGTTCTTGGGCTCGTTGGAATCGCAACGAAGAGCTTTATAAGAACATGCAGAGAAACATCATAGTCCAACATGGGAGGATAAAACAATAAGTATAAAGGTAAACCTTCTTTATTAAAGAACAACCGGTAAATCCTCCGACAACAAAACTCAACAAGATAATCATCAAGACTCCGTTTTCTATGATCTTTTGCTTGTTTCGAAGATAATCACAAGCCCTACAAGATCATGCATATACACATCATAGTCTATGTGAGATCCTGGCTCAGGCTTAACAGGATTGATAGAATACTCATATCAATAAGTTGCAACTTCTTTTCTGGAAGCTCATCTGGAAAGAACTCCGAGGTTAAGCGTGCTTGGCCCGGAGCACTCCAAGGATGGGTGACCGACCGGGAACTGGTTCCCGGGTACTCACGAGTGAGGACAAAGTGTGCAGAAAAGACTAGTGTTGATCTGTGGGGCCAGTCTGGAGATCCTAACGAGCTGCCAGGGGTGACAGGCCCGGCCCGGGGGTGGCCGGGGTGTTACAATTTGGTATCAGAGCTGACCCTCGCAGCAACACGGGCGTGTGAGGGTCAGGGGCGCGGACATGTGGAGCATGTACCGGCACTGGGCGCACAGACGTGTACCAAGAGGGGAAGTTCCTGGACTGGGGGCTGGCCGACGAGGGAGTCGGTCTTCTAAGGGGGGAAGGATGTGAGATCCTGGCTCAGGGCTTAACAGGATTGATAGAATACTCATATCAATAAGTTGCAACTTCTTTTCCGGAAGCTCATCTGGAAAGAACTCCGAGGTTAAGCGTGCTTGGCCCGGAGCACTCCAAGGATGGGTGACCGACCGGGAACTGGTTCCCGGGTGCGCACGAGTGAGGACAAAGTGCGCAGAAAAGACTAGTGTTGATCTGTGGGGCCAGTCTGGAGATCCTAGCGAGCTGCCAGGGGTGACAGGCCCGGCCCGGGGGTGGCCGGGGTGTTACAGTCTATCATGTGAGGAAGAAACCACAAGTGGAGAGTTTGACCTCTCTTAGAAAAGACAAACCGGTAAAACCTCAAACAACAAAAACGCAATAAGATATTCATATGAAATCCGTTTTTGATGAACAAGAGCTTGGTATGGAGATGAAAACAAGCTCTAAATTCTCACATGGATAAAAGCCAAATAAGAACCAAGAAAGATGATATGCCAAATATGCAAATGTTTGAGCTCTCTCCGAACGATACGATCAAGTTACTCTTTCGAGAGCTCCTCTTGAAAGTGTGGCATCTATTCTATAATCCGGTCTCTTACTAACACCATGAGACCAGTAAAATAGAAACCTATCAAGGGCATACCTTTGCCTTGCACAATCCACTTGAGCTAGATGATGACGATCTTGATCACCTCAAGTTGGATCACCTTCCTTGATTGCGCTCCGCTTGATGAAGACTTGTGAAATGCTCCCCCATACACAATATGGGAGAGCCACTTTTAGGAACATGTTCACTTGGCCATTATCATGATGACGACCACCGCTTGACGTCATCCGCCATGGGCTATATGGAATCTTCCTTTTGATGCATGCCCATGGGAGGATACCTAACCCCACATAGATACTCCACACACACACACACATGTATATGGGTTAGTTCACAAAGCTATATAGACAATTGCTTACTATACCATTGGATCACAAGATCCCACATGGTACAACATGTAGCTTTGTGTGTTGATCACTTGACTCCACTCTTTGCATTTAGCCTTGATCAACTTGTATCTTTCCTTCTCTCTTCACAAAGATGATGTCTTGGAGGTGAACATGAATATCCACGCCATCATATTCTTCAAGACATGCTTGAAATATGCTCAACTCTACACATGACCATTCTTCATATAAACCCTTTAATAAGATCTTGGTCATCTTATAATCTTCTAGAGTCCAACACATGAACTCTAACCTTTTCCTTTGGACAAGATCTAAGGATATATCAATGCACACATTAGTCCATAAGGATTGTCATTAATTACCAAAACCACACATGGGGGCACCATGCTCTTTCAGCCCCGCCGACGGACAACACAAAGAACCAACCCATCATCCATGAAGAACGGTGGGGACTAACTCTCAAACCACTCGGTAACAACGGACCAAGCATCAAGACGGGATAGGAGACGAGGACTAACATTTGAGACGACATCACCATGATGGTCCGAGCAATGTCGATGAGACACCAAAACCTGACGTAAGAGATCTTAATTCATAACGGGTGAGGGATGATACGAACAAAGGGTGTGTAAGACAGTAAAAGTAGACCGTTCCATCCGTGGGAGGTCGAACTACAGAGTATACTATGTCCACCGGACGTGATACATTCACTAGCAAAATAAGTTTGATAAATTGCAATTCATACCATGGAGGCAGATGGGTTGACACATTAATGGCCTACAGAGACACTCATAATCTAGGGCGTTTCTTCCTCGGTGAGGCCGACTGATCAGGCTTCTCTGCAGCACAAGTGGCTGAGATAACGGTGTAAGGGGGTAACCTTGATTCCCATACCAGCTCAAATTTCATTGGCAGAACAACAGAGCCTGCTATTATATCTCCAAATGTCATCCTGGGGAGTTCACCTGATCTAGAAGGAGTTAATTGCACTGGCGGTCACACATCTCGTCGCGTATGTGCACTTAAGTCACACATCTGAAAAATGGGATTTTTTTGGTCACACAACTGAACAAATGGGTACACGCAGGTCACAAACGGGCCATGTCATCCCGTTTTGGACTGTAATTTTTCAGAAAACCCCTAATATTACAAAATATATTGCAAAATGGTCCTCCTAATATTACAAAATGGTCCTCATACTATTACAAGATGGTCCTCCTGATATTACAGTAGGTTTTTTTTTTGAAAAATGTATGTCCATAACGGGATGACGTGGCCCGTTTGTGACCTGCGTGCACCCATTTGTTTAGTTGTGTGACCAAAAAATCTCGTTTTTCAGATGTGTGACTTAAGTACACATACGCATTGGCGGATCCAGAGGGTGTCCAGGGTGGGCCGTGGACCACCCTGAGATTTTGACAAAGCCCATATAGCATGTCTTAAAAAAAACCAGGAGGAAAGCACGAGCCAATCTGTCTGTTAAAAACAATGAGTTGCCTGTCGGCGTGACGCACGGACGCTTCCTCGTTCCTCTTGACCCTTCTCTTCGTCTCCTGTTCGAATCAAACGAGCGCTGCCGGCGCCGGCTCGCCGCCACGCGCCGCACTTCCTCCTTCGGCTTTCACAGTACGGCCGTCCGGTTCTCGCCGTCGCCGCCACGCCCATCGCTCGGTGCTCGCCCCTGTCTTCCCTAACCCTAGCGGCGCAGAAGGGAGGCCGACGCCCGGCGGCGCAGTCCCGGGCTGCTGCTGACCGGCGTTTGTTCGGCTGTTCCTGCAGGCTTCAGATTCCCGACGCCGCCGCCAGCCGGCTGGGAGTAGGCCAGGCCAGCCGCCAGCACGCTCCAATTTCAGCTATATACAACTTCAAGTTTTCAACCAATCAATCCCCAATTTCACAGATTGTTGAGTCTGATTTAGAATTGTAAAATTGTTTAGTCTGATGTTTGCACACACTTATGTAAAATTGTTAAAATATGAAGAGGACCAGAGAGATTGCTTCTCTTTTCCAGCTCCTTCCCGAGCGGCAGATTTGACGGAAGAGCAAACTGAAGAAGTTGTGACCGAAGAGCAAATTGAAGAAGTTGTGACGGAAGAGAATTTCCGGCAATGAGTTTTGTCAAGAACAAGTTGAGAAATAAGATGGGTCATAGTCTTTTGGATGATTGTCTAGTTGCATTCATTGAGCAAGAAACTTTCTCCAAAGTGGATGAAGATGATATTACTAGGACTTTCATTGCCATAAGAAAGCGTAAGCCTGATAAAAAAAAGTTGGTCTTCTTTTGAGCTTTTGTTGGCCCTATTTTATGTAAAATTCAAACTTTTCCCAAATTATTATATGTTACAGTACTCGATTAGCTTTGGTTGAATTATACGTTGACATTTTCCTATTAGTGTTGTAACAAAAATTTTGAAGGCGGACCACCCTGTGTCAAAATCCTGTATCCGTCAATGCACATACGCGACGAGATGTATGACTGCCAGTGCAATTAACTCATCTAGAAGAGTCCTTTCCAGTCCCACCAATCAATAGCACAAATCGAAGCGGGCTAGATGACGGCGAGAACCTGGTGATATCTACGGTGCTACCTTTGTCAAGAAGAGCTCTCGGGTGTTCACCAAAAAAAAAAAAAAAACAAGAGCGACGGGAGAGGAACCCAGTGGCGTGTCATTAAGATGGAATCCGCGGCCCCGACGGGACTCGAACCCGGGTCGGTACCACCGCAACCCCCAACCACTAGGCTATCGCCTGGTTCTCATCGGGTGTTCACCAAAGATGGATGCAGCATGCTGGAGTACACGTTAAGATGGACAAGCGACCCCTTCATCATCGTTGCCAGCTCCTTCCCTATCAACGCTAGCCGCGGGTGGTCCACCGGGTCGGAGCTTCCAAACGAGAGGACCTTGAAGAGGTAGCTGTATTCTTCTTCCGAGAGGCTATTGATCCGAACAAGGTTTACGGTTCCGAACCTCGCTAGCTTCTCGTGCCGGCTTATGATTACAACCTTGCTTCCTGCACCCGTGAGAGTCACGAGCAGTGAATGAAACTTGCACCATTCCTTGTCATCCACATCTGACTGAAATTCAACAATAACCAATGTCCTCACTGGAGTGAATCTGTCATGGTCAAGTGTTTCAATCTCACATCCATTGACATGGATAATGGAAGAGAAGCGGGAGCGGACCCTCTCGTCAGAGCAAACAGTCCAGACCAAAGTTTTCTTGCCTACTCTACAACCACCGATGACCGGCAGCACTGTCGGAACCCTGAGTGGGTCATCATCCTGCAACAAAATGTTCATGACATGCTGCCTTTCGACTTGGCGACCAAACATGAAGTTGTCGATGTAGAGATAGCAGCTATACGGGCTGCGAAACATGCGTTCGCAACCTGTTAGCAGGGCGATAAATTCGACATGTTTCTAGTGATGTCCTCCAAAGTTTCCAGTGCAGTCTGCACTTCCTTGCTACCAGTACCAGCGGTATGTTTGACAGTAGGGTAAGCCATGGTGTATGAGTCACTGACCTCCACTTGTGCTGTGATCTGTTCTAGGGGCCCATAGGTGTCCAAGACATCATAACCCCGGTGCAGAGCCTCTGTGAGCATCTTGAGCTGCACCAGCATCCTTGAGTTCGTGATGTATCGCCCCTCGGCCTCCTCGATGACGGTATGGACCCTGAGAAGTAGCTGACGCAGCAATTCCAGGTTCCTCTTCTTGTTCTTCAGGCATGACTGGTCTCTGTACTTGCTGATGAAGAAAGACACGAACCGGCTGACTACTTCACTCACCACAGCAGAGAGAGCAATGTCCATGTGTTCTTGCTATGGAGCGTTTTACAGAGAGATGAACAATGTCACACATAGATCGTCATGATATGAGGTGTGAGATGCAAGATGTGGACTGGTTTGCGGTCCACAAGGGATCGACACCTCAACACTTAGAGCATCTCTAGCAGAACCCGCATAATAACCGCCCGTTGCGGATTGAAAACCGCAAAAAGCCGGAGAACAGAATCCGCAAATTTGCCCAACCAACAAAAGTTTTTTCAGGGCCCTGAGAATCCCCGTCTCGGAACTGCTTTTTCGCAGATTTGGGCGCCGAATCTAGGGGGCCTTGCATTTGGTCAAAACGGTTGGCGGGTGGGAGTATGCACCACGCGCGCTTCCGCTCTTCTTCCCCATCTCGCCGCCGCCGCCAGCGATTCCCTCCCTTTCCCGGCCGCATCTGAAGGCGCACCGCCGCACGCGAGCTGCCCCGGCCGCGGAGGTACCCTGCCGCCGGTTTCCGGCTAGCCGCGCCCGTGGAGAACCTGAGTCTGCGCCGCCGCCGCCGATCTGCCGGTGAGTCTTTTTCCGCTCGATTTGTCTTCGATTTCGGCCGGAGTAGTATGTAGTGAGTGTTCCTTGCGCGTTTCAGATGGAGTTGAGCCCGGAGGAAGAGTTAGTGCTCTCTGACTCGTCCTCCTCCGACGACTCCGATGTGGAGACGCTGTTCAAGATCCGGCGGCAGCAAATGGTGGTCGCCGTCCTCGCCGTCATGGAGTTCGAGGACCGGCATGCAAAGCGGCGGCAAGGATCCAAGGTTGGCCGCCTTTGCATACCGCGAAACCATTTCTACGGCAATGAGCTTCTCATGCGCGATTACTTCGCCGAAATCCCGACGTACCCGGCTCGCATCATCTGAAGAAGGTACCGTATGCGCCGCTCTCTTTTCGTAAAGATAGTAGAAACTTGCGAGGCGAAGTGTCGGTACTTTACCCGTCGAAGGAATGCCGCGGGTTTGATGGGTTTCAGCGCGTACCAGAAGATCTCCGCCGCAATGAGAGTCATTGCTTATGGCGTCCCGGCTGACTATGCCGACGAGTATCTTTGTATTGGCGAAGATACTACGATCGAGTCCGTTCGTATGTTTGATAAAACCATTATCAAACTCTACGGAAAGATATATCTTCGGGCACCAAACGAAGAAGATACCGTGAGCCTCATGGCGATGAATGAGCCGCGAGGTTGGCCGGGCATGCTAGGTAGTATTGACTGTATGCATTGGACTTGGAAGAACTGCCCAAAGACATGGCATGGACAGTATTGTGACAGGGAGGCGATGCAACAATTGTGTTTGAGGCCGTTGCGTCCGAGGATCTATGGATTTGGCATTGCTTCTTTGGTTTGTCAGGCACATGTAATGATATCAATGTGTTGCAAAGGTCTCATCTCCTCCGTAGGCTAGCAAGTGCAGATGCTCCGGCTTGTACTTCACGGTTAATGGGCATGAGTACACAAAGGGTTACTATCTTGCCCCACCTTGGACTACATTCGTGAAGACCATCTCAAATCCAAGAGGCAAGAAGCAAGCTGAATTTGCAAAGGCTCAAGAGGCATGCCGAAAGGATATAGAGAGGGCATTTGGTGTCTTGCAATCTAGGTTTGCCATAGTTCGAGGACCAGTTCGTTTTTGGGACAAGAAAACTCTCAAAAACATCATGACTTGTTGTGTGATTCTTCACAACATGATCATACAGGATGAAAGGGGCTTGGACTTGGAGTTGTGGTATGACAATGTAGGTAGCCGTGTGAAGCCAGCTAGAAACCCCGATCGCGTCCAATCTTTTCTGCAGACTTACCGATAGAGGACAAGGAGGAACACAACCAGCTGCAGCTAGACCTGGTTGAACACATCTGGCAGCTGCATGGGCAGTAACTATTTTTTAGTTCATTTGAGTCATGTTTCATTCAAACAATATTGTTATTCTACAGCATCTTGTATTGAATTATTATTTAATTCATGTGATTCGAACTTTCATTGTAATAAACTATTTGTGAGGATTCATGATATCCTACTATTGTAATATGAATCTTTATAATTTAGGTCTAATTTATTTATCATTCTATTTTTATGATATTCATTTCTGTTTTGCGGTTCTGCATATGCATTTTCTGAACGCCGCGCGGCGGAGCAGAACCCGCAAAGCAGAATTCTGTTTCGCGGTTCTGCTCCGCTGCGCGGCGTTTTGAGGCAAAAAACGCGAACTACAAAAGTGTTTTGCGGGTTCTGCTAGAGATGCAAGTGTTTTGCAGGTTCTGCTAGAGGGAAAGCAACCATCTATTATTGGTTTGGCTTCAATACTGTTGACCGTTGACCCCGCCGCGTGTCATAACACCACATGGACAAAGAAAAGTAGTGATAGCTCAGTTCGATTCTAAAGCCAACGTCAATATACAGGTACCTAAGATTAAGCAAGTGTAGCCGCCGACAATACATCTATGACAACTGCAAGAGATAAAACCGTACACGAGTTTGATGCAGAAATTGATGATGTTCGAACTTCTTTTCTTAGAACTATTCAAATCTACTCGAGTTACTAAAGCTGGGGCAAAATCGACGGTGTAAAAAATATTTCAACTTATAGCACAGAGGACATTCAACTTATAGGACTTACATAACATGAACCCAAAAATAAAACACAGCTGTCGAGATACATCTCAAGCTGGCTGACTACCCTCACGAAAAATGTATACCCGCTTTGTTGAAGAGAGACAGCAGGTACAGGAAATCGATCTGGCTCAGCTTGGAGGATCTCTTCTCTGCAAAATCACCCTGCTGCAATATGCCCATAATCTTTTCTTTGAAGCTGGCACGCCCATCTACCACATCGCCGTCGTCCATTTCCATCTCATCATCTTCTTTCTCGTCACTGGTCTCCATGCTCAGGTCCTCGACCATATTAGCTAGCAATGCAACATCATCCGCTGACATCTTTTCCTCACCCATTTCAGAATCTTGAGCAAGCTGGAGGGACTGCATCGTCTTGTAATTCTTCTCTAGCAACTCAAGAACACGCTTCTGCTTGAAGAGGGAGCCCAGGGTTTTGTTTTTCCGATTGAAACAAATCCTCACAAGTCCATCCCATTCTTTGAAGCTGACAGGAGGGAGGGGCTTCCTGGGCTCGATACGCACAACTGAAGAATCTACCTTCGGCGGAGGCCTGAAGTTGTTCCGCCCAACCTTCAGGAGATGTGACACACGTGATAAGAGCTGCACGTTCACTGATAGACGGCAGTAGAGAGTGTCTCCAGGTTGTGCCACAAGCCTCATGGCAAACTCGCGTTGAAACATGATGACAGCACACCTAAAGATTGGACGGTGTGACAGAAGCTTGAATGTGAGAGGGGATGAAATCTGGTATGGGATGTTGGCCACACAGATATCAAAGTACGGAAGATCACATTTAAGGACATCTCCTTGGATAACCTGCATTATGATTACCAATGATACTCATTGTTATTAACAAACATCCGGTTAACACTGCAATTACACTGTACTATGTGATCAGTATTTCTCTACAATCACAGACCAAAACATGCAACCGTGCATGATAACTGTAACAATCATCAATAACATAGTTGCCAGCTAGTGTAGAAGCAACAGTTATTTACAATACTGACTAACCTTCCTACATAAAACTATTGCTCCGGATTCACAGGAACAATCACCATGAAGCACTTACTAACTCAGGTACTACAGAAAAGAAAACTAGCACATAACAATTCTGCTTCATGAACACAAACATCATAACACCTTAAGTTACCCATTTGCCATCAAAATCCAATTTATGTTCATCAACATAACTTATGAGCCAGTTACACTACAGCCTACATGCCACACAAATGATCTTCAATGCAGGAAAACAAACGGCCAATTTCCCCAAACAGAACAGGTACAGTACTGTAAGCAAATTAGACCTCTATAGACGGCATTGCAGGGCAGGCACAGCAAGCAGAACCTAGCACTGAATTATAATCACGTTTTTCCACCAGTACACAAGAAACAGGAGCAAAGAAGAAGGAGAGCGCTGGTACCTTGAGGCGTGAGGCGAGGGGGTTTCCCTGGAAGCGGCGGTTGAGCTCGAGAACCATCCGTGGGTCGAGCTCGACGGCGATAACGGCCTTGACTCCGGCAGCCAGCAGCTTGGTGGTGAGATTCCCCGTGCCGGGCCCGATCTCGAGGACGGTGTCGGTGGGCTTGAGGCCGGCCTTCTGGATGATGGAGTCCACCAGCGCCGGGTTGCGCAGGATATGCTGGCCCTTGGACTTCTCGAACGGGATCCCGCCCTGGAGTCGGGCGCCGCCGCCGCCTCCGCCCCCTCCGTGCCGCTTCTTCTGGATCTTGCCGCCCGCCATGGTAGGTTCCGGCTGCTCCTGCCTGCGGAGAAGGAGGTCTTCGCGGCGGCGAGGCGGCGCTGGCTGTGGCGCGCGCGGGGAGTGGAGAGAGGAAGAAGAGGTGGCTAGGGTTTTGGGGTCTTAACAAAAAAGGTGCTGGGCTTGGGCCTACACGGATGCAGCCCAAAGGAAGTTGAAGGCCCAGTAACCAGATGAGCCAGCTTCAATGTATAATCTGACGAATGTTTCCTCCAGCCGATGTTTTTTTGCTCAGGAAAAAAAGGGAAGTCGTAGAATTTGGGCAAGAGTAAAATGCACTGTTAGGATGACTCCAACGGGACGACGCATCGAGTCCGCGCCGGTCCGTCGCTGTCCGTGAGGGCAAAAAACAAGGCCCAACGGGACGACGCAAACGGATCGCGGTCCGTTTTTCTGTCAGCCGCGACGCATTCCTGGCCCAAATTTTGGCCACCGATGCGTCGGCCCTAGACGCGAGCGGAGCTCTTTTGTGTCCTCCTCCGGTCCGCTTTTGGAGGCAAAATTCACACTCCTCCCCCCAAAACCACAGTCCATAGTCCAGACCTACCCATGGCCGCCGCCGCCAAAGCCGCCCTCTCCGCCGCCAAGGCCGCCGCCTCCGCCGAGACCCAAGAGCTGGCCGCCGCCGAAGCTGCGCCCCGGCTGAAGAAAGTGAAGAAGGAGCTCACGGCGGAGCAGAGGGCCGCCGAGACCCTCAAGCGGGGCGCCCGGAGGAAGAGGCTGAAGCAGGACAAGCTCGACGCCGCCGCCAAGGCCGCCGCCGAGGAAAAGGGCGACGACGCCAACACCGACCTCGTGACCAAGACAGCGACAGCTGCCCTCCTCCTCATTGGACTTGCCCCGTCCGCGGCGGCGGTTGGGGTAGCGACTGCGGCGGCGGTCGGGGTCTCCTCTGCGGTGGCCAACTCCAACGCTTCCACGGCCCGACCTCCAAGGTCGAGACCGCTCACGACCGCACACGCGACCGCACCATCTCCTGTGTACGGGTACCTCCCGGGAACCATGCCGCCGCGGGTTTCTCCTTCCTCCGGCGAGTCGGTCGAGGTACCTACCCTCGATCTCAACGCGCCGGCGACACCGTTGGTCGCACACTCGCCCGCGCCGCAGACTGCCGAAGCGCGTGCAGCTGCCGCGACAGTGGTCGCCCCGACGCGTAACCTGTTCGGCACCGTTCCCATGCCATCGCCGGGTGACCACAGGTACTACGAGGAGGACGATGAACTCCAGGACCCCTACTACCAGGAGGACGTCCTCCAGGACATGGTCTGCGACAACGGCCAGTACGACGGCGACGACTACAATGTCGGCGATGATGAGACTCTTCCGACCGGCCCCGACGTGATCAACATCGATAATGAGCCGGTCTTCAACGAGCTCGATGCCGCCGCCGCGGCCATGAAGAGGAAGGTCAGCCAAAGAGACGCCTCGTTCACCTCCGAGGAAGACGTGCTCATTTGCGAGTCATGAATCGAGATTGGAACCAACCAAATCATCAGGGCCAGGCAAAGAGGGTCGACATATTGGGGCCGGTTCACCTAGCGCTACAATGAGGGTCGAATCCTTCCGCCCCGAAACATTCAAACGCTGCGGACCGAGCTATCTATCGCTAAGAGGTGGAACCACATTCCAGCGGAGATGAGCAAGTTTTGCGGCGCCATTGAGAACATTGAAAGCCGGCCCCAAAGTGGCTATGGAATCAAGGAGCAAGAGTTGCAAGCTTTGGATCTCTTCAAGGCTCAATACAACAAGGTCTTCACCTTGACCCATTGCTACCGAGAGCTGAAGTACCAGCATAAGTGGAAGGAGCTATACGCCTCCCTGAAGAAAGCCGGACAAGCGGGACATGTAGGTGGTGACAAGGGAGGGGACACAACGGAGAAGGAGAAGGACGGGAGGCCAAGGGGGAAGAACAACTCGAAGGCCGAGTTGAAATGCGATGCAACGACCCTTGAGTTGCAAGAGACTTTGAGCGGGTTCCTATCCCAAAAGGATAAGACCTGTGACAAGAAGGAAGAGAGGAGAGAAAAGGAACGCCTCGAGAGAGAAACGTCTTCCAAGCTCTTCTTCGAATTGCAAAAGAAGAACTCGACATAGAAGAGGAGAACGCTCGGACTCGGGCACAGGAGGTCGAGATCAGGGGCAAGGAGGCCGAGGCAAGGGCCAAGGAGGCCGACATGAAGGCCTGGGAGGTGGAGCTGAAGGCCAAGGACCTTGAACTCGCCCTACACGCCGAGGAAGCCAGGATCATGGACATGGACATCTCGACCTTCACCCCTAGGAAGAAGGCCTACTACGAGAAGAAGCAAAGGCAGTACATGGATTAGGTTTGATCTATTCTCGGTCCCTTCTACTTATTTGATTTGAACTACGGCCAACATGGTCGGAGAAACATGGCCGATGGCCGAAACTTGTAATATTTGGGCACACCTGGAGACATGGCCGATGGCCGCTACTTGTAATATTTTGGTTACACCTAGAGACATGGCCCGTGTGAGGCCGGTATTATGTTTTTATTCTGTATTGGTACTAGTTTTCTTGCAATGTTGGGGGCGTCTGGAACCTATGGCCACCATGCCCGAAAATGATCAAAAACCAGACTCAATGCGTCGGCCCGTTGGGGGTAGTGGCCATCAAGGGGTGGACATGGGCCGGACATGGGTCCTTTTGGCGACGCAAACAGACCAAACGCGGACCAAACGCGCGTTCGTTTGTGTCGCCCCGTTGGAGTCATCCTTAGTACCTGAACTTGTCTCGTGAGCACACTTCAGTCATCGTGCTCAAGAGAATACGCGATTACGGTGATGGAAGAGGCGTGCAACGACGGTCACTCCCATGTCTTGATGATGTATTGGTCGATGTGGCACCTAGGGACTCAGCTCAGAGACTAACCTACCCGTTGTGCTTCGGCGTCCCTGAAACGGACTGCTTCACCTTCCTCATGCAGTCCGGGCACAAGATTAGGGGATGTACAAGCTACAACGGCGGAGCATGCATACTGCTGGTGGAGCTACCGGTTGCCATGGCGACAACGGCCGACGACGGCGAGGAGCAGACACCCCGCTCCAGCTGCAACAGGCTCTAGCGATAGCGCCCTCCTAGGGTTCTAGAGCGGAAGCGCAGTAAGATTTGAGAGAGAGAATTTCTGTACGGGCCCACGCTTACCCCCTCCTCTATGTGGCCTCGCTTCAGGTTAAGTAAAACATGTGCTAAGAGCATCTCCACCAGGGGCCTCTAAAGGACCCCCCCCCCCAAAGGCCCTTTGGCGGGCCGAACACAAAAAACGCCCACCAACGGCACCCCCCAAAGCCTCGCCCCGAGCGATTTTGTGTCCGGTACCCCCAATAGGGCCTCCAAGTTTGGAGGCCCTCCTGGGGGTGCCGGATATTGACCGGACATGGCCTCCGACAAGTGCGCCCCACCCGTCATAGACATAGGCGCCGAGGGGGTGCTGTAAATTGCGCCGTGCAGGAGGCCATTCCGCCCACGTTAATGGCGACGCGTTTCTGCAGGCGACGAAGCGACGGGACGGCGAGGCGTCTGCGGCACGCCTCGCAATTATGCCGGCGCCCAGGCTTTCCCGGCTTCCCAAGCGTCGGCGTGGCCGAATCGCGTCGCCGCCACATAACTCCGACGCGACGCGTGCTCACCCACCCGCCGCTTCCCGCCCAGCGCCACTGCTTCCCGCCCCCTCCCCGCCTATATAACACTCCTCCGCCGTGCAGCCTCGGCACACACTCCTCCGCCGTGCAGCCTCACCACACCAACACTCGCCGTAGCCAAGCACCCCGCCAAGCACCATGCCTCGCCGCCTCCAAACCACCTGATCCACCCTCACCCAGGCAGCGCGCCGCGCTCACCCTCTGGGGCAGGAGCAGGCGCCGGAGCAGGCGCTCCAGCCGGTCGTCGACGAGGAGCCCTTCGATTGGGCGAACGTCGACGACATCGACGTGGAGGAGCAGCTGGAGCAGGAGCCGCCCCAGGATCCTTACCCTGGGCAGGAGCCGCCTCCGGAGGAGGAGCCGGCGCTGTGGCCCGACCAGGTGGTCGCGGTCAACTCCTTCGACAACTGGCGCGCCGAGCAGGCGACCAGCCAGTTCAGGCTCGGCTACGAGGCGGTTGGCGACGCCGTCGAGGCCGCCATCCTGAAGGCCCTCGAGACCGCGGAGCGAGACGCTCGCTGCCGCGCCTTCATGGCCGCCGAGCGCGCGGCGTACGCGGACCTCAACGCCGTGGCCGCGGAGCGGGAGAATCCGGCCTCGATGGAGGCTGCCCAGCAGGCGGTTTACGAGGAGCTGAACCGGGCGCGCGAGGCCAGGCAGGCGGCAGCAGCTGCGAGGGATGCCGCGCGCGAGGCGAGGCAGGCAGCAGCGGAGAGCGATGCCGCAGCTGCAAGGGCTGCCAGGGATGACATGCGCCGGGCGGCGAGCGCGCTCCGGCAGGAGAGGCGTGTCCGCTCGCGCCTAGCCCAGGAGAGCCAGAAGGCCTCCCTGGCAGGACAGGCGCCCCGCTTCGACGACGAGGCAGGCCAGGGCGGCGGAGTTTAGATTAGGGTTTAGCTTAGGGCTTAGGGTTTAGATTAGGGTTTAAATTTCAATCATTTAGTTTAAATTTGAATCGTTTAACTTCGAATCGATTAAATTTCATGTCGCTCGCAATGTTTTTTGAACGCCCTGAGGTGTTCGACAATTTGCGCGCGTTTGGGGTGGCCCTTTGGGGAGTACCGCTGTGGGCGGCCTCTAAATGTTGCCGGACACATGTCCGGCACCCCCAAAGGAGGCCCAATTAGGGGGTGCCGGACACACATTTAGAGGCCCGGTGGAGATGCTCTGATGCCTAACGGGTGGGTCAATGACGGTTTTTGCAGTTATCCCCTCCTTCACGTAACCCCGCTTCAGGTTACGTGACACCTGTGCTAACGGGTGGGTCTTTCAACCGTTGGGTTGTATGCACGTCTTCCATTACCGTAATCGTGTATTCTCTGAGCACGATGACTGAAGTGTGCTCAGGAGTCAGGAGACAAGTTCAGGAACTGACAGTGCATTTCTCTTAGGGCAGTCTGTATTTAGTGGACGACCATCTAGACTCTAGACAATCGAATTTCGATAACCTTTTCCCGTGTTCTCTCTGTTCACTACTTCACAAAATTTGATGAGGTGGTCCTCACCCACAATCTCAGCACGATCACCAATCCAGTTTACATGCGACGAGTTGCAACGTTTGGCCGATAAATTCATATCAAGGTTTCCCATCAAACTTATCTTCGAGAATACTCAGCAAACTTATTTCATCTTAACCTGGTGAATACTAGTCAAGACTAAAAAAAGGTACAGAACATGACAACATGTACATGTAACCATATGTTTGTTGCAGAAGCCGGATGCATTATGTATCATCAGTTTTTGTTAACACGCATTATGTATGATCTTGATGCATGGTGAAGCGTCCGTCGTTGATTTTCCTTTCTAAACACGTGGTATAAGCAAGAGGCCTCCATTTACTGCAGTTACATTACATGGGTTCAGATGCTTCGGAGGTAATTTCTTTTTCATGATGTCCCCCGCACTTTCATGTAAGCATGTGTTTGTTGCAGAAAGATAATGTGAGAAGAGTTGGCAAGATTTCCACAGCAAACACACAAAAAAGGGGGAGACGAAGGTGACCAGGACTGTATGGTGTCATATATATATACATCACACAACCATGTTGGTGGCTAGACTTGGAATGTTACCTCCTAATGTTCCTCCAAGTAATTCAACTACGAATGATCCCTACATAGTACCAGCAAGAATATTAATAACGCCAGCACTTCACACTTTGAATTCTTAGTTAGCATTGGTTGCCGCTCAGTATCCCTCAAGGCGATACCTGAAAAAAAAATCAAATTTGTCATAACCAGACTATTTGACAGTGACACGGAGAATGGTGAGGGGGCCAATCTACACTAAATTGTTTGGAGGGGGCCATATAGTCAATTTCTACCAAATTTCTACCAGCGCCCCTGGCTCCGTCCCTGCTCTGTGAACACTTTGACAAATAAATTTAATCTGCATTTTTCATGCATTGCAAAGATAATCAAAGGTGTTTAGTACTTGCAAACATTTCAACTACTCCGTATTTCCCAACAGTTCAGCTTATTTGGGGTTGCAAAAAGGCATTGCAACAAATAAGGGGGAAAAACAAAGGCAAACCTAGAAATTATGGCTCCTATAAAAGCTGGCTTGAAAATTATCAGTCCAAAAGGTCTCCTAATGCACGTTCTAATATGTTTATTGCGTCATTCCACAAAGACATGAACATCTTGATTAAATCATTGCTCTTATAGAACCTCAAAGGACCAATGCAACATCACCAGGTTCATTTGGACCATCACTGAATCAAAGTTAATTCAGATGAGAGAACAAAGACAAATGACATGATGTCAAGGTATGGTATTGGTCAGGTATGTTTGTTTGTGCCCAAAGCTACCCTATCAATTTTTTGCTCATGTATAAAATTTGGCATTTGTTTGATCGTTGGCACATTTTTGGCACGCACATGCTCCGTCGCATGTACTTCAAATGCAGCGCCTTCTGCATTTTGCAGGGTTGGCTCGGGTGTCAGCCAAACACACATTTGGTCATCAGAATACAAGGGCATGTTTGGTTTCATGAATGTACTGTACTCGGCTAAATTGGTCCCCTCTTCTGTTTTATTAGCATTACAATAATTAACGGTTGAGATAAACCAACTCATCTCATTGTGATCTCATTCCATACACACAGCGATAGGTTAACAATGAAATTAAGTTAATAGTGGTTTTACAGTGACAAGATGGCAATGAGATTCGGTTAAGCTGTGGCAGCTCATAAATCTTCATCATTTAGTGCCCTAAATTGTTGGCAGATTCCTTCAGATCTTATGTTGTTGGCAATGTTGATAAACCAATGATTTTACGATTTTATCTTTACATTGTAAACCTAGAAACTATTGTAAGTAAAAGTTACTAGCATTCTTTATATAAATAAAGTGAATTTAGCGATTTGCATAACAATCTAAATAGGCTGATGCTATCTGAAGGTCACCCGCTGAGGTACCAGACTCGCGGGGTCAAATTTCTGACAGCCTTTGCTTTGTACTCCCTTCGTTCCAATTTAATTGACTTGCTATGCACAACATATGGATGTATCTAGACATGTTACATGCCTAGATACATCAACATATGGTACATAACAAGTCAATTAAATTGAAACTGAGGGAGTAGTTTTGTTGTTGGAGAATAGGGGAAGGAGAGAAGCACCGCCACCAGACTCGCCTCCACCACCACCGTCGCTTCGGCTAGGCTCCACAACCACCACATCGGCCCGCCGTCTTGCTTGCCGCCCCACGCTGCCTCAGCCTCAGGCCTTCCCTCTAGGCCCAAAGAGGGCTCCATCTTTTCCCACACCTGCATTACCCCTGACCCCTAACCCTAAGTTTCTGCCTTGCCTTTGCCAGTGACACCGCCTCGCTTCCAGCTCAGTCCATTCTCACCGTCGTCGGTGCCGCCGGGGCGGCCATAACTCTGGCTCAATCCTCAGGTCAGGGTGGAGCTCCCCAGACCGCCAGATCTGGCCAACAACAGCAGCGCGCGGTGCTTGCGGATCGGTGGCAGTGAAGCTTGTCGTGGTGGGCCTATGTGTGTGTGTGTGTGTGTGTGTGTGAGAGAGAGAGAGAGAGAGAGAGAGAGAGATTAATTGCTTGGTGGGATCAACAAATATGGGCGGAATTATCGAGTCCAATGGTGGAGGCTTCACACTAGCAGGATCCAAGTTAGGCAGAAGTTATTCGGAAGCAGAAAATTTCTACCTTTGTTGGTGCAAACAAACACTAGTTTGAAACACCATATTTACATCAACACTGAAACTATTTTTTTTCTTTCTTTCCGAAGTAAAACAAACTACAGATCAACCTGTAAATTTCAGGTTTCAGCATATTCAGTGATCGGAGAAACTATAAAGAGAATAACTCTTGTTCCTAAGATCAATGTTGAGCATGATTTCTGTTCATAAGATAACTGTTTGGCGTGACAAGATTTCTTGAGTACGATTAGGTTGTTTGGTTAGTCATGAATATGTGTGTTTCTAATATAAAGGTACTCATATGGCCTTCTAGTCCACCCTATATGTAAGGAGAAGCGGTGCGGACACGAAATGAGGGCTGGCAACTATAATGCAGAGCTGGACTCCTAAATCTCAACCAAGATGGATCAAGGAAGCCAATGAAAGTATTACCTTTGATAAAAAAATAGTTTATGTTTTAGAAAGCGTGCAGTCAGACTTATCTATCTTTCAACTATGATTTCAAAACAAGCTAGGTTGCTTAGGTACAATGCAAACGATGAGATTAGTTTTTTCAGGAAAATGGTCCTGCTCAGTTTGCTTAAACTTACTTAAATTACATACTTGCCAAGTAATGGTCAACGAGACTTGCAAAGACAAAGACATCTATTTTGGAATGGAGGAAATAATATTGTACGTTTTTAGTGCAAGTATGTGAGAGTAATGAACTATTCGGTATAGTCATTTGGAAGCACAGCCCTTAAAAAGAACACGATGTCAGAAGTAGCCAAACTAACCGTCACATGTAAGGGAGCTGCTGCTGGCTCTTCCGTGCCTGCAACTCGGTCTTAAGCTGAGAACATTTCCTTATCGTTTCTTCTAGTTCATGCTCCATCTCCCCAATCTACAAAAGAACCATTCAGATTTATCAAGAAATACAATACACCAGCCATTAACTGATCACTTAGAACGGTATGGCATACTGTCTGCTTCAACTGTGTATCTCGTTGACGAAGTTCCTCGCGCCTGAAAAGAATGATATCAAGTTCAGTATGCAACAATGGAAGAGTGATTTCACACAAAACACACAGTTAACTAGCCCTATAAACATAACTACTCCCTATAGCTATACTTTATATGATGACGATATCAAGCTGAAAGTCTCCCTTGTGTAAAAACAATAAACCCATTAGCAATCGTCAAAAAATTACCTTGTAAACAGAGAAATGTTCTCTTCACTCAGCTTCTCAATGAAATTGGGGTCAAGTGCACCATGAGAACCAATTTCCACTAGATCCTGAATGCCACAAAATATGATAATATGAGTAATGAATTAATGATAAGAGGCATGTGTGGGTGTGGCTATGTGCATCTACGTTTGCAGAGTCCAGAGGCAATATATCTTCCAATTTCCATATAAAATATCACATGTGTGCATGTCAAAAGAGTAATTAATTGTAGCATAACATAGGAATTCAACATTATATTTGCATCATCCTAAATTGCGAACTGCAGCCACTCTCAGCTAGTGCATATAAAATATGACTCAATTGAAAGTGGAAAGCCTAAGCGGTGCAAACCTCTTCCAAGCCTGCTGAATTCATACTGTTTTCTTGTGCTTGGCCAAAAAATTGCAGACCAGAACCTAGGTAAAATAAAATAGTAAGAACATGAATAAATTATACTACCTCTGCCCAAAAAACTGTCGCAAGCTATACATATAAGTTGTATGTGTTAGGTTGTTTTCTCACGGCATATAAAATGGATCAGAGGGAATACAATAAAACCATACATAAATTATGTGAATTCTCGTCGAGCAAAGAAAAAAAGGAAAGTTCTGGTTGACTTATGTCAAAGAGCAAACAGCGAAAAAATATCTGCATGCCACAAAATACTTCAAAGAACAACCTGCTCCAAGTGTCTATATTTTCAACAAAGGATTTACCTTCTCATGTAGAAATAACTTGTACAGATAATGTTGAATAGTGGCCCAGGAGAGGCCCAGGCCCATGTATGTGTGAATGTGTGGTGACCTATTTCTGGAGGTGCTGCTCCCGTGGAGTGTCAAGCCGCCACACACACTAGGTGAGAACTCCAAATACCACATGGTATCAGAGCTAGGGTTGCTGGGTCCTGGAGGCTGCCGGCGGTGAATCAGCAGCAGGAGGCGGAGCTCCTGGTCACCAAGAGCTTCAGGGCAGGTGGGGCGAGCTTGGGAGGAGGAGCTGCACCAAGCGGAGGTGTTGTTCAGCTTCAGCGGCAGCAGGGTGCGCGAGTGAAGGGGATCGCAGGAGCTTGGTCCTGGAGGCGGGGAAGACGTCTGTGTGCAGCTGAGGAGTCAAGGGGAGCAGCTGCGTGGACTTGTTGGTGAAGGTCAACTGCATCAAGAGGCTATCATGGGGACTGAACTCACCGCTGCCCTGGAGAAGTTGGCGCAGATGATGACAGCGAATGCTGCGGGGACTTCAGCAAATGGTGCAGCAGGAGGCGCACTTGTTGCGTCTCAAGGAGATCAGGTTCTAAAGCTCGAACTCATGCCAAATGATATCAAGTTGAATGGGGTGAGCAGCTACTTGAGCTGGTCGAGGCGGGCTTTGTTGATCTTGAAAACAAAGGGCCTGGTGGGATATGTTCTTGGGACTGTTGGAGAACCGGCTGACAAGGAGAGCTTGGAGTGGAAGAAGTGGAGTGTCACTGACTCCCTGATATTGGCATGGATGCTGAACTCCCTGATTCCACCTATTGCAGCGTCTGTTGAGGCATTGCCATGTGTTTCTGATGTGTGGATCTTGCTGTCCAAGAGGTACTCAGGTAAAGGAAATCTGATGCTTATGTCTCAAATTGAAGACAAGATCCATGCTGTCCGTCAAAGTGACAGAAGTGTGATGGTGTATGTGAATGAGCTACAACATCTTTGGGCAGAACTAGATCAGTGTGACCCCCTTGAGCTTCCACATGCAGAGTCCATGGAGATTGCCAGGACTTGGGTAGAGCGCAGACGTGTGATGCAGTTCCTAAAGGGTCTCAATCAAGATTTTGAAAATAGACGTGCTGCACTGCTCCATCAGTCTACACTCGTGTCTCTAGATGATGCCATTGCTGCGATGTCTCAAGAAGAGGTACGCCTGCAGTCTAAAGGAGGAGCTGGGACTGAATCTGCTTACAGAGTGGCTGATCAGCGTGGTTCTAGGGAATGTTTTAATTGTGGTAACCCGAGGCATATCAGTCGTTTCTGTACTGAACCGCCCGAAGAGGCAGAGGGTATAATGGTGGCAGTAACTACAGAGGTGGTCGGACTGGATGTGGTGGTTATTGGAATACCTCTCCTTGGAATGCTCCCAGGGCAAATGTTGCTGCCTCTGTCGAGGTGAAGCAGACTACAGGAGAACAAGAGACTGCTACCAGTTATGCAAACTTTGTTGATACAAATGAAGGTAACATTGAACATGCATCAATAGCAGTCCATAAACAAAAATCTGAATGGGTACTTGACTCTGGAGCATCACAACATGTCGCCAGAGACTTTACCGAATTTACATCCTATTCCCCTCACACAAATCCGAAATCCATTTATACAGCGGATGGCACAGCCCAACCCATCACAGGTGTTGGGACAGTCACTTGCACACCAAGTATAAAATTATCCTCTGTGTTGCATGTGCCAGCTTTTCCTGTCAACTTAGTGTCCTTGAGTTCTCTGGTTGATCAAATGGATTGTCGACTCATTGTTGACCGCTTTGTGTTCTTGATCCAGGAGAGATCGACGGGCAGGAGTCTTGGGACTGGAGCGAGGCGTAAGGGGCTGTGGTACATGGACCGCAGCATGACGGAGCAGGAGGGAATGCACATGCTTGCTGCAGTTGCTGAGAATAAGGAGACTAGAGCCCTTATTCATCACTGTAGGATGGGGCATGTGTCTTTTGACAAAATGTATCAAGCATTTCCTGATGTAATGAGTGGTGTGGACAAGAGCAAGCTGAACTGTGATGCGTGTGAGTTTGCTAAACATACCAGAAACTCATATGTGAGTAAGGGGATAAGGAGCATATCTCCTTTTGTGTTAATCCATTCTGATGTATGGACATGCCCAGTGTTATCTGTTAGTGGTATGAAGTATTTTGTTACGTTCATTGACTGCTATTCTCGCATGACTTGGGTCTACCTTCTGAAACATAAAGATGAAGTGTTTCAGTGTTTCAAAACCTTCTATGCCCTTGTTCAGACTCAGTTTAATGTAAAGATTCAAGCACTCAGATCAGACAATGGCACTGAGTATGTTAACAAGGCCATTGGTACTTTTATGTCTGAAAGGGGTATCTTGCATCAAACATCTTGTCCTGATACGCCTCCTCAGAATGGGGTGGCAGAGAGAAAAAATCGTCACCTACTGGAGGTGGCCCGAGCATTGATGTTCACCATGAATGTGCCTAAGTTCCTTTGGAGTGAAGCTGTCATGATGGCCACTTTCTTGATCAATCGCACACCATCCCGGGTGACAGGTATGAAATCACCGTGTGAGTTGATTCTTGCAGAAAATAAATTTCTAGTTCCCCCCAAAGTGTTTGGCTGCACTTGTTTTGTTCGTGATCATAGGCCATCAGTAAACAAGTTGGATCCTCGGGCAGTCAAGTGCATCTTTATTGGATATTCTTCGGGGCAAAAAGGGTACAAATGCTGGAGTCCGGTTGAGAAGAGGACATTTGTGAGCATGGATGTTACATTCCGTGAGTCCGAACCCTTCTATGGTGACCAGACTGATCTAAGCGTGCTATTCAAAGACCTTGACCATTTGTCGTGCCCATCAGGAGGTCACGAGGGGGAGAGTAGTGGTACAGGGGCTGTTCCAGTGCAGCAGCCAAATTCAGCGCAGCAGCAACAGCCAATTGTGGCTGATGGGGTTGTTTCGGTGCAGCAGCCAATTGAGGGTGCCATTCCGGTACATCAGAGTGAGCAGCACCAACAGGAGCCAAACTTGCAGCAAGACATGTGGGGCAAGATAAATCAAGAACAAAATCCTCGAGTTTATGCCAGGAGACAGATTCAGGGGGAGATGCCTGGCTATGTGCCGAGGTGGACAACAGAGCAGGAGGAGCAACTCAAGGTGTATTCACGAAAGCGTGACAATGGTGTTGCACATCAGGGGGAGCAACTTGATCAGCCACTAACAGAACAACAAGGTAGAGCTGATGTGATTTCCGTCTCCACTGATGGAGATCAGGCTGAAGGGCAAACTGATGGGGAAATTGCTTTGAGGAGAACTACTCGAGCAAATGCAGGGATACCACCAGAACGATATGGGTTCAATGCAAATGATATTGGAAACTATGTTTCCTATGAAGCATTGTCACCAGCCTACAAAGCATTTGTTACTTCTCTTCAATCTGTGTCTGTTCCAACTGACTGGAAGAAGGCAAAGGAGGACTCGAAATGGCGTATGGCCATGGTGGAGGAGTTGGAGGCATTGTGTAAGAACAAGACATGGGTTCTGACACCCCTTCCACTAGGAAAGAAGGCAGTCAGCTGCAAGTGGGTATTCACTGTGAAGCAGAATGCAGAAGGAAAGATTGAAAGGTACAAAGCAAGGCTTGTGGCTAGGGGGTATAGTCAGACCTACGGCATTGACTATGATGAGACCTTTGCTCCGGTAGCAAAGATATATACTGTGAGGATTCTGATCTCTTGTGCTGCAAACTTTGGGTGGTCTTTGCATCAACTTGATGTGAAGAATGCTTTCTTGCATGGGGACTTGCAGGAAGAGGTCTACATGGAGATCCCACCTGGTTTCTCAACCTCTCAGACCACTGGCAAGGTATGCAGATTAAAGAAAGCCCTTTACGGACTGAAACAGTCTCCAAGAGCTTGGTTTGACAAATTCAGACGTGCTGTATGTAGTATGGGCTATGGGCAGTGTAATGGTGATCATACACTCTTCTACAGACATAAAAAAGGGAAAATCACTATACTCGCTGTATACGTGGATGATATTATTATCACAGGGGATGACAAGGAAGAAATTGCAAGATTGAAGGAGTGCCTAGGCAAGGCATTTGAAGTCAAAGACCTGGGCCGACTCAAGTACTTCCTAGGTATAGAAGTGGCTAGGTCTGCTAAGGGAATTGCGCTATCTCAGAGGAAGTATACTCTAGACCTGCTAAGTGATGTAGGAATGCTAGGATGTCGGCCAGCCGGACAGCCAGTCGAGAAAGAAAGATATCAAAGGTTAGTTGGGAGGTTGTTATACTTATGTCATACACGTCCTGACATTGCCTTTGCAGTAAGTGTAGTAAGCAGATACATGCATGAACCTAGGAGTGATCACCTTGAAGCAGTATATAGAATTTTGAGGTACTTGAAGGGAACTCCAGGAAGGGGCTTGCTGTTTGAGAGTAACAAGCACCTCGTGATAGATAGATATTGTGATGCAGATTGGGCAAGTTGCTTAGATGATCGCCGATCAACCTCTGGTTTTTGTGTCTTTGTTGGTGGGAACTTGGTCTCGTGGAGAAGTAAGAAGCAGGTTGTTGTGTCTAGGTCAACTGCTGAGGCAGAATATAGAGCTATGGCTCAAGGACTAAGTGAGATGTTATGGACAAGAAATTTGCTCGACGAACTGAAAATATTGAAGACTAGTTGTATGAATGTGTGGTGTGATAACAAGTCAGCAATCAGCATAGCAAACAATCCAGTGCAGCATGATAGAACCAAGCATGTGGAAATAGACAGATTCTTCATCAAAGAGAAACTAGATACTGGAATCATCAAGATAGAGCATGTTGGTTCAGGACAACAGATTGCAGATTGTTTGACTAAAGGGTTGGGGCCTAAAGAGTGTAATCTGGCGTGTGACAAGATGGGAATGATAGATATCTATCACCCCTCTTGAGGGGGAGTGTTGAATAGTGGCCCAGGAGAGGCCCAGGCCCATGTATGTGTGAATGTGTGGTGACCTATTTCTGGAGGTGCTGCTCCCGTGGAGTGTCAAGCCGCCACACACACTAGGTGAGAACTCCAAATACCACAGATAACTACGAAATAATGTTCTACAACAAATCGAACAAGCTTAATTCAGACAAGATACTCCTAATTTAAAACATGTGGGACAAAGAAACCATTAGTACAAAGTCACTGTCTACTAACCCAGTGCCCAGAGGCTCCCATATAAGGTGGGGTCTGGGGACGGATTATAGGAACCGAGTCTTACCCATGCAAAGTGCAGAGCAGGGAGGCTGGTTCTAACCCAGGACCTCTTGGCACAATTTGGGAGGACCTCACCACTGCACCAAGAGGCCTGCCCTCTAAAGTTACCGTCTACTAACGATTAATATTATTGTCTCAGGTGCAAGAAACACTAGGTATAATATCTGCTGCAAGTACTTAGGATAAAACAGCTACAGTGACCCGAATAACTGCTCAAAGGACACTATATGTTTCCTTCTGAAACAATAACATAAGCGTCATGAAACCACCCTATAATATCATTAAAAAATAAAAATAAATATAGCATAATTGTTATATTCTCATATAAAGATATTGTGTGATGCGGCTCAAGCATGCGCAGTATCAGAAAAGAAGTAGATGTAAAATTGCAAGACAAAATAACATCAATGAAACGACCATGACTAGACCAAGGCTTGAACCAAAATATTTGGTGAAGCCGACCACAAATTCTATAAACAATCCTCAAAATTGTACAAGGGACTAAAAACCCTCTGATTCCTGTCCTACAAAAGAATCTAGTGCTGAAGGAATTCCAAACCTCTCATTCTCTCTTGCTTCTGCCTTACTTTGGATTGCCATAGCTTCCTGTCTGGGTTTGGGTTCCCTATATCACACCTCATTGCTTACATAGTCACTTTGTCCTACTTCGAGAAAAACTGAAAAAGCAAGACTTCTTATTAGAGTAGTATTCCTGAATCTAAGTCCTAATAAGACTAAGATCATTCATCATCCTCAATTTGCTAAACTGATTGGATCGTATCATTGATGCCCTTTATATTTTTCTACTTTCAAATATGGTCAACTTAATAGCTCGTGGTTTGTTGACATGCCCCTGAAAATCGAGGAATTGCTTACATGCCACTAACTTCTTCCTTCACATTATTTCACCCTAAGAGGATTCCCATAGGTCAATTAGAGCCGCAAGCATTTTCTTAATCCTGAAACTACCATACCTACAATTACCCTAGCATCTGAAATTACCAAATCCCACTGCGGCCAACCATGGCAGGTTCCTCCCCACCACCATGGAGGCCATAACGAGGCTCACCCACACCCTCGGGTCCCCACCAAGATGCTCCCTTCCAGGCAGGCATTCACAGTCCCTTGATTTTTTATATCTCACAAACATACTAAACGAAGTTGCAGCATGCATGGCCTAGCAACACAAATGGTCTCACCGCACCAGTCACATGGAGCAGAGTGAAAGAGTGTCATATAATTGACATAACCACTGTTCTTTATTAGGAAGATAATGGTATGCGATGATGGCAAGTAAGTTGAAAACAAGCGGCGTATGAGCAATGTTATTCAGTGGTATATCAGCAATTATCTTATCCCAAACAAGAATCAGATGAAACATGCTACCTATAAAGTTTTCACATTGCCTCATTCAAACAAGCAGACCTGGACACTTGGTATGCCCGAACTGCCCAAGTCAAGGTGACAAGGTCCAATCAGAAGCAGCTCTGACATTCCACCTAGGCTCCTACAGGGCTTTAGAGAAGTTGTTCGCTCACCTGGTGTTGATATATATTTTCCATGTGATTAATTAAAAGAGAAAATTCAGGCTCTTGAATCTTGACCTTATTTGTGTGACAAACAGCTCACTAGCTTTGCCCTAAAAGGGTAGAAGGGCATCACAAGATTTTTTTATTCAGCACCGTACACCATTATTTAGTTGCACGGCAACCTTCAATAGAGCAGAAGCTCGGCACACAGCAGTATTATAAGAATTCATAGTTTTGTAGAATTGTAGAATGATGAAAGGCCAAAAAGAGGAGCAAATGTATAGAACTAGTCTGTACCTGCACCATTAGCTGTCAGTCCAACCACTGCTTCATCATCATATGTTTCCGGTAGCAAATTTGATGACCGCCTTCCAATCCTCTGATCCTTGGGTGATTTCTGCTGAACTTTAGGCCCAGGACCACCTGAATCTTTAAGACCATCCTTGCATTGAGATCTTAGTTGTGGATCACTTGGCTGGTAACCTATCAAATGACACCTCTCTTTCCTGCAAACACACCATTTATTACAGGAATACACATTATAGGAAACAAAATGAGGACAAATGGCTGCATGCAGCATGCCCAAGGTATGTGGTACTACCACACAAGATACAGTACAGGTGGTAACACCAATTACAGTGTCCGAGGTACTGTTACCAACAGTAAATTGTTTAAAACAAAAGCATTAATACAGGGAAAAAATCAGCAACAAGTTTCTTCTTTAATATAAAGCTGATTAAAGTATTTAAATTGCAGTATGCTATATCTTTGATAAGTATGAGCAACTAATAGCTGGCTATAGGAGTAATACACTATTCTCCTTTTAGATTTAGCATCCCAAGAGGATTGTCAACCAAATGGCCAAAGACACTTACCAATAATCAATGATAATCTGCCTAAGTTTTGACTCTAGCCGGATGAATAGTGGAGTCCTCTCGAAATTTTGTTTGTCATGTGCGGGCTCAATAAAATTTGCCTCAAGTACACCTAAATCATCAGTTCATCACAAGTGTCACTCTAGAGAAAAACAAACAAAATAGCACTGATGAAATTAGTAAACTGTAAACATATGAAACTCACCTACAACACTCCTCCCTCTACTAGATCCTTCCTGAAGAACCTTCCAAAAGGGCTGCAAAGGATTTTTACCGACAGTAAGCTTTTGACCCAAACTGTGATGCGACTGATTTTTCTATAGAAAGTTGCGACAGTTGAATCACTAGATTGTACATTTTAGATGGTCAGACCCAGCTCAGAACCTCAAATATTTTATTGAGGTCATTAGCTAAATGGTGATAAGAATTTTGACATTTCAACATGTTTGACAACAAAAATAGGAAAAATAAAATAATAGAAACTGCACAGGCAAGAAAGTACTACTAGCTTTCACACAAGCGCAGCATGAGGTGCTGTCTCAGACTTGCTCCTTCATCCAGCTCACTGCTTGGTGGATCTGGAAGCAAAGGAATGCCTGTATCTTCCGGAGCACTACCACAACCTTCGAATGGTCATCAGTTGCCTTCACGGCCTAACGCCGTTTTTGAGCTCCATCACATGCTTAAGAAGGACTTGCCGCGGAGCCAAGGCGAATTTATGAGCCAGACCTAGAAGATCACTGCTTTCTGGTCATTCTAATCACAATGAGAACTTATCCCAAAGAGGGTTCTTATTTCATTTAAGTAGTCGATTGAACCGGTTTCTAACCTAAGGAATGTGTTATTATAACCAAATATATCATCCAAGAGCCGATCTCTTTTTCATTAAGTATCATTAACAGACCGCTTGCTTACGAGCTTGAGACAATCAAACCAGAGGCAAAGCATTGGGTCATGGCAGGTGCAAAGAAATTGCAACTGTTTTTGCCAATTTGCCAGGTATTCCTCGGCTATGGGCCCTTGGGTTTGTACACAACATTTTCTCAGAGCGCAATGCTTATTGGGTTCTATCGAGAAAAAACACTCGGAGTCTTGAAAATGGTTTAGCACTTAGAAAATCAGTAATAAATTTAAATTGACTTCTGTTGTTTAAATTATAATAGAAACTAGACAAATGCTTGAAAAAAATGTAACTTTTTCGCTTTTCGTATTGGCAGCTTGATATCCTTAAGATTCAACTACGATAAAGCAATGGGACTCTCAACGTTTAACTTTAAGTTCCTCACGGATGTTTTTCTTGCCCGAGGACGATCAAGGTAAAGCTTGGGGAGTCTGATGAGTGTATTGTACAGTTCAACATTAGTATCTATCTGAGGGAAAACATTGATTTTAAAATTCAACATTAAGATCTATCTAAATTGCATTCTGTATGTCTTACAAATGGTTAGCACCAGTTATAAATTAAATGGTTCCCTTTTCTAAAAAGAACAGACATCAACCAGGATCACACCCACACACATGTTCTCTAAGAATGATGACTAGCACACACGAAAATAAATATTCATATGATTACAAAAGAACCTTTTAGGCCTTTACTGTGCCACAAATTCACTACTTAAATACTGAGAATTATACGAAATAAAGCAATCTAGTAGCTAGCATGCAACAAGTAACTTATGCTGCCTGCTGATTCGAATGACCCACTGCAAACGTACAGCTAGTACATCTATCTAGTCAGTATACCGAGTTCTTAGTAGTGCAAGACAAACTCTACCTACATGCTGAGATCTGAGCAATATGCACATAGTAATAAACAACAACAATAGGAAAAAATGAATGAACAAATAACCCAGAACTGGATAGAGTGGTTACCATTATTAGTCGGTTTTTATGGTATACATTCATCCCAAAAATGCCCAACACTGGCGCCTCCTTTGCAAACCCAATATCTACCTTCACTGAGACCTACAGTTTCAATTAAAATGCAGTAGTTAGCAGAATGCATGTTTCTGCAACTACAATCCATTAGAACAGACAATGATAAAAGCCAAGACGAATTTAACAAAGTTTTGAAGGCATTAAATACAGACTATCCTGAAAAAGAGTGGCAGATGAAAAATGACACTTATAGACAATAAACTCAACGGGAGCACGGGCTTAGAAGAAATCTCAAAAAAATCACATGTAAATGGTTTGAGTATCATGTGCAGCTGTAAGTTTCATGCATAAATGAATATTTTGGTTGCCTCTGCCAAATGACAAAAATAGTGCATATAAATATGTCTTTTTAGCCTTTCATGCTTGTCTTTTTAGTTTGTAATACAAATGACCTTTTTTTACCAACCTTTGCAAAAGCATAGGTCAATAAAATATACATGCAAGTTTGTATTGGAACTTTTAATTTAGTACAAATCAACTCATTTTATCACAGAATTTCGCAAATACATGCATCATTCTAACATCGGCATGCTAGTGTTTGGGGGAACTTCCCACTTTGTGAATTTCTCAAAATAAAGAGAGAACATGTACTCGGATGTACAAAATCCATGCCCCTATCACACACACATTTTACTTACTGCGTGACAATCATGTGTGACTTGAGGCTTGTAAGTAACAGCTTTTCACATAACTTACCACTTGAGAATCATGTGCAACTTGAGGCTTGTAAGTAACATCTTTCTTGAACTTCAGATCATTAGCAACACATATATGTTCAACAGGTTTTCCTCTTAACATAATTTGGAAGTTCTCATACTTCTTGAGGTAGAGGATGGAAGTATATGCCTGCAATTTGACAAAGCAAAATACTCTTGAGATATCTAAGCCAGATAGGAGAAAATCTAGATCACAAAGAAATTAAACCTACACGCAATGAGAATCTGAGTCTATGGGATATATGTTCCTGAATAACTTCTTTTTGGAGCTTTGTCGATCCCCCACTAGCTTTAGCTTGATCTCTAAGTAATATGTCCTGACATTGAGCAACAAAGTTTAAGCAATGTAATCAGTAAGATAATGAAAGAGTGGTATGTAGCCTGCTATGCCAGAACTAAAATTAAGAACAATAGTCACGGAAACTAGATCTGCAGGAAGAGTATAACAGACAGCTATATGTGAAATTTAACCATGTTTTGCAAGTAAAGAACAACATAAATTCCTGTTCAGTTTGTCTATTTTGTATAAGTTGTGAACACATGCACAAGTAACCTGCTCTGCAACAAGAATACAGAAACAGCACATGTGCATCTGTATGCACATCTAATTTCCTCGAATGAGCATCAGTTCCAGCAACTGTGCAGCTCACCCAGCATCTCAAGAACAAGTATATTTCCTATTCCCTTGAAATTGCATAAATCAGTAAGGTGGTTTCCACAGACAAGACAAATTAAATCATTCTTCATACGCACTATGCACCATTCTTGTTTGTCCTTTTCAATTCAAGGATTTACTGCCCCAAGTGGCCCATTGTTTTCTTAGCAACGTGGTGCCTCCCCACCGTGCTAAATTAGTAACACACAAGGAGGAGGTCATAGGTTTGCCACGTGATCTCAATGGATCAGTGCCCCCTTGGTGGACATGTTGGAAGGCAGGCGACAGCAAACAGAGAAATATTGGTGGCATGATCTTGTTTGGTTCAGCAGAGGTGGGCGATGTATCTTGCTGTTAGCCACAGCAGGCAGCGGCAAAATAAAAGGAATATTTCAGAGACACAGGCCTCGTTTGGTTTAGGAAACAGGATGGCAGGGCCTCGTTTCGCCTTTGTGAAAAAAAAAGGAGAAGCCTAGTTATTTTTTATTCTGATTTGTTAGAAAACCAACGAATATGTAGAACATAGATTTTGGAATCGAATTGTAAATGCTAGTTATTATGAGATGGGTGGCATCAAGAAGGGAACGGCATGGTATCAGCTCCACCCAACACCACCAGTCCACCACCAATACAGATTTTTTAACTAGAAAAGATAGTGGATATCTTCTGCACATGGGAGGGGAACGGTTAGCTGTAGATGGGATAATAGTGCTGCTAGATGGGATATCTTCAGCCGGATTTGTGATGCTAACTGGATAATGATGGTGTTTTCAAATTATCTAAAATCACAGGACTCTCATGGGCAACAATCACATCCCCTTGCTAGTGTGCTTCATGCCGCAAAAGTGTAGTATGTCTGGGTTTGTGATGCGTGTACTAGGAGAAGGGTCCTTGTGTCCACCTCTAAACTCTTGTAATTGTGTTTGCTTCTCTTGTTAATAAAAGATGTTCAAATGCTTAAACGCTTGTTTGAATGTTCTCTAAAAAATAATATGTGAAGGTAATGCATACTTGTAATCAAACCTGTATGAAATTTTACCTCATCGTCATCATCGAAGTCAAGTTCTAAAAGGCCATCATCATTCATCCATAGATTGTATATCACCACCTTAGTTCCATGGCAATCAATATCCTCAAACTGAGTAAACAAGGAAACTGTCAATATATGTGTGTATACAAAAGGCTCAGTTGCCTATCAAAAAAGAAGATATCACTGTACAGTTGGTTACGGTCATCTGGTGAAGGTTCAGAAAATATGGTGATCAATTAACCAAGCTTGAGTATATAGCATTGAAAAACAACTTCAATTACCATACTGACTGCGAAAATTCACTACTGGATCTCGAAACATGACTGGGGGAAGTGGGGAATGGACTAAATACTGTTGGGATGAATGCAACCTGCTGTAGCAGTTCTTCCTTTGAAGAAAAAGGGGACCAGTCAAGTATTATCTTCAAGCTACTATCCCAATCACCCTGTGAACCATAGACCAAAGGTACAAAGTTGCCACCTTGGTTCTGGAAATCGAGCTGTAATAGTGATAGAAAATGTCAGCGTCTGAGAGAAAGCTGCAAGACAGTACACTACTAATCCAACATGACATTACCATGGGGACAACTATGTCATCCTTCACTGTTTTCCTCAAGAAAGTGTAAGAGAGCAAACCAACACTCAAGGTAACATTACTGCAAATTAAGATAATCATCAACAAATAGAGAAAATCTAACAAATGACAACAATTATTCAAAATAAATTAATAATAAAAGAAATGAAGGTCATCTACCTTCCACGGATTGCACGAGTAAAAACAATTGCATCAGCACCAAGTCTCATTGTGCTGGTCTTAAAGCCATTTCCATCTGAGAATGGGCCAAAAGGTATGGAATTAATAATCGATAGACATAATAAATGTTTAAGAAAGGAGAAAGAAGCATTGAGCAGCTAGCTACTAGGTGAACGACTATTGGTATATTTCTTTGAACTAGAAATTATCATAAAATACAGAAACATTTTCTAACAGCGAATTGGTAACTGAAGTAAAGGTCACTCAAATTCTATGAGGTATAGAGCCAGGAAATACAGCATTACAGCCTAATATATAAATTCTATTTTAGCTGCCAAGGATCAGTTCATTATTTAATTTAGGGGATCATACTAACTTTTGGACATCCTGGTTTCCACCTCCCCTTTTAGGATTGAATAAAGAAATATTGCATTCATAATACAGGCCTACACAGTAGCTAAGTTGGAAACAAATAGCATTTAATTTCTTTAGCAATAGCTTTGACTCAATCGTTATATGCTCCATTAAATGGCATGTTGCCATAAACAACAGTGCAACACAATAGCGTAAACATGAGAAGTGTTAAAAAGGACCTTTTACACTAAGATGGTATGCTGAAAGTATTAAGAACATTATTATCACATATTCTTTCATTCCAGCTTCCTCATTTACTAGCCTTTCTCCAGAATCAGAGTGCACGATTCTTGAAAGCATCTATTCGTAAATCAAAAAGAAAGTCAAATTACTGAAATATATGATCGCAAACAGAATGATGCATACACTGGCCAATGGTTGTCTTTGATTTCTTGGTTGAGAATCCTAGACTCATGCATTTCCGCACACCTTCAGGATCCATTCCTCCTCCATCATCTGTGACAGTGGCTTCATGTTAGCAGGAACTGATGTAGGGAATGTCATGGTCCAACTATTCCACTAATGGTAATGGTATTTGAGTTTCATATTTAGTATTGAATCTGGGTACCTTGAAAAACTAGCATTGGGCTATTGTCTTTCGAATTGATGCATTTATCCACTTTGACGTATGTGGCTCCATTGCAAATCTGACATTACCACATCAGATGATGATTGTTTCTGTTCTTGAAATCCAACCAATAGCACTCTACGGCAATTCTAAGGCACTAGAAATGCTGGACTTAACTGAATAAAGTCTATAAGAGATATTACTAACCTCATCAACCGCATTGTCAAGAAGTTCAGCTATAGCTGCAACAGAAAACAACAAGAAACAAAATGTCAGGATAATATTGACCAAGGTGGCAAAAGTAGTATTCACAAGTTAAAATAAAGAAAGAATGTTAAAAAATGACCATACCATATACTTGTTCTTTTTATTATGTTCAAGACATACATTCCAACAACAAGCATCTCATTTGCAATTTGTCACTAAATAAAATTCTTTCCAAAAAGGAAGATCAAACGAGAAACTATAGATTATATGTGTTCTTTAGCATGACACTCATATGAACCAGCATGAAACTCCATTTGCTGAGACAATAACTTTGAATGGACAAATTGGGAAATTCGGATACGTTTTGCTTAAGAAGTACAGCTAACTACTTAGACTTTAGATTAAGCTTACAAATGTTCGTCTATCATCAAGTGAACAGATTGTTAACTACACCGGCATACATGATTTTCAAAAACAGTTCCCGCGTGGTATTTGCTTAGGCGAAGAGAAGTGGGTGGAAAGACAAGATACGATCATAAGTTCCTAACAAGAGTGATCACTTGGCTTTGATAGCTCCATGGGGAGCTTACAAGCAAGCAAGCACACATGATCGAGAATGTAGAAGCATGCTTTTGCTAGGAGCAATGGCAATTGAAGCTTCAATTCGCAGATTTCATAGAATGTATGGGGTCTTCTTGTCTTATTTCCCTACATGTGTGCAAGTTCATATATTGGCTGTTGACATGCTGGAATTGTTAGGGTCCATTCCAGCCCCAATCTCTCCTTTAATGGCAACTTAACCACAAAGTTTACTGCTTCCATCAACAATGTAGCCCTCAAATCTGCCTCGTCGCTTGTTCAATGTAACAAGAAACAGATATCTATTTCACGGACATCGAGGCAGTTAGAGAGGAGCCAAATAACACACAGTAGGCAATAGGATACTTGCAGTCAGAGTGATACTACACCCATGTCACAACAGAATAAAACATGAAGCTGCAAGGAGCCTGAATGAAGAAAATGCAGCAAGCTACTACAAATTACTGGTACTAACATAAACAATTTGAAGTTACAATATATCCTCTCAAGAGTCGAGATAATAAACAGAAACTACAAGTAGCCTGCAATTCTAAAGGGCAGAGCTACTACAAATTACTGGTACTAACAGCAAGGCCAGCATGCCGATACGCGTCAGATCAAACTATGAATGTGTGTCATCCATCTAGAATAGTTGAATGCAAGTCTCTCCCACCAAACAATCACTTGATCCGACAAAATTAGCATTAACATCAGTAGCTGTGCAGTATGCACGAGATATTCCCCATTTGCGCAAACAAACCTAGCTCTCTCGATTTCGCACAGAAAATTTCGCCATCGACGTGTAAAACCCTAACTTGACCAGCACAGAAGCAAAGCCAAACACAGAACAGAGATGGATTGGGAGCAGAGAGGGGCAGCACAAACCTCCGAAGGCCCACTTGTGGGAGGTGGCGTTGGTGTGGAGGAACTTGGGGTGCACCCGCGCGCGGTCGAAGTCCCCCGTCTCCAGCGCATCTGCGGCGTCGAACCGATGGGAAATCAGCAACAACGCGACCGATGTCCGCAGAATTAAAGCGTAGAAGAGAGGACGGACCGTGGAACTCGCGGGCGGGGGCGGAGGGCGCCGCGGCCGCGCCGGCCTTCCAGAAGCTGCGGCAGTCGAGGGATCGGGGCCCGCTGCCGATGCCGCCGGTTATCGCCGCTGGCATTGGAGGGTTAGGGTTTAGGCCGGTCCGGTGGGGAGGTTTTGCCGACGGGAGTAGCAGCTACGGGACGCAATTCCCTAACGAACGGTTTTTTTTTCTCCTTCAAACGGCGTAAAACAAGGGCTGAAGGGCACGATTGGTATACTTTATTTTTGCGATGCGGTTCGTATCTTACCTCAGTCTAGGCTGAAGAGAACGGAGCATAGCTCAGTTGGCAAGGCGCGGGAGTTGCCAGTGTTCGAGTCTCGGCTCGAGCGCTTGGTGCTCACGCAGTTTTCTTCTTTAAAAATGCCAACAGGCTAGTCTAGCCCAGGTTGGTCGTGTTTTTTTTTTTGTATCTTACCTCAGTCATGCCTGAGAGATGAAAAAAAAAAACATTTTCCGGATAATCACTAGCGTGGGCCGATTCACTATGTTCAGGCCCGCACGCAACACTAGTTGTGGAATCTTTTTAAAAAAATGTTTTTTTTAATTGGAGAGCTTTAATTCAACAAACTAGGCCCGGATCATCAATCAATGACATAATAGGAGCAACTACCGACCAACATAAATTTCAAACTCAAATGGAAGCACAATAGGCTAATCATAAAATAGATGATCAACATTACACAATCAAAGTTGTGTGTCTATCATATCATCACAAATAGTGCATTCACCATCCGAAAGCATATGGGACGACAAAACATTGATCGAGAAAACATAACATATGGTAAAACACATTCAATCCAGTTCTTGTACTGCAAGACCCACTCGTGTTTATCTAGTGGCTAATGGCTATGATGTGCTCTGTGATGGATTCATGGACGATATCATGTGTTCCATTGTTGATTTGAGCTCTTATTCTTCAGTGACCCCTCTGGTAGATTCATTTTTAGTTGTGGTGTGATAGCTGTGATGATCTGTTCATGTCTGTATCTTGTGCACAAATAGTTATGTCCAGTTTATGTTGGCCTGTTGGGTATTGTGCTCTTGGCCCTTTTTGCTATATTTCCTTGATATGGCCATGCAAAACTGATAGAATGTTATGCAAAGCGCCACGGTTCAGCGTTTTTGGAATGCAACAAATCAAATAGATCCTAAAATTCTCATCGGTCTAGCATGATGAGATGTAACTATTATTTGATGTTAGCGAAGTCGCCATGATGGGCTTCCCCCAAAGAGATCGTAAACATTACTTGAAATAAATTCGGAACTATTAACATGGAATTTCACTTTTAGAGATCATGTGAGAATGTAAGAGGACACATGACAGGTCAGGGAATAGGCACTGGCTTATCATGTATTTTCAGTAAGAAGACGTTGCATAATTTTTTTTGACTCTGGGAAACAAACGATCTCTCTACCAACTACAACATTTTTCTCATAAAATAAACTGTGGGCTATAATTCACCACAAAAGTCACATATATGCACCCCTGCGAATGATATCCAAACATAGATATTCTTATAAACATAAGTTAATCAACTGTGGTCTACACATGGATGAGCGGAATAATACAACTATACACATGACAAATATGGTACTTAAATAATAGGAACATGTGGATTTAGATTTCCAACTTTCAGCATAGAAAAAGGACACGGAGAATGTGGTGCTTATAGTTACAACTGGGATTGATGACATCCAACATCACCAAAAAGGATGCATTCTTATGCCATTGAGCGTGACGGAGACTAGCGCAAAAATGCCCTGCAAGAAAATTCTTCGTTATAGCAAACAAAAATTGAAATGATTTAAATGCACCACAATATTAGGCATTGAGCATGACCTCGACAGTACAATTGACCAAATCCCTTTGGCAACATCTCTCTGTGTAACATAGAAGTTCACAAGAGAGCAAGCTATCTATCCACTTCTTACGCTTGTGGCCATTATTGTAGATATACCATTTAACATAAACTAAACCAAAGGTATATACATCAAGCCATAAGGTAACTGAGGTTGCTTCTTTGTTCTATGTTCATTTCTCATGCCACGACTTCTGATATTGTATTTCATTGCTCTAAACATATATATTTTAATAAATGTTGCAGATCTATGTATTTCAGTATTTCAGCTGGGTTGATTTAGGCATAAGAACCAAGCGAACATATGCCAAGTTATATCATAGCGCATATTTAGGATGTTGTGTTCATCATTTCTTGCTGCTACCATTTGAAAACTGTAAGATCCTTGGGTGCTTACAGGGTAGGTAACGCCATGAAGATAGCTAAATGGCACAATATAGCGAACCAATCTTAATAACTCTCCTCAGTCCTTCCACGTTTCAGGTTCAAGGATTGGAGAAGTCTTCTGTTGATAAATGTAGGTCTCACTCATGGGCGTAATTCCCTGCATTGGTGTGTGAGAGTTCTAAAGCTGGCTTTATGGAGAGCTGGTTAGGGTGTAACACTGGTGGAGCCTTCCATATTTACTCCCTCTGATCCAAAAATATTGCCGCCACTTACTACCGAGTTGTACCACCTCAGTTCTTTTCCAGCGACAGTTTAAACGGACCAGATGGAGTAGTTATTACCTATCATATATTTGTGCACATAACAAAAGTAGCACTTGATCAATGCTTTTTATTGCACTTCTTAATCGCTAGCATCCAGGCAACCAGGTTGTTCGCAGGGAGTAGTTAATACCCACCATATAATTGTGCACATAACAAAAGTAGCACTTGATCAATGCTTTTTGTTGCACTTCTTAATCTCAAGCATCCTGGCAACCATGCCATTACAGCAGTGACTAAAAAAAGGGCATCAGTTCTAGTGGTATATTGTTTGAACTGAAGAAGATAAGAAGAACTTTTAGTTGCAGAAACAAAGAGCAAAGAGCGGTATAAATTCAATTTATAAGAAGCATTTGTATAAGGAAAACATAAAAAAAACTAATTGTTCTCAATTTTATTTTAAAATGAAAAGTAAGTTTTTTCATATATTTTGTACCGAAGATAAAATAGAAGATGTGCATAAGTTTTAGAAACTGGGTACTTACAGCAATTGTGCAGGCAATCAATCCAGGCTTCTCCCGGTGATCCAAAGCAACAAAGAATAGAAGAAAGGCACCAGTATACCAGGGAATTGCAGCCAACAAGAACCCCAGTAAGAACCTTCAAAACAAAACAAATCCAAGGTCATCAACATGGATTGATCGTGCTTTCATTTTAAATTTGCAGGTACGAATAATGAACTTACACACACTCCTTAAATGAAATATTTATACCGATGCTAAAGATGGCAGTTTACTAGACAGCAGAGCGGTCAAGCTGAAGTGCGCAACACACTCCGCAAGTAAACTGAGTAAGTTTAGGACAATCCTCTTCTGCCGTACCAGTATAAGTCCTAATCCAATCCCAGTACCATTTGACCGCCACGTAATTCTACATTTCTACCTAAGGATCCTTACCCAACCAGACCAATAACAGTACTAGTACCTCACAAATTCTCACTAGCATGTATGAACTATTTTGGTCCTGAATGTGCTGTTAACCGAACTTGCTACCGAACATACCAACAGTAGCAACGAAACTAGCAACTACATGCTCATGCTGTCATTCATAACTTTGCCAGATCGATCCAAGTCAATCCACACGCAAAAAAGGACACTTACAAAGCCCAGCCAAGGCCGACGCCGAAGAACGGCAGCCGCGGCTCCCGGACAGGGATGCCCTCCGCGAAGACCTGCTGCTGGGCAGCGCACGGGAAAGCAACAACGCTCTGATGAGCTCCGCACCCTGCACACACAAGAGGACTCGTCTCAGTCTCCACGGAACCGGAAGGAGGAGGGGAGCGCGAGAGAAGGAGCGCCGACCGTTCACGGCGGGGCTGTAGGCGGCGGGCGGCGGAGGCGGAGGGGAGAAGGTGCCGTAGTAGTGGTTGTTGAGGGGAGGGCTGGTGTCGGCGAAGGGCGAGGCGGAGGGGAGCTTGGCCGTGGGATCCCTGGCCTCTTGCATCGCCCTGGACGAAGGAGGGATTTCGCGAGATCTCGAGGTGTGCGCGGTGGACTTTTGGGTGGGCTGGAAAAGGTCGCCGGTTTTGGGGACGAACTTGGGAGGTGGAATGGAAGTGCGCCTGTCATGCGTCGATCGTTACCGAACCTCTCTCTAGAAGTTGGTAACAAAATGAATTATTTTAGACCAGGTGAGTTAAATTTGACCATGTTTGTAAAGTTTGACTTTGGTCAAAACTAATATCCAACATATTTCGGAAAGAAGGAAATAACATTTTGAGTTCACTAGCAAAATACCCGTGCGTTGCAACGGCTACGATAAATAGATATGTGATAACAATGTAAGAAATGATATAATTTATATCAGTCAAACATCTTAGCTTTATGTCTGGTTTTTCTTGAACATGATATGTTTCACTTCAGACTTACTTCAAGTTATCTTATTCCCTAGGACCATTAAATAAAGCATAATGTTGTCAAGGAGTTTAAGAAGATTTTTTTCATTTGGACATGACTCTAGATTTTCTATACCAATTATCTTAGTTGATCCACAACTAATTTCTCCCGAGGAGCTAATCGACCAGAGAATGAGAAACGGTAAGTGCAGCTTGCAACGACATTTCGTAAAACTGGACTTTTCCTTTTTCTGAAATTTAAAACTACTATAATAACTCAGCGAGCCGCCTCATAAAAAACCTTGCAGTACCCATCGATTACGGGTAAGGAAAGAGTGTGTACGAAACCTATCGCTCTAAGCATCCACGATAATTACATTGTCTGTGATTACACAGCGAATACAAATAGGAGGATCGCCATGCCATACAACGTGATCAACCTCCTCAAATTTAGCTAGAATATCAGCCACCCTAATAGCATCCCTAGGACAATGTTTGAAAGAAACAAAGGTAAAACTACGACAAAGAAACGAGCATTCCTCGTAGATCGCCACGGCAGCTCCCAGGGAATTCCCGCCGTCTTGTATGATCTGCACAACCTCCAGGCAGTGCGATACACCCACAAGTATAGGGGGTGTATCGTAGTACTTTCGATAAATAAGAGTGTCGAACCCAACGAGGAGTATAAGGTGTTGACAAGCAGTTTTGATATGGAATTCACTGTAAATACTAGCAGACAAGTTTTTAGGAGTTTTTGATATAGCGGATAAATAAAGTACAAGTAAATAAAATGTAGTAATAATAATTGCAGCGAGTGGTCCAATCCTTTCTATAACAAAGGACAAGCCGGTAGGTTTACTTACGATGACCAAACGTTCTTGAGGACACACAGGAATTAAGTCAAGTGCTTTCGCTTCATATAGTTAATTAATCTTCATTGTTTTGATAAGTGTTGTGTGGGTGAATCTATGCTAATGCACCGCCCTTCTTAGGACTAATACATACTTGTGATTAAACCCCTTGCAAACATCCGCAAATACAAGAAAGTAATTAAGATAAATCTAACCACAGTCTTAAACTCTAAGATCCTGCTATCCCTCATGCATCGATATACCAACGGGGGTTTAGGTTTCTGTCACTCCGGCAACCCCACAATTGGCAAATGAATACACAATGCATTCCCCTAGGCCCATAAAGGTGAAGTGTCATGTAGTCGACGTTCACATGACACCACTAGAAGAATAGCACCACAACTTAACACTAGTAGGAGAATGCCTTTTAGTGGCGCACCAAAAAAGGATTCTGTGGCGCATGGTGGGTGCGCCACAGAATACTCGCCACAAAAATATTAATTATGTGGCGCACCCCACCGTGCGCCACAGAAATACCCAGATTTTGTGGCGCATGGTTACTTGGTGCGCCACAGAAATATTTTTATGGCGCACCCAGCACCATGCGCCACAAAATTGTTTTTTGAATTTCAAAAAAAAATGGCGGCCAGAGTGGAGGAGGGTGTCACCGGAGGAGAGGTCACCGGGGTGGAGGAGGGGGTCGCCAGAGTGGAGGAGGGTGTCGCCGGAGGTTGAGGTAGAGGAGGAGATCGCCGGAGGTGGAGGTCGCTGGAGGAGAGGTCGCCGGAGGAGACGTCACCGGGGTGGAGGAGATCGCCGGGGTGGTGTAGGAGGAGGAGGAGAGAAGAAGTGGAGGAGAGGAGAGGAGAGGAGAGGAGAAGGAGAAGAGAAGTGGAGGAGAAGGGGAGAGGAGAAGTGGAGGAGAGGAGAAGGGAGAGGAGAAGTGGAGAAGTGGAGGAGAGTAGGAGAAAAGAGAGGAGAGAAGAGCTTGGGCGGGATTCAAATTTCGAATCCCGCCCAACAATTCTGTGGCGCACCCTCCACCGTGCGCCACAAAAAAAATTCAATTTTTTTGATTTTCTAGAAAAAAAATCTTCTTTTTGACATAACTTTTTACTCTTTTCGAATTTCTCGATTCTGAGAAAAGTTCACCGGGCTCCTTTTTTCTCACGATTTTTTTGATATATTAAACGCATTTTTTCGACATCGCATGCAAAAGTTATGCCCCTGTAAAGTTGTTTTTTCTGTTTTTTGCAAAAAAGGTCAAAATTCATATTTCAAAATTTCTATACCAACTAGACACTAAAACTAAACTACATGTCAAAGGATTTTATTTTTTGAAATTTTTATCATTTTATTTTCTTGTTTACAGAACTGAAAAGGCGATCCACGGGAGGGGGTGTGTGTGTGATCTGGAAAAAAAAGTCACATTTCTGTGGCGCACCCAGCACCATGCGCCACAGAAAGTCACATTTCTGTGGCGCACCTAGCCATGTGCGCCACAGAAAGTCACATTTCTGTGGCGCATCTTGTTCCGTGCGCCACAGAAAGTCGTGTTTTTGTGGCGCACTGTGCTGGGTGCGCCACAAAAACATCTCCAGATACTTGTGGAGGCGGGACCCACCTTGATTCCGTGGCGCATGATTTGGCACATGCGCCACAATATTCTGTGGCACACTTGGATGAGTGCGCCACTAAAGATTTTCTGTGGCGCACGGCACAACTCGTGCGCCACAAAAAGGCGTTCCATAGAAAGGCACTTCCCTACTAGTGTAAATATCAAACCATTAAATATTACTCAACATAATTCACTACTAACATCAGGACTTCTCCCATGTCCTCAAGAACTAAACAAACTACTCACAAGACATCATATGGAACATGATCAGAGAATAACAATCTGGACATAAACCTTAATTCAACGGTTTCACTCAATAGCATCAACCACAAGGAGTAATTAACACCGGGAAAGCTTCCCCTATGAACTAGAAAGATTCAACCCTAGATGTTACAGCGGAACGGAGTGGAGCGGCGGAGATGATGGTGCTGGCGGTGGAGATGATGATGATGATGATCCCAATGAAGTCCAGCTCGATGACGGTGACGATGGCAACGATTTCCCCCCTCGGGAAGGAATTTCCCCGGCAGATTTCTCCCTGCCAGAGAGCTTTTCTCTCTCTGGTGTTTTCCGCCTCATGGAGGCGGCGGAATATTTCCTCGACGTCCCCCCTAGGCTTAGGGTTTCTGGGAGATGATGTACGCGAAAGGGGCTGGCTGAGGTGGGCCAGGGGCTCCTCACCACGTGGCGGCGCGGGGGCAAGGTGGGCCGCGCCACCACATGGTGAGGGCCCATGGTGGCCCACCTTGGCCTCCCCTTTTGGCTACCTCCGGCATCTGATAAAATAGGAGCTTCTGGATGTTTTCCTCGAATTATTGATCTTCAGAAATATAGTATCTTGACGGCCTTTTTCCAGCAGAAATCTGACTCCGGTGTTTAATTCTCCAATAATCATCAAACATGCAAAATAGATGAAATAACATAAGTATCATCTCTAAATATGAAATATATCAATGAATAACAGTAAATTATGATATAAAATAGTGATGCAAAATGGACGTATCAACTCCCCCCAAGCTTAGACCTCGCTTGTCCCCAAGCGAAAGCTGAGCTCATAAACAAGACCACAGGTTTATGGAGCGAAGTGTCGATAAACAAAATACGGACAAGAAGCATCACATTTATTAATACACAAGTCATTCTAGACAACAACTTCCCTTCATATAACATAACTTGAAACAAGTAAAGGGAGTCACAATAAGGTGCATAGAGAAAATCATAATTGGTGATGGCAAACTTCGTTCTTGGTCAGAGAACAATTAACAGATTGTACTTATCTTTCGAGCAGAGTCTTTATACTAGAGCTTATATTGCAGAACTTACATGCTCAATCATAACAATCTCCTTTACAGTCATCGATAACTTTCAAAGTTATATTCATTCAGATAAAAGCTTTGTGCTACACAAGGAAACATAAAAGACATGATTGAAAATATCAACATATAGATGGTTGAATCACAACAACTCAAATGCTTGCTTGAGATAGAAGGGAATAGGTTTACTGACTCAACATGAAAGTAAAAGATAGGCCCTTCGCAGAGGGAAGCAGGGATGAAATCATGTGCTAGAGCTTTTAAGTTTTGAAATCATATAGAGAGTATAAAATAAGTTTTAAGCTATGTATGTCGTTGTCAACGAATGGCAGTGGGCACTCTATCCCCCTTGTCAACCAGACTTTCAAGAGCGGCTCCCATGAAGGACGTTATTTCTACCCAAGGGTAGATCATCCCTCTTCTCTTTTGTTTACACATGCATATTTATAAATTGGTATGACACTCCTCCCAACCTTTGCTTACACAAGCCATGGCTAACCGAATCCTCGGGTGCCTTCCAACAATCACATACCATGGAGGAGTGCCTATTTGATATGTTTAACATTTTGAATTTGCTTTTGATAAATCATTGGCAAACATGTGAAGAGAATTAGTAGTTATAGTGAAATTAATTGGGACTGGGCACCCCATTTGCCAGCTCTTTTTGCAAAGTTATTGGATAAGCGGATGTATATGCCACTAGTCCATTGGTGAAAGTCTGTCTGACAAGTTAAATAGAGAACAACCCACATACTTCCTCATGAGCTAGTAAACAGTGACACAAATGAGAGATAATAGTTTTTGAATAATTAAAGGTAGCACATGAAGTATTTACTTGGAGTGGCAGGAAATACCACATTAGGTAGTTATGGTGGACACAAATGGCAATGGTTTGGCTCAAGGTTTGGATGTATGAGAAGCATTCCCTCTCAATACAGGTTTTTGGCTAGCAAGGTTATGTAGCAAGCATAAGAGTTGAGGGATACAAACAAATATATGTAGTAAGAACAATCATGCAATCTTCCTTGGAAGCACAAATAATTTTAACTTGAGAATACTAAGCTTATGAGCCAACAAGAAAGAAAGATCATGGAATAATTTATCTACATGCACTTCCCTCTCTCTACTTAAGCCTCAAAGTATTGTAACTACTGACCAATGCTAAGTTTGCCAAAACCAAAAAGATTACTTAATGCTCCCAAAGTGATACCAATACTAATGACAAGATTATCAACATGAAAGAAATTGCAAACTAAAATAAAGTATGCAGAAAGTAAATGATGAAACTTCTCATTAATATTCCATAACGGCAACTCACACCAAGGGATACATAGATAACCAACTAAAAGAGAGATACTTCCACACTGCAAACCATCCTATAAGATAACTTCCCTACTCACGATATGACTATTGAAAGGTAAAAGGTAAAGATAATGGTGTGATACCGCGCACTCCCCCAAGCTTGGAACAAGCCAAGGGGATGCCAATACCAATGATGAATTACTCCTTCGGCGGTGGTGGTGAATCCTTAATAAGCTTATCAACCAGCTCCTTCAGTTCATCAATCTTGTGGGTGAGGATACGGATCAGCTCCGTGTTGTGCTCGATACGGTTCATGAATTATCGGACTGTGAATCCCAGCTCTTGGAGTTGCCTCCCCACTTCTCATCGGACTTAGAACTCTTTTTCCTGCACTGTTAGAACGATCTATATTCCAGCTATTGGGCAATTCTGCCTCAGGGATCCTCTCAATTTGATGCTTATGGATAAGAGTATGGAAGGGGTTATTGATGCCTGAGAAGATGTCCTTGGAGCCAAGAAGCGACGTGGAACCTTCCCTCCGGTGCTCATCCTCGCGCCTCTCTTGAGGTTGAAAGGGTTTGCCACCACTCCAATGCTTGCAATGGTGGCGCGAGGGTATTGACGCGGATCTTCCTCCACTTCTCCTTCATCTTCGCTCTCGATCTCCTCCTTCAGCATAGGGTCTTGGGGATCATCTTCCAAAGGCTCCTTGCCCTTGTTGTTGTTGTTGGAGACCATGGTGCTTCTAAAACTTGAAGGTGGAATCTGGCAGAAACAGCTCGAAAAAAAACACGACGAAAAGGCGATATACGGACCTCGGGGGTTCCGGGGATTATATAGCAAAAAGTTTCGCAACAAAAGGAAGGTACAGAGGAAACCTGGTCGGAGAGGGCTCCGAGGCGCCCTCACCACGTGGTGGCGCGGCCAGGGGTGGGCCCGCGCCACGGCATGGTGAGGTGCCCTCGGGCACCTTCTCCTACCCGGTTTGGTCTCTTATTTTTCCATATTTAAATAAACGACAAAAATATCTATTGGAAGGTTAAACGCGAACTTTTTCTTACCAAAACTGTTACCTATTCGAAAACAGACTCTGCAGTCCCCTGAATTTGCTTTTCAATGAAAACTTCCGGAGTCACCACTTGAATAGTATCAACATCTTCATCATAAGGATCTCCAGAAATATAATGTTTGAGTCTTTGCCATTCACCACTTGTGTAGAGTTGTCTTTAAGTGAAGCAATCTTTATTGCACCTGAACGATATACCTCCACAATAACAAAAGGTCCTTCCCATTTTGAGAGTAATTTTCCTGCAAAAAATCTGAGACGAGACCTATACAATAGAACTTTCTCACCAACATTAAACTCTCTCTTAATAATTCTCCTATCATGCCATTTCTTAACTTTCTCTTTAAAAAGTCTAGCATTTTCATAAGCTTCACTTCTCCATTCATCTAAAGAACTCAAATGAAGCAACCTCTTTTCACCAGCAGCTTAAAGTCTCTATTAAGTTCTCTCACTGCCCAATAAGCTTTGTGTTCTAATTCTAGAGGCAAGTGACAAGCTTTACCATAAACCATTTTATAAGGAGACATACCCATAGGGTTTTTATAAGCAGTTCTATAAGCCCATAAAGCATCATTCAACTTACTAGCCCAATTCTTTCTAGATTTATTAACAGTCTTTTGCAAGATAGATTTAATCTCTCTATTTGATAATTCTACTTGCCCACTAGTTTGGGGATGATAAGCTGAAGCAATTCTATGATTAACACCATATTTAGCAAGGGTCTTTCTAAAACCACCATGAATAAAATGAGAACCTCCATCAGTCATAAGATATCTAGGCACACCAAACCTAGGAAAAATAACATCTTGAAGCATTTTTAAAGAGGTCTCACCATCAGCACTTTTTGTAGGTATAGCTTCTACCCACTTAGTAACATAATCAACAACAACAAGTATATGAGTATTACCTTCTGAAGGAGGAAAGGACCCATAAAGTCGAATCCCCAAGTCAAATGGTTCAATAACAAGAGAATAACTCATAGGCATTTCATTACGTCTAGAGATATTACCAACTCTTTGACATTCATCACAAGATAAAATAAACTTTCTTGCATCTTTAAAGAGGGTAGGCCAATAAAAACCTGATTGTAGAACCTTTTGTGCGTTCTATCTCCAGCATGATGTCCTCCATAAGCACTACCATGGCACTTTCTCAATATTTCTCGTTGTTCATGTTCTGGAACACATCTTCGCATAATGCCATCTACTCCTTCTTTATATAAATGTGGGTCATCCCAAAAATAATGCCTCAAGTCATAAAAGAATTTCCTTCTTTGCTGAGCTGAAAAGGTTGGAGGCAAGTACTTGGAAACAATAAAGTTAGCATAATCAGCATACCAAGGACTATCTCGTGAACTTACCCTTATTGCAGCCAACTGTTCATTTGGAAAACTATCATTAACAGGAATAGGATCATAAGCAATGTTTTCCAATCTAGACAAATTATCAGCAACAGGATTTTCAGCACCTTTCCTATCTACAATATGTAAATCAAACTCTTGCAAAAGAAGCACCCATCTAATAAGCCTAGGCTTAGCATCTTTCTTTTCCATAAGGTACCTAATAGCAGCATGATCAGTATGAATAATGACTTTTGAATCAACAATATAAGGTCTAAATTTGTCACAAGCAAATACTACAGCTAGGAACTCTTTTTCAGTAGTTGCATAATTCTTTTGAGCAGAATCAAGAGTCTTACTAGCATAATGAATAACATTCAACTTCTTATCTATCCGCTGTCCAAGAACACACCAATAGCAAAATCACTAGCATCACACATAATTTCAAAAGGTAATGTCCAATCAGGTGGTTGAACAATAGGAGCAGTAATTAAAGCCTTCTTCAGAGTTTCAAAAGCTTCCTTACAATCATCATCAAAAACAAAAGGTACATCTTTTTGGAGAAGATTAGTAAGGGCTTTGAAATTTTAGAGAAATCTTTAATAAACCTCCTATAGAAACCAGCATGACCAAGAATACTACGAATACCTTTGACATCTCTGGGACAAGGCATTTTCTCTATTGCCTCAACTTTAGCTCGATCAACTTCAATGCCTCTTTCAGAGATTTTATGTCCAAGAACAATTCCTTCATTGACCATAAAGTGGCATTTCTCCCAATTAAGAACAAGATTAGTTTCTTCACATCTCTGCAAAACTTTATCAAGATTGTGCAAACAATTATCAAAAGAAGTTCCATAGACGGAAAATCGTCCATGAAGACTTCCACAATTTCCTCACAAAAACCATGAAAAATAGCAGACATGCATCTTTGAAAAGTAGCAGGAGCATTACACAAACCAAAAGGCATACGTCTATAAGCATAGGTTCCATAAGGACAAGTAAAAGTAGTTTTCTCTTGATCTTGCTTTCTCACAGCAATTTGAGAAAACCCAGAATAACCATCAAGGAAACAAAAATGAGTCTTCTTAGACAACCTCTCTAACATTTGATCAATAAAGGTAAAGGATAATGATCCTTCTTAGTAACTTTGTTAACCTTTCTAAAATCAATGCACATTCTATAACCAACTACTACTCTTTGAGGAATAAGTTCATCATTTTCATTAGGCACAACAGTAATTCCTCCTTTCTTAGGAACACAATGCACAGGCTTACCCATCTACTATCAGCAATAGGATAAATAATACCAGCTTCAAGAAGTTTCAATACCTCATTTCTTACCACTTCCTTCATCTTGGGTATTAAACGACGTTGATGTTCGACAACTGGCTTTGCATCAGGTTCCATATTAATAGCATGTTGACAAATAGCAGGGGAAATCCCTTTCAAATCATCAAGAGTATAGCCCATAGCTCCACGGTGTTTCTTCAATACCTCCAATAACCTTTCCTCTTCTCCACCTGAAAGCTTAGAACTAATAATAACATGATATATTTCTTATCATCAATATAAGCATATTTAAGATTATCAGGTAAAGGTTTTAAATCAAACACGGGATCCTCCTTTGGTGGTAGAGTGGTACCACTAGTACAGAACGACACATCGGAAACGGGCCAAAAAACCCTTCGGCAACGGAGAAAGGGTCCGTGTCCCCGACCCTGTCACTGATGTGAGGGCCTTCATCGGTAACGGAGGCAAAACACCATTTCCGATGAGGTCCCCATTTGGCAACGGTTGTGCGCAACCTCCGTTGCTTTAGTTTTCCAACATCAGATACAGAGTTTTCCATCTACCCGTTTGCACTGAGCTTTTCTCATATTTCGGTTATATGCCATAATACATGAAAGGATGATTGCACAATGCACTAAAACGTTATTCAATTCATAACATAGAACAAATGCCATCATTACATTGGTATACAATAATATCACCGTTTTTACAATTTGACTACAATCATATCTATCACACATTGGCATAATGTAATATCACCTATTACACTTTGACTACAATCATGAACTCTAAACCTATAAGCAACTAACCTAACAAGATGGAAGGCTAGCTTAATTAAGCCAGCGTTCCATCTTTGACTTGGAGCTCACCTTCTATGAGCTCTCAGTCGTCGCTGTACCCACTCCGAGACCAGTATCCACGAAATTTCCTTGCCTTAAGGTTTTTGGTTCTCGAAATGGTACATTGGTACTTTTATGCAGTGTTGCCGAAATAAACTCCTGCGTGAAAGAAAAATATTAGCGAAATGTACAAAATACATCTGGATAAAAAAACGGTGGCTATTTTCCAGCAACTGCTTTGTTCGGTTGCCATTTTCGAGAAATTGCTAAGATCGACGGCAAATATCCAGGAACTGCTCTGTTCAGTGGCAGACAATTTGCATTCCTTCCTTCTCTTCTTCCTCGTTCCACCCCAATCCCCCACCCGCCATGGACGACCGCAACAGAACAACAAAGACAACTACCGTACGTACCCACGGCACCGTTCTGGAGGTGGTGTACATGAACGAGGAGCATACCGTGGAGCGGATCCTCAACAAGTACGAGGAATGGCTAGCAGAGGAGAAGCATCGGTTCATCGGCCTTGAAATCGAGTACACCCGTAATCGTCGTGACATGGCTGTCCTGCAACTCGCCATGCGCCAGCATGTCCTCGTTTTCCACTGGTGCAAGTCCAAGAAGAATTGTCCATAGTTGGGCAAATTCTTTGAACGCAAGAATATCACCTTCGGAAGCGTGGACATCACCAATGAAAGCAAGGTGCTTTCTTCTGCCGGCTTCCACATTCCACCGGAGTACTACATGGACATCCAACTCGTATACAAAATCAAGGGTGGAGACGAGAGGGACGGAATGGGTGATCTAGCGGCAGACCTCATCGACAAATCATACGCCAACATGAAGAAGGAATTCCCATCCAAACAACACAATTTTTGGGAGTCGATGCCACTGCACAAAGTTAACCTCGACTACGCAGCAATTGATGGGTACGTGACCTACAAGTTGTATCGCACGATCCTAACCTTGAAGGACAGGTTACGTCCAACATGGCAGGAAATGCTCTGCCATAGGTGCAAGAATGCCCTAGGTGAATTGCAATAGACTTTGGATGTCGGTGTTTAACTAGTTTGTACAGATGGTGCTTTAACAATAAGTGTTTGTAATTATCAGAACATGTATGTATGAATTTGGACTAGGCATTGGATGTCTATGTTTATATACTTGTAATAATATGTACACATGTTTGTGAGTGAATTTGTTTATGTGATGAAATGCTCATACGTAGAACCTAGTTCATCGGCATCACAGCCGGTCACAGAAAGATTTATACCTTTCACCCGGCGGGGGAGGAGGTGCAGGCCTCAGCCAGATGCGCTGCGATGCTACCAGCGCGCTGCGACGCAATCACCTCCTCCTTCTCCTTCATCGACATCCACCTCCTCGTCCTTTTCCAGATCAGACACCACCTACAGATCGGCCACTTCCTCCTCCAGATCGGCCACTTCCTCCTCCACCTCCTCCAGATCGGCCACTTCCTCCTCCAGATGGGTTTCTGCTGGTAGATCTGCAGGTAGATCCGCCGGATGTGCTGCACCACCACCTCATGAATGACCTCCTCCACATCGTCCTGGCTCAGAAGATGCCGGGCATCGCCGGAGGAGGAGGGCGTCAGATGGTGGCGCTGCCGCATCATTAGCGGACAGTGTGCGGAGAGAGTGAGGAGAGCAAAAAGCTATAGTGTGCGGCGGCTAGCGTTGAAAGATAGACAGTGAGGGAGTGAGAATGAGACTGATGGCTTGCTCTGTCGGCAGTACATTTATAAGCGCCCAATTGGCAACGAACAATTTATATAACCATTTCCATTGGATACAAGTTCACAACTACTATGTGCTATTGATTTCCGGAGCTGCATACGAACCTAATACATTCTACTGATTTTCAAAGTGCATACGAACCTAATACATTGTACTGATTTGCATAGCTGCATACGAACCTAGAACATTCTACTGATTTTCATTGCTGCATACAAGTTCACACCTAACAGCAGCACACAAACACACAAAATCATTCTAGCAATGCTCACAAGAACATTTAACTGAGCTATTTCTGTTCCTTTATGCCGCTCCTTGCGCACAACAACAACATGGTCAGATTTAGTCGAAGTGTTTGTTGGGCTCCATGCCAAACCAGCTAGAGCTGCTGCAGTGTGCGGCTTCATCTCCATGTTCGCCTTCTTGACTATCAAGGCTACATTTTCCAGCTCTGCAGCATCCACTTCGACGCCATTAGCAAGCAGCATATCAACATAATCTTCAATCCAAAAATAATAATCACAGCTCCCAGAATACTCTTCGCCCCTCCCCTGCCAAATGGTAAATCGAATCCAGAGGCAAATCAGCATCACACATAGAATAGACTCAATCAAAACTGGTCGAAGCGTCGAACTAATCCTGTGATTTGGACACTTGAAGTAGATCCGGCCTGGGTTCAGATCCAAACGCGACACTCGACGAATCGCGTTCCGACAGCGGCAGCAAACGCACTTCACAAGCGGCAGATCTGACCCGGCCCCGACGGCGCATGAGGAGGACACATTCGATCTCCCCGACGAGCTCATGCTCTTGGCCATGGAGGACACGAGTGCGGAGTAAAAACATGCTGGCGTAGAGGAACAAGGGCGAATCGACAGTCTTTTATAATATCAAAGATAGTGCTAAAAAAGGAATTTTATATACGCAACCTCGCCAACGGTTGTATACAAATCTCCGATGCCATTGAAGAACATATCGCACACGGAGTAAAAATAAACTCTGTTACCAACATATCGGCAACGGTTAATAATTCGCGACCGTTGCCTATGAAGGCGGGACGCGGGCCAGCTTGCCTGGCGGGGCGGGTTTCTCACGCGAAAAGCGGGATTCTCCGTCGCCTAACCTGTGCCGTTTCCATAGAGGGGTATCCGATGTGTCGTTCTGTACTAGTGTACCCAAATCTTCCACCGGTAAGTTATGTTTAAGTATAAGTTGACGAAGGAATATTTCGTCAAGCTCATTCCTTTCTTCCATAAAGACTTCACTTTCGTGGTCCTCCATATGTTGCTGCAAAGCATTGTTAGGAGCAAGAGCAATAGAAGCAAGCTGAGCAACTTTAAAATCTTCATTAGGCAATTCGGTTTCATAAGGAATCTTAGCAAATTTAGAGAAATTAAACTCATAAGATTCACCAGCAAATTTAGTAAAGATTTTCTCTTTCTTACAATCTATAACAGCACCACAAGTATTCAAGAAAGGTCTACCAAATATGATAGGACAAGTCTTACTGGCAGCTGAACCAAGTACTAGAAAATCAGCAGGATATTTAGTCTTACCACATAAAACTTCCACAGCTCTAATAATACCAATTGGAGAGATAGTTTCTCTATTAGCAAGCTGAATAACCACATCAATTTCCTCGAGTTCACAAGAACCAATTTCATGCATAATTTCCCTGTAAAGCTCATAAGGAATGGCACCTGAACTTGCACCAATATCACATAAATCATAATAGCAATGATCACCAATCCTAACAGAAAGCACAAGAACACTAGTTTTTCTAGAGCTTGTAGGATGTGAAACAATATTAGAAGCATCTTCACAAAAGATAAAATGACCATCTTCTATATTTTCGGTGACAAGGTGTTGGGCTGCGCATACGGTGAATTAAAATTTTCACGTATTGCTACGCAACCCTTGTTTCCAAGATCTACTATGAAGATACATGCGAATACGAAGATCCGAAGATCTAGTTTAGTATACGTTACCAACACCGTAGATTGCGGAAGAACGTGTTGATGACGTAGTCGATGTAGTCGATCGCGGTCTCTCTCAACCAAGCCTGGCAAAGAGATTCTGACGCCTTCTTCTCCTTTGCTTCACCACCTTGTTCAATAGTTGAAGGACGAAACGTCTATGACGAGGAATCCCTCTGAGAGCTTGCACACGTACACTGGAAAGGTTCAGCAGGGCTTCGCCGTCCAAGCTTGAAGTCTGCTGGTGTATATGAAGGTGGAGATCTCAACACATGAGAAGGAGAGAGAGAGATTAGATCTAGTCTAATCGGATAGGTCGCCTCTAATTAGAGGTCCCTCTAATCCAACTAGAAGAAATCTAAACTTGAGAGCAATTGCTTCTATCTAGATTGTCTTGATTCTCAATTGTGTCTCCACAACTAGAGGGGTGGGGTTTATAAAGGATCCCAAGGGGTAGGGAGACTTGGGAAGGAGGAAACCTTCCCCTAGTCCAATTGGACAAATATTGGACAAGGGAAAGTCCCCTTGCCCAATTCGGTATGGGAGGATGAGTTGGGGTAGGACCCCAACTCTCCTCCCCTCTCCCTTCCTTGCTTGGCCGGCCGGCGGGTGGGGCCCACCTAGGTTCGAACCGACCTAGGCAGGGCGGGCCCACCGGCCAACCGCCTCCGCCGCTGCGTGGTGGGGCCCGCCTGGCCCGCACTGACCCGGCCCGTGGGGCCCACCTGGCCACCACCGACCCGGTGAGTAGGGCCCGCCTAGCCGCCGCCTTGCCGTGTGGGGCCCGCCCTAGGGCGCTGCCACCTTCCCCTGCCGTGGGCTGCAAGCGGCCCACCAAGGTTCGGCCGACGTCTTCGGCCCACCACCACTTGGTGGTGTGGCCTTAATATTTTCCCGTAATTATTTATCAATTAAATAAATGAATATTTAATTAACATATAATTAAATAATACTTTGTCATATTAATTTTTATTTGAATATTTCCTTTTATAGAACATTCACCGAATTAATTACTTATCATATGAAACTCCTTTCATATGATCCGGGACACCTAGTGTCCGCCGACAAAATACTCCGGACAAATATTTCCTCTCTTATAAACCTCCTCGGAATAAATCCGACCGTGATAGCAACTTCTATCACAAACTTTCTCTCAAACTTTCTCTCTTGACAAGGTATGTCATATCACGCAAGCACCATGCCGATGATACTGTCTCCATGTTCCAGACCAACCATATAACACAACTAACCAATCCTAGCTTAAGTGTGTCCACCCTACAGGTCCGATAACGGGTAGCTATAATTTGTTGGGTATCAACCAATCACCGGCCAGTGACAGTTCCAAGGACGTCCTGTGTGGCTGCTATCATTATGCGAATAACTCTACTGTTGAACCTGTTGATCATAATATATCAATCCCATTACTCACGACACTAAACTTCACCCGAGATATAGATCCGTGATGATACCATGAATCAATCAAGGATTGATTCACATCATCTTTGTCTATCTCATTACCGGTAAGTTCCATTTACTCGTTGCCGTATTATGATATCCCATACGGTGTAACTTCACCGTGCATTGTCTGCAGAACGAAGTGGATATGTATATAATACTGAGCGGGCCCTGGAAGTATCTCTCTTAACCTAGAGGAGTAATTTCCCATCTCAGAACATCGGGATACACACACACCTTTGAAGCTACCCATCAACTGTCTTTATGGTCACCCTGTTACGGCCGTGACGGTTGACAGCACCAAAGCAACTCCTCCAATATGCATGACCCCAATAACCTCATGGTTACAAGGACATGTTATACAACAACCTTTCTGTGATAAACCTAAGGACAAAAAGACTATTTAACGGAATCTCTTAGCATACCAACACTTGGGTGACCCAGCCATATTATAGTCCAATAATATGCCATCCTTGATGCTGACATAAACTCTATGTCCATGACTAGGAAAAGCCGCGTCATCTAGCATTAAGAATTAGTCCATAAAAGAACTAGGGTACTTTTTACGTATTCATATTCTCTACACGTGCATGTGAGCTTTTCCCTAAATCACGCATTTAGAAATCACTGCAGTTATAGCATAGAGAATACGAATCAATAATGTATGAATCAGATATACATATGTATAAATACATTGTCACATGTATAAATACATTGCCTTTTGGGCATATATCCAACCCAAGGTCCTTAACCATTGCTACAGCAGGTTCAACAGTTATTTGTTCATCAGGTTCTATAGCTTTGTTTGTACTTTTGTTAACAACGCTAGCTATGATAGAGTGTTCCTTTATTTTAGCAGGAAAAGGAACGTTTTCAATATAAGGTTCAGGAATAATGTGATCAACGGTGTTAACCTCAATAGATCTAGTCACAGGAGAAACAGTTTTATCTTTATAAGGTTCATGATAATTCTTAAAACCCTCCTTTGGCATACCGAAATAGGAGGCAAAAGCTTTATAAAAATTTGCAACAACTTGAGAGTCAAGGCCATAAGTAGTACTAACATTTCGAAAATCATCAGTATTCATGAAAGTTTTAATGCATTCGAAATCATATTTTATACCTGACTCTCTACCTTTGTCGTTCTCCCATCCTTCAGTGTTCTCCTGAATCCGATCAAGAAGGTCCCATTTAAACTCTTCCTTATTACGAGTGAATGATCCAGAGCAAGCAGTATCCAATAGAGTTTTATCCTGAAAGGAGATTCTTGCATAGAAGTTATCAGTAACAACATTACCAGGAAGCTCATGAATGGAGCATTTGAGCATCAATGACTTCAATCTCCCCCACGCTTGGGCAATACTTTCTCCATCATGAGGCCAAAAATTATATATGAGGTTCCGATCTTTATGAATCTCACTTGGAGGATATAATTTAAAATAAAAGAGAGGTACAATTTCCTCCCATCCAAGAGAACGCCCATTCTTCAACAGTTTATACCAATGTGCAGCTTTACCAGACAGCGATAAAGAGAATAGTTCCATCCCCTTCATAGCGGTTATCCATTGAAATACCTGCACACTTGAATAACTCGCATAATTCATGTAAAAATAATAAATGATCACCAGGATGGACAGTTCCATCTCCTTCATAGCGGTTATTCGTAACGCGTTCAACAATTTTCATAGGTATTTTGAATGGGATTACCTGCTCAGGTGGCGCCTCCTCTACTACCTTAGCAGTGGTAGTGGTTTTCCCAAATAGGAATTCAAGAAAAGACTTCTCCATAATGAAATATAGCAGCAGGCAAAAATAAAAACAGCACGTACAGTAAGAGTTTTCCTTACCAATTCCACTTACCAATAGCGCTTCACTCCCCGGCAACGGCGCCAGAAAATAGTCTTGGTGACCCACAAGTATAGGGGGTGTATCGTAGTACTTTCGATAAATAAGAGTGTCGAACCCAACAAGGAGCAGAAGGTGTTGACAAGCAGTTTTGATATGGAATTCACTGTAAATACTAGCAGACAAGTTTTTAAGGGTTTTTTATATAGCGGATAAATAAAGTACAAGTAAATAAAATACAGTAATAATAATTGCAGAGAGTGGCCCAATCCTTTCTACAACAAAGGACAAGCCGGTAGGTTTACTTATGATGACCAAACGTTCTTGAGGGCACACGGGAATTACGTCAAGTGCTTTCGCTTCATATAGTTGATTAATCTTCATTGTTTTGATAAGTGTTGTGTGGGTGAACCTATGCTAATGCACCGCCCTTCCTAGGACTAATACATACTTGTGATTAAACCCCTTGCAAGCATCCGCAAATACAAGAAAGTAATTAAGATAAATCTAACCACATCTTTAAACTCTGAGATCCTGCTATCCCTCATGCATTGATATACCAATGGGGGTTTAGGTTTCTGTCACTCCGGCAACCCCACAATTGGCAAAAGAATACACAATGCATTCCCCTAGGCCCATAAAGGTGAAGTGTCATGTAGTCGACGTTCACATGACACCACTAGAAGAATAACACCACAACTTAAATATCAAACCATTAAATATTACTCAACATAATTCACTACTAACATCAAGACTTCTCCCATGTCCTCAAGAACTAAACGAACTACTCACAAGACATCATATGGAACATGATCAGAGGTGATATAATGATGAATAACAATCTGGACATAAACCTTAATTCAATGGTTTCACTCAATAGCATCAGCCACAAGGAGTAATTAACACCGGGAAAGCTTCCCCTATGAACTAGACAAGATTCAACCCTAGATGTTACAACGAAACGGAGTGGAGCGGCGGAGAGGATGGTGCTGGCGGTGGAGATGATGATGATGATGATCCCAATGAAGTCCAGCTCGATGCACGATGGCGACGATTTCCCCCCTCCGGGAAGGAATTTACCCGGCAGATTTCTCCTTGCCGGAGAGCTTTTCTCTCTCTGGTGTTTTCCACCTCGTGGAGGCGGCGAAATATTTCCTCGACGTCCCCCCTAGGCTTAGGGTTTCTGGGAGATGATGTACGCGAAAGGGGGCTGGCTGAGGTGGGCCAGGGGCTCCTCACCACGTGGCGGTGCGGGGGCAAGGTGGGCCGCGCCACCACATGGTGAGGGCCCATGGTGGCCCACCTTGGCCTCCCCTTTTGGCTGCCTCCGGCATCTGATAAAATAGGAGCTTCTGGATGTTTTCCTTGAATTATTGATCTTCAGAAATATAGTATCTTGATGGCCCTTTTTCCAGCAGAAATCTGACTCCGGTGTTTAATTCTCCAATAATCATCAAACATGCAAAATAGATGAAATAACTTAAGTATCGTCTCTAAATATGAAATATATCAATGAATAACAGTAAATTATTGTTGGTGATATGCCCTAGAGACAATAATAATTAAGTTTATTATTTATCTCCATGTTTATTATTAATGTTTGTATCTTTATGCTACAACTGTATTGGGTACTTGTATAGCAAATGCAACGTATGCAAGAGGAAAACCTCCGATACACGTGTAGAGATACGAACGGAAAAAGAGTTCCTGGTCTTGTCTCTAAGACTAGCCTATCTTGTTGCTCGATGATCGCGTTTTCCTAATCATGGACTTTGTATAAGTCATTCAACTATAGGAGTGGATTATCGGAATGATAATCACACTGAACCGACCCACCGTATGATCTTGCTATGAGACAAATCGTCGACGATGAAATAATGATTGATCATCTATCTAGTTATCATTAGCTGGATCCCTATGCTATGAGAATATCTTGTGACCGCTTATTCAACATTCGAGCTTTGATTTCCATCAAACGTCTTGCAGTAACATGGGACTATGATAGGTGGATTTTGGGCTTGAACTAGAATTTGTATTGGAACAGAGATCGTTCAAGAATGGCACTTACTCCTCCAGACAATGGAGAGATACATCCTCTAGGCCATCTCAAGTATTGTTGTTGTCACCCAAATCGTCTGGCCAGACACAAGCGTGATTTATCACGGGACAACATAAATACGGAATGTGAAAAGAGAATGATATTGGTACGAGAATAATATGTGTTATGGTCAAAGGGTTTGATCACACTAGAGCACATTGTCTCAATCTCGATATATCATTAGTATCGTGCACGTAAGGGGATTAAGCGTAATGGTTAATGCACAAGTTCTGTTGTTCATTCACAACACAAGGGTGCCAGTACGAATGCCTAACCCACTGCTGGTTATTGTTTGGTAAGCTCCCAAACAATACTTTGTGATTGCTGAACCTTTCGGGTCACACGCTTAAGCTGTAGGTCAATATTTGATCGAGAGTAAAAGATGTAGTTTTAGTGGGAATGAGATTGTGTCGGAGTAGCTCCGATGTCACTGGACTTGTTCCGGTGAATTATAAGTTAGAGATAAGGCGGACATCTAATGTCCTGGGATGATAGGAATGGTTTCTATCATCAACGGATTCAATCCGAATGCTTATGAAGAAGGAAATATTGTTCCGATGTTTTGTCGGCGGATACTAGGTATCCTGGTTCATATAAATATGAGTTATATGATAAGTAATTAATTCCGGGAATTTTCTGTAAAAGGAAATATTCATTCAGGAATTAATTAGACAAAGCAATTAATTATTTATTTAATTAATATATTGGAAAATATAAATAAAGGATTTATTTGGAGCCCAATAAAAGGGGGCTGCCAAGTGGGCCCATGGGGCCCACAAGGCAGCCACACCCACATAGTATGTGGGGGAGGGGCCGAGTCCGAGTTGGGGAGGGACTTCCCCTCCCCGGTGGCAAGGGCGGCGGCCTAGGGCGGGCCCTGTTGTTTTCTGGTGATCCAAATTCGTATGCACTGATAAAGGCCAGCTTGTGACGTAGGAGAGCGGAGCGCCCCGGAGTGTTGCCCATCACACTCGTAGGCCCATCCGGTATGCACGGAAGGGGGTGCGGGGGGCGGCAGCCACCCGCGGTACGGTACAGATCGTTTCCGAGTCGGACTGCAGCCAACTTAGGGTTTGTCCACTATAAATACATCTTGTAAGCCGCCGGTTTGGGTATGCCAAGCCATACATTGTAAACCCACGGCGTTTGTAATCTCACCCCGATATAGTGAAGTGATTGCTGGCTGGCGCCCGTGGTTTTTTCCTCTCCTTTGTTTGGAGGGGTTTTCCACGTTAAATCTCGTGTCCCCGTTGGTTTGATCTTTCCGCTACTTCATCGTTTCTTGCTATCTTTTGTAACAAGTGGTATCAGAGCCCGTGTTTCAGATCTGTTTTCAGATTAGGGTTTTGGATGGCATCGATGAAGTTCGATCTACCGTTGCTGGACTACAAGACGAGATTTTCGTTATGGCAGGTCAAGATGCGTGCTGTCCTCGCACAGTCCAACGATCTTGACGAAGCGCTGGAGAAATTCGGCGATAAGGTGGCGGCCAACTGGACCGCCGATGAGAAGAGAAAAGACCGTAAGGCTGTGTCACTTATTCAACTTCATCTATCTAATGATATCCTGCAAGAAGTACTACAGGAGAAAACCGCAGCCAAGCTGTGGGCTAAGCTGGAGTCGATCTGCATGTCTAAGGATCTCACCAGCAAGATGCATGTGAAGATGAAGTTGTTCTCACACAAGCTGCAAGAAGGTGGTTCGGTAATGAATCACATATCGATCTTCAAGGAGATCGTTTCTGACCTAGTGTCGATGGAGGTAAAATATGAGGATGAAGATCTTGCACTTTTACTTCTAGTTTCGCTGCCAAATTCCTATGCAAATTTCCGTGATACCATACTGCTTAGCCGTGATGAACTAACCACCGCTGAGGTTTATGAGCACCTCATGACGAGGGAAAAGATGAAGGGTATGGTACAGCAGGAGGCGTCGTCATCTTCCAAGGGTGACGCTTTGGAGGTCCGAGGAAGGCCTCAGCAGCGAGACAACAACAACAACTACAACAACAGAGACAAGAGCAAGGGCAACAGAGGTCGCTCAAAGTCTAAAGGCCGTGACAAGTTCTGCAGGTATTGTAAGAAGAGTAGTCACACCATTGATGATTGCTGGAAGTTGCAGAACAAGGAGAAAAGGAAAGGTACTTACCAACCGAAAACTAATGAAGGTAATGATACCGGTGAGGCTGCTGTTGTTGATGGTAGTTCTGATGGCGAATGCCTAGCTGTTTTAGCTGCATGTGTTTCTCGTCAAGATGAGTGGATTCTAGATACTGCATGTTCTTTTCATATTTGCTGTAACAGAGATTGGTTCAGTTCTTATGAGTTAGTGCAGACTGGAGACTTCGTGCGTGTGGGAAACGACCAGCAATGCACCATTGCTGGCGTTGGATCTGTTCAGATCAAGACACATGACGGCATGACACGCACGTTGACGGGCGTGAAACACATACCAACCATGGCGAGAAATTTGATCTCGCTCAGTACCTTTGATTGTGACGGGTACAAGTATACCGGCGGAAACAGACTTCTGAAGGTATCAAAAGGTTCTCTCATAGTTATGGTTGGTGATATGAATTCTGCTAAGTTATATGTTCTTAGAGGTAGCACTTTATCTGGTACTGTTGCTGCTGTTTCTCATGATGATTCAAGTAAAACTAACCTCTGGCATAAGCGTCTTGGACACATGAGTGAACTTGGTATGGCAGAATTGATCAAGAGAGAGTTGCTGCAAGACTGCAGTTTGGGAAAGATGCAATTCTGTGAACATTGCATATTCGGTAAGCACACAAGAGTTAAGTTCAATGCTTCCGTTCATACCACCAAAGGTACACTTGAATATGTACATGCTGATGTTTGGGGGCCGTCACGTAAGCCCTCTTATGGTGGTGCTCGTTATATGCTTACTATTATTGATGATTACTCTAGAAGAGTTTGGCCTTATTTCATGAAAAATAAGGATGATTCGTTTGCTGCTTTTAAGGAGTGGAAAGCTATGATAGAAAGGCAAACAGAGAGGAAGGTGAAAATACTTCGTACTGACAATGGTGGTGAATTTTGTTCGAATGCTTTTAATGATTTTTGCAGAACAGAAGGAATTGTCAGGCACCTCACCATCCCGTACACGCCTCAGCAGAATGGTGTAGCGGAGCGGATGAACAGGACAATCATGTCCAAGGCTCGCTGCATGATCTCCAACGCTCGCATGAGTAAGCGTTTCTGGGCTGAGGCGGCAGCCACCGCCTGTTACTTGATAAACAGGTCACCATCTATTCCCCTCGACAAGAAAACACCTATGGAGGTATGGTCAGGTACTCCTGCTGATTATTCACAGCTTAAAGTTTTCGGTTGCACTGCTTATGCTCATGTTGATAATGGGAAATTAGAGCCGAGAGCTGTTAAGTCTGTTTTCATTGGTTATGGTTCGGGTGTAAAAGGATATAAGTTATGGAATCCCGAAACTAACAAGGCATTCATGAGCAGGAGTGTTGTTTTCAATGAATCTGCTATGTACTTTGATAAGTTGTCCTCAGATGTTTCAGCTAGTTCAGATGAGGAACAGATTCGTGTCGAGGTGGAGCACTCCACTGAAAAGGAAATTGTCACTGATGACAATGATGGTGATGCATCAGATAACTCTGATTCTGATAATGATAATATGCCTGATTCATCCCCTGTTATGCAGCAACAAAATCTGTCTATCGCAGCTGGTAGACAAAGGAGGAATTGTGGTCCTCGACCACGTTTAATTGAGGAGTGTAACATTGTTAATTATGCTCTGAGTTGTGCAGAACAGGTGGAGCATGGACATGAGCCGTCCACGTATACTGAAGCAATTGCTACAAGTGACCGTGAGAAGTGGATCTCCGCTATGCAAGAGGAGATGCAGTCACTTGAGAAGAATGGCACATGGGATGTTGTGCGCTTGCCTAAGCAAAAGAAAGCAGTCCGCTGTAAGTGGATCTTCAAGAGAAAGGAGGGTTTGTCTCCAAGTGAGCCTCCAAGATTTAAGGCAAGGTTAGTGGCAAAAGGCTTCAGTCAAATCCCAGGTATTGATTACAATGATGTTTTCTCTCCGGTTGTCAAGCATAGTTCTATTCGGACATTTTTCTCCATTGTTGCTATGCATGATCTTGAGCTTGAGCAGTTAGATGTTAAAACTGCGTTTCTGCATGGAGAGTTGGAGGAGGAGATATACATGGACCAGCCAGAAGGGTTCATAGTGCCGGGTAAGGAGGATCTTGTTTGTAAGTTGAAAAGGTCCTTATACGGTTTGAAACAATCTCCTCGACAGTGGTATAAAAGGTTTGATTCATTTATGTTGTCACATGGCTTTAAGAGGTCTGAATTTGATAGCTGTGTGTACATTAAGTTTGTTGATGGATCGCCTATATACTTGCTGTTATATGTTGATGATATGTTGATTGCTGCCAAGAGCATGAAAGATGTCGCTGCCCTCAAGTCACAATTGAGCAGCGAATTTGAGATGAAGGATCTTGGTGCTGCTAAGAAAATCCTAGGTATGGAAATTACACGTGACAGAAAGTCTAGGTTCTTATTTCTTAGTCAGCAAAGTTACATTAAGAAAGTTCTTCATCGTTTTAACATGCATGATGCAAAGTCTGTTAGTACTCCTATTGCTTCGCATTTTAAGTTGTCATCTACTCAATGTCCTACTACTGATGATGATTTGGAGTACATGTCTCGAGTTCCATACTCTAGTGCTGTTGGTTCCTTGATGTATGCTATGGTCTGTTCACGTCCTGATTTGTCATATGCTATGAGCTTGGTGAGTAGATACATGGCTAATCCTGGTAAAGAACATTGGAAAGCTGTTCAGTGGATTTTTAGGTACCTCCGTGGCACGTCTGATGCTTGCTTGAAGTTTGGCAGAGCTGGTGAGGGACTCGTAGGCTATGTGGATTCAGATTTTGCTGCCGACTTGGATAAGAGGAGGTCCCTCACAGGTTATGTGTTCACCATTGGTGGTTGTGCTGTTAGTTGGAAGGCAACACTTCAGCCGGTTGTTGCCCAATCCACCACGGAGGCTGAATACATGGCCATTGCAGAAGCAGTTAAAGAAACTGTTTGGTTGAAAGGTTTGTTTGCTGAGCTTTGTGGAGTTGATACTTGCATTAACCTGTTTTGTGATAGTCAGAGTGCCATTTACCTTACTAAGGATCAGATGTTCCATGAGAGAACAAAGCACATTGACATCAAATACCATTATGTGCGTGATGTTGTTGCACAAGGTAAGCTGAAGGTATGCAAGATTAGTACTCATGATAATCCGGCTGATATGATGACAAAGCCTGTTCCTGTTACTAAGTTTGAGCTATGCTCAGGCTTAGTTGGTATCACTGTCTAGCCCAAGAGGCTATTTGGCGCCGAATGTGTTTTCTTTGTTGTTTTCAGGGGTAAAGGTTCTTGTTGATGCTACAAGATGGAATTTGTCTCAAGGTGGAGTGTTGTTTTCTGGTGATCCAAATTCGTATGTACTGATAAAGGCCAGCTTGTGACGTAGGAGAGCGGAGCGCCCCGGAGTGTTGCCCATCACACTCGTAGGCCCATCCGGTATGCACGGAAGGGGGTGCGGGGGCGGCAGCCACCCGCGGTACGGTACGGATCATTTCCGAGTCGGACTGCAGCCGACTTAGGGTTTGTCCACTATAAATACATCTTGTAAGCCGCCGGTTAGGGTATGCCAAGCCATACATTGTAAACCCACGGCGTTTGTAATCTCACCCCGATATAGTGAAGTGATTGCTGGCTGGCGCCCGTGGTTTTTTCCTCTCCTTTGTTTGGAGGGGTTTTCCACGTTAAATCTCGTGTCCCCGTTGGTTTGATCTTTCCGCTACTTCATCGTTTCTTGCTATCTTTTGTAACAGGCCCCACATGGGGGCGGCGGCCCAAGGTGGGCCCCACATGGCAGGTGGCGGGTGGGGAGGAGTCCAACTCCTCCCCCTAACCCGAGTTGGAGTGGGGGAGGGTTTCCTCCCCCCTTCCTTGTAGGGAAAGGCAGGTTTGGAGGGAGGAGTCCTACTCCTCCCCCCAATCCGAGTTGGGGAAGGGGAGGGACTCCTCCCTCCCTTCCTTGGCCGACCGGCCCTAAAGGGGAAGGGTTCGGCCCCTTCCCCAAGCACCTCCACCCCTTGGCCTCCTTTATAAGCAGCCCCAAGCCCCTAGGGTTTGATACATAAGTTTGCCTCCGTGCAAGTTCTCTCTCTCTTGTAGATATCATGTGTTGAGAATTAGACGTCTCTAATCTTCTCATATAGATCTAATCTAGTTGATTAGATCTACCACCTAAACTACGCCGCAAGGCTGACTCTCTTCACCACGTGCTAGTAGCTAGGCGGTGAACGCACGGGGTGGGTTGACATGGTGTATGTGTGGATACCGCTAGAGCGGGATTTGCGCAAGTAAGTTCCTTGGACAACGGAGCAACTTCATCAAGGTCTACATCAACGACGACGCGCGGCAACAATCTCACCTCCCGGCGTGGACGTGAGATTCTTCATAAGGCTTCACCAACATCTACTTCGACAAACACAAGATCTTCCGCAAGCGTGTTTGTAAGTATTCTGGATCATCTCATTATGGGGTGCAACGTACCTTCATAGAATAGGTCTTGGCGGTAAGGTTACGGATAATTTTAAAAAGTTTCCCCGCAACCCAATAGTGGTATCAGAGCCGATCTATGCGTTGGTATGATTTGATCTAGAGCACCAGTTGGTGTGTGCATTGCATGGTTCTTGCATTAAGTTTATTTTAGTTGCTTCCCAAGAAGTTGTGCATCATATTCCATGGCAGTATTGGCAAGATCTTTACGAACTTCTGGCTATCTGCGGACCTTCCGGTTGCTCCTAGTATGCTTGTTGGCGCCAACGATGTGCTTCAGTAGCTTCGGGTCTATACCCTTAGTTGTGGACGTTGATGCATATACGGACTGGGCCTGAGGGTTGGACGCCTCACGGGGGTCACGCGCACATGTGATCATTTAGATTGGGGTTCTGCAACATTTTCGTAATGTTGGGATCTCAATCACCCCGCAATGTTAATCTAGCAACTAGCCTAAACGTGCTTCAATACGTAGGTAGTGACGGTAATTCCGTAGAGCCTACAAGCCACGTAAAACTTGCAAACAAAGCGTTAGATACGTCTAACTTGGTTTTGCAGGATTGAGTGCATGTGTTTTGGTATAGCTATTTTGTTACGGTGTCTTAACATGATGGTGGGAGCCAAAACAATTGATCGAGTTCGTCATCGACAATCAAGCGAAGAAGAGTTCGTCATGGAGACCGGGAGGAGGCGCCGGCATTGCATCGACGACGTGTACTTGGCGAGTTTCGGATATGGTAATTTTCCTTCAGGAATTTTACCGTGACCGGGAACAATGAAGATGGTGATCCTCAAGGACGAGCGCCAAGGACTTCCGAGAAATAACAAAGGCTATACCAAAGCACATGAATTATTATTAATTGCCTGTGATGTTTATCCTTTGTTGTTTGCACCTTGATTGCGCAGTAGTCGTTTATTAGGGTGAATCCTCATACAAAATCAAGGAGATCGTGTTCTTACCAACCGTGGCACCGTCAAACCGGATGCTTGTTGCCGTACGACCTGTATCCAGGAGTAATGTGTACCAAGGGTTCGGGAGGCGGGCGCGAACAGTTCCAGCAGCCAATGTCGGTTGGTTATCTTGACGTCCAAGCATAACATAACCATGAGTTCGGAACACATCCGTCGAAAGACGAACAGGAGTTGTAGCTGCTGCAACTAGCATAGTGCTTACCGATTGGCCGACGGACATGACATGTATCCATGCTTGCTTCGTAGGGCAATCGGGTCCTGAATCACTTAGTGCCAATCATGAGGATTATTGGACTTAGTGGGAGCATATCTTAGATTCATGTTTGATTGAATTAAAGTAGTGCATTAAAATTAGTAATAAACTAGAAGTCTAAATAAACTTGTTTTGTTGTAGAAAATGGATCCCGTTGAAAAGATTTATGAAGAAGACTTGTTAGGAAAGTTGACTGTGGGAAGCGCAATCTTTGCGGATTGGCTTCATGGACTGAGAGAAAATCTCAGGAGGCGCGATTTAGAGCATATTCTGGACACACCTGTTCCGGAAGGAGAAGATGACTATTCTCCTATGGGAGAAGATGAGTATCAAGCAGGATTAGTTATGCTAGACAAGATGAGTTTTGAGCTTAGCGATTTGTATCCGTACTATCGCCCCTTCCATCTTATGGAAGCGTTGAAAGCTCGATTCTCAAATCAGATGTGTCTAGGCATATACAAATTCAATGTGGAACTTAGTGATTGCAAACTATCGAGCGATGGCTCGATGAGGGAGCACAAAGAAAAGTTCTGCAAGATACTAAGGAAGCTTAAGGACATTGGGAAACCAATTCCAGAAAAGCAAGAGTTGACACACTTCTGAGATCACTACCATCATACTATTATGCTTTTGTGGCATGCTATGAATTGATGGGAGTTGAGAAGACAGTCAATGAGGTCTTCGACATGCTCTTATCAGCAGAGATGGATATCTATGTGCATCACTTGATGACTACAACCATCTTGCAAGACAAGTGGAAAATCCACAAAAGGTATAAGAGTTATACACAGATTATTGACATAATCTCGACTCGAATATATTTTAGTATTTAATACTAATTTTTTTCATATTGCATGATTGCAGTGTGGAAAGGAAAAGAGCCAAGAGATTCAAGAAGAATTGGAGGAAGTGGGGAAAGAAAGCACTCCAGAAGTGATGATCACCACTATGTCTTCAATCCAAGTCAATGAAGAAGATTTACACTAGAACTTTAAATAAGAGTTATTTTGAGTTTGATCATTATGTAATGAATATTTTGTATTCTGGAACAAGTCATTGTTCGAATTATAAAGTATGTGTGGGAATTCCAAGTTTGGAAATTCAAAGTTAATATCTTCTTTATTGTGTTATGTCATTAATTATTTGTTTGTTAAGTCTTTATTGTTTTGATTCAAGTTATTACTTAAAGTTATAAGTAATAAATAAAGTTAGTTTAGTCTTTAATTTGGAGTTATACTTTTCGTTGGTTCTCTTTGAGACTCTTAAAGTTATCTCTAAATTAAATGGATAAAACTAAAATCACAAAGTGTCATACACTTGGAGAAATTCGAAATTCATAAAGTGCTAGGCATTTGATGAAAATCGAAATCCACAAAATGCTAGGCATTTAGTAGACTCGAATTTGGCAAAGTGCTAGGCACTAGTAAAATTCGAGATTTACATAAAGAAGTGGAATCTACCCATTAATTCAATTCTATTGAGGAATTAATATGAAGTTGCATATTAATGAAATAGAGTTAATGAAATTATTGAAGTTTCAATGTTTCATATAATTCAGTGGGAGAGTGTGAGAATCAAAATAAAGGAATCAAAGGAATTTGATTAAAGTTAAAAAAAGGACTTAATAAAATATTGTAACATTGTTGACAAAGGAAAGTTATTTCTTAGTCAAAATTACTTGTGATGGATTTTGGTAACTCGAAATCATCATGGTAATAAAATCTTTTGCAAGATAAAGATTAAAAGGAAATGTTCCAAAGTCTTGCTTAATGTGTTGTGAAATTAGAATTCCAAATTACCCACTAAAGTAAATAGATTATTTTGTTTGATATCTTGGGATTTGTGTCAATTATAACTTAGAGTTATTTTGATAGTAATTCCATAATTTTCAATTAAGGATTTAAAGTTTTAAGTTGAGATGAAAAAGGTGTTTTGCAAAAGTCCAAAATTGTTATTTTGGCAAGTGTTTTCCACACATAATTCTAAATGCTTGTTGACTTTAGAATTGGAGAAAAGTGTCTTCTCATGAAGAGAGAGTGGAAATCATAATACTAAATTAAGACTGGGAGTCTTTGGGCAAGTGTTAGAATGAGAAGGTAAACATGCAAATGTTTCCATATCATTACTTTGTCCAGGAATACATGTAAGGCATACATGATTCGAATTAAGTATTAAAAGAAAGTCATGTGAGGAATTTAATGATTAAATCACTAGGTAATTGAAATCATTTAAATATCCAGGAACATGATATAAGCAAAACAATTACAAACAGAATAATGAACATTCATTAATGACGGCATTTGTCATAAAAGGAGTTCAAGAAAATTCATGAGACTCGAAGATCCAATCTTGAGAGTTGTTTGGATGCGATGTAAAATCATGTGCATGAATATTTCATAAAGAAAGGACATATATGAATATCTAATATTCATAGAGCTAGTCTTGAATAAAATTGTTTTATCAAGGACGAATAACTGATAGTGAGAAGTTGCAATACTTTTCATATCAACAAGCAGGGTGACCCGCGCAATTGCGCGGCTAGGTTTTTTAATGTTAGTTTTGCGACATTGATAGCTAGTAGTTACACATATATATGCTATAATCCTGTCATAATATATCTGGATTGTGTCAACATTTGTAACAGTTGTGATAATTGCTGCAACATTTCTCTTTATTGGCATTTCCTAGCTAAATTGACTTTAGTTGATTGGAATTGTTTCACTTATTCTAGGGGCTCATAATGTTCTTGAAGAATATATGACAAATTACTTTTCCTTTCTTGTTGGAATTGACCTGAAAAAGTGTCTCCAGTTAGTAAATACGTATAAGATAAGATACACACCTATAATAAAAGATAGTTTTGTGAGTTTTGCGGTAAAAACTAAGAATAAATTAATGGTTGTAACATGTGCATGGGAGAAACAAAGTATATCAGTTTTCCTGCTAATGTAAATGTATAATTTTCATTGCATACACGGAAAAGATGCTATAAATACAAATTGTGAACATATTAGTGCTAGACGAACAAACAATTGAGCAAATATTACTTATTTAAAAAACCATATTACATGGTTGAAGTACGTTTTGCATCTATTAACCAACGACCTCATTATTTATGTAAAAATATGAATCTGCTAGTAGGTGTATAGCCTCTAAGTATGTTCACAACCGCAGACTAAGATATACTTTCCCAACCGCAGACTAAGATAACACCATTCTCTCAGGAAACTACTACCTGAAAGTATATCCATCATTTTTAAGTATATAAATTTTTATTGCTATTGTGACTTTGCACCACCGGCATGCACAGAAACTGACTATTCAGCTTCAATAACACATGAACACGACGCTCCAATTTTTTTTGGTATGTTTTCTATATGACCCTATTAAATGCCAAAATAAAGAGCGAATGTTTTTTTTTGTTAGTGCCAAAAAATAACAGAAGTACTTCGGCGTGTAGTGTATAGATCACATTAGACAAATACCTAAACTCGTTATATTTCATTGAAAGGACAGAATATTCATCTAAAAAAGATGTGTCCAACAGCTTTTTTAATTACATAAAGGTGACAATGAAAAACATAATTAATTGTATTTAATAGTCTATATTTGCTAACATGCAGTGAGATAATAGTTACACTGTAATATATCTAATCTTATCATCTCACTAATGGAGAAACAGAGGTAAAGTTGGCTGAGAAGGGCTTGGCTGATGCTTATGGGGTAGTTATTCTACCAAGAAGACAATCTGTAGCTATTTGACTGATTAGATATTTCCAAATGTTTGTAAGAATTTGACGCAGCTCCATTTGTCCAACCATACAACTATAATGATAATGACGAAACATATACCTAAGATGCTTAGATGGCGGGATGCTTGGATGCTTTTAGTATCAGTTGATCATTGCAAACAACACCAAAAGTTCACTTACCCCTCAAATCGTGGCAATGCTTAGTCCTCTTAAGGCACCCATATATATCTACATCTCTAGGCAGAAGCTAAGCTAAAAAAAAGTTACAACCATGTATTTCAAATTGGCATAAAAAATATGAACTTTCAGATGGTGAAACAATTTGCTTAGCCCACCCAAAACCATGCATATCATGTGTGATTTTTGGATTAGGTATAGCCATAAAGTCATATCAACCGATCAACCTGATATTTGAGTTGATTAAGCTTTAACATACAAACACAAACTTGCACACTACCCGTATGATATGGATGATGAGTTTTGGAAGGCACATAAACAAAATTGTTATTTTAACTTGTATGCAACTCGTTGCCATGGCGCAGTGGTACCACATCAAGTTATCTTAATAGCTCCCCAAACTTAATTACATATGAAAGGAAATATCGTTTTACCTATATATTGTCCTATAGAGAATCTTAATCCCTTGAAGATTTCGCCTGTCATTACTGCATGACATGAAAATATGAAATTAAAAGATTCTCATCATGATCTGCTGTCTTCTAAATATGAACGAACGTTTTTGTAAATTAAGAATAAGAGCTTGGGGTGGACTGTAGATGGAGAAAATTAAATGAAGCGTACCATGGAGTAAGCAGCTGATTTGACCTGCGTGCATGAGGCAAGGATCGTCGGTACGTAGTCACCAGCGCTATTGTTGTCTGCGCCTTGCAGTTCACGGCGAGCTCGTCCGAGAACAACGCCGGCGTGCAGCCCCGTGTCTCATTCTTCCGGGTGCCCCTGGCTGACGCGGCATGCAGGCCGGCGTCTCATCCCTAAATGTATGCCCACGCGACGCCGCATGAAGGCACGCATCACGTACTCTTGCACGCCTACTTCCGAGACCAGGAGCGCACGCAGTCCTTGGTGCACGACGTCAACGCCGTCCAGTCCGGCAGTCCGACGCCGGTGTCGAGTAGCCGTGCGTGGTAGCAGTGGTGTACTTCTCCGTCAAGGCCGTCTAGTTGATGCTTGCGTTCTGTGGACGAAATATCAAAAAATCATATGAAGCGAAAGGCAACGCACCATGCTTGGAAGAGCAGACACAGATTAAACTTGAAGAGGCGTACGGCCAGGCGATGATTGATTGGTAGCAGTCCTACCTTTTCTATCTTCTTTCGATCCGCTGGACGTGCTAAGGTCGTTGGTTCATATTGGCTGCGTGTCTATTGAATCATGGTCAGGGTCGACGCGGCATAAACGCGTGCTGTATGCATATCTGCGGTGCCATTGATCCTCCGAGCTTGTACTTGGGGACCGCCATGGACGCCGGTACGCATTGCTGCCGTGTCGTCGATCCGCCAGTATGCGTCGCTGCCGGGCCGTCGATTCTCCGGACTTGTACTTGATGGGGTCGTCATGGACGCCTTGCATCGCTGCCATGCCGTTGATTCGCCGGGCTTGTTCTTGATGGGATCGTCATGGACGCCAGTATGCATCGCTGCCGTGCCGTCGACCGAGCCGGTATATACTTGATGGGATCGTCAATTCGTCATGAACGCCGGTATGCATCGCTGCCGTGCGGTCGATTCGCCGGGCTTGTATGGGATCGTCATGGTCTCCGACCGAGCCGGCATATACTTGATGGGATCGTCAATTCGTCATGAACGCCGGTACGCATCGCTGCCGTGCGGTCGATTCGCCGGGCTTGTATGGGATCGTCATGGTCTCCGGCCGGTATACATCGCGCCGTGCCGTCGATCTGCCGGGCTTGTACTTGATAGGATAGTCATGAACGCATGGCGTCGTCGCATGTGTTTGAGGTCTCAATCTCGGATGGTTCCTGCAAACGTGTTGGTTGGATGTTGATATTTAGAGTCTATCAAACGTGTGTGCTATGGATATTTGATCTATCACGCAATAGTCCCGTAACGTGGAGTGAAATTTCTATACGTTTCTTTTTACATGGAAATCAATCAAGCCTCCATGTCGTGCACGACGGTGAATCTAACAAACCTTGCCGTAAGATGAGGGCTAATCTTAACCATTGAGATATCTTAACTTTAAAGCGGTAAATCTTCACCGTTAATTGTTTGTTGTTTTAATAATATAATAGATTGCTTAATGCTGTTATTGAACTAAAGTAGCAATATCATTGCTAAGAATAATTAGTTTGGATTATGAAAATAATCTAGATAATTATATTATGAATGTTTGAAGTCAGTCGTATTAATGAGTAAGAATTCTATTCTTTTCATTATATAAATCAAAGGGACTTAAAAGACAGTGGGAGCTGTTATTATATTTATTGAATGAGGCTAGGCCGAATTGATAAATATATAAATCTCGTGATTTAAAGAGTTTAAATAAAAGGTTGGAAAATGTCTTATTAAAGTTTTGTCTCTAAGATAGAATTTAATAAACATGAGTATGAATGTACTAAAGTGAAATTTCGAAAGGTAATTTTGAATTGTGTCTTGAGACAAAGAAATTTGATCAAGAATTTATAGCGTGATATTTGCGAGATACCTTGACCTTCGTAGTCCTGGGTGAGCGAATAGAGAGGAATAAGATCAAATCATATTTAATGTGATTTTGCTTATGACATTGCTATATATAGTACATAAAGCCGGAAAGTTTCCAAAGTGCTAAACTTTTATAAAGTTTTGCCACCGGCATTAATGAGAAATTCTTAATAAGGATATTCTCATGAAAATAGTTAATTAAGATTGTAATTGATCATATAAAGGTTTGGTAAAAGAACCTGATGGTAAGATTACAAATGGGAAAGACCAACAAGGTGGATTTTGTAAAGCTTCAAATAGTGTGTATAGAGAAATTACTCGTATACATATTTGTAGTGGAATTATGAAATCAAATTTATTCTGATAAATGTTTTTCAAATGATAAGTAGTAAGTGTTTTGATTTTATCAAATACACGTGTATCTTATGAGTGGATTTTACAACAAAGATAGTTCATCTATCGAGGATAGTTGCGTCATTGATGTGAGACGTCATGATAAGCAAGTTATTGGATGAGTCATTACTCAGGTGAGGTTTCTATAAAGATGGTATGATAATATCAACCGGATATTATTAATGCTACTACGGAACCGGAAAGGCCTATATCCAATTCCTAATATATCCGGCTTACATAGGCAAGTTTGGCATGTGAGGTGATAAATAAAGTTTATGAGCTTTGGTGGGATCAAAGCACGGACACAGTTTCAGATCCGCATGCAAAAGCGTGAGTGGCACCTTAGTTCCATTTGGTGTCATGTCATCATGCTAACTAGAATAATTATTGAATCTAGTGCAAGTGGGAGACTGTTGGAGATATGCCCTAGAGACAATAATATAAGTTTATTATTTATCTCCATGTTTATTATTAATGTTTGTATCTTTATGCTACAACTGTATTGGGTACTTGTATAGCAAATACAACGTATGCAAGAAGAAAACCTCCGATACACATGTAGAGATACGAACGAAAAAGAGTTCCTGGTCTTGTCTCAAAGACTAGCCTATTGTAACATCCCAAAATTTGGAACTAAGAAAAACTTAGTTTTACCAGACCCAAAATTCAGAATCAACAAAAACTTTTTGAAATGTTTTACTGATGATTGTGTTTTCCTTCCCATTCCTATGTTTGAACTTGTGTGACTTGTTGTTTCAGTTGTTTGACTAGTAAATATAAGACCCAACCAATATAAAAATATATTAAACTTGGGTGATCATGTTATGACAAGAAAATATTCCATATATCTTTTCCATTCTTATTTTGGCCAACTCCATTTCACTGATACTTGGTCTAGCAACAACCAAAATTAATACCCATTATTTGAGAAAGTAAAAGTGTTTCAAAAAATTATGTGTTTCCAAGATTATGGAGATCTATATGCCATCTCCTATCTATTTTTCAACCTTGAAATTTTGCATGTGTATGCAACTCCCATTTTATAAACCCTTATTTTCACTCCATTTGAAAATAACACTAGTGGGAAATAGATTACCCACATATTTCCTTTCTCAAATCTTTTTGAAAACTATTAAGTTATGAGTGGAGATATTTCCTAAACATCCTCTTGTCATAATTAAGTGTCATCATTTTTATAAGATAGTATTGTTAAGTATGTAAATGGTGGTATGATTAATTCTTGTGGTTTGATTTGTGTGATCTTGGTTGTGATGTTGATATTGTTGTGTTTGTTGCATGTGAGGATACATTCCTCAATTGTGCTTAATACGAAGATAAAACAAACTTGACCACAAATTTGGAACGTGACTTAAATTTAAAACAAACTCCTCAAAATTATTCAACAAAGGGAAATTAAGATCATGAATCAAAGAAATGATCTTAATAAATTATTTTCCCTACTTAACTCTCTATTTTCTTCAAACAAATATTTTCTCTATGGAAATATAAAGTATTTGAAGTTGCCATATTTGTCAAGAAAGTTCCAAAAGTTCAAAACAATATTTTATCACTTGCTTGAAAATATTAAAGGAGTACCAATATTATTTACCAAAAAACAACATATTCAAACCCTATGAACAAATGTTGTTCAAAACATTTTATTTCTCAACACCAATTTTTGTGGAGCTTCTACATGTATATGGAAGGCTACATGAATTTTCTCAGAATTTTTAAAAATGTTTGAGTGCCTCAATTAAATCACTGTAACTTACTGGTTTTAAAAAGAAAATAAAAGAAACAGCAAAGGACCTAGTTGTGACTCGAAAAAGTAGTCCAGGGGGTTTCTGCGAAATCTCCATCTCCTTCCTGTAGCTACAGTGGCCGCACGGCAAGCCACCGTGTTCCCCGCTCCCTTGCCGCGCCGCTCGCCGGACCCCCCTCTCCCCCATCCCCTGCGTAGGAGATAAGAACACCGCTGCCCCTCTGCTCACTCCCACCCCTCACTTCTTCACCTGCTCCCTCTCCTCTCTGTCTTTTCTCCCCACGAGCTCCGAACCCTAGCCCTGGCTGCCGTCGCGCATCGCTGGCGATAGAAGCATCCCCGAGCAGATCAAAGAGAACCAGAAGCTCCGCCGCGTCTTGTTCTCCTTCCCCACGCGAGGAATCGAAGAAGGGAACCCGGGATCGTCGCCGCGAAGCTCATCCTCTTCCTCTCCAGCCGCCACCTTGCCGGGAAGCTCGCGGGTGACACAGACCCCCATTCTCTGCCATTCTTGCATCTCCGAGATCCCCTTGACCTGCTCCATCTCATGCCCCCCTTCCTTTGCCCAGGGAACTCCAGAGCCGTCGACGCCATCCTCGCCGTGCTCCCTGCCTTGCCTCGCTCTTCTCTGCGTGGCAAAGAGGAAGACGAAGGCCCCGTAACGCTTCGCCAGCACGCGTGGGCCGCTGTTTGGGCCGCCTTCTGCGTGGCTCGGCTCAGATCTGGGCAGATCTGGCCCATTTACTTTTTTTTGGTAGATCTAATATCTATTGCTATTTCCTGTTTAATTTACATTGTAGCTTTAATTATTTTGTGGTAGATGTGTGTTAGCAAATTGAGTGATCTAAATATTGTAGTGTTCCTGTGTGTTTTCTTAAACATGCAGCACTGGTGCATTACAAAAATATGTTTTTGAATGTTGTCTAGATTAAATCTTGTCGAAAGTATCTTTTTCACTAAATATTTAATATCTTGAGTTTTATAACTCCAAAATTTGCAAACTAAAATTCTATGGATAGCCTGAAGTGATACCTTTTCAGATCTGTTGGCCTTGTATACAAATGAAGTATAAAACAAAAGTTCTATTCATTCTTGTAAACACACCAGTGGCACTTTGGTGATTTTTGTAGATTTCTGTGAAATGATTTTTAGAGTAAATCTAATTGTCTTGTCTTATATATGTGTAGGAGAACATATCCCTAGCTTGGTTTGAATTTAGGAGTCACTGATTGACTGTGGTGCTAATTATAAGGTTTATGTCTTTTCTGCCTATTTTTTATTAGACCTTTATTAATTAATGTGTTATAACTTTATTGTTATAAATGTGTTTCCTAGCATGTGTAGGGTGGTAATCCACTGTTGTGACATGTTTCCTTATTTTTACTAGCATGTTAGGAGAGCTATTTGTGAGTCATGTATTTATTAGGGTTTTATTCCCTATATAGCTTTTCTCCTAGTAATTAGGAATTTGTTAAGCTTGTTTATTTTGATGTGAGAATATTGTGTGTGATTAAAATGTAGGCCTTGCTTGTTAATGGTTGTTGTGGTACTGTTGCTTGCATGTTATTATTGTTTAGCAGGTTATAATATGTTAGTACTATTAGTGGTATTTGTTAGACATGTTGGTGTGAGTAATATGTTTGCATTGCTTGATAAACTTGATGATCCTTGAGTTGAGTACTAGCTTAAGTATATTGTTACTGTATCCACCTTAGCTTGGTGAGATATTTTGAATTACAAAGATTAATTGGTGGCTTAACTTTTGTCTGAAGTATTTCCTGTTTAAAGAAAAATGTTTGTTAGGTACCTTTAATTGAGGATGTCTTTGTGCCCTCTTGTTTGGGCATGTGTATGGTGTTATACTCCTGCTAGTATAATGCCTTTATAATTTTGTCTGAGTAAATTGGCTTGTTAAGTAAATTGTTTTATTCGCATATAGATAAACATGTGGTTATGTATTGTTTTGCTTGTTTGGATTAATTTCTTGTTAGCATCTAGCTAAGTGTGACGATTGTTGTTTAGTGTTTGTTTTTAGTTTAACTTGTATCTTTATTTATGATTGTGGTAGCTTTAGTAAATAAATTGTGCTAGGCTTGTTATTAAGGCAGTTTTCCCTGAAGTGTTCTTGGAGTAGATTTTAGTTTAGTGCTTGATTAAATTAGTACTATGTCTTGGTATGATTCTTTGTTTGTATACCACTTGTGGTTTGGTTTGCTTATTGTGTGTTGTTTTATTTTCATGTTCGCGACGCTAGATATAAACTCTACCGGAGTGATATTTGGAGAGGATTTATTGAAGAGGAATCAGAGTTTATTTCTTGATCAGTGAGGAGAAGTCCAGGGACATTATGCAGGAATCATGCAAGCTATTCTCTGAGCTTGTATCTATATACATCTATTTTGGTTCACATGTTTTACCTATAAAGAGCATATGTTATTTATGTGGTGTTTGCCACTAAAGCTATGATTTTGAAAACCCTTTTTCCAAAATACCAGTATATTATTTTGACACCCTATATGGAGATATTAGATGGAAATTCTTTTTCAAACTATAGGATGGGAAAAATATTGTTTACTCAAAACTCCTTTGGAAATACTTGGATAAATGTGGAATGCCGTGTTATCGGTGTTGAAGTGGAGAAATGGTGATGGTTATGAAAAATGCACATTGTGTCCTTGTACTTACAGAACAACCAATACCCTGTGAGACCACATTTACCCACCCATGGGAACGGGCTTAGTCATATAATTTGCTCATATTAGTATGGGATGCCTCGACAACGGGGATGACCCCGTTCCATGAGGGGATGGTCTGAGGACCTACCCCCTGACCCGGGTCCTCTAAAGAGAAGAACGCCTGAGGGCAATGCCTGAGGGCTGATATGAATTGGAGATAGAGGATTTGTAGGGCCATTAAAATTCGCCGGGCAGAACTACGAGTCCTCACACTTAGTTTCCGACGTGCTGGATTTAAGTGTCGATGGAATGTTTCGTAGCGGTAGGGTCCTATACTAGCATGAGCAAAGGACAGGCTATGGTCGGTGACTCAACTTCGCATACACCTTGTATGGCGGGACGTGGCTGACACGATGAGTTACCGGATGGGTGTGGGAAACGCGTGCTACCTCTGCAGAGGGTAAAACTATTCGAATAGCCGAGTCCTCGGATATGGACAGTTGGAAAGAACTGCTCGGTCCTATGTGCAAGTTTTGGAAAGATTTGAGATTGAAAAAAGAAAATGAAGTGGAGGATGTTTTATGCAACTATGCCAACGGGCCGGCATGAGGTTGTTGGGATTGAATGACCATCAAGGGTTATGGTCGAAAAAGGAGGAGTTTTGGAGAAATAAACCAAATGGTGATTATTCGGGAAAATGTTTATAAAAGAGACTTCTTACCTTTTTCAACAAAGATGTATTTTCGGGAAAAAGTTTTAAAAGAGACTTCTTACAAAGACAGATTTATGGGAAAAAGTTCTAAAGACTTCTTTCCTTTTTTTCCAAATAAAGTTATAGAGATTTCAAAACAAAGTTGTATTAAACAAAAGTCTATCCTTCTCTTTTCAACAAGGATATAGAGTTTTCAAAGCAAACGAAGTTTTATTTAAACAATAAAAAGAGTAGTGCATGCTCATTCCGGGGGTAGTTTGCGAGTACATTCAAATGTACTCATATTGGTTTCGTCCCTGGCTATTGTCTTAGCCAGATTTTGAAGAGGAGCAGTTCGAAGAGAAAAAGGGCATTCACTGACGTCAATGCGAACTAGGGCGCTTCCCAGTCAACTGCCTGTAGGGTTGGCAAATGACTTCCACGTTGTTTTGGTGATTTCCGCTGCAAGTACCTGTTGAAGTTCATGGCTTCAACCAAGTAAGTAAATTCCTTCGGTATTTATGGGTGTTCTGTGATGCCAATTCGAGTTATGTGCAACAACAGACTGATCATCGGATTGTTGTAGGAAACATAACGAGCATCTCGGATAGCTAATCCGGGGACCTCACAGACTTGGTATCAGAGCCATCGTTGACTATAGGAGACCTTAGTTAGCATGGACGTTAGTTAGGAAAGGAATATTTTGTTAAAAATGTATTGTTACCAAAATATATTTTTATCTAGGGAAGTCCAAAAATAGCTTCCACTCTTCTCACCTTCTCAAATATTTCTGAGTCTCATCCCTCAATTTTAAGATTTTCCAACGATTTCTCTACTTCCTCTTACCCGTTCAAAATACTTGATGATGAACCCAAGTGAGACCTGATTAGCTAGCACCTACAAGAAGAAGCTTCCATGTGGGGACCCCGGACTAGCTGTCCGAAATACCCGATTATGCTTAACACAACGATCCCGTGATCAGTCTGTCGTTGCACATAATCCGAATTGGATACCAAAGTTTACATCCATTACAATACCGAATAAAAAGTCTTACATAAATGGTCATTTAGACCAAGTCTTACATAGGTGCCTTCATGGGCCAAACTAAAATATCAGCGGAAGCTACGGCGTAGTAGACATCATATTCTAACGATGACAACCCGACAGGCAGCTGACTTGTGGAGATCCTTAGTTGGCGTAGAAGTCGCCATACTCCTGCTCGGCGTAGTGCTCCTCCTCGTAGTCTGGCTAGGTCAATAGCCAGGGACGAAACCAATATGAGTACATTTGAATGTACTCGCAAACTACCCCAACATGAGTATGCACTAGTTTTATTTTAATTTACAAGTTTTATTTATTTAAAACATCTCTATATCTTTATTGAAAAAGGTAAGAAGAGTTTTATAACTATCTTTAAAGAAATCACCATTTTTATCTGTTTCTCCAAAACTCCTCCTTTTCCGACCATAGCCCGTCATGGTCCACTTCCTCCAACAACCTCATACCGATCCGTTGGTATAGGTGGAAGGAACATTCTCCACTTCATTTTCTTTTTAAAACTCAAAGTCTTTTAAAAACTTGCACATGGTCAAAGTAGGGCCTCCCAACTGTCCATATCCGAGGACTCGGCTATTCGAATAGTTTTACACTCTGCAGAGGTAGCACGCTTTTCCCCATCCATTCGGCAACTCATCGTGTCCGCCACGTCTCGCCATACAGGGTGTATGCGAAGTAAGCCGCCGACCATAGCCTGTCCTTTGCTCATGCTAGTATAGGACCCTTCCCATATGACACTTCCAACACACTTAACCCAGCCCGTCGGAATCTAAGTGTGAGGACTCATAGGTTTTGTCCGGCGGTTTATGGTGGAACCTTCAATCCTCCTCCTTATCTTTTCATAGAGTTTGAGCGAGGACCCGGGTCAGGGGTAGATCAACACACTATCCCCTCATGCATGACGGAGTCATCTCCGTCGATGAGGTATCCCAGTACTAATATGAGCAAATTATATGACTAAGCCCTTTCCCATATGTGGTGGATGTGGTCGCACAGGGTATCGGCTGGTTGACGTAAGTACAAGGACACACTGTGCATTTTTCATAAACATCACCATTTTCCATTCTCCATTCAACACCGACATCTCGGCATTTCATAATCTCACAAGTAATTTCAAAGGAGTTTTGAATAAACCATATTTATTTTTCCCATCCTATAATTTGATATAACTATCTTATATTTCTACATAAGTGGCAAAATAATTTCCATATACTTTTGAAAAGGGTTTTATAAATCTTGCCTTGAGAGTAAAACAGGTTATGAAAGTAGATGCATATGTTTGTAGTGCAAGCTCAGAGAGTAGCTTGCCTTGCTCGGCAAAGTGACCTTGGTCTTGATCTTCAGATTCAACAAACTCTCCTTCCTCGATAAATCCGACAGTGTTCTCGTCTAATTAATAAACAAACAAATGCAACAATCACTAATCTATACAAGCAATCATCTCAACATAACAATCATAAACATCACAAATAGCTACTGCACACATCAAACCATACAATTTGGTTTCAAAATAATTGAATTAAACATTATTTAATTATTTCTAAATTATGGCAGAAACTTGTTGAACATGTTTAATTCCACAACTTGAGTTCTGTTGGTCACAAAAATACAAACTAAAATTCTATGGAAAGCTACTGATGTGTAGAAGACAACACAATTTGATTTGGATCAATTGGAGTTATTAAACTCCCTACACATTTGTTTGAATCCAGAAGCTTAATAACCAAGTTTTGGCTACCATTTAAATTATATTGTTCCAAAATTAAATCCTTTTAGGGGTGACTAAACATGGCTAAATGTGATCTAACAAAATTGGTCCTAATCATTTGGGTTAACCATTTAACATATTTAATGTTTAGTGCAGAAGGGTGTTCTAACTTCAACTTTATACTAAACAATTTCTACTGCACAAATAATTCTACCAAAATTAGGGAAGCTAATACATGGCAGTACTAAGCTAGAAAAATTGGTTTGGAATTATTTAGACTAACAGAGTATCAGAAACAAACAAGTTTAGATTTTAAACCTTCTGTAGTATTTTTAAAATACATTTTTACTATTTATTAAATGAAATGAATCCACTTGGGTTGGTTAAACAATTTCATAAGCTTTCCAGAACATTTGGATTTGATTTATTTGGACTTGTAAATCTTGAGATATTGATTTTCTAAGTTGATGCCAGTACTGAAATTTCCAGAGAAGTTAAATTCGAAATTGTGTTCTGTTTGGATAATGTTCAAATTTCTGACATGGGGGCCTACACGTCAGCGGCACAGGAGAAATATCTCGCGCGCTGGAAATGTTTAAATATCTGACGGGTGGGGTCCACTTGCCAGTGGCTCAATTAAACGAAACGGTACGCGACCGTTGATCAACGATCGAACGGCTCACGGAGCCCGCGTTCATCGACGACCTAAACATGGCGTCGCCGGAGCTCCGGCGACGGCGAGGGTGGCCAGTAGGGGTACCTGGGTGGTCTAGGGACGGCGGAGAGGACGGCGTTCGACGGCGGAGGTCGTGGGGAAGCTTGGGAGGCGAGTGGAGCTTGATGGGGAAGCTCCTGGCGTCGGCGACGATCTCCTTCTTCTCCGCGGCCGTGCTCCAACTCCGGCGAGATCCTACGGGGGCTCCTGGGCACGATACAGAGGGGAAAACGTCGCGGGTGAGTGTGGTGGTAATGGAGAGCGAGGGAGGCCAGGGAAGAGCAAGGGAGGGAGCAGCACGGCCTGGCCGTGTCGTCGCCTACCTCGGGTGCGGCGGGGCGCAGAGAAGAACTACGGGCAGCAGCAGCCTCGCTGCGGAGTACCCGCCCTTCTGGCGGTGTACGGGAGAGAGTGGAGTGAGGGAGAGGCTGTGAGTTTGAGGGAGGGCTCGGGGTGGCTTTTATAAGCTCGACGACGGCGCACGGGCTCGCCGTGGACACGGTGCAGGGGAGGGGTTCCAGGGCGCGATAGCTCGCCGTAGCTCGCGGTAGGGGCGGCTGCAGTGTTCGAGGTGCAGAGGCTAGCTCGGCGGCGTGGCGACGAGCTGTGCGTGCGCGAGAAACGGGACGGCCTGGGAACGTTTGGACGGTGAGCGCGTGCACTGGCACGGCCGTCTCGGGCGGGTGCGGCTGCGTGGCGCGAAACGGCGATGGGGGTCCTCCCCTGGGATGGCTGCGGCGCTGGGAGAGCGCAGAGAGCAAGGGAGAGAGGGGGGCACGGTGTTGGGCGACTGCGGTGTCGACAACGCCGTTGCCACGGCGACGGCCATGGCGCACGGCGCCCGCGGCTGTCCCCTGGTGCTCCTCCTCTTCCCGTGCCTCTCCTTCTCGAATTCTTGGACGCGGCAAGATCAGTGAGGTGAGAGGGAGAGGATGCAGGCGCAATTTGAAGAACAAACCTCGAATTCGATCAAATTGCTTCGGTTGAAATCGAACGAGATGAACACAGTGGTGTTCACCACGTGTTCGACAAAATGTGTGCACCATTTCTAAATTTGAATTTCTGAATTTTGATTTCATTTTGCTTCAAATATGTATATGGATTTGTGGTGCTGTGTTGCATTTTATGTGTCAAGTGCAACATAGCACACTTTGTGATTTGAATTTAATAAAGAAAGTAATAGAATTTAAATTTAGATTTTTAAATTAAATTTTTGAGAGGGAAAAGTTGTAGGAATAAAAATGGGAGTGTTTATATAACCACTCCACTGAATTTTGTTTGAAACCATTTTAGTTTCTCCTTGGAGAATTTGTGTGACACAATTGTCACTTTTATTTTTCTTGCTTTACTTGTTATTTTATTTCTTTTCTTTTCTTCCTGTTTTTATTTAGAGCAAGCAACAAATTAGCAAGAATAAATAACACAAGCAACAAGAATTAATTACCACAAGCAACAATTTGCAAACAACACATAATAATCAACAAAAGTTTTTGTTGGCTCTCATTTTTGGAATAATACTGATAATATTTTTGGGATGTTACAGATCCTTCCCCCCTTAAAATAAATCTCGTCCCGAGATTTGCTAGGCTTAGGTACTAAAGAGGTCTGGGAATTCGCTCCGAAGATAATCTTCGCGTTCCCAAGTTGCTTCTTCTTCAGAGTGGTTAGTCCACTGGACTTTGTAAAACTTGATCGCACGTCTTCGGGTAACACGAACATCTTCTTCGAGAATCTTGAGAGGTCTCTCACGATAAGTCAGGTCTTGGTTCAGGTCGATGGAGAGGTGGTCGATGTTTTTGAAAACATCAGGCTGGTCAGGAACTTCAAGACACTTCCGGAGCAAGGAAATGTGGAAGACATCATGATAATCTCCTAACTCCTGGGGCAACTCCAGCTGATAGGATACTTCTCCTCGACGAGCAATGATCTTGAAGGGTCCAATATACCTTGGCGCTAATTTTCCTTTGACATGGAAACGCTGCATTCCTTTAAGGGGTGTCACTCGGAGATAAACATAATCTCCGACGTTGAAGGTGAGGTCACGGCGCTTGGTGTCAGCGTAACTCTTCTGACGGGATTGGGCAGTTTTGAGGCGTTCACGAATAAGCTGAACTTGCTCTTCAGCTTCACGGAGGGTATCTGGTCCGAACAATTTGCTTCTCCGGTATCGGACCAATTCAGGGGTGTACGACACTTCTTGCCGTAAAGGGCTTCAAAAGGGGCCATTTGCAGACTAGACTGATAACTGTTGTTGTACGAGAACTCTGCAAACGGAAGACAATCTTCCCACTTGGAACCATAGGATAGAACACATGCGCGAAGCATGTCCTCCAATATCTGGTTCACTCGCTCAGTTTGGCCATCGGTCTGGGGATGATAAGCTGTGCTAAATGCTAACTTGGTTCCGAGGGCTTCATGAAGGGATTTCCAGAATCTTGAGGTGAATTGCGTGCCTCTATCAGATACAATCTTCTTAGGCACACCATGCAGGCTCACTATTCTGGAAATATACAAGTCTGCCAATTGATGTCCCGATAGTGGTCTTGACAGGAATGAAATGGGCAACCTTGGTCAGTCGATCAACGATGACCCAGATTGAATCATGGCCTCGGTTGGATCTTGGAAGTCCGGTAATAAAATCCATTCCAATCTCATCCCACTTCCACTCGGGAATTTTCAAAGGTTGAAGCAATCCAGCGGGTCGCTGATGTTCAGCCTTAACTCGCTGCAGATGTCACACTTGGCTACGAAAGAACCAATCTCTCGCTTCATTCCATGCCACCAAAATCTTTCTCGAAGGTCTTGGTACATTTTGGTTCCGCCGGGGTGGATTGAATAAGGGGTCTCATGGGCCTCCTTCAGGATTAACTCCTTAAGTTCCGTGACATTGGGCACACAGATACGGTCATTGAATTTCAGCACTCCTTCAGCATCTTCGGTAAAACCGGGTGCTTTGCCGAGGGAAATTTCTTCTAATTCCTTCAATGCTTTCATGACCTTTTTGGGCTTCTTTGATTTGATCCATCAGGGTTGGGGTTAACTCTAAATTGGCGAGATAACCATGGCTAACAAGTTCTAGTCCAAAATCTTGAACTCTTTGAACAAGGCTGGCTGTTCGGCTTGGATCAGGGCATTCAGGGTGCAAGGTTTGCGACTAAGGGCATCGGCAACTACATTAGCCTTTCCGGGTGATAATGGATTCCAATATCATAATCCTTGATTAATTCCATCCATCTCCTCTGTCGCAGGTTCAATCTTTCTGGGTGAAAATATACTTCAAGCTTTTGATCTGTATAGACCTCGCAGCGATGTCCCGCAAGATAGGGACGCCACGTTTTAAGAGCAAGAACAACAGCTAACTCCAGGTCATGGGTTGGGTAATTCTCTTCATGCGGTCGCAACTGCCGGGACAGATACGACACAACTTTGCCTTCTTGCATCAGAACGCAACCAAGTCCGAGGCGTGATGCATCGCAATACACGTCGAAACTCTGGTGACGTCTGGCATAATCAATTGGGGCTGAGGTTAGTCTCTTCTTCAGTTCTTGGAAACTATCCTCACACTTCTGAGTCCATTCAAATTTCTTGTCCTTCTTCAACAGTTGGGTCATGGGTTTGGCTATACTGGAAAATCCTTCAACGAACTTGCGGTAATAACCGGCGAGTCCGAGAAAGCTTCGGATTTCAAACACTGGTTGGGGATAACCAGTCAACAATGGCTTGGATCTTCTCGGGTCACAGAAATTCCTCCGGCAGATACAACATGTCCGAGAAATGCCACTTCACTGAGCCAAAACTCACACTTGCTAAGCTTGGCATACAGCTGGTGCTCTCGGAGGTCTCCAAAACTAGACGCAGGTGTTCAGCATGCTCTTCTTCGGTCTTGGAATAAATAAGGATGTCATCAAGGAAAACTACCACGAACTTGTCGAGGTACTCCATGAAAATCTTGTTCATGAGATTCATGAAATAGGCTGGGGCATTGGTCAGACCAAAAGACATCACGGTGTATTCAAACAAACCGTAACGAGTGGTGAAGGCGGTCTTGGGAATGTCTGTCTCTCGATCTTCAACTGATGGTATCCTGTCCGAAGATCGATCTTGGAAAAGACTCGGGCTCCGTTCATTTGATCGAACAGATCCTCGATCTTGGGAAGAGGGTACTTGTTTTTAATGGTCACGTCATTCAGCTTGCGATAATCCACACACAGGCGTGTGGTACCGTCTCTCTTGTCCACAAAAATAATGGGTGATCCCCAAGGTGAAGCGCTTGGGCGAACAAGTCCTTTGCTGAGCATATCTGCCAATTGCTTCTTCAACTCAACCAGTTCTTCCGGATTCATCCGATAAGGTCTTTGGGATATAGGGGCGGTTCCTGGGATAAGCTCAATTATGAACTCAATTTCCCGGTCTGGCGGCATACCAGGCAATTCTTCAGGGAAAACATCCTTGAATAGGTGAACAACACGGATCTCATCTAGGGGGTCGAGCTATGCTCTCATGGCAGCCTGGGTGAGATGTTAGTTTCAGACACATACTCCACTTCTACTTCTTTGTCGGTGGTGATGGATACAGCTCTTCTGGCACAGTCAATTCGACCATGGTACTTGGCTAACCAATTCATACCGAGTATAACATCGATGCCTTGGGTTCCCAGAACAATTAAGTTAACTGGAAACTTTTCTCCTTTGATCTCAAGGGGTACATCGGAGCAAAACATCTTGGTCTCTACGGTGGATTCTGGGATTTGGATGACCATGGGTTTGGGTAAGAGGCTCTCGACTAAACCTCCCTTAGCAACAAATTCTTGGGTAACAAATGAATGGGTAGCACCAGAATCAAACAGAACAGTTGCAGGTACTGAGTTGACAAGGAACGTACCCAGCACAACATCCGGCGCATCCTGAGCTTCTTCAGCATTGATGTGGTGCAGACGACCCTTGGCAACAGCAGCATTTCCGGGGTGCGGCATTCTTGCCATTTCCATTTCCATTGCGGCCTTGACCATTGTTCGTGCCGGCGCATTGGGGCGCTGACATTCCTCTTGGGATTGGGAGTAGTGACCCTTGTTGCCGCATTCAAAGCAGACAACATTGGATTGGGGTGAAGTTGTTGAAGTTTCCTCCGGGACGGTTATTGTCATTGGGGCGGTTGAAGTTGTTTGGGCGGTTAGGGAAATTGGGGCGTGGAGCTTGGGGTGGACGATAGCAGGCCTGGGGTTTTGCTGAAAGATACGAGGTTTCTGGCTGCTCGAACCTTCCTGAGCATTCATCCTCCTCTTGCGACCTTCATACATAGACTTGCGCTTGGTCTCCAGCTGGATGGCTTTGTCCACAAGTGACTCCAGATCACGGAAGTCATGGATAACCAGAGCACACTGCAGTTCATCATGAAGTCCACTCATGAAACGCTCCATCTTCTTCTCTTCTTTGTCGGTGTCATCAGGAGCATACCGAGATAAGTCGGTAAACTCATCCAGATAACCGACCACATCTCTACTTCCCTGCCTCAGCTTGCGGAACTCATCCTTCTTCCTCTCAATAAGTCCGCTGGGAATATGCTTCTTGCGGAACTTCTCCTGGAACTCAGCCCAGTTGATAACATGACCAGCTTGCTGGAGAGCCTTGGTAGTTTCCCACCAAGCTCTTGCAGGTCCAGCGAGATAGTGGGTTGCATACAACACTTTCTCATTTTCTCCCACAGCAGCAACTTCCAGATTGTTGTCGATGGTGCGAAGCCAATCATCGGCTTCTAGTGGGTGAAGTCCCTTGGAGTAGGTGGGTGGGTTGGTTTCTGGAAATCGCCTAAGGTGGATCGCTGGTTTCCATCGCCATTGCCATTACCACCATTGTTGTTGTTGTTGTTGTTGTTGTTGTTGTTGTTGTTGTTGTTATAAGCGGCTGCGAGTTGCTGTAGGGCAGCGAGATGAGCTTGGCGCTCTTGCCGGGCATTTTCACGTTCCTCCATGATAAGCGCGAGAAGTTGGGCGGGGGTTGGGTCCGGTGGTGGTGGTGCTCCTCCTTCCGCACGACGGGGCGGCATCCTGAAGCACACCGGGTATAAGAGGCAAGGCAAGAAAAGTTCGACTAAGGGAAAAGACGATTTCGCAAGTGGTTGATTAATTTAAGGATTATATGAAAATATTTCACACAGATCAAACAAGACAAACATACTTATATATTACCAACATCACATCAAGGAGTTCACATCAACATCAAGCTTACAACATCGCCCTACATCTAAGATACATAACATCTGGTTTCCAAAAGAACCACTACTTCGACTCGACTAGCGATAGGGGTCAACCTAATCCTGCGGTAGTGATCAAGTCACTCGCTTACTGAGGTGGAACCTTGTGAGATCCTGGCTCAGGGCGTAACAGGATTGATAGAATACTCATATCAATAAGTTGCAACTTCTTTTCCAGAAGCTCATCTGGAAAGAACTCCGAGGTTAAGCGTGCTTGGCCCGGAGCACTCCAAGGATGGGTGACCGACCGGGAACTGGTTTCCAGGTGCGCACGAGTGAGGATAAAGTGCACAGAAAAGACTAGTATTGATCTGTGGGGCCAGTCTGGAGATCCTAGCGAGCTGCCAGGGGTGACAGGCCCGGCCCGGGGGTGGCCGGGGTGTTACAAACCTCCAGCTCTAACACGTCAGCATCTGACTGGTAGGGTGGCTCCTCGGGATCCTCCTCCTCGTCCTCGAGAACTGCATCGGGTGGCTCCTCCTCCTCATCCTCGAGTACTACCTCGAGTGGCTCCTCCTCCTCGTCAACTAACTCATCCTCATCATCCTCCTCCTCACAATCCATCTCCTCCACGAAGTCATCATCGTCACTGAGGAAAGCGTTGTTCTCCTTGTGGAGATCCTCGCCCTCCTCCTCCATCTCATCAGTATGGTGCTCAAGCTCCTCGATCAGCTGGTCCTGCTCTGCCACCTTCTTGCGGAGCTTCACGATGGTCCTCCTTAGCTGGGCCCTCTTCGTGAGAAGAGCGACCTTCTCCTCCAGCAGCTTCTCCTCATTCTCACGAATCTCAACAAGCGAGATGCAATCAAAGTGAAGCTGAACCTTAGTGCGCATCAGATCATCCTGGGTGTAGTGAAGTAAGAGCTCCATGTCCAGGATGTAGCTTCCAAACATCGGGTGGTAAAGGGTAGGAGTAGGGTGTCCATCGCTGTTGCGCCTCCCGTAAAACCGGAAACGGGAGTTTGCCAACTCCGTCTTGTGCTCCTCACAAAGTTGGGCTAGCAACCTCTGGGCGGCAGTACAGAGACCGTCAACCCAGATAGAAGCCTTGGTGGTGAAGATGATCATCCTGGAACTGGGGGACTTGATGTTCCTGCGAACTGATGACTCGATGAGCCAACTCAGTCTCCCGACTCCGTGAACGTCAACTTGAGCTCCTTTGAACTCTGGAGCGGGGCGACCTAGCAGCTTGCTCAACTCGAACAAGTCCCTCTCGAATGTCAGCTTGCTGTCCTTCTCAAGCTGAACGAACTCAGTCCAATGGAGTGCCATCTACAATTTTTAACAAAATTTTAAGTTATTTAGGTGACAAGTGTATCAAAATTTTAAATGTAGTAGGGCAACAAGTGAGTCAATTTTTAAGCTTAATGAGAAGTGTGCAAAATTTTAAGGATACAGGGAAAATGTATATTTAATGAGAGTAAAATTTTGCATAAGTAAGAGGATTGGAGATAGGCAGTTTTTGAAAATACTTCACTCCTTTCTTTTAGAAATTAATCTTTTTGTAACTTTTGTCTAACGACCAAGCTAACTAAGGTTTCCTAAAGTCAGGATGGCTCTGATACCAAGTCTGTGGGGACCCCGGACTAGCTGTCCGAAATACCCGATTATGCTTAACACAACGATCCCGTGATCAGTCTGTCGTTGCACATAATCCGAATTGGATACCAAAGATTACATCCATTACAATACCGAATAAAAAGTCTTACATAAATGGTCATTTAGACCAAGTCTTACATAGGTGCCTTCATGGGCCAAACCAAAATATCAGCGGAAGCTACGGCGTAGTAGACATCATATTCTAACGATGACAACCCGACAGGCAGCTGACTTGTGGAGATCCTTAGTTGGCGTAGAAGTCGCCATACTCCTGCTCGGCGTAGTGCTCCTCCTCGTAGTCTGGCTAGGTAAATAGCCAGGGACGAAACCAATATGAGTACATTTGAATGTACTCGCAAACTACCCCAACATGAGTATGCACTAGTTTTATTTTAATTTACAAGTTTTATTTATTTAAAACATCTCTATATCTTTATTGAAAAAGGTAAGAAGAGTTTTATAACTATCTTTAAAGAAATCACCATTTTTATATGTTTCTCCAAAACTCCTCCTTATTCCGACCATAGCCCGTCATGGTCCACTTCCTCCAACAACCTCATACCGATCCGTTGGTATAGGTGGAAGTAACATTCTCCATTTCATTTTCTTTTTAAAACTCAAAGTCTTTTAAAAACTTGCACATTGTCAAAGTAGTGCCTCCCAACTGTCCATATCCGAGGACTCGGCTATTCGAATAGTTTTATACTCTGCAGAGGTAGCACGCTTTTCCCCCATCCATTCGGCAACTCATCGTGTCCGCCACGTCTCGCCATACAGGGTGTATGCGAAGTAAGCCGCCGACCATAGTCTGTCCATTGCTCATGCTAGTATAGGACCCTTCCCATATGACACTTCCAACACACTTAACCCAGCCTGTCGGAATCTAAGTGTGAGGACTCATAGGTTTTGTCCGGCGGTTTATGGTGGAACCTTCAATCCTCCTCCTTATCTTTTCATAGAGTTTGAGCGAGGACCCGGGTCAGGGGTAGATCAACACACTATCCCCTCATGCATGACGGAGTCATGTCCGTCGATGAGGTATCCCGTACTAATATGAGCAAATTATATGACTAAGCCCTTTCCCATATGTGGTGGATGTGGTCGCACAGGGTATCGGCTGGTTGACGTAAGTACAAGGACACACTATGCATTTTTCATAAACATCACCATTCTCCATTTCTCCACTTCAACACCGACATCTCGGTATTCCATATCCACACAAGTATTTTCAAAGGAGTTTTGAATAAACCATATTTATTTTTCCCATCCTATAATTTGATATAACTATCTTATATTTCTACATAAGTGGCAAAATAATTTCCATATACTTTTTAAAAGGGTTTTATAAATCTTGCCTTGAGAGTAAAACAGGTTATGAAAGTAGATGCATATGTTTGTAGTGCAAGCTTAGAGAGTAGCTTGCCTTGCTCGGCAAAGTGATCTTGGTCTTGATCTTCAGATTCAACAAACTCTCCTTCCTCGATAAATCCGACAGTGTTCTCATCTAAGTAATAAACAAACAAATACAACAATCACTAAACTACTCAAGCAATCATCTCAACATGACAATCATAAACATCACAAATAGCTACTGCACACATCAAACCATACAATTTGGTTTCAAAATAATTGAATTAAACATTATTTAATTATTTCTAAATTATGGCAGAAACTTGTTGAACATGTTTAATTCCACAACTTGAGTTCTGTTGGTCACAAAAATACAAACTAAAATTCTATGGAAAGCTACTGATGTGTAGAAGACAACACAATTTGATTTGGATCCATTGGAGTTATTAAACTCCCTACACATTTATTTGAATCCAGAAGCTTAATAACCAAGTTTTGGCTACCATTTAAATTCTATTGTTCCAACAATTAAATCCTTTTAGGGGTGACTAAACATGGCTAAATGTGATCTAACAAAATTGTTCCTAAATCATTTGGGTTAACCATTTAACATATTTAATTGTTTTAGTGCAGAAGGGTGTTCTAACTTCAACTTTATCCTAAACAATTTCTACTGCACAAATAATTCTACCAAAATTAGGGAAGCTAACACATGGCAGTACTAAGCTAGCAAAATTGGTTTGGAATTATTTAGACTAACAGAGTATCAAAACCAAACAAGTTTATATTTTAAATCTTCTGTAGTATTTTTAACAATACATTTTTACTATTTATCTAAGTGAAATGAATCCACTTGGGTTGGATGAACAATTTCATTAGATTTCCAGAACATTTGGATTTGATTTATTTGGACTTGTAAATCTTGAGATATTGATTTTCTAAGTTGATGCCAGTACTGAAATTTCCAGAGAAAGTTAGATTCGAAATTGTGTTCTGTTTGGATAATGTTCAAATTTCTGACATGGGGGGCCTACACGTCAGCGGCACATGAGAAAATATCTCGCGCGCTGGAAATGTTTAAATATCTGATGGGTGGGGTCCACTTGCCAGTGGCTCAATTAAACGAAACGGTACGCGACCGTTGATCAACGATCGAACGGCTCACGGAGCCCGCGTTCATTGAAGACCTAAACATGGCGTCGCCGGAGCTCCGGCGACGGCGAGGATGGCCTGTGGGGGTACCTGGGTGGTCTAGGGATGGCGGAGAGGACGGCGTTCGACGGCGGAGGTCATGGGGAAGCTTGGGAGGCGAGTGGAGCTTGATGGGGAAGCTCCTGGCGTCGGCGACGATCTCCTTCTTCTCCGCGGCCATGCTCCAACTCCGGCGAGATCCTACGGGGGCTCCTGGGCACGATACAGAGGGGAAAACGTCGCAGGTGAGTGTGGTGGTAATGGAGACGCGAGGGAAGGCCAGGGAAGAGCAAGGGAGGGAGCAGCACGGCCTGGCCGTGTCGTCGCCTACCTCGGGTGCGGCGGGCGCAGAGAAGAACTACGGGTAGCAGCAGCCTCGTGCGGAGTACCCGCCCTTCTGGCGGTGTACGGGAGAGGCGCCAATTTGAAGAACAAACCTCGAATTCGATCAAATTGCTCTCGGGTTGAAATCGAATTGGAGATGAACACAGTGGTGTTCACCACGTGTTCGACAAAATGTGTGCACCATTTCTAAATTTGAATTTCTGAATTTTGATTTCATGTTTTGCTTCACAACTATGTATATGGATTTGTGGTGCTGTGTTGCATTTTATGTGTCAAGTGCAACATAGCACACTTTGTGATTTGAATTTAATAAAGAAAATAATAGAATTTAAATTTAGATTTTTAAATTAAAATTTTGAGAGGGAAAAGTTGTAGGAAGAAAATGGGAGTGTTTATATAACCACTCCACTGAATTTTGTTTGAAACCATTTTAGTTTCTCCCCTTGGAGAATTTGTGTGACACAATTGTCACTTTTATTTTTCTTGCTTTACTTGTTATTTTATTTCTTTTCTTTTCTTCCTGTTTTTATTTAGAGCAAGCAACATAATTAGCAAGAAATAAATAACACAAGCAACAAGAATTAATTACCACAAGCAACAATTTGCAAACAACACATAATAATCAACAAAAGTTTTTGTTGGCTCTCATTTTTGGAATAATAATACTGATAATATTTTTGGGATGTTGCATTCCATCTCAAATGTTTAACATTCAACATCAAGGTGATTGATCTGCAAATACCAAGATCGTCAATGTCAACCAAGCAAGAAACCTCGAAGACCTCAACTCAATATCAACAATTCCACTCAGTTACTACCTCAACAATCTCAATTTTTCCTGCTGAAGCCTAAGGCGATAAAATGAAGATTTCAACAACCTTGTTTAACCCAGACCCCTAGGATAAAAATGATAGGAACCTTGGTTGTACTACCCGACTACCACGAGTATTAGACGTCCTTTGGTACTAGACGTACCTTGTGTGCTATTTGCTTGTGTGTACTCTGCTTATGTGTTGTTTGTTGTGAGTTCTCTGTTTGTGTGTTGTTTTTCTTGTGTGTTCACAATCACGCCTTGACGGCAACACAAAGTAATCCCAAAATTCTATTTTTGTAAAACTCCGTTTGCCACCTAACAAAAACCATTTTTGACCTCTTCGCCATAGTTGCACCTTGTTGCAGATGTAAATCCGCCTAGGAAAAAACTTTCTGAAAATATTTTTCCTCTCATCTAAACCATCTCCCGATAAGAACTGACAGTTTTGCAAGATACAAAAGACCCCCGATCCTTAACCAAATAGCCTGAGGTTTTTGCAACTTAACCGGCAAGTCAGACAATGACCTTCATGCACCGTCTGGAGCAAGTGCGTCAAGATCTCGAAGGAAACTGTAATTTTACGGCAACCTCGTGAAGACACGAGTCTTACCTCGCAAAATTAACTTGTGAAAATTACAAGAATACCACACTAACGTATCATATCTAACTCTAGGTTAACATCTGACTCAAGTCCACGAGAGTACTAACTGATCTTCTAGGACTATAAGTCTTGACAAGAAACGAGGACATAAAGAGACTCATTTAGTATTGGTAACTAGAGGAACTCAAGGAGTGTATAAGAGTTGCTATGACGATTCGAGCTCAGAGACCACAAGAAGGAGGAACTACGACAAGAAGGCATTGAAGAGAGATTTCTTAGGTTGGCAAAGAAGTAATATACCAGACCATCCTGGAATATTTGGAAACTCTTATATCAGAATCTATTATTACTAATCTCTCTAAAAATCATGTGATATTCCAATGTTCGTGTTATATAGAAGTACTTTGGTAACAAGCCTCATGAACTTGTTAACAAATCACTTTTGTATGCTCTAACAATTGAGTGTCATATACAAATAAACGGAACGTCAGATAATCCAGTACATCTCAGCCTCTGGAATATGAAAAGTGGTTTGATGACAAGACTAGCTACCTTGTTAACAAATTCTTCTTGTATGACTAAGGCAATTCGATGTCATAAAGGACACCCACATTCTTAAACAACTAACTAATGGAAAGCTTTACTGGAACTAGTGGATGTCTTCACCGCAGGGTGAGGCAAAAGATGTTGGAACTTAAATAAAGGACAATAATAATTTTCTTAAAACAAGTGTATAACTTAAGAAATGTTCAAGTTCTAAATAAGAAAGTCACATGGAAATTTATAGTGTTTTCCCAAGGATATGATTTCTCAAACAAGAAAAGAAAAGGGTACCCGTTTGGAAAACAACTGGTGTGAAGGCTCTTCACTAACTTTTTCTAGGGTCCATTAAGAGAGGATATGCGCAGAATCACCTGTAGTTGGTAGTGAGAAGATCGCCATCATCAAGGCCGAAGTCATCCAACATCGAAGGCCATCCAAGTGAAGTTCACTCAAGAGCAAGCACCAACAAGGTTACCGATCGAGCGATCATCCTTTTCAACTTGCTTCAACCAATCACACCAAAGGAGGATTCAAGAAAGTACGAACAGCGACTGCCGACATGAAGCTCTTTCTCTAACTTTTTAAGGCTAACTTAGAACTCGACACTTGCACCCTCATCGAACAGCAGACCCAAACCACCTACCTCAGGACACTCGAACTGACTTTTAGACTCCTCTGGAGGCTCGATACCCTAGACTGTACCTCTTGAAATTCTTACCCAAGGCTTCGTGAAGCTCAAGAACCAAGGAAGTCAACAATGAAGTACCTCCTTTACTCAGCTGAAGAAGGACAAAAATAAAGACAAATAACCAACAGAATACCTAGAAGAATCAAACGACGGAAGCACCTGCTGTGGACAACGTCAACCACCAAGCAAGTTCGGACACACTTAAAAGTTTATAACCCCTTCTTCTAACTAGAAACCGGAGAGAGTCAAGTACGCAGACTTGACGCATCCTAAGAACAACGCGTTCCCATCTGTGACCCTCGTAAGGAGAAAATATCAGGAGGTGATATCTGCACCAACCCCAAGTACCAAGGCGCGACACCCAAGATGAAGATTGTAAAGCTACCCAAGAAGAACAATGCCTCCAAGTCAACTCTAGCCGCAACCTTCAAGATGACACTTCAAAACCCCTTTTTAAGGGGGAAGGCCTGCAATACGTATACCAGAAGGTGTTAATAATTAGTTCCTTGCGCCTTAGCCTTGTATTGTCTGGAAACAACCAACCAGGACTATCCATCAGCATCGATCGTCAAGTCAACCTCATCATCAAGGATCTGAACTCAGCACAAAAATTTATCGACAAAGAGAGCCTCGCATCATCAATTTGTCAAGATCCTAGAAGGCCACCTCACTGAGGAAGCAATGACCTCGGAAGTATAGTCAGCCTAAAACCCGTGCCCTCGTACTCCCCTGTACCCCCGGGCAAATATCGAGGACGAGATTTATTTTTAAGGGGGGAAGGATCTGTAACATCCCAAAATTTGGAACTAAGAAAAACTTAGTTTTACCAGACCCAAAATTCAGAATCAACAAAAACTTTTTGAAATGTTTTACTGATGATTGTGTTTTCCTTCCCATTGCTATGTTTGAACTTGTGTGACTTGTTGTTTCAGTTGTTTAACTAGTAAATATAAGACCCAACCAATATAAAAATATATTTAACTTGGGTGATCATGTTATGACAAGAAAATATTCCATATATCTTTTCCATTCTTATTTTGGCCAACTCCATTTCACTGATACTTGGTCTAGCAACAACCAAAATTAATACCCATTATTTGAGAAAGTAAAAGTGTTTCCAAAAATTATGTGTTTCCAAGATTATGGAGATCTATATGCCATCTCCTATCTATTTTTCAACCTTGAAATTTTGCATGTGTATGCAACTCCCATTTTATAAACCCTTATTTTCACTCCATTTGAAAATAACACTAGTGGGAAATATATTACCCACATATTTCCTTTCTCAAATCTTTTTGAAAACTATTAAGTTATGAGTGGAGATATTTCCCAAACATCCTCTTGTCATAATTAAGTGTGATCATTTTTATAAGATAGTATTGTTAAGTATGTAAATGGTGGTATGATTAATTCTTGTGGTTTGATTTGTGTGATCTTGGTTGTGATGTTGATATTGTTGTGTTTGTTGCTTGTGAGGATAAATTCCTCAATTGTGCTTAATACGAAGATAAACAAACTTGACCACATATTTGGAAGGTGACTTAAATTTAAAACAAACTCCTCAAAATTATTCAACAAAGGGAAATTAAGATCATGAATCAAAGAAATGATCTTAATAAATTATGTTCCCTACTTAACTCTCTATTTTCTTCAAACAAATATTTTCTCTATGGAAATATAAAGTATTTGAAGTTGCCATATTTGTCAAGAAAGTTCCAAAAGTTCAAAACAATATTTTATCACTTGCTTGAAAATATTAAAGGAGTATCAAATATTATTTACCAAAAACAACATATTCAAACCCTATGAACAAATGTTGTTCAAAACATTTTATTTCTCAACACCAATTTTTGTGGAGCTTCTACATGTATATGGAAGGCTACATGAATTTTCTCAGAATTTTTAAAAATGTTTGAGTGCCTCAATTAAATCAGTGAAACTTACTGGTTTTAAAAAGAAAATAAAAGAAACAACAAAGGACCTAGTTGTGACTAGAAAAAGTAGTCCAGGGGGTTTTCTGCGAAATCTCCATCTCCTTCCTGTAGCTCCAGTGGCCGCACGGCAAGCCATCGTGTTCCCCGCTCCCTTGCCGCGCCGCTCGCCGGACCCCCCTCTCCCCTGTCCCCTGCGTAGGAGATAAGACCACCGCTGCCCCCTCTGCTCACTCCCACCCCTCACTTCTTCACCTGCTCCCTCTCCTCTCTGTCTTTTCTCCCCACGAGCTCCGAACCCTAGCCCTGGCTGCCGTCGCGCATCGCCGTTGATAGAAGCATCCCCGAGCAGATCAAAGAGAACCAGAAGCTCCGCCGCGTCCTGTTCTCCTTCCCCGCGCGAGGAATCGAAGAAGGGAACCCTGGATCGTCGCCGCGAAGCTCATCCTCTTCCTCTCCGGCCGCCACCTTGCCGGGTGATGAGGTGTGGACTCGGCAAATCCCTGGGTTGTGTACCCCGGGTTGATTGAGGGGAAGAGAGATGAGCGCTGGTGATCACGACGGCTGACAGGCAAGGCGTTTTACCCAGGTTCAGGCTCCCGGAGGATAACACCCTACTTCCTGCTTGTCTGGTATTGAATGGCGAGTTGTGGCTACAATGGCGAGATGGCAATCTCGCTAGGGTTTGTGATGACGGCTATGAGCTTACCCTAGACGAGGGACCCTCCTTGCCTTTATATAGTAGGCTAGGTCTCAGGTGAACGGTGCCGATGGCGCTTACAAGCATGGTAGGAGTCGCATGACCTACCTGTCGACTACCTTGGGCCACACGTCGTCCTCCTTGGGCCTTCCTTGGGCACTCGTCATAAGGTTGATAGGCTTGGCGTGCCCCAGGTATCCTCAGCGTGGGGTAGTCGAAGAGTAACCCCACGACAGGAGCCCCCGAGTGCTTAGTCGAATCGTAGAGTCGGGTAAAGGACTCCTTCCTCCTGGGCACGCCTTCTTCTTGAGTCAGAGACTTGTCGACTGCCTTGATGTCCTTCTTCTCGAGTTGATGACTCGAACTTACCTTACGCAACTGATCTTGAATCTTTGAAAAATTCGACTGCCTCTATCGGGAGCGCGAACAGCGCTCCCGATGGGAGTAGCCCCCGAGATTAAGCTGAATTGCTTGCAATTGAGGTTAAACTCAATTTTTCCTTCAGTCGAAAAGCCCGCTCCCGATGGGAGTAAAGAAGGGACTCGACTTGTTGGAGTCGCTCCTGGCTTTGTGTGACTTACTTTGTGTATTCGGCCGATTTAGCTTACTGTACAAGTTTATTCAGCTCTTGGAGCTTACTGAAGCTTTTTGCACTCGAATGAACTGTTCGAGTTCTCCATCAGCTCGTTGGCTTACTTGTGTAGGAGCTCGAACGGAGTTGCATCTTTAATTCAGCCAAGTGGCTTACTTTGCAAATCCAGTAAGGTTGGAGTTTGTATTCAGTCGAATGACCTACTTTGTTGGACTCGAATGGGCTTCGAGTGTTGCTGTGCTTTACTTTCTTGATGTCACTACTGATGTTTCCTTTGTCTGCTGTCGATAGGACGTGACACTGTGGTCCTGTTGTCAGTGTTGACCTGCGGTGACGCTTGCCGCTCTTTGATTTGACCGCACGGCGCGAAATTTTTGTGGCGTGATGATGGCTTCCTCGTTTCCCGTGCATAGTGGGCGGCGTGCTGCGCGACGGTTGCGCTCTCCGCTTGCCACGTGTAGGGTCGGATGGATCGTGCCGTTTGGAGATGCTTATCCAATGGCCACAACCTTTCCAGTCCATGGTATAACACTTTAACCGTGGTGCGGGGAAAATTACCCTCGCACTGTTCTTGCCCTTTCCGTTCCAGAACGCATCTTCTTCCTTGCGCCCAAGCCTCTGTCCACCGTTGCTGAACCACCATTTTCCGCGGCCATGAAGAAAGCTTGCCTGCCGAAGGCCAAGAAGGGTGGCAAGGAGAAGGCCACCACCGACGCCGGCGACGCTACCCTGAAGAGGGTGGACTGCGACTGGTCCAAGTCCTCCGTGAAGACGGCGGACCTCGTTGATCTGCGGGAGAAGGGGCTTCTTCCGCCATTAGACCAGATGAAGACGCGCGCCCCGGGGAAAGAGGTAATCCCTTCCCCGCGCCAAGGCGAACGCGTTTGTTTCGTCGATTTGTTGCACAGGGGTTTCGCCTTTCCCCTCCACGATTTTGTTCGTGGTCTCCTGTACGCCTATGGGATTCAGATGCATGATCTGACTCCCAATGGCGTCTTGAGCATCGCGAGCTATATCGTGCTCTGCGAGTGCTTCTTGGGGATCGCTCCCAACTGGTTGTTGTGGAAGACGATCTTCAACGTGAAGCGCAATGTGGGGAGGAAAGTTGTTTATCCCGTGGGTGGCTTCGGCATCCAAGTGCGTGGCGACATCAGCTTCTTCCAGATGAAGAAATCCGACTCCGTCCAAGGCTGGCGGAAACGATGGTTCTACATCAGCTGCGAACAAGACGGACTCCCTGTCTTCGAGGTGGAGAAGCCGCTGAAGAAGTCGAACACTTGGGCTCACGCCTTGTCGAGTGACGAGAGGGAGACTGTGAAGCCCTTTGTCTCGACCATCGCGAGTCTACTGACGAGGCTGGGCAAGGAGTCGGGTGGTATTATCTGATTGCCACCTTCCTTCGGATGCAAGTGCAACCACTCGTGCTCGCATCCACCCGATGTGGGAGGACCAAGGCGTCAACGATCCCACTCGCTTGTCTTCGGCAATTCTGAGTGACGAGGAGGTCATGCAGAAGGTGAGAGCCATCACCAGCCTTCGGGCAGCCGACCCCTGCAACGTCAAATGTCCCGTAGTTCCTTACGGGTCAGAAAATCCTTTGCCTGAGGTAAGTTCTTCTCTTGTATGTAGACATCTCTGTTTCGCTTGCTTTTCCTTTACTCGAATTGCTTCTTTTGGATGACAGGGTCACCCGAATGTGTCGTGCCTTCCTCCTCTGATGGAGAATGGCCCTCACGAAGAGGCCGCGTTCCCAGAAGAGGAACCGCAGATGATGATGAACTTCCTTCAGCGCACTCTCCTGTGGAAGAGCTGGAGGAAGTCGAAGTTGATGAAGAAGAGTCTCGGCCGCAGAAGCGCCCACGACATGAGAGGGTGGACTCTGCTTCGACGACTTCTCCTCCCAGGCGTGCGGCTGCGGAGGAAGATGATGACACGGGTTCTTCCTCTCTAAGCGCCAAGGACCCGAAGCGTGCTCAGAACCAATGACGGTGAACCCTCTTGCTTCGGCTCCTCCCATTGAATTTGGCAGGATGGCCTCCGTCTCCTTGGACAGTGACGAAGACGACGACATGAGGTAAAGTATACGTCCACTCGAAGTTTTTCCACTTGCTATCTTCAAGGCGTTTCCTGATTGTCATCTATCTTCATTTCTTCAGTGATCATGCTGTCACTCAGTCTTCTCCGCGTGGCTTGGAACACGCTTCAGCTCCTCCCATTGAAGAGAGACAGTCGGACGTTCCAGATGCGAGTGCCGCAATCACGACAGAAGTAGCTAAAGCTTCGACTTCTGTCGTTCCTGACGAGCTTGTCACTCCAACACCTAGTTCAGCTTCGATCCAAGAGCATGTAAGTGCCTTTTTTTGTATGTTGTCATTGGGAGCGCGAACAGTGCTCCCGATGGGAGTAGCCCCCGAGGCTGTGTGCGACTAGAATAGTTGGGCACAGACTAAGAATTTCTCTTGTTTCTGCAGCCCTTCTACCGCCAGCAGGTGTCAGCGGCCGAAGCCTACATTCGGCTGGAGAAGGAGAGGAATCAACTCCTTGCTGACCTGAAGCAGGCGAAGCGTAAATGCTCCTCCGATACCTTTTGCATTGACTTGCTGTTTTTTTGCTATCTCACTGTCCATCTGCTCGCAGTCGATCAGGAGGATACCACCACTCGGATGAGTATGCTGGAGCAGGAGAACAAGAGTGCCAAGAAAGCACTCGAAGAGGCCAAGAAGCGCGAAGATGACATGCGCGACTTAGAGAAGACTCAGGTGGAGCGTTTGCTCACGCTCGCCGACGTTGTTGGTCGTAAGTGCTCGTATCCTTGAACTAACATGCTTTGATCTTTTGGTCGAATGCTGACCCTTTGCTTGGATACAGGTGCTTGCGGTGGCGCTCCTCCTGCGAGGTTTCCAGCGAAAACCAGACACTGGAACAGGCTGTGGGCTTCCTCGACCGTGTCTACGCTTACGCTTCGGCTGCGCTGGCCAAGTCTACTGGAGCCCTGACGACCGTTCACAAGGGCATCTTTCCCAGCCGGCCAGTGCCAAGCGATGTCGACACTCTTGCCACGCCATTCGGTCCGAGTCCACCATAATGACGGACTACACCCGCACCCAGACGGTACGCGGCTCGGAGCTTACTTTCCAACTTCTTCTTGGGCATCAGGTTGCGGGTGACTTTAGCAAGGTCGTCAGCCATTTCCCCAAGAGGCCTGATGGCAAAATGCTGTCGCTGAAGGAAGTGAAGCCTGAAGCGAGTCGCCTGGCTCAGGAGGTTGTATCACTTTTTGAAAAGCGGGTGGCCAAGCAAGCTGAAGTAGCAGCTCGCAAGGGTAGAGCCGTGTCTGAGTCAGTGTCTTAGGCTAATTGATGCCTTAGTCGAACATGACTTTTGTAATGAACCTTTAGCCTTAATATTTTTCCTTCTCTGGGATCTTTTGCTCAGTGACTTGTAAAAACTTTGCTTTTGCTTGCATGGAGTCGAAAACTGCTCTGCATCGAGTGTATTTTGGTCCTTCTGTTGGATCAATGTTTTCTGCTTGACTCGCTTCCTTGTTGAAAACAGGAAGGGTTGCACGTAGACCTTGGAAGGAACGAATGGCCAGAAATCGCTCCAACTCCAGCCGCCCCTCGACGGAGGGTTGTACGACGTCTTCATCCCACGCGAAGTCGGAACGACCAGAAGTTGATATCGTGGATGAGGAATCGAATCAGTGACTTGGAGAAGCTTTTGAAGGATAAGCAGAAGGAACTCGACCAATTGAAGGCACGACCTGCTCATCGACTGAACGCGAGCAGTATTTGATCGATCAGATGGATTTGATCTGTCGACAGCTGCAGAGTGAGTTTTCTTCGTACTATGCAGCTATTGCTGTCAGGCCGAAATGCTGGCCTAATGTTGCTTGATGCGCTGCAGATGTGAATCCCGACTGGAGGGCTGAGCAGCGCCGAGTGGATGAGCGTGTCGAACGAGAAGCAAGGGAACTGCATCGGTGCGCAATACTTCTGGTCAGATACGCCCAAGGCTAAGGTGCTGGCATTGATGTTGGATCGCGTCTGGCGAGCGGCCGTGTTACTCCTTGGTTGCCAGAAGACCTTGTCGAGGCTGCATCGTGCGATGTTTCCTCACAATCCGCAGCCGCAAGGAGTTCCCGCGCTGATGGACATGTTCCGGGATGGTGCGGGTGTGAAGCAGGCTGTCCACGCCCAGCTCGTGGGTGGAGCTAACATTGCCCTGGCATACTTCCGCAAGCACCGGCCATATTTCAACCTTGAAAAGGTTGTTGGCGGCTTGCCGGATCAAGAGCACTACGCCGAGTCCTTGCCGTTCGCCAGGCGGATGGTCGAAGATGTACAACGCCACACCGAGTGGCTAGTAGGTCCACTGGATGCACCCAAAGATGAACCTGTATGATAGAAAAAGACAGGAAAACGTGTTGTACGCAAACGCGATGTATGTGAATGTATATAATTCTTTCGAGTAGTAGAGTACTCCTTTGTTGATTCTGGGCGGCGCAGCCCCCGAGCGGATCGAGTGCGGCCTAGGATTTTGAGAGGCGAACCCGTGCGGCGCAGCCCCCGAGTGCCTCGGGTGCGGCCAAGGTGTTTCGAGTCAGACCTGTGCGGCGCAGCCCCCGAGTGCTTCGGGTGGCGACCTAGGTTTTCGAGTTGGACCTGTACGGCAGCCCCGAGTGCGTCGGGTGACGGCCTAGGTTTTCGAGTTAGACCTGTATGGCGCAGCCCCCGAGTGCTTCGGGTGCGGCCTAGGTTTGACTTAGACCTGTGCGGCGCAGCCCCGAGTGCTTCGGGTGGCGACCAAGGATTTTTCGAGTTAGACCTGTATGGCGCAGCCCCCGAGTGCTTCGGGTGGCGACCTAGGTTTGACTTGACCTGTATGGCGCAGCCCCCGAGTGTTCGGGTGGCGACCAAGGATTTTCGAGTTAGACCTGTATGGCGCAGCCCCCGAGTGCTTCGGGTGCGGCCTAGGTTTGACTAGACCTGTGCGGCGCAGCCCCCGAGTGCTTCGGTGGCGACCAAGGATTTTTTGAGTTAGACCTGTATGGCGCAGCCCCCGAGTGCTTCGGGTGGCGACCTAGGTTTCGACTTGACCTGTATGGCGCAGCCCCCGAGTGTTTCGGGTGGCGACCAAGGATTTTTGAGTTCTGTATGGCGCAGCCCCCGAGTGCTTCGGGTGGCGACCTAGGCTTTCGACTTGGACCTGTATGGCGCAGCCCCCGAGTGTGTCGGGTGACGGCCTAGGTTTATGTTGCTTTTTGACTAAAAAAAGTAAAGGGGAGAGCTTGTTCCACAAATCACTTCATTGATTTCTGCGAGCAGGCCGCCTCATTAAAACCCTTCCAGTCCCCTCAGGTACCCTGGTAAGGGAAAGAGTGCGTCTGGAACCTGCCGCCTCTTGACATGTATGCTTTGTTACAATGGGGAGTCGACTAGGCGTAGAAGCGGCGCAGTTGCGCAACGTTCCACGGGTTGTGGCAGACTGTCCCTGTCTTCGAGTCCTTCAAGCGGTAGGCTCCGCCGCCGATTGCCTCTGTCACAATGTATGGACCCTCCCACGGGGAGGCGAGTTTGTGCACCTTCTTCTGTTTGAGGCGGAGGACGAGGTCGCCAGGGACGAACGATCTGGGCCGCAGTCGCGCCCGTGGTAGTTGCGCAGGTCTTGTTGGTACACGGCTGTGCGGGTAAGGGCGATGTCGCGTGCTTCGTCCAGGGTATCCATGTCGTCCTCGAGTGCCTCTTCTGCGTCGGACTCGTCGTAGGCCACCACTCGGGTGCATCGAACTTGATGTCATGGCATGATTGCTTCTGCGCCGTAGACCATGAAGAATGGCGTGTACTGAGTGGATCTGTTTGGCGTAGTGCGTAGACTCCACAGCACAGATGGCAGCTCTTCGACCCAGGCGCCTGCAGCGCGCCTCAATGGTACTCGCAGCGCTTCTTGATGCCCTTGCAGACTAGGCCATTGGACTTTTCGACTTGCCGTTGGACTGCGGGTGCGAGACAGATGCGTAGTTGAGCTTGATGCCTTGCTCAGAGCAGAAGTCCTTGAACTCTTCGGCTGTGAAGTTCGTGCCGTTGTCGGTGATGATGCTGTGCGGCACTCCAAACCTGAAGATGATCGACCTGATGAAGTTAACTGCCGAGGAGGCAGTCGAACTTGTGATAGGCACGGCTTCGATCCACTTCGTGAACTTGTCGACTGCCACCAAGAGATGAGTGTGTCCTCCCGGAGAGGACTTCTTGAGTGGACCCACCATGTCGAGCCCCCATTGAGCGAAGGGCCAGGCGAGTGGTATGTCTTCAGTGCTGATGCCGCGCGTGCGGCTTGTTGGCGAACTCCTGGCAGCCGATACATTTCCTCACGAGTTCTTCTGCGTCTTGCATTGCGGTGGGCCAGTAGAACCCGGCTCGTAAGGCTTTGGCTACCAAGGCTCGACTGCTGGCGTGATGTCCGCAGATGCCGCGTGGATCTCGAGCAAGATGGCCTGACCGTCGACTGGGTCGATGCACCTTTGGAGGACTCCCGAGATGCTTCGCTTGTAGAGCTCCCCGTTGATGACGGTGAAGCCCTTGGAGCGGCGGATGACGCGCTTGGCTTCGACTGGGTTTGTTGGCACCCTCTGCTGCAGTATGTAAGCCAGGTATGGGCTCGTCCATGTGGGCTCGATCAGCATTACCTCCATAGGCTCCTTCTCCGTGTTGGGCGGTCGGTGGTGCTCGTTGTTGATGTGGAGGATCCTGGCGCGGGCCGGAGCTTGACGGAGCGCTGCGTGATGCATTCGAGGAAGACCCCGGGTGGCACCTGCGCTTTGCTTGAGCCCAGGTTGGCGAGGACGTCGGCTTCCTCGTTGCTCTCGCGGCCGATGTCGCAGCTCGCAGCCGTCGAAGGTGCCTTCCAGCTGGTTGTACAGGTCCCTGTAGGCGATCATGTTGTCGGCGATGGCGTCACACTGCTTCATGGTTTGCTGCACGACGAGGTAGGAGTCTCCGTAGATCATGAGGTGAGTGGCGCCGCAATTTTTGGCCATCCGCATGCCGTGGATTAGGGCCTCATACTCTGCCTCATTGTTGGAGGGTGTTGGGAAGTTCATCTGCAGTACGTACTTCAGCTTGTCGCCTTTGGGTGAGATGAGGACGACTCCCGCCCCTGCTGATCTGAACTTTTTGGAGCCGTCGAAGTACATTGTCCATGCGTTGGACAAGTCGGGTACGTCTGGCAGCTGGGCCTCTATCCACTCGGTGGTGAATTCTGGAAGTACCTGGGCCTTGATTGACTTCGGGTGCGCGTACTTCAGCCCCCAGGGCCCTAGCTCAACAACCCACTTGGCGACTCGTCCTGTCGCGGCTTGGTTGGTGAGGATGTCGGAGAGCCCGGAGGAGCTTACTACCGTGATGGAGTGCTCAGAGAAGTAGTGGACGACCTTCCTTGATGTCATGAAGACTCCATATGCTAGCTTCTGGTAGTGCGGGTACCGCTGCTTGGACAAGGTTAGCACCTCACTGAGGTAGTAGACGGGCCGCTGAACAGGGTGACTGTGTCCTTCTTCTTCTCGTTCGACTACGAGTACCGTGCTGACCACCCTGTTCGTGGCTGACACGTAGAGGTATAGCGGCTCGTTCTCCAGTGGCGCCACCAGTACTGGGGAAGTCGTGAGGGTTTTCTTGAGTTGGTCGAACGCACTTGCGCTTCTTCTGTCCACTCGAACTTGTCTGTCTTTTTCATCAGTTGGTAGAAAGGCAGGGCCTTTTCTCCCAACTTACTAATGAACCGGCTGAGAGCTGCGACTCGGCCGGCTAGGCGTTGCACCTCATGAAGCTTGGTCGGTGCTGGCATTGCGAGTATGTTTTGCACCTTCTCGGGGGCTTCGATTCCTCTTGCAGAGACGAGGTACCCGAGCAGTTCTCCGGCTGGCACGCCGAAGACACACTTGTCCGGGTTCAGCTTGATCTGATACTCGTTGAGGGCGGCGAAGACCTTGCGGAGGTCGGCGATGAGAGTGTCCTCCGTTCGAGTGGTGACGACTATGTCGTCGACGTAGACTTGGACGATCTCTCCGATTAGCCCCTTTAGGCAGGCTTGCATTGTGCGCTGGTACGTGGCTCCAGCGTTCTTCAACCCGAAGGGCATCGTCTGGTAGCAGAAGACGCCATGAGGTGTGATGAATGCAGTCTTCTCTTCATCGTCGACGTTCATCCTGATCTGCTGGTACCCTGAGTAGGCGTCCAGGAAGGATAGGCGTGCGCAGCCTGCAGTCGAGTCGATGATCTGGTCTATCCGCGGAAGCGGGAAGTGGTCCTTGGGGCAGCATTTGTTGAGGGCGGTGAAGTCGACGCACATGCGGAGTTTCTTCGTCTTCTTCTTTTCCACCAGGACCGGGTTCGCTACCCAGTCCGAGTCCTTGATCTCTCGGATGAATTTGGCGTGGAGCAGTCAATCGATCTCCTTGCTTATTTCATCTAGTTTGGGTCCTAAAAAGCGTCGCATGGTCTGCTTGACGGGTCTGGCATCCTTGTGGACTGATACGTCTCAAACGTATCTATAATTTTTGATGTTCCATGCTGTTATTATATCTATTGCTACATGTTTTGGTTACACTTCATATCATTTTTATGCATTTTCTGGGACTAACCTATTAACAAGATGCCACAGTGCCAGTTCCCTGTTTTCTGCTGTTTTTGGTTTCAGAAAATCTATTAAGGAAATATTCTCGGAACTGGACGAAACAAAAGACATCGTCAATAATATCACGAGGAGATCACGGAGTCCAAAGGGGAGTCGAAGCAGACCCACCAGGGGGCCACGCCACACTAGGGCGCGGCCCAGGGTGGACCCGCGCCCTCCTATGGCGTGGTGGCCCCCTCGGCCACCGACGCCGCCTCTTCGCCTATATATTCTCCGCGACGCGAAAACCCTATTACGGTCGATCATATTCAACGAAAAGTTCCGTCGCGGCCGTCATCGTCAATCTCAGATCGGAGGAGTTCTGAAGCTCTTCCCGGCACCCTGCCGGAGGGGAGATCATCACCGGAGGGCTCTACATCACCATGCCTGCCTCCGGAGTGATGCGTGAGTAGTCCACCCCTGGACTACGGGTCCATAGCAGTAGCTAGATGGTTGTCTCTCTACATTGTGATTCCATGTTTAGATCTTGTGAGCTGCCTAACATGATCAAGATCATCTTATTGTAATGCTAGATGTTGTGTTTGCTGGGATCCGATGAATATTGATACCATGTTTATTCAAGTTGTTTATCTATGTGCTCTTGATCTTGCATGCTCTCCGTTGCTAGTAGATGCTTTGGCCAAGTAGATGCTTGTGACTCCAAGAGGGGGTATTTATGCTCGATAGTGGGTTCAATCTCTAGATATCTGGATCAGTGACAGAAAGGTCTAAGATGGTAGATGTGTTGTTGCTACTAGGGATAAAACATTGGTGCAGTGTCCAAGGGTACTTGTATTGATTACATTACACACTTTACTTCATGCAATAATCTGTTGTTAGCAACTTAATACTGAATGGGATGCGGATGCTGCCTTGAAGGTGGATTATTTAGGCATAGATGCTGTTGGAATAACGGTCTATGTACTTTGTTGTAATATCCAACTAGACTTCATAGTAGACATCTTGGCATGTATTGCATTGTTATGCCCTCTCTATTTGTCAATTGCCCAGCTGTAATTTGTTTACCCAACATGCTAGTTATCTGTTCTGAGAGAGACACCACTAGTGAACTGTGGACCCTGGTCCAATTTCCTCATACTGTTTACACAACCTGCTGCAATCATCTGTTTCCTGTTACTTGCTGTTTTTCCTGCTGTTTTCCACACCATACGTTTAACTCTTTGTTTCTGCAAGACCGGAGAGATTGACAACCTCTCTGTTTCGTGTTGGGCAAAGTTCTGGTTTGTGTCTATGCAGATTCCACGATGGTGCAAGCTCCCTAGCGCCAGGGGGAGTCAACATCAACAACCTTCCGATAGATCATCAAGTCCTACTGGATTGATAACCTTGGGTAGATTTCTCAAGGGAAAACTTCTGCTGTCTACATCATAACCTTCCTCTTGGGGTTCACCAACACGTAGCCATCAAGCTGTTTTCTGGCGCCGATGCCGGGGAAGTACTCATCATCACCATCATCATCATCCTCAAATACTCTCCCGTCAACCAGGCACCATGGACGCGTAAAGAGTGCTCGGCGAGGTTCCTGGGTATGCCTGGCATGTCAGAAGGTTGCCAGGCGAAGATCTCCCAGTTCTCACGTAGAAACTCGACGAGCGCGCTTTCCTATGCGATAGGCAGACTCGACGACACTTTGACTATCTTGTTGGCATCCGTCGGGTGGACCTGATGAGTTGTTGTGTCGTCAGTCGTGTTGAAGGCGGCGTCCTTGGCTGGCTTCTTGTGTGGCGAGAAGATGGTCTTTTCATTGTCGACTGCCATCGCCTCGAAGTGCTCTTCCATTCCGAAGAACTCGGAGATCTTGCTGAACTCGCGATCGCAGCTGTTGGAGCGGTCGAAGTCGCCGTGCACCGTGATGATGGGAGCATGAGGTAGGCGTAGTGAGGTACCGCCATGAATCTGGCAAAGGTTGGGCGCCCGAGTATCGCGTGGTACTGCGACTTCCAGTCGACTACCTCGAAGTCGATCGACTCCCTCTTGAAGTTTTCGGGTTTGCCGAAGATGACGTCGAGTGTGATCGTTCCCATGGGCGTGACTGCTTGCCCTGGTACTATGCCATGGAAGGTGGTCTCTGATGCCGTCAAGTTTGTCGTTGGCCTGTTTATCCTTCTGAGGGTGTCGGCAAAGATGATGTTGATGCCGCTGCCTCCGTCCATGAACACCTTTTTCAGGGTGTAATCTCCGATTAGAGCTTCGACTACCAGAGCGGCGTGCCCGGGTCGTGGTACTGCAGGAGGATGATCTGCTTTGGAGAACGTGATTGGTGTCTCTGACCCTCTCAGGTAGTCGGGTACTGCAGGTGGACAGGTGATGGCCTGGAAGACTTGACGAGTGATGATCTTCAGGGTCCTGTTTGAGGGGCGCCCCTTCTGTATCATGTTGAGTTGTCCACGTGCCGCTGGATATGCGTCATGGACCGCTGGTGGGGCTTCTTGCTGCGGCTGCTGGTGCTGCTGCGGAAAGGCTCCCGCCGCCTGTGCTGGATTAGCGACTGCGGGTGCGGGTGCTGCCTGGATGGCCAGTTGCGCGACTGGCTGCGTTGCGGGTGCTGGAGTGACTATCTTCTGCATGACTTCGTATATCTTGCGTGCCTTTCGACAGTCCTTCAACAAGTGGTTGGATCCCCACTTGCCCGTTTCCGGGTTCCTGAACATGTGGTGCCTGCAGGGTTGTTCCAGCTCTTCCGCTGGGCTCAATGTGCATTTCTGCCACTCGCGTTTATGGCCTCCGTCGCTGCGGTAGCTGCTGCCGCCGCTTCGGTTGTATTGCCCTTGGCTGTATTGGCGACTCTGGTCATCGTCGTTTCGACTGTACTGCCTCTGGCTGTATTGGCGACTGCTGTCGCGTACTTCATCATCGTGGGGGGTTTGGAATCCCGCCGCTACTAACTCGATTGAGTCGTTGCCGTTGTATCGCGGCTTCTTCTTGTGGCGTCCTTCTCTCCAGTTGCTTGGTCCGGCTTCGTCCTTTGGGGAGTAGCGTGAACTATCGTGGACCGAGTCCTCTCCGTCTGCCCACTGGTTGGCTATCTTCATGAGCTCGATCATGTTCTTCGGTCGGAGCCTACCAAACTCCTCGTGGAGGTCGCGGCGGGAGACGCCGTGCATGAAGGCATCCATCACTCGGTCCTCCGAGGCGGTCTCCATGGTGTTGCGGAGCAGGGTCCAACGCTGGATGTATGACCGGAGCGGCTCGTCTCGTCCTTGCTTGCATGCTTGTAGCTCGACGAAAGTCGTCGGTCTCGAGTACGTCCCCAAGAAGCTCTTAACGAAGGCCTCCGCGAACTCGTCCCACGTCCTGAAGGCGTTCTTGGGTTGAGTGTTTAGCCACCCGCGTGCAGAGCCCGTGAGCATCAGCTGGATGTATTGCATGGCCGTAGTTGAAGTACCGCCCTGGCAACTGCAGGCTATGAGGTAGTCTTCTAGCCAGAGTTTCGGGTCCTACTTCCCGTCGTACTTGACTGCTTCAGCCGTGAGCTTGAAGCCCTTGGGCATTCTTGTGTCGTGGATGTTGAAGCTGAAGCATGCGGCGCCGCATGGCTCGAAGTCGCCGTCATTGCGATCGTCAGTATTGGGCGTGCTGACCGTCCGCTGGGTGCGGCTGCGGTCCACCGTCCTCTGTGTGATGATGTTGCAGAGGTCTTCGCCTAGCTGCGGTTGTCACAGTTGTCTTGCCGCTGGGCCTGCGAGTGCTGTGGGCTTGCGGTCGCGGCGGCCCCGATCTTCTCGCACCTTTTCTATCGGCGCCTTGTTCATCAGAGCTTCTTCGACTGCCTTGATAGACATGATCTGCTGCTTGTGGAGGAGAGCGCGCGAGTCTCCCTCGGGCGGCTGCGTCAGCCGCAGGTATGTTTCGACTGCCATGAGCGCGGCTCCGGGCGTTTTGGGGACGGGTATCCCATCTGCGTCTTCGCTCATGTATGATGATTCGAGGTTGCGGGTGACTCTAGCGCGGTTGGCCTGTGTCATCAGGGGCACGCGCGCTCTGTGGCGCCTTGCTCCTTGTGAGACCTCTGTTGAGGCAGTGAATGAGTAAGCGGCCCTCCTGGCGCTCGATGCGCAGCCTCCTCCTTGCGTCGGAGTAGCTCGGCCTTCTCTACGCGGAGTCGTTCGCCTTCCTTCCGTAGCAGGTATTGGACCGCCATAAGGTCCTCCCGGGGTGCGTCTGGTGGGGGGTACGTGCCGTCCTCGACGTGCTTCAGGGCTCTGATTGCTATCTCTCGGGTGATGGTGAGCCGCGTCACCTGGTCCGGCATGACCACCTCCAGTGGGTATGCGGGTTCGTCACCGTTGCCCTGCGTCGGGCCGATCATCAAGACTTGCGCGGGGTATGTCTGGGGAGTGGGCCGGGCGCTGCCACTGCTGCTTCCTTCGTCCGAGCCGTGCTCGGAGCCAAAAATGGACGCAACATGGTGGGTACCACAGTCGCTGTCGAGGCTCCTTCCCTGGAGTATCGCGATTTCCGCCGCTGACGCGAGGAGTGATGTCGCCGTCATCGACGCGGGCGCGATTGGCTTGTTGACGATCTTGTAAGTTGACGGAGACGCGAGTGGGGCGGGATAGAACGACGCGACTTCCGTCGCGCGCGAAGGTGTGGTCGACGTAGTCAAAGTAGACTCGATCCGCGCGGTGGTCGTCGAGGTGGTCGATGTAGTCGTAGCCGATGCAATCTCCTTGACGGCCGGAGACGCTAATGGCGTGGCCGTGTTGGGCGCGATCTCTGCCGCAGCGGAGGCGGTCGGTGTAGTCGAGGCGGATGCGATATTCTCAGCAATCGAAGATGCTGTCACCGCAGTCGCAGTAGATGCGATCTCCACAGCAGGTGGGGGCGTGGTTGGGGCAGCCGTGGCAGATGCGGGTGCTACCACCGCGCGCGGTGCGATCGCCGTGGATCTGAGTACTCCACAGCTGTCTACGAAGTAGTGCATGGTACCGAAGGTGAGGCACATACCTACATGCAGATCAGCGTACACCGAGCGGTGGGCCGGTGGGTGGAAGGTGTACTCGAAGGAGCCGAAGCAGATTGGCTCCTTGGTGATGCAGACGTCGGTCTTCAAAGTCGATGGGGCCGGTGCGACCATGGTTCCAGCGCTCGTTCTTTCCCACAGACGGCGCCAATTGACGAGGCGTGGACTCGGCAAATCCCTGGGTTGTGTACCCCGGGTTGATTGAGGGGAAGAGAGATGAGCGCTGGTGATCACGACGGCTGACAAGCAAGGCGTTTTACCCAGGTTCAGGCTCCCGGAGGATAACACCCTACTTTCTGTGTGGCGCCCCGACCCGACTGCTATACAGAGATGCTGTGTGTCACCGGTTAGGCAATACAACCGGAGGTTACGGGTTTACCACTCCCCGGCCAAAACCTTTGGCAGGCGTTGCTCAGAATTTATCACCGGCAACGCAACACCCCGATTGATGCCCTAACACAAGCACACCTATCAATGCATAATAGAGAGATCAAGACTTGTGGAACAACTGGCACATCACAGACTCTACGACTCAAAGCATTATAGTTCAACTCTTATAATAGAGAAAAATAGCAAATATTACAACCAGAGGTCACAGACCCAACAGTACAACATGCGGAAGCGAATTAAGTTGTTCTAAACAGCTAGATCCAAATTATGGCCTAAGAGGCCTGTAGATAAACATTCCAGCGCCCGCTTTTCCGGGATGTCCCAAGCTGCCACCTGGGAACCCCAGACTACTCGTCGACGTCCACGAAGAACCCACCTTCAATGTCGGTGAAGTCCTCCACTGAAAAGTAACAAACGACATTGAGTTCGACGAACTCGCAAGATTAAATAGAGCTACTAGCTCGATGATTGGCTTTCAAAGGTTTTATGGCTGTTTTGCGTAAAGCTGGTTTTCTTTATAAAAAACATCTGGCATCGACTAATCAGAATATTTTCGAGAGGGGATAAGAAGTAAACTCTTCTCTTTTGATCAACTTCATCAACAACCACCATCAACCACTGCACCTGTTCGACAAAGGCACCTCCCCGAATCACCCTCGAGGAAGTCAACCTTGCATTCTTGAGTGGTACCTTTAGTACCCAGATTTTAATCATTTCGTTCAAGTTATTCTATGGTCTCTGAATCCGTCACCAAGTCGTCCATAATCGCGGACACGGCTTTTCGAAAAGATTTATCCCTGCAGGGGTGTACAATGTGAAAGTCACCAGGCTCCCGAGGGCCCTCCCAGCTTCTTATCCATGCGTACCGTCCGGTCCATTGCCTAGCTCTTAGCTCTCTTCCGGGGAAAGCTGGCTGGGTGGGAGCGGCTACAACCTTTACCTCGCTTAATTGTATCATTAGAAATCAACTCAAACATCCCTTTTCCCAATATGATAATAGCATCCAACATATTTCAATCCAAATTTCCAGAAAATTTTCCCATATACAATTATTATGTGGTGGTCTCACAAGACTCAACAAACAAACAAAAAGACGCTCCAAGTTTATGCGATAAAGTGTTTCGATCGAAAAACAGAAGTTAGACATGTGCAAACCGAGAGTGTGTAGGTCCAGTGGGTTGTCTTCACATCCCCAAGCTTATGGTCTTCACCATCCTTGGATAACTCTTGGTGCATCTCCTCCAATCCCTGTGAAAAAAAACTTCAAAACACCGTTTCTCCCATTTCTTTTCTGTGGGGTGCATTAGTAGTGATAAACAAATAGGTTTCTTTCTGCATATAATCCTTGGAAAAAAATACATATGAATGTCCAGAAAGTGTATAATGTCGTATGCCTACTCATAAACTCATTTGAATCAAAAAGATTCAAGATAAAAGTTCAAAACATGCATAAAACAAAATGGGACAGAATCTGTCCAGAAAAACAGCAGCAAAACGTATTTTTCTACCCTACTGAATTTTGTCGAAAAATTCCGAAAAAATTCATGCATATAGAGGATGAAAAGTTGCAACTACAGTTCAAATATGAGATCATTCGGAGTTAAGAATAATAATTAAAAATCATACCGTGCACATATTCGTGCAGGAGTAAAATCTCCGAACTCAATAAGCAACTTTTCAAGACCAACATGGGTAAAACTTGGCACTTTATTAAAAACTCCAGAAACTAACTAGACACAAAATCTCTTGTTACAGCAAGAGTACACAAAGAAAAATCACACACAAAAATAACCGGGTTGCCTCCCGCAAAGCGCTTTCTTTATAGCCATATAGCTAGGCTTCTTACTTGTTGTTTATCGAAGATGAAGCTCATGAGGGAGCTTGAATGATGTGCCCCTCTTCCTTTGGAAGTGTTCCATGCATTACACCAGCGTCCCATGGTGCTCTCAAACCGATCAAAATAATAGTCAAGTTGAAACCTAGTTGAGAGAAACACAAAACACAAGAGTAATAACAACGAAGTCTAACTTGCTTCCTATGCATTGGCATATTGTATATGAATGAATCATAATGAATAGAAGTTTTCCAATGCATATTAACAATAGTTACTTGCAGCCCATAATTATTTGTAGCATACAGAGGGTTCTTATCAACTCCTCTTTCATAATAGTTGCAAGTAGTAGGAGTGTATTCAACCATATAACCAATAGAATCTTCCAACTTAGATAATTTGGGGACATAAGGAGGATCATTAAATTTATTATGAAATTCATTAGCATGCTTCCCCCTTTCAAAATAGTTATTAAGATCAAGTTCAATATCATGGCTGCAACAAATATTTGGATTTAGAGATAATTGCAAACCACATAAGTATTTCTCAACATAAGAAAACTTCTCCTCTATGGTGTTATTAGGAGAATTCAGGAACAATGTAGGACTCTCATGAGTGAGAGTATTGTCACAAACTGCAAGTATATCATTTTTATCCTCACATAAAGTAGTAACAACTTCCAAACGTGTAGGATTATCAATAAGCATAGGACCATCATCTAAAGTATTGTCATATAGCATATCTAAACCATACTCCTCATCATTTTTAAAATTGTTCTCAATAATGTTCTCATTAGGCATAGGTCGATAGTACTCTTCATCATCAGAATCATAAAAGCAAAGTTCATCATTAACAACATCTTGAGTGTTACCCTCATCCATAGGTGGTGAAGGTGGAAGTTTCCCCTTTGCATTCTCTAGTTGTTCATCATTTTCATCATCTTCTTGGGGTTGCACGGGCATCCCCAAGCTTAAGATTTTGTCATCTTCTTCCTGCAAAATATTAGAGCTTTCTTGGGCAGCTCTCTTCCTTGTGTCAAAAACATAGATATTTTCATTAAATTCAAGTATGCAAAGATCAAGAATATTGGCAATGAAAACTTTAAATTGAGAAGCTATAGGGCAGGTTTCATGTTCAAAAAATGAAGGTGTATAATTCATAGGCTGCCATAAAAGTAACAAATTGCTCTACTTCTTCCATCCCTAAGTGAGCATAATTACCTTTATGATAACTTGCAATAACATGTTCATTATTGGAAGGGCATTGAAATTCAAAGTGTCTAGAGTATTCAGAGCAACAAATTTCTTCCTCATGATATTTAAGCAACACATTAGCAGCCATCATGTCATTTTCATAATAGTTTTCCATTGATAGCAAGTAGACATACCAAAATATGATATGCAAGACAATGACAAAACAATTAATTTGCTTTGAAGGTAAATATGGATAAGATGATGCTCACGTAGGTGCAACCTCCCCAAGCTTAGGTGTTAGCACAAGTTGGTGATGAAGTTGACTCTGTTGTGATATTCTTGAATCAATCCGGCTCTAGAAAACAACTGTTGATATGGAGTCAGATCTTCAAGGCTGCACCCTTGGATAAATCTTTTCAGCTACGATTCCCCGGCAACGGCGCCAGAAAACACCTTGATGACTTGCGCGTAGTTGATGAGGAAATCTTGATGTAGTGTTGTTTCTTCGCTCTTCAACAACGGCGCCAGCAATCAATCTTGATACCCCTGCAATGGAAAGTATATGGGGTTAGGTTGAGCCTCCAAGTGCAGAGTATTTAGTAGTGGTAATAGTGTTTTCCCCACGAGAGTGACTCAAGGGTTTAATATCGAACTCTCGGGGAATCAGTAGTGGTAGATTTATCTTCTTTATCCTTCTTTTGGTTACCTGCAAAACAAAGTTAAATGTTTTGGTCCTCAACCTCACATGTGGTTGTCAAGCACAAGGTGTAGAACGATATCAAGATAAATATGCAATGATGGTGGATGAATATGTTAGGATGATGATGGAAATGATATATGATATATTTTTGGGTTTTTATGATGGATGCAAGATGGAAAAGTATTTTTGTATTTTCGGATTTAAAAATGGCAGAAAATGGCAAGGTGGTAAAAGTGGTTGGAAAGGTGTTTCTTATGATTAAAAATGGACCGGGGTTCATGGTTTCACTTATGCACTCTCTCTTTAAGTGGTGTGGTAGACAAGTGGACATAGAGTTGGCATATGAGATTGCAAGCACAAAGTTTGATATCAAGTTGACAGTTATATGGGCATCACATCCTAACATAGAGACCTTTTGGTTATTAGTCTCACTTATACTCCATCAAGATGCGAACTAAATTATAACACCTCAGTAATTAAGATGACTCAGAGTATAGCAATAAGTTTCATGACATGAAGTTAAAATAAGAACATGCTAGATCTAGTCATAGAGAAGAGGCTTGATCACCCTCAACCCCGGCAGCAAGGTATTTTTGTTTATCCCTAGTGAGGTAACAAAGTAAGGTAAACACTCAAATGGATCGCGATATTTCAGTTGTCAGCTTACCACACTCTCCACTCCCCGTTACTCCAACTAATGCACACATCACCCCACACACGCTCTCATAAACATGCTCGATCAAAACAAGTAGACAAGAACGGGGTACATAATATGCATCTATACTCATAACTGAAACAAACATTTGCAATCTACATATATATTAACTCACAAAAAGATCCACCACATAGGTAATACAAATATGACTGTAATCATGTGCAGCAGCTCATACGGTACTCATTTGTGAAGCTCAAGAGAGTGGAGATATACATAAGTTACTTCCACAAACCCATAGTCCAGAGGTGGACTACTCCCTCTTCATGGTGGAGACGGTGGAGATGTCGATGGAGATGAAGGAGACCACGTCGGCAGCGCCCCACCGGAGTTTTCCCCCTCCAATCTGCAGCTCCAGGTCTCTGTTTTCATGTTTCTGTGATACGGCGACGCTTTGTTCGCGAAACGCCAGGGGACCTTTTTTATAGGCGTTTTTAGGTCAAGACGAAGGCGGTGGAGAAAGGATCGACGACTGCGGAGCCCCGAGGCCCAAAAGAGTGGGCCCCACATGGCCAGGTACAGTGGCCACGTGGGCCACCCTCTTTCGGCCTTCTGGCCTCCGTTTGCTTGCTTCCTTCACTCCGAGGTCTTCCTCCTTCCAAAATAATGATGCCTGTATTTTTCCATATTTTTTGGACGTCGTTTGGGTCCCTGAAACAAAAAAGGAAAGAAATAGGGTTTTCTGCCTGCGCAGAGTTAATTCCATAAAAATAGGAAACAATTGATTTATTTCCTAAAATCATTAAATAATAGTAATATAACCCTTATATGATGTATATATGATTGGAATATGTGTGATATAGTGCAAAGTTCATGTATGCATTTTACATGCATCACCAAGGAAGACCGGGTCTTCGAAAACCGTGTACCCAGGGGCTCAAAGGTGGTTTCGCATGGATCACCTGTGGAGGAAACGCGATGACCTATTCAATGGTAAGGACGAGCTCGAAGGACCCCCCGATCCCGAGGAGCGGCACCGAAATCGACGAGCTGTTGAAGAATTGGAAGGAGTGCCCTGCGCCAGGAAAGAAACGACCGAAGGTAGATCCGCAGTTGGGTGTATGGAAAGCGAGGGCTGTTTTCCACGACTTTCCCTACTAGAAGGTCCTCAAGACGCCACATAGCCTCGATATGATGCACATTACGAAGAATATCACCGAGAGTCTGCTTGGCATTCTTTCCAACATGACGGAAAAGACCAAGGATGGGATGAAAGCAAGACACGATCTGAAATGGCTTGGTGTCAGGAAAGATCTTCAGGCTCCCGATAGCGATGATGATCAGACGGAAGGGACTCAAGGTCGCCGCAAAAGGGTAAAGAAGAACACTGTGGTGCTTCCCGCTACGTGCTTCACTATGAGTCCGGAGGAGCTTGAGCAATTCTACATGTGTCTCCTAGGAGTCAAATTTCCTCATGGTTACGCGGGGCAGATAAGCAGATATCTGGATGGAACGAAGAAGAGGTTTAGCGGGATGAAGTCTCACGACTGTCACGTGTTGTTGACGCAGATACTTCCCGTTGCGATTTGAGGGATAATGGACGAGCACGTCCGTGATACGCTGCTTGCCCTTTGCAACTTTTTCGATGTCATCAACAGGAAGTCGATCGCCGTGAAGCAGCTCGAGAGGCTACATGAAGAGATCGTGCTGATACTATGCAAGCTCGAGATTTACTTCCCGCCAGCATTCTTTGATATCTGCGTGCATCTCCTTCTCCATGTTGTTGATGACATCAGGCAGCTCGGGCCAACGTTCATGCACTACATGATGCCGTTCGAAAGGATGAACGATGTCATGAAAGGATACGTTCGCAACAGGGCCCATCCAGAAACAAGCATGGCAAAGGGCTTTCTAACCTATGAGTGCATCTCCTTCTGCCAGAATTATCTAAGCACCGAGAACCAGGATGTTGGTCTGCCCACGAGGAAACACTTCGGCAGGCTCAATGGATATGGTCACCGAGAGGGCGCCAGCTCAACCTTTGTCAGCATGCAGGGTCGAAAGGACGACTTCGACAGGGCTCACCGGGTCGCGCTACAACACTTGCAGTTGATTGAAACTTGGGTGGAACAGCACAAATGCTTACTCGGGCAACATTACATCAAACTGGGCCGGCCGAGGAAGAAGGGAGACGTAACCAGAGAGCACAACTCCAGCTTCACGCGTTGGTTCAAGAAAAAACAACTGGAGCTAGCAAAGAGCAAAGCGCCATCTACGGAAGATGAAAAACTCATATTCTCCTTATCACTGGGTCCCTCGCAGAACGTAAAGACCTATCAGGCGTACGACATCAACGGCTACAGATTCTACACCGAGGAAAAGGACAAGATGTCGGAATATCAAAACTCAGGAGTAACTATGCTATCCTATGGCAATGAGGAGGCTACTGTCAAGGAAAGATACTTCGAAAGGATTGAGGACATATGGGAGCTCAACTACTGTGGAGAGTTGGTGCCAATGTTCCGTGTAAGATGGGCCAAGGACGTCGTCAAAGAAGGCTGGTATTTCACCACCATGGTAATACCCGATGCCAAATCGAAGAACGCCTCCGCGAAAAATGAGCCATGGGTACTCGCTAGCCAAGTTTAGCAATGCTTCTTCATTACTGACCCGTCAAAGCCTAGCCGTGTTGTCGTGAGGAGGGGCAAGAGGAGCATCATCGGAATGGAAGGAGGCTCCACCGAGCAAGACTTGGAAAACGAGCCAAAGATCGAGGAGAAATTCGACAAGTTCTTCGACATGCCTACTACTAGTACACAAAGAAGGAAGACCTCCCTACCTACTAAAGGTTGTCCGTTCACGCGAAGAAATCTCAAGGTCACCGGCCTAAAGTTTTCAAACGCGAAGAAGGGAAAGAAGAGAATCTAGCTCGCGGAACCGAGATGAAGAATACTTTTTTTGGTGTATTTAATTTGTGTGTGTGTGTTAGACAATGGAAGCATATATATGTATGATCATGAATAAAATGATGGTCTACTAACAAATGTGTGTATATTCTTTTCTTCAAGATGTGTTTGTGTTCTTTATTTAAATTTAAGCAAAAAAAATCAAAAGAAAAAGTGAAACAGCCAGGATTCGAACCTGGCTGTCTAAGTACAGGTTTGAGAAGTGTAAAACATTGAGATATGTTGCTATTGTTGTCAAACTACAGCAGCACGGATTTTAAACTGCCAGGCCACAAAATTCTGTGGCGCATCCCCTAGCGAGTGCGCCACAAAATATCAGAATTCTGTGGCGCATCCCCTAGCAGATGCGCCACATAATCCTGCATTTCTGTGGGGCACCCCTCCGACGGTGCGCCACAGAATTCCCTGGCTAACACTTACATGTGGCCCCGCGCGTCGACCTCTCTCCATCTCCGAAATTTCGCCAAGTCCCAACTCCCGCGCGCGCCCAACTCGCCGCCGCTGGCCACCCCTGCCCAGCCCTGCCGCGCCCATCCCTGCGCCACCGCGCCTCCCCTGCGCTCCGCCCCTGCCCCACCCTGCTCCCCGCGCCCATCCCCTTCTCTCACCCGCCCTCGGACCGGCCGTCCTCGACGCCGCGCGGAGGACCTGGACGCCTGTGGAGGACCTTGACGCCGCCACCCTCGACAACTCTACCCTCGGAACCTCCATCCCCTCCCCGAGGTGCTTCTCCATCCCTCTCCCTCCCGCACGTCCCTCCCTCCCCTCCACCCTGCATAGCAGGTGTTTGTGAAAATGCCACACCTAAATGGGCATGAACTTGCAGTGTTTTAGTCTGTGTTATCATGGGCAACAACAGCCAACATGAAGCATTGGTAACCTGGGGTGTTTTTGTGCTTCTGATGTGTGTATTGTTAGTGTTAATCTTGTTGTATAGGTTTAGTCTCATGTGTATAGTTGCTTGCTGTTAGTGCTAGGTTAGTGCATAGTTGCTTGCTGTTAGTGCTAGGTTAGTGCTAGTGCTACGTTAGTGCTAGTGCTATTAGTACATTTTTTGTTGCTTGCTACTGCCACTATGTTGCTTGCTTGCTCTAGTTGCTTGCTGCATAGTTGCTAATGCTCTAGTTACTTGCTGCATAGTTGCTAATGCTTTTCTTGTAAATTTTTTGCTACTGCCACTATGTTAGTTGCTATGGTGTACTAGAAGTGATTTTTGCTACTGCCACTATTTTTGCTACTGCCACTATGGTGTAATAGAAGTGTTAATTCTTATGCTTTTCTTGTGCAGACCATCGGCTTCGACTACATCAACTACTAAACTAAAGTTCCCCTTTGGTGAGCATTTCGTCGAAAACCTCTGGTGACCGTGTGTTTTGTGGTACCACGACCATCGTGTCGTGGTTGTTTGTGATGCTGTTGCCGGCCAGCTATGCCAGCAGGAAATGTTGTTGATGTGATGCTGTTGCCGGCCAGCGATGCCGGCCATTATTTGTGAAATGCTTGTGCAGGTACCCCGTGAGGCCCTTGAGATTGCCGGAAAGTCGATTAACTTCCGTTCCGGCAAATTCAGGTACTCCATATGTCCTATTTTTAGCAAAGGTCATGCCAAAAAAATTCGTGAAATTTAGCATGACTTTGCTAAAAATAGGACATATGGGGTATTGCGGCTATGCATGGGCCGGGGTATCTTAGTACTAAATTAAGTGATGCTTTTGTTATATTTGTTGTACTAACTTTTTTCCTCTTTTTCAATGCACTGCAAACATGTCCTCCAGGCCGGCCCTTCTAAGCACATGAGCGTCGAAGAACAAGCTAGAGAAAAGAACAAGCCGTTCTGGGAAGTGAACCAGGAGATGGAGGATGCGGAGGCCACCAAACTGGCTCGTGACGGCGATGGTGACTTTCTGTTAGAGGATGCCGATGGAGATGGGGACGCAACCACCACCACCGAGGGCGGCGACCACATGGATGTCGGGGGTGGCGACCACACGGATGGCGGTGGTGGTAACCCGACCGCTAAGAAGCTTAAGAAGCAGAGGAAGGACTGGACACCGCAAGCGGTCGGCACCGTCACCGACACGTTCACTAAGGTCTCGAAAAGTGGCCAACCACAGGAGCCTAGGACGTCGCAAAAGGGTACGGCATGCAACTAGGGTGCATCCTCCGGGAAACCGTGTCGATCAACACGTATGACCTCAGGAGCGCGGAGAATGAGGCTTTGCGCACACACTCCTCAAGAAGCTTCACGAACGATACATTTTCCCGGAGGATGGAAACAAAAAGGTGGATGGCTTCGCCATCACGAAGATGAACACCGCCTTGACCAGATGGGAGGCCGGGTGAAGGCGAAGATTGAAAAGGGTCTTAGCTGGGAAGAGATCAGTGCCAAAGAGCCGTACATCGACATAGAAGAGTTCGAGGCATTGAAGTTGTCCTTGGAATCTCCGGAGGCTGAAAAATGGACCGAGTGGGGGAAGAAAATGCGGGCACTGAACTTAGGTAACCACCATTTGGGAAGCGGTGGTTACGCAGGAAAAAAGCCCGTTTGGGACAAGGAGGATGCCGAGGTTGCGAGACTTGGGAAAGAGAACCCGTGGCATAAAATCACGGACGAGCAAGTTAGGAACTTTGTTCGGTCCCGCTACTATCTGAAGCCGGGGACGGGGGAATTCGTTACCGACTATAAAGATGTTCTGGATTTCGAGGAAACGCTGGTAAGGAACTTAATTACCGTGGATATCTCAAAGTCCATTTGCGTTGATTTCTACATGGGTTCACATTTATTTCCTTTGTCCGCAGGAGGCTCAGTTGAAGGATGAGGCTGAGGCCGGCCCGTCGTCCCAGGAGGCTCAGGCCGGCCCGTGGGACACGACTTTCAACCGGGCGATGAACGTTTACAAGGGGAGGGACAAGTCAAAGCCGCCGACGTCTGCTGGCCGTGTGACCGGCTTTGGTACGGTGATGAAGTTCATGAGTACTACAGCACAGACACCGACAAGAGAAAGGAGAGGAGGAAGCCGGCTAAAGATAAAGCCGAGGTTCTCGAGCTAAGGAAGAAGCTGGAGACACTAGAGAAAGAAAAGGTGGACTCCAGCATGGTGGACAAGCTAGTGGCCAGAAGGTGGACGAGAAGCTCCGGAGTTTGTTACCCCCTGGATTGATGGAGGGGTTAGCTGCTTGGCAAGCGGGAGGTCAACAGGCAGCACCTCCACCAATAACGTGTCGCCGGCCCTGGTGACCCCACCTGTGCCCCTGTCATGTCGCCGGTCCTGGTGACCCCACCGGTGCCCCCCCGGCCGGAGAATAATGACAATGCGCACGAGCGCCCGGAGAATGATAGGCCGGCCGCCGGCATCGGCGCCCTTGTCTCGACATTAGCCGAGCTCGACGCCATCGACAAGGTAACTAATTAGTTAGTCCGACAGCTCCTATGACTATATATGCCTTTGATGACTGCCATATCTCATGCATGGTGCCCAACATGTGTTGACTCCCAGGACATGCCTTGCATACTCCTGCATAGGGTAGGGGCCGAGGCGAGTTGAAGGAAGTCGCAACGGCCAAGATCATACAACCTTTGACCCGCGATATGCACAACACCCGAATGAGCGAGGATGTGATGAAAGTCAATGTGAGCGAGGTACTGCCTGAGTTCCGTGACATCGACCCCCCCATGCAACCTCAGGGAGCCGAGAAACACATGAAGCTTGGCGAATTAGGGAAGTGGATGCTGGAATGGCCGAAGACCCAGATTCGTCTTGGGGATGTTCTTCATGGGTACAGGCGCACCAGCGGCGCCACCTCGAGGCCCCGGCCCCAGGTCATTCGGCCCCCGTCGAGGAGGCCACGACAAGCTGTTGCGGATGAACCGGCGCCACAAGCAGCCGTCGCCACCTCCCAGAAGGAACCGCCGGTCGCCGCACCACCGGCCGGAAGCTACCGCCGGTCGCCCCCACCACCGGCCGGAAGCTACCGCCGGTCGTCGCCTCAACCAACCGCCACAAACAGTTGTTGGGAACGTCTTCACCGCAACCGTCCAAGGTTAGTTCTGACTTTCCGAATTCCCCGACTTTCCGACTTTCCACTAACGGATGTGCTATTGTTTATGTTTAGGACAAAGCCGTTGCACCTCAACTTGGTGGCAACGACGACAATGAGGAGGAGGAGGATGTCAACGTCGATGAGTACATCAACACTGGCGCCTGCCGGGATGATATGTACATGCCTCTTGTGGATGAAGAACCCTTCCGCGACCACCGCGGTCAACCTGCTCGTCCCACTTCATGCACACAAGCCTGGCCTTCACCGACACGCCTCCGGATGCCGGCGATCATCAAGCTCAACCGGGTAACATTTTCAGCCCTAACACACTGCAAGAACTGTTAAAGCGGGGTTCACTGCACCCCCACAATCCCCAGAGACGAAGAAAAAGAAGAAGCAAAGGAAGAGAAAAGCATCCTCTGCGAGCCAGCCAGATCCTAAGATCCGGGGTCTTGAAGACACGATTCCACAAGGCTTCCCCCGAGTTCATGAAGCTGGTACACCTATCTTGTCTGGGGACTTGCTCCGCCTTGCAGAAGGACCCATGATTGCTTTGCAAATTATGTCTTGTATCTAGAGGAGACCCTTCTTAAAGAGGAGAACCCGAGTTACCCGGCGTTCGCGGTCAAGGTGCCAAAAGACTTGGTGGACTTCGTCCAGGAAGACCCCGCAGATGTGTTCTTCATAGCGTACGAGGACATCTTCAACCTGTTTCACTCCAAACGGCTGGACTATAACATGGTCCGCCTATATGCGCTCGATGCGGCGATGAAGATCAGGAGAGATGATACCCCGTACGTCGCAATAGTGGATCCCTACTACATGCGTGACAGCCATCTGGTGGAAGGATCAACGACACGAGAAACGGCCAAGGAGTACCTCGTAAGGGTCTTCCTGGCCAACAAGAGGAAGAACGCCCTTCTTCTGCCTTACTTTTTCGAGTAAGTACACATCCGCTCGCCACCATCCTATCTTATGCCTTCTTGTACACTTCTTCCATCGCTGATCCTTTTCCAACATTCCGCTTCAATTGTGTTGAGCAGGGACAAGTACTACGCACTCATCTACGTATCCCCGAGGTGGTCCGTTGCCACTTATTTCGACTCGGGGAATAAATCCGGCCAGCCGAGACGATACAACAGATTAAAGGGTGTTCTCGATGACGCTCTCGAGGCCTATGCCAAAAAGGGCGGCCCCTTCTATAAGAACTCGGAATTTTTCATGGAGGACGACAACACACACAAGTTCTTGCATGTGATCCAATTCCATTGCATCAAGCAACTGGATGGCAGCGTGATGGAGGCCTACTACGCCCTACATCACCTTAAAGCGATTGTCCGTGATTGCGAGAAAACGAAGATTCCATCTAATCTCGCAGAATACACCAAAATGGCGGATGCTCTCACCGATGCTGATTATAGACAAGCCTTCCATCGCATCCGGTTGCAGTTAACAACGATCATCCTCGAGGATGTCATTCACGCCTCAGGGTCCTTCCACTTCCCCAGAGGTAGGATGTATTATAAAAGATAGCCTTGCTAAGCATTACTAGCTAGTGTGTACTTTTTTGTAGAAGTGCATGTGTAGGGTTATATATTATATATATGCTATGCTATGAAACCCAAATAGGATAGCCATATGATTTCCAACCATGACAATTGATTGATCGTCTTGCCTCTCTACTTAGATGAATAAACTATACTCTATATATATCACTAACCAATATATATCCCAATCCATCTTCAGCGTTGTCTCAGAGGGAGATCGAAGAACAACTAGAGGTACAGAATGACACCAGGGAGTGGAGGACATTAAAGGGCATTCTACCGTTCCCAATCCATGATCATGCATGCTCCCGCGCGCTCTTGCTCACCATCATCGCCGATGTGTAGTACATTTGATCATAGTTAGGCGGTGAACACTTGATTTGTAATGTGTAGTGTGAAATGATGAACTTTTGTTTGTATCATGACTAATTGTGTAAACATTCGGCCCTTTTGTTACTATGTGTATGTATCTCGGGCACTATGTAATATGTGTGATGACATAGTGATTAATGTGTTTATCTGTTCATATACCTGTCAAATATACCTGTATTTCTGTATAAATTTGTATAAATCCTGTATATACCTGTATTTGTACAGCAAAATGGAAAAATACCTGAATTTCTGTTTCATATTTCTGTGGCGCATGGCCTTTTTTTTTGTGGTGCACCACTTTCCGTGGCGCACCAAGGAACAGTGCGCCACAGAATTCCTCTACATAGGGTCCTGCCGAGCTATTTCTGTGGCGCACCATGCTGGGTGCGCCACAGAAAGTTGGGCTTTCTGTGGCGCACGCCCTTGGTGCGCCACAGAAAAAAAAATTATGGTGAGAATTCTGTGTCGCACCCAGCAAACCTGGGGGTGCGCCACAGAATGCCAAAAAGGTGCGCCACAGAAAGGGTTTTTCCTACTAGTGTTTACAAGATCATGCAGAGAAACATCATAGTCTCAAAATGGAAGATAAAACCAAATGTAGAAAGGTAAAACCTCTCTAAAATGAAAGACCGGTAAAACCTTCAAAACCGAAAACGCAACAAGTTTTCCAAACGAAATCCGTTTTCGGTGAACTTGGGTTTGTCATGAAGATCACAACAAGCACCAAAACCCAACAAGGAGAAAAGCCAAGTAAGAACTAAGAAAGATGATATGCCAAGAATGCAAAGGTTTGAGCTCTCCATAAATATGCGATCAAGTTACTCACTTGAGAGCCCCTCTTGATAGTACGTCATCTATCCTATAACCCAGTCTCCCACTAACACCATGAGACCGGTAAAATAGAAAACCGATCAAGATCATACCTTTGCCTTGCGCATTCCACTTGATCTCGATGGTGACGATCTTGACTCTCTCAAGTTGGAACACCTTTCTTGATTGTGCTTACTAGCACATGCTTGATGAAGACTTCTCCAAATGCTCCCCCATACTCTATTATGGGAGGGCCTCGCTAAGTTCCGTCTTCATGTCTCCTTTGCAAGATTCAATCAAATGATATCTTCCAAGATGCATCATATTGAGCTTGCACTTCATCTTCTTCTCTTGATATGTATGATGGCTTGGAGGTAAACATGATTGTTTACTCAATCTTCTTTTCCAAGCCATACTTGCAATAAGCTCAACTCTACACATGACCATTCTTCATATAAACCCTTGAATAGAGCATTGGTCATCATGTCATCTTCAAGATTTCAACACATGAACTCCAATCTTTTCACATGGACAAGATCTATAGAAATATCTCAATGTAAACATTAGTCCATAAGGATTGTCATTAATTACCAAAACCACGCATGGGGGCAACATGCACTTTCACTTATAAAATAAAACAGAAGATGATGCACAAGATGAACAATTTATTTAGGAACAGTCGTGCAACATGGGGATTCAACGGATATAAAGCGCTCACCAGCTGACAGTATAACTAACAGATATACATTTACACATTTACCATGCGTGTTTAAGTGAATAATATTTTCAATCTTATATATCCTAAAAGTGAAATGAGACCATACATATTTTGGCTTTCAAAAATTAAATTGGTTCTTTAAATTGGTGACTGAAAAATGTTACAACTACATCAAGCAGGTAAATCTATTGTAGGCTTATTATTTGTTTTAAAATAATGAACTACTTATTTACATGGACTTTTTTATGTCTGGAATGCATATAACCGGAAAAACTTAACATGTGAAATGATATATCAAAGAAGGATATGTAATGTGTAAGCACATTCAGCATAATTTTCCAAACTTGAATGACAAAGACTAAGTTATCTTAGGTTCTAATAAAAACTAAAAGGAAAAAAAAACTTCTCATCATATCATGATGTCCATGTTATCCATTGTTAAAAAAATATTGTCAGAAATCTTAAATGAGATGATGTAGAATAAATTAAATACACGATGGATATTCCATCTATTATAAATTAAAACACAAGACAAAGAACGGTTAGGATTAAACAACTAATAGCTACAATATATTAACGGTTCAGATTAATCATTGTGAATCCCGTCGTAGTCTAGTCTAGAAAAAAGCTATTTCTCGAGTGGACCCAGATTACCTTTTCGTGTTACACATGGATTCAGCACGTGACATACGTGATAAGCAAACTCATATAAAAAAATAATCCGTATTACTTATGGACTCTTAACATTGATTGCAACAAATATATTTCCGTAAATCGCGATGCAAACATTGACGACGCCGTAACCTGAAACGATGGCAACACATCCCGGCGGCGAGAACTATCGAAGGATCGATGGCAACTCATCCCGGCGAGCGGGGGCGGCGACGTCGACGCCCCGATGCTAGGATACTACGGGTGTCGCGCTGCCGGTATAGAGGGGTCGTCTTCGATTATCACATCGTCATGACCGTCGCCGACGTGCTGCAAAAAAGTCTTGAAGAGCAGTCGGGCCATGAGAGCTGCTCTGTGCGGCAGGCTCTCCGCGACACGCCGGCCGGCCGGCCGACTACACAGGGTATGTACTCCGCTCCACAAAATACAATTTGTTTTACAGGGTCAACAATGATTAATTTGACAGGCATCACAATGGCAGAGGCGGGCAGCAGATTCTACAGCTACACAACAGGGAAGCCGAGCTACCAATCACGGACGCCGACCACGCTTACGATCAGGACCTGTCTGGCCATATCTGTGTCACACGGCATATGAATCGACAAGCTGGATTGGACTACAAGTTTACAACGTTGAGCAACGAGTTGACGACGAGTTTGAGGGCACCATGTAAGCGTGAGCCAACAGTATGTTGTACTTATACGTACGAGCTCATGAATTGGTAGACCAGCTTTTTGCAAGCCTGATGAAAAGATTGATTCTGAGGTCATAAGCTGTATCAATTTCAATCGGATGATACAAGTACTGGGTCATCTTATGGTGCTTCACTGCTCCGTTCGTGAGAAGAATTGCAAAGCATATTTTTCGGTTTTCTTTTTTGCAGGGTGAATACATATCCTTATGCAAGCGAATTTATAAAATAAAGGCGGATGATTATTATTTGTTTCTCACGATTTATACATTATTGTGTTCCTGGCAAGAAAATTGGTACGAGCATTCTATTCCGTGATTCTGTGGTAAGTGTAAATTTAATGAATACTATTATTTTTTAAATCACCCACTTCTGATGCCACTATATTTTCTGATGGTTGTATTTTTGCTTGGTATGTTGCACATAGCATATCAGCAAAGGAAAATAAGATTAGCTGAATGGCAACTACAACCAATCGATCTTTTTGGTGATAGAGCATAAAGTGTTGGCGTTTATGTAAGCCATGTAATGAAGCTTACAAAACCAGTTCACGAATAACATTTATGTCCTTAATTTCTTTAGATATTTTGATTTGTTCTTTATATTTTCAGGTGGCATATCATCTTGGATAATGGTTTGTTAAGTACACGACAATAAGATTTCAGTATAATATTTTTGGGTATATGTCAGGTAGTATTTACTTCTAGCATAATTTTCGGATTTTTCAAAATAGTACTTCAGTTCATCGTAGATCTGTAATTAAACAATAAGGTGCATGTTTGTTGGTACTCAGCTATCATATAAACATGAGAAAGTACCAGAGTGGGGTATTAAGATACATATATTTTACGAAGGATATGCATGATGGCCAAACTACTCTATGAACAGAGTAAAACTGAGTGCTAGGTGAATGGCTGAAGGTAGGCCCTCCATCACTATAAAATTGAGTAGACTATAATTAACATGAATGATGAAAGGATGGACTCCAGGTAATGCTGGTAGGATATCTGTATCCTTGCAAGAACGAGATGGCGAGCATATTATATAATAGAATTAGAAGAAAACCTTATTCTTTGTTTACTGTTGAGTTTCTACCCGATGTATTGAGTAAAGAAATGTCTTGCTCAAAGGAGTCAAAGTTTTCATGTGAGTTGGGCATGAAGAACGGTAGACAGAAATCAGAAGGTAATAAATTCACCAAAAGTGTAAGTTGAACGGTTCATAGCATGCATATTATTACGCACAAAAAAACATGGCATGCATATTAGTTTATTTTTAGATTAATCCTTGATGATGCTATTAATTCACAAACAATCCTATTTTTGGTTGATATGTTGTACATAACAATCACTTGCTTGCAGATGGCTCAGTGAAAACTTTGACCGGTGATTTTTGCAAGAAACCTTAGAACTGCTGCTACTCGGCTTCCACCTATGCTTGAAACAACAACCAAAGCCTAGCTGCTTAGCTTACGCCTCAGTTCAATACAAAAGTACACATATTTATTTATATATTTCATCGCTTTGTCAGTTTTGCAGATTTCAGATACTTAAAGATAATGATTTGTGGAACACATGACAATACAATTTCAGTAAAATCATCTTGGCAGATGTCAGGTATCGTTTACTTCTTGCCTCTTTTATTCTGTTTCCTAAATCAGAATGATCAGTTTAGCTTTTCCTAAATCATTATGACCTCTCACCCAGTTATATGGATTCCAGGTTCCTTAGATCGCCGCACGAGTCACTGTGGGTATCACCACCTCATACATCGCGGTCACGCTGGTACACTAACAATATCAAATAATACAGTTGTATGTGTATGGCTTTTAAATACAAAAGCAATATCAAACAATAGAAGTCCAAGTTCACATAACCCAAATAGTATAAACGTCTATCCGTAGTACATAACAATCCAAAGGTACTAACAGTGAACATGAAAAATAAATATATAATCGCCTATATAATTCTAGCCGCGCAAAGTTCTCTGTTCTAGATATAAGTTTACATGCACTCGATGAATTCACAGGCTATACTGATGCTGGACTGGTGTCATGCGTTTCACTTCCCAAAAATGGAGCATGGATATCAGCAACATATTAATCTCTTTTTTCAGTCTCCGGTTAAGTCCGCATAGACCTATTGTTGTGATTGCTTCAGCTTTTCTATTGGCACACGACGAGGTAATATTTGTGGATGCATTTCTTATTGCTAGCGGTCTTTGTTAGCCTTAATGGCTTATTTAAAATTCTCAGGAATGACATGCATCTGAAAAGCCCTGAAAATAGTACTGCATTATTTCTCTATATTTTTTGCCTATATCTAGAGTTTACTTGGGATTTGTAGTTGTGAATTCTCAGTCTCGAATTAATCCACATTTTTTGCATGCGGGTTAAAGGATCGAACACTCATATTCTTGATCTCAAGCATCAAATAAAATATGGTACGTGTCTTATTTTTTGGGTTAAATATAGTACTTACATATCCCCTATTCTTCCCCATTGATATGTGTAAACGAATTTTTAATGCTAGATTATATATGTGTCCGGACATTCCAGTCTCATACTTTCAGAGCACAACATTAGTATTGTGTGACGGTTGTATGCATGGCTGAGAGCTTTTATTGTGTGATTTACCATATAATGTGTCTTCAGTTTTATAGCACCCAATTGGTGAGAGCTGAAGAGGGCGTTTAATGTTCATTGCTAGATCAGATATATTGTAGAACTAAAATATAAGGATCAAGGTGGATCCCGGGTACTATCTGTCAATGAATTCCGTATATTTGTAGGCCGAAATTATATTAAGGAATTACCTTGAAAGTAATTTAGTTATATTACTCTCATATGCATGTGATTTTGAGAGATGGATTCTGTTGATTTCCACATGATAATGACATAGATGAGAGTAAGGTTTGTCAAAAATTTATACGATAAAGATAGATTTTATTAACTCTCTGTTTTCATCAAAGCTATCACGTTATTCTGTTGTCCTCTATTCTCAGCTGTGCCGACGGTCTCGATGCCCTAGCAAGTAGAGCACCTACACATAGCTATGCTGTCTATTTTTACCCTGTGTTGGATTGATCGGTAAGCAGGGAGGCCCGAGGCTGGTGCAGTTTTAACCACCAAGGATTTACACTAATCTGGATTGATGTTTGTTGGAGTTCAGAAGATCTGTTTGTGCTCTTTTGGCCTGGCTGTTCATGGCTTCAGGCAGTTGAGTGTGTTGCACGAACGGAAGGTAAGTTTTCAGCTGGAGCACTTGCATGCTTTCTAGCGCTTGAAGCACACAGGTTTTTAATTATATAAGCATATACAATTTTTCCCTTTTGTTTCAGGTACGTGATGACTATGATTATTTCATATGCGAGGAAAAAGAGGACATTCTTTCCAAAGGAATGAAGCGAGTTCAGATATTTATTATTAATTTATTTTAGCTGGAGAACCTAATTGGGCCATTCGATCTGAGTCCACCACTTATTCTATCTGGAGCCGCGGTGCTTTATCATTCAAGTTCAAACTATCAAGTAGACAAAGACACTTAGGTTTGTACACAGAACAAACTTACATATTGAATATGAGTGTGTTTTACAGTGTTGTTCATACCTTCTATTGAGGATAATCAATAAATTTATTATCCTTTTCACGATCTTTTTAATTTTACAAATACTTTATACAATAACACTGGCAAGTAATATATTTCAGATTTTGTAGATCAATCAATAAATATAGGAACGCAATTTTACTTTAGAAGGTAAAGACGGGCACATCGAAGTATACAAATAGCAGATAAATTCTATCCAAATTGTTAACATCTACCATCCATAGAATGTCTAGCCGCACAAATGAGCGGGTCACCCAGCTAGTTTTAAAATAAACAACATATATTATTCGGATCGGAGGGGTAACTTGGTAGGCCAGTGCCCTGCGTAGCTTAAACTGGAGGGGCTAGTGGGCTACAAGGCTTGCATGACGGCCCAAGTTCATAGAGCATCATCATCGCTCTAAAAGATGTTCTTAAGCATCCGCGTCCGGAATTCCTCATTCCCGCGCAAGAAGCAAAATTGGCAATTTCCCTACAAGACGGGTACAGAATCTTCCTCGCATAATCCGGTCACGTAAATTGTGCACGTATTTACTCGTTTCCTTCTCGCCCAACACGTACTGTACTATTTAGGATCCTATCAGGCCACCAGGGTAACTGATCTCACAGCGGCGCTGGCATCTTCCAGATCGATCTTTCGCTCGTGCTGTCGGCTGCCGCCCGTCCTAGAAATTTTGCCTTCGGGTGGATGGGTCGTCCCAAGAAGAGCGGCCGCAACCTGGCGGCCGACCTCACGGACGATCTCATGGTGGAGATCATGTCGCGGCTGCCGGTCAAGTCCGTCTGCCGCTTCAAGTGCGTCTCTAGGCACTGGCACCACGGCCTCATCGCCCACCCCGACCACCGCGCCAAGCTCCCGCAGACCTTGTCGGGCTTCTTCCGCGTCCTCGAGACCCGCAAGGAAGGCCACGGCACGACGTCGTCTCCCTATATCCTCAGCAGCGACGAGGACGACTACGACGACGAAGCCGACTTTGATGGCTACGAGTCGGACCACGACACGACATGGACAACAGCTCCCGATTTCGTGAGCACACTAGGAGGAAGAAAGAAAGAAAAGCACCCGGTCGTCTCTGACCCCGCGCTGTCCTTCTTGCCCGGGTACAGAAGCGTCGTCCCCAAGAGCTGCTCCAACGGCCTCCTCCTCTGCCTCTGCTGGAAGATCGGCTCCACAACCGAATCCGACTACGTGGTGTGCAACCCGGCCACTCAGCAGTGGGTGGTCGTTCCCGGCAATGGCCACCGATACAGGACGTTCATACGGATGCATCTCGCCGCTGATGCCGCCGCCTCCGGCCAGTTCCACGTCTTCGCCCTCCTGCTTGACGAGGATTGGGATGGTTACCTGGACGACCTCGAGATATACTCGTCGGAAACCGGAGCGTGGAGCCACTACGAAAGCGCCTGGGAGGACGACGTCAAGGTGTTCCCCCGCGGCGTGTTCCACCGCGGCATGCTGCATCTGGCCACCCTGGAACAACCGGCCACAATCGTGGCCGTGGACACGGAAGGGGCGACCTGGAGAACAATCCCTCTGCTGAAATCCATGGACTCCGGGCGCTATACGTCCATTGGCCCTTTCATCGGCGAATCCCAGGGGTGCTTGCATTACGTGAACCGCCGGCGCAGAGATCAGTACAAGCTGTCGGTGTGGATCCTCGAAGAAGACCAGTGGATCTTCAGGTACAGCATTAGGTCCACCGGGATTTTCGGAGCCAGGATCAGTGATCCTGATGAGTACTCTTTGGTTGGGATCCATCCGGAATGCAACACCGTGTTCTTCGGTATGAAAAGGCGCCAGAAGTACATGTTGCTGTCATATGACATGGATCGTGGGCAAGTTCATACTCTCAGAAATATCAGATTTGGTGGGTGGTCCAAGACACCATATCTTCCCTACGTTCCCTCTCTCAAAAATCAGTGGCTGATTGATACAAGGAGTACGGCTACAGTTGGTTATGTTCGAAACAAGGTTATCACTCACTGGCAGTTGTTGCCACAGGATGGTGCTGAAGTGAAAGTGTCTGACTCTGTGGTTGTGACTGGTAGCCAGCGGGATGCGAACATTTCCATCGACATCTTATTCGCTACTTAGAAACTGAATTTGTTTTTCGAGATTGTAAGGACTTTATTTTCAATACCCTGTTGCAGATTCAAAGGTATACTAAGGTATCAGCTTGATAATAAACCAACGGTAGGTTTACTGTAAGAAGTACTATATAGACTAGCAAACGTGCCCGTGCGTTGCTACGGGCTGACATTTATTAAATACACTTCTATTTGACTAAGCACAACCCATCGTTGACCAGCATTGTTCGTTTCTCCAACGACTATCAATGCCTTCACGATTAAAGATGGCACCCTTGTGTCACGCAGCAAGCTGCTACTTCAGTGCTACATTCGGTGACCTTATCCGACGTGGCCACTGTCGACCAGCGGCGGCTCCTTCACAACTAAAATCGGCTTGCACTGGAGTGGCCATTACTGATCGACGACGGCTCTTTCACATTAGCAGTTGTAAACGATCTAGCATGTGCCGTTGCGACGGAATTACAAATTTTTTGATTGCTGAGGAACTAAAGTTTCTTTAGATATGTCTTGAATTATGTTAAAATATTTTCAGTGCAATTTTCCGTCAGTTTATGTTGAGTCACTTAGTCCAGATACAGTACAATGAAGAGTCCAGATACAGTACAATGAAGGTACTCTCGAAAATAAAAACTGATGTACTTAGTTTTGTTGGCAAAGCAGCTTTTCTATATAGAGCTCAAAGACTGAACATAACTATTTCCATAACAACAACATGGGCAAATGGCTGGTACTCCCTCCAGACTTATCTTCTGAATTGAAGATTCGTGCGTTGCAACGGGTAGAAAAAAACCTACATCCCAAAGCCGCATAAAGTGAATTTTAGTTAGCATCATTGGACAGCGGATTAGCTGACGTACTTCATCCTCCATATTAGTTTTATGCAGTGTATGACCATAAAAGTAGATTATTACTCCAAATAGGCCAATGCACTGAAGTTTTGTGAAGCCTTTCCAAATTGTTGGCAGATTTTGTTGTGGGAAGATTAGAGCTCAATATGCAATTACAATTAGAAGATTCCGAAAATAAAAAATAATTATTTGTAAAACTAAGCCAGCCTACAACTTTTCCAAAGAAGCTAATTTGATGGAGACTAAGCAAGAGGAGAGTTTGATCGACCTTATCCCAGCAAATGCCAAACTTGGAGTAATCCGAAAGCACCAAGCAAAGCGGTGCGGATAAATGAACATAGAAGGTCCATAAAAGACTCATGTTTGCTTGCAGGTGTAGCGACCGCGGCTGCTTGGTTGAGAAGGCTGTCGCGATGGTTGTTACACAGCAGAACCAAAGAAACATGTTAGGTTTTGAGTCACATAAAGAAGTCTCCCCGCCGCCACCGTCAGCCGACAAGTCTCCCCGCCACCACCGTCGCCCATGGACTTGGAAGCGACCGTCACATAAAGAAGAATATTGTCGAGCACGGAATTTGATCCCCGAAAGACAGCGACAACAATGAGACTATGAGTACTTTGGTGAAGCTAGCGATGGAGAATGTAGTTAACCAAGTGTCCTTCATGCATTCAAAAGCGAACAAGATGCATTTTCCCAATTGATCAAATCTTATGAATCTCTAGCATATTGTTTCCAACATTAAAGAACTCATAGATTCAGAACCCAGTTGTCAATTGGTGGATCAAATGCGAGGACTTTACAGTTTAGGGGATACACAATTATCCACATGTACATATCAGAGTTTAGGGGATACACAATTATCCACATGTACATATCAGAGCTGATGGAGAATGATACACAATTAGACATCAATCTTTTAGCATTTGAATGCCTTCTTTGGAGCTTTATGTTTTGCCTAATCATATCAATATTCGCAATTAAAAGACATGAGAATTCCCACACTTTCGGGCCAAGAGAAATATATTGTATAGGCCACACACAAAATTAATTTAGAAATGTGCAGTAACTTACAAATGAATGAACGATCAGGAAAAAAAATCTGCCCACGACCCAAAGCGGTGTGTAAACCAGAAATTCTAGCTCCAGTCCATTAGGCATGTTCATTTAGCATAATAATGCGGGTTTCAAGACTTTCAAGCAAGGTATCCTGTTTGGACCGGCTATCCAAATTATATACACCACCAAATTTAAATCAGCACTTCATCCAATGTAATATGATTTCAACTGTTTATGGTGACAATCAATATCACGGCTAAGTGGTAGCAGGGAAAGGGAAGGTCTTGAAAAATATCGAGTTAATGGCATCGGCGGTCACACATCTCGTCGCGTATGTGCACTTAAGTCACACATCTTCAAAACTGGATTTTTTTAGTCACACAACTCAACATTCGGGTGCACTTTGGTCACAAACCGGAAATGGTATCCGGTTTTGGACGAAAACTTCCGGTTTTCGATATTAGGAGGTCTGTTATGTAAAATTCGCTGGCGTGAGAGCGCCATGAAGGTGTTCGACGAAATGCCGGGCGTGATTGAGCTCCGACCGAGCGCCGCCGGCGCGCCCCGAGCCCCTTCTTGCCCGACGCCGGCGCGCCCTTGCTCCCAGACGCTGCCGCGCCCCCCCTGACGCCCGGCCATGCCCAGCCGCGCCCCGCCGAGGCCATGCCCAGCCGCGCCCTGTCGCGGCCGCGACTGCACCCTCACGCCCCGACACCCAACCGCCGCCGCGCACCGCCCGGCCGCGACCGCTCCCTCACGCCCCGACGCCCGGCCACGCCCTAGCGCCCCGCCGTGGCCGCGCCCCGCCCCGCCCGACCACCCCGCACTGCCGCGGCCACGCCCACGCCCTCGCGCCCCGTCCGGCCGCGACCCCGCCCGCGCCCCTACGCCCCTCCGCGGCCGCGCCCCGCCCCGTCCTGCCCGCTGCGCCCCGACGCCTCTACGCCCCGCCGCCGCCCCGCCCGCGCCTCGCTGTGGCCACGCCCCGACGCGGTCTGCTCGTCGGGCGGGCGCCGCCTGCGTGGCCCGAGCGCGGCCGTGCTCACCCTTGCCCCTCTGCTTACGGCCGAGCCCCTGCTCGGTGACTGCACAGCGAGCTCCATGCAGCAGTAGATCATGACGGCGGACAACATTTCGTCGAACACCTCCATGGCGTGGTGACAAATGGTAATTAGGGGGTTTTCTGAAAAGTTCCAATCAAAACCGGATACCATTTCCGGTCTGTGACCAAAGTGCACCCGAATGTTGAGTTGTGTGACTAAAAAATCCAGTTTTGGAGATGTGTGACTTAAGTGCACATACGCGACGAGATGTGTGACCGTCCAGTTTTGGAGATGTGTGACTTAAGTGCACATACGCGACGAGATGTGTGACCGCCGGTGCCATTAACTCAAAAATATCACATGATAACAGTTTACCACCGGAATGTAATCAACAATTGCAAAAGACATATAACAGTTTACCCCAGATACCACTTTTCCTTTGTAAGATATATAACAGATGTTCATATCAGAAATGTATCACAAAAGACACAGGAAACACAAAAGAAAGAAACATTTTCTCGCCACTTGTCTTGACGATATTACAATTTTAAAAGCATCGTAACATTAAGTAAAACATGGGCGAAATGAACTCACAGAAAATTCAAGGGGCATATCACGTTTCAATTATAGTTATAGGATGACTTATCCCACTTGCTAGTTTTGGTATTACATTTCTGTTCAACAGGGTATAAGAATCTGGCTCTCACTAAGATGTGGAAAGTTATGGCATATCATGCATCCTGTTGATAGCATACTACAGGAATAAATTTGCTGCCAGTGATCTGAAATGAGGCTTATATACAAATTACTGAAATAACAGAGAAAGTAAAAACATGTATCCTAAATGGAAGTTTGCGTCGAATGTACACGCCTTCAAATTACTGAGGACCATGATTGGTAGGTCGCTGTCTTTGCAAAGGGTCCGTGGAAATAAGAACTCGTTGTGAGGGCACATCACGGACGAGTACAGGGTCCGGTCACCCTGACGAAAGGACCCTGACTCATTAGAAGCACATTCATGCCTATGAAAACAAAAAAAGGTTTCAGATGTGAGGATAAGAAAAGGTAAAATAAAAGCCCAACAAATAGCCAGTTTTAGATGAGAGCATATTCTATGTGCAAGCAAGCACATAGATCAAGCACAATCCTGCAACAAGTAAATAATACTTGAAGGTAAAGTCAACCGAAAGAACATGCAAACAGCTCAAGCAGGAACTAAAATTGATACCTTCTCAACCATGGCGCTCTCTATCTTTGATTCTTTGCTGCTGGCAAGTAACAACAGTAATGCAGCAGATGAAAGTCAACTGCATTGAAAGTAATACGCCCCCTCAGAAAATACAGTCTGAACTCCTGAAAAAAAAACTGAAAAAAGCAGCCAAAACAGGTGAAGAACCACAAGCAAGCACATCCTACAGCTTAAGTAGGGACTACAGAGATGTTCCAACATAGCAAAAGGAGGAAGAACCAGTAACGGCTATCAATCATCCATGTTGGGTTAGTTTCTCTTTTACTTATACTTGTAGTTCTATGAGTTCACAATTTAAAATATAATATCTAATTCTACCAATATGAGCATGTTAGCAACCATACATTGGGACTGAAATATGATACATTGCTACAATCTCTACTATATAATATTGCTTGAGGAGAGAACTCTCTCGTAGCCCAGTGGTAGCAGCCGTGTGCTGAGGTCACATGGGCACCGAGGGGCGCGGGTTCGAGGACTCATCTTCTATAAGAATAAGACAGCCGGGAGTCCCCCTGGTTGTTCTCATTCTTTTTTTTAATATTGCTTGCGGAGGTGTTGGTGTGTTTTTTGATGTTCCAATTTTACCCCCACGAGTTAAGAAATACTACAACCATTGCCACCGCCAAGTGCAACGTCTCCGGTTCGGTGCTCCCATGGAAAAGAAGAAAAAAATCCCCAATGATCCCATCCCCGAGTCTCCATTGACGCGATCCACCGGATGACCTCCTCCAGCTCTCGTCGAGCTCCCACCGGACGAACTACTCCACCAGCCGGAGCGCCTTCTCAACTAGAAGAGCTCCTCCTCCATGCAGTTCGACGCACCGCCGCTGACCTGCCCCCGGACTTCGCCGTCGACCAACCCGCCAGATCGACGAGAACGGCGGCGAGGAAGACGACTTGTGGTATGCCATGGACGCGTCGAGGGGCGGGAGCAACGCCGCTCACTCCGGCCGTCGTGCGCCACCTCCCGCCGTAGTCCACCCGCTCCCTGCTCTCTGCCTCCCTGCGTGGTGCCGAAGAACTGCTCGAACCGCCGAGTCACCTCCATTCAAAACCGAAAGGTCCCATCGACCCCGGCTGGACGCCACGCCTAGGTCGCAGAGTTCCAGCGCGTGGTCACCGGCTGCCCTTTCCGCCGTCCACGGCTATGTAACATCCCAAAATTATTAACAAGTTTTATCAATTCCAAAAATGGGAGCCAACAAAAACTTTTGTTAAATTATGTGTGTTGATCTCATATTCTTGCTTGTGTTGCTAAGTCTTCTTGTTTGTGTGTGGTTTGCTCTATTTAAAAACAAGAAGAAAAGAAGAGAAATAAAAAGAAAAGAAAAGCAAGAAAATAAAGTGACAAGTGTCACATAAAATTCTCCAAGTGAGGATCTCATTTTGTTTCCAACAAAATTAGTGGAGTGGTATTGCAAACCCTCCCATTTCATCCTTACTACTTGTCTCTCTCAAATATTATTTTCAAACTAGTTTTAAAAATTCAAAAGTAAACAAAGTAAAAATAAATTAAAATGCCTTAATTAAAACACTATAAAAGAAAATGTTTCAAAACATTTTATTATTTTATGCCAATTTTTGTGGAGCTTCTGTACATTATGGGAAGGCCCCACAAATTTTGCCAAATTTTTCTAAATTGATTTAGTGCCTCAAATTAAATCAAGAAGTGCTTCTGGTTTTAAACAGAAGGACTAAACCGTAAATAAGAGAAAGAAGAAGGAAAACAAGCAGTGCACAGGAGCCAGGGGGTTTTTGCAAAACCGTCATCGTCTACCTCCCCTAGCTCACTGTGTGCGTGCGTGTCGCCGTCGCCATGGCCGTCGTCGCCGCTCCCAGGCCCCCCAGGGCCCCCCTGCTCGCGTTCACCCTCGCCCCCGTGCCTCTGCACCCTCTGCGGGCAGAGGAGACCCTCTCCCCTCGCCTTAACGCCGTTGTCCCCCGATGCTCGCCGCGGAGGAGTTGGACGGCGACCGGCCAAATTGGCCCAGCCCGCGGCGCCTCGACACGCGATCCGCTACGTCGCGAACCCTAGCCCACGCCCGGACCCCCCAGACACCGCGCGCCGGCCTCTCCCGCCCTCTGGACGCCGCTGGACCGCGACCACCGTGCGCCGCCGTCGCGCCTATTTAAACTCGAGCCGCACCTCGCATTTCCCCACGCCCCACTGCCTCTCCCTTGCTGCACCACACTCACCTCCACTCGCCCGTGCACCACCACGAGGGCGGAGCCGCTGCTGCGAGCTCGCTGCTGCTCGTGCCCGTGCTCGACAGCCCGAGGTAGGCGACGACACGGCTGTGCCGTGCTGCTGCTTCCCTCTCCCTTCTCTGGCCCGTACCCTCTTCCCCTTTGGACACCGCGCTCACCCACCTCTTTTTCCCTCTGGATCGTGCCCAGAATCGCCGAACAGACGCTCGCCGGAGTTCGGGAAGTTGCCGTGGAGCAGAGCACCTCGCCGTCGACGAACCAGCCCTCCCCAGCAAGTACCACTCCGCCAGGACGTTCGCCCAAGTCTCCGCCGTCGATCTGCACCCTCTCCGCCGTCCCTAGCCCTCTCAGGTGAGCGATTCGTGTTGCTCGCCGTCGCCGGAGCCACGGCGCCGCCCAAATATGGTCGTCGCCGATGGATTCGTCGCGGACCGTTGGATCTCCATCCAACGGTAGCTTACCGTTTCGAATAGAAAAGAAAGAGAGAGAGAGACTGACGAGCGGGCCCCGCTCGTCAGGGTTTTATAATTTCCCTGCGTGCGCTGAGCCGCTGACCAGTGGGTCCCCCATGTCATACTTTTAAACATTATCCACACTGAGCACATTTTCTATTTTTAGTTTCAGAAGAATTTCAGTACTGATATCAACTTTAAAAATCAATATCTTGAGATTTAAAATCCAAATAAATCAAACTCAATTGTTCTGGAAAGCTTATGAAATTGTTGAACCAACCCAATTGGTCTCATGTCATTTAATTAAATAATTAAAAAGTATTATTGAAAATGCCACAGAAGGTTTAAAATCTAAACTTGTTTGTTTCTGATACTCTGTTAGTCCAATTAATTCCAAACCAATTTTTCTAGCTTAGTACTGCCTTGTTTAGTTCCCCTAATTTTGGTAGAATTAATTAAGCAATATTAATTGTTGACTTTAAGATAAACCCTTCTAGACTAAAACAAACAAATATGTTTATTGGTTGACCCAAATGGGTTAGGACCAATTTTGTTAGCTCACATATAGCCATGTTTACTTACCCCTAAAAGGATTTAATTTTTGGAACAACAGAACTTATTTGGTAGCCAAAACTTGATTATTAAGCTACTGGATTCAAACCAATGTGTAGGGAGTTTGGTAACTCCAAATGATCCAATTCAAATTGGTTGTCTTCTACACATCAGTAGCTTTCTATAGAAATTTAGTTTGTATTTTTGTGACCAACAGAACTCAAGTTGTGGAATTAAACTTGTTTAACAAGTTTCTGCCATAATTTGGACTTAAACAAATAATGTTTATTTCAAATGTTTTGAAATCAATTTGTATTGTTTGATGTATCCAGTGGCTATTTAGAGCATTTAGGATTGTGATACTGTGATGTTGTGATGTTGTTTGAATAGTTTAGTGATTGCTTGTATTTGTTTGTTTATCGATTAGACGAGAACGTTGCTGGATTTATCGAGGAAGGGGAATTTGTTGAACCTGAAGATCAAGATCAAGGCCACTTTGCCGAGCAAGGCAAGCTACTCTCTGAGCTTGCACCTAAACATATATGTATCTACTTTGATCAAGAATTTACTCTTAAAGCCAATGGTTTACAAAACCTTTTCAAAAAGTGTATGGAAATTATTTTGCCACCCTATGTAGTAGTTATATGAACTTTAGGATGGAAAACAATGTTGTTTATTCAAAACTTTTAAATACTTGCGTGGCTATGGAATACCGAGATGTCGGTATCAAAGTGGAGAAATGGAGGATGTTGATGTTTATGAAAAATGCACAGTGTCCTAGTACTATGACAACCAATCTTAATCTGTGCGACCACATTTACCCCCATATGGGAACGGGGCTTAGTCATATAATTTGCTCTTATTAGTATGGGATACCTCATCAACGGAGATGACTCCGTTATGCATGAGGGGATGGTTTGTGAACTCCCCTGACCTGGGTCCTCGCTCAAACTCTATGGAAAGATAAGGAGGAGGATTGAAGACTTCATAAATGTGGTCGCCGGGAAAAACATATGAGTCCTCACACTTAGGGTTGCCGACGGGGACCGGACTGAGTGTCGGTGGGAATTATCATATGGGTAGGATCCTATACTAGCATGAGCAAAGGAGAGGCTAGGGTCGGTGGCTCAACTTCGCATACACCTGTATGGCGGGACGTGGCTGACACGATGAGTTACCGGATGGATGTGGGTTAAAAGCGTGCTACCTCTGCAGAGGGTCAAAACTATTCGAATAGCCGAGTCCTCGGATATGGACAATTGGGAAGCTGTCCTAAGATCATGTGCAAGTTTTTGAAAATATTTGAGTTTTAAAAAGGAAAGTGAAGTGGAGAATGTGGTTGTACCTATACCAACAGATCGGTATGAGGTGTTGGTAAAAGTGGACCATGACAGACTATGGTCGGAAAAAGGTGGAGTTTTGGAGAAACCGATAAAATGATGGTCTTTATTCAAAATGGTTATAAAAACTCTTCTTACCTCTTTTAACAAGGATATAGAGATGTTATAAGAAAATAAAAGTTTGAAAAGTTAAAAATAAAACTAGTGCATACTCATGTTGGGGTAGTTTGCGAGTACATTCAAATGTACTCATATTGGTTTCGTCCCTGGCTATTGTCCTAGCCAGACTACGAGGAGGAGCGCTACGCGAGCAGGAGTATGGTGACTTCTATGCGAACTAAGGATCTCCACAAGTCAGCTGCCTGTCGGGTCGTCGTCATTAGAATGATGTCTACTACGCCGTAGCTTCCGCTGATATTTGGTTTGGCCCATGAAGGCACCTATGTAAGAACTTGGTCTAAATGACCATTTATGTAAGACTTTTTATTTCGGTACTGTAATGGATGTAAACTTTGGTATCCAATTCGGATTATGTGCAACGACAGACTGATCAAGAGATCGTTGTGTTAAGCATAATCGGGTATTTCGGACAGCTAGTCCGGGGTCCCCACAGGCTAGATCTTCGTCGAGCGCTGCAACAACTTCCGCCTCCGCCGGCGTCGTCCGCTCTGCAATCTAGCCTGCAACTCGATTTGGTACCGACAGTTCTTCAGCGTACAAAAAGTAGTACATGTATTGTGATTTGCGAGAATTTCTTTGCGTCAGGCGACCAGTGGTAGGCCAGTTGGGCTCTTCTCCCAGATGTGTAGTCTTTTTTGCGGGAAACAACTGATGATTACAGCCAGGTAGTTACAGAAAGACACCCAACAAAGATGAAAATTACAGACAAGTCCTTCTGCAAGTCGAAGTCGCCGGCGAGGAGCAAGCCGTGCCGAAGGCGCGCCGCCGCCGCATCTCCCCACAAACCTTGGAACAAGAGATGACCCCCTGCGGACGGGAAGTCGTCGGGCCTCGAACTCCATAGAGCCTCCACCCTACTCCCACAACAACATCGCCCAGCACCATCATCAGCCGCTTCAGAAAACCGACCTGGATTCGCCGCACCGAAATCCAGCTGGGGTAGAGACGCATGCACGGATCCACGAGGACCGCGAGCACGCCTGGACGTCGGCCACTTGACGCCGAAGCTCCGGAGAGCGCCGCCATCGGAGGAGGAAGCCGCCGACACCAAAACGCCTACCGCCGACGCCACCGCCTCCAAGACGCCGCCGGCCAGCACTCCCTCTAACCCTACACTATGTACATGGCGAGATCCGAGGATTCCCCAGCCTCCCGCTGCCGGAGCAGCCGCCGGAGACGGAGGGATCCCGCGGATCGCCGCCCTGCGAGGTGGATCGACGGAGAAGTTCCAAGAAATCGCCCCTGGCTACTGTTGCGGAGGGGATAAGGTCCAAGGTCCTTCCCTAAAGAAGCTCTCCCAGATGTGTAGTCAATGGTGGATTTATAGATTCAGCTACCTGCATATGCGAAACATAATATTTGGATGTGGAGCGTAGTTTATGTAGATATAACAAGATCTCATTCATTGATGCTGCTCTGAATATTGGACTTAGTCGAATGGGTGCTGGATTGGGGCGCATGCTCCTTCAACGATGTTTTGGATCTAGAATTGGCTGAGGCCAGGGCAGTGGGGCATGCTGTCAACTTTGCATTGCAGTCAATGAGTCAAGGCTGGGCAGTATCAATCGTGGCATCAGATTGTCTCACTGTGATCTCCAAGGTCAATTCCTCCTTGTCTGCCAGATCTGCTATTGGTGTAGTAATCCATGACATCGAACTGAAGTCTGCGTCTTTCAAGTTTATTCCGTGTATTCATGTAAATCGAGCTTGTAATCAAGGGCTCATGTTATCGCCCAGTCTGCGGTACATGATGCCTAGGCTTGTGTGGATCGGCGAGACTGCCGGAGTTCATCCGTGCTCTCGTTTGTACTTAGGGGTGTAAACGGATCGGATCGGATTTTGCCTCTACCATATCCTTTACCATATTTTTTTCTCGGATTCGGATCGGATCGGATAATGAACGGTTGCGGATTCGGGAGCGGATAGATATAATCACGGATTCGAAACGGAAACGGATCGGATTCGGGGCGGAAAGAAAATTAGTCGGATCGGTATACGCAATGTACATCATCAACCCACATAACCAAAAACAATAACTCTACAACGTAATAATCTAACAAAGTTGTACTCTATTAGTTTAGAAAAATAGAACTAACTACAAATTGTGCTCCACAAATGAATTTCACAACTCACTAGCTACAAATTATGCTCTATTAGTTTAGACATTTCGGTAGAAAATCGGATTATTCGGATTATAACCGTCGGATAATCCTAATTAATATTCGGATAATCCATATTCGGATGCTATTTTACATACCATATCCTATACCGTATCCGGGTGTTGAGTTCGGAACCGGATATCCTTATCCGGCAGATTCTTCGGAACCGGATATGGATTCTTTAAAACGGATTCGGTGACGGATTTGGTACGGAAATTATCCTATCCGTTTACACCCTTATTTGTACTGAACATTCTATGATGACTTAATAAAGCACATGTATTGTGCTGAACAAAATGTATTGCGGCTAAATTATATATACTCGTTAGCTCCTACCCGAGAGAAACACGCACATGCGATTAGGGTTCTCCCGCATCCCGTCGGCGCCGTCGCCAATCTGCCTCGCTTATGTGGCCTTCGGGCCATGGAGGCGGGGTGGATCTCGACCCCCATTGATGGGAGGGCTCCATTTTCCTGATTTTAGGGTTAAGCTTTGGTGGGGCGACGCTCAGGTGGTGGCGGCGGTGCCTTTTCCAATAATGTCTCCCCGATTTCAGCCCCATCTCGACGGCGACGTCGAGAAACTTGTGGGAGTGGTGTGGTTCTCGAGTACTTCTCGCGGTGGGGATCTCCGAATCGTCAAGGAGGTTCATCCGTGGTTCTTCCTTCTTCTTCATCTCCGGGACGGATATGGTTTTCTTGACTCATTCGGCGACTTCTCGTCCGCATCCAACAACGTCAGGCCGGCTCAGGAAGGATATGGTTATTTGTGCGGTTGCCATTAGTGCCCAGGTGCCGAGAAGCATATCACGATACATAATGTGGATGCAACAAGACATGTTTGGTGAAGAGGCTATTTGTAGCCTTGCCATAGGGTTTGATGAAGTCAGATGTGGGCAACAACTGTACTTACGTAGGCATCGGACTAACGATCTCCAGTTAGCTGGATCTGTTGCGTTTGACTGCAGTAAGCTTCATGTGTAAAATAGTTTTTTGGTTCCTTCTTGGATTGTAAAATTTACTTTTTCTTCAGTTAATTAAGTTCTTAAAGCTGAAATATGCACAATAGAGTTTACTTTATACTTAAAATGTTTGATTTTTTTAGACCCGTGGCAACGCACGGGCATTTTGCTAGTAATCATATGTTCTGCACCAACGGAACAAGATAAAAATAAAATATGATGAAATAATTAACTGCTAGCAGGACTAAGGTCTTCCTAACAAACATGAATGTGAATCAGAATCAAAACAGATAATCCGCAGGGTTGAAGAATGTCTTTGTCCAAAGTGTCGTGGTGACCTGGACGTTGACGATGACCTGATCAGCTCTTCGGCGGCATGTATGACGTCTCCTCCCTGTGTGTTGCCATGGTGAGTTGTAAGATAGGGCCCAATAAAAGCTCAAACAGATTGCCAATAAAAGTTACAAGGAATAAGATCTGAAATTAACTTCGTGCATCAGCGATCAACATATAGTTCAGAAAGCAGTGAAGCATATGGAGTAGTATCTAGGATGACTCTATTTGCTTCAGAAAGGGAGATAACAATTTATATCTCCAAGATTGTTCACGGCATGAGTAGAAGCTCCAGGAGGTGGTTATTGTACGTCTATGGCAGGAACACCTCGGACAGGTGACCACCAGCTTCGTCCTCGGTGCCTCCTGCAGGCCGCAGCCATTCATACGCCAGGGTGAGCTCCTTCCACCCTCAGACCTCCCGTCGGTCGCGGCCGTCGCCGAGAGCCACCGTTGCCCAGCCACGCCTTGGTCGTCCTCGTCGGCCACGTTTAGAGCTCCACCGCGGCACCGCCTACCCTGCCCTCGGTTGATCGCCGTGATGCGGCCGGCCGATAGCTCGTACGCTCTAGCATACACCTCATGTGTGGGGTGTTCCATGGTCACCAGGAGGAGGGGAAGCGAAGGTGTCGGAGCCTCGGAGGACGGTCGATGGTTGGAGGAGCTGGGGCGGGCGGGGAGGTAGGCAGGAGAGGCGGCGGCATGTTTGGATCCAGAGCGAGTGAAGGGGATCAGGACGACGGCACAGAGAGAGAGGGGATCGGGAGCCGGGAGGTAGGTTTGTGATGGTCCACCTGCATGATCCGAGGGTGTATGCTCGAGCGGAGGCGTGGAGAGATGATTTAGCGGTCACGCTGTCTCCAATCGTCCGCCGATGCGGCGGCGGGACGGCTCGAAGAGGTTGTCAACGCCGAGGCGAGAGCAGAGCGCGCAGTGCGGTAGCAGGCCGCAGAAGGCGGCGAACCTGGCGATGAGGTAGGAGAAGACGCCGTTGGCGAGGAGGAGCGCGACGAGGATCAAAAAAAAACGAAACGTTTTTTCCGCTTACCGGTGGCCGTAGTGGGTAATATCTCCCAACTCACGAGGCTAAATTGGGAAACAGAAAAACGTACCATGACCATCACCACCTCTAGGCATATTATATAGTAGAGATAAACGAACACTGAAATATCTCTTACAATTTACAGTACAAAACACTCTTCACAGACAACGTATTAGGCACACTACTGCTAGTTCCTATCTACTTAGGCTCAAGTGAACTCAATTTTGTTTAATAGCAGCAAACAGATCCTTCAGGGGGCGAGTTGGAGCATCAGCTCGGGTGACAATCTCGACGACTTTGTAGGAGCACACCTCTGGGCATAACAATGCTTCCACAGCCACTTCTGCGACCTGGTCTCTCGATATGGAGCCCTCGTAGAGAGTGTCCTGCAAACAGTTCACAGACAAAAATCGTCGTCAGTAATTGCAAGAAAAATCTCTTTTTTTTTAGGTATCGAAGTTTTTATGAACCGGGTGAATAATTACCTAAAGTTTTTTTTTTAAAGGTACCTAAAGCTTGAAATGCTAACAATATGACTTGACAATCTACCTCGACACAATTTTATACTATATCCACACAACAAATAGTGGTATAATTTCAGCACTAACTATAGAACTTAAGTAGAATGCATAGAGACAGAATGGAAGACCTGAGATGAAATTTACCATTTTTAAGAGTGTGCATGCTTACCTCTGGCTCTACGACTATACTCCCGGTCGGCGGTTGGTCTGTAAGCCCTCCAGGCCTTACAATGGTGTAATTAATTCCTGATCCCCTAATGTATTTCTCCGCCTGTAGCTTCGCAACGAGTACCAAGCCGAACAGATTGAGCACAATGTAGGCTGGATTCAGTATTTGACCCATGGCGGCCCCATTTACTAAAATGGAGCTTACCAGTATGAATCTCGTAACTCCAGCCTTTCGGCATGCTTCCACAAGACTCACTGTCCCTAAGTTGTCCACCTGCAACACCATAGTTTCCACCTAGCTATGACTTGCAGCAAAAGCAAAACTGAACACTGACAAGTGTTCAGGCAGAACACTGAACTCCCAATTCGACTACAAACCTTCCAGGGAGCGAAGGGATCGAAGGACCGGCGGAACCCCGTGGCGCAGATGACGGCGTCGACGCCGCGCACGGCCTCAACCAGCTTGTCGGCGCCCTCCGTCACGTCGGCCCTCACCTGCAGTTCGTCAGCCGACACCCATCTCACAGTCACAACACGGCTACTGACAGAACAAGAACAGCAGCAATGTAACTCCACGCTGAAGTGGAGATGAACTGACGAGCTGAAGGTTGGGGTCCTGGGGCATGCTGCCGCGGGCCCTGTCCACGTCCGTCGTGCCGGCCACGACGCCGAAGCCCCTCTCCAGCAGCTTCTCCACGACCCGCTTGCCGGTTTTCCCCGTCGAGCCGGCCACGAACACGGTGGTCAGCTTCTTGGCGTCCGGAGCGCTCGCCGACGCGCCGTCCATGGTGGTGGCGGCCGGGCGGGTGAGGCGGATCTTTCTGGTGGCCGGGGAGAGGCAGGCGAGCACGGGAGGCGGGAGGGGGCGGATGGTGGTGGCGTGGAAAACACCGGCCATTGGTTGTGTGGCCTGTGGTGTTCTTGCTTCTTCGGTTGTGTACTTGTTGCAAAGAAGTCGCTTGAGAGCTCGGGCGACACGTAGCCATTATCTGTGCCACTGGTGTGCATTGTGCAACGACTCGCAACAAAAAACCACTCTTCCTCCAACTATGTATTCGAAATTCACATATTTTAGATGACACGTCGGCTCAAGATTTTTGTGATGCGCATGATAATACATGTTTGACACAATTAGTGACGAGTGTCTCTTATGGTTTAGCATAAAACCTTCACTAGTACAACAAAATTAGCGATGAGATATGTTCTTGACTTGCACAGATGACTGATTAATACATCTGTACTCGAAGTTTTATTGATGGGAGATTAAACCTGCCGGTAACATTTTACATTTTCTAGCTGACAGTGAAAACATCATTTTTCAAATTGAGCTAACTGCACTAATCCATGATCTCTAGTAGATAAACAGAGATGATACTCTCGTTCCCCCCTGCCTCCCGTGTCGCTCTCGGGCGACACCGGGGGCGCAAACCCTAGCACCGCCACTTCCTCGCCCCTCTCCTCCTTCGTCTCGCCGCCGCCAGAGGTAGCCGGCGGGAAAACCCGCGCGGCCGCCGAGGAAGGTGGCGGCGGGGCTGTCGCTGCTCCATCTCTCGCCTGGGTGATGGGGAGCTTCTGGATCTGAGGCGGCGGCCTCGCGCGGAGAGGGCGGCGTCGACCTGGCGGCGGGTGACGGGCGTTGGTGCTGCAGGTCGCTCCCCTCGGCTGCGTGGGCAGCGAGGTGGCGGCGGACGTGGATTCGCGGCGTGGAGGCTTCCCCGGCGGTCTCCAAGCAAGATCTGAAGGTACTGCCCTCCCCTTTGACTCTTGCTCCACCCCACCAGCCCTGGTGCGCCTTGCTGTTGGTGGGGGTGGCCGGAGATGGGGCGCTGGACCAGGGGAAACCCTTGGCCACCGGTGGTGGCCACGATGTTGACGGCGGCTCCGGTCGGCGTCTTACTTCCTGAAGGCGGCATCGAGGTCTTTTTCCCCTCTCCCCTCCCTCTCTGTCACGGGTGAAAGCCCAAATCTTTCAGATTGGGCGCCGGCGGCGCTCCTGCGTCGCACCCTCCTTGGAGGCAGCGTCTTGGGACAGCGAGGGAGGTGGGCGTGTTCGGCGACAGGTGGTGTGCAGTTGTAGCGGTTTTTCTCCTCGGTGGCGCTGCTGGTAGTTGGCCCAGCTTAGTTGCTCCCTTCTCAGTGACCTTGCTCGCCTGCGGGTCGGCGCCCTCGAGCCTGGGCGAGAGGGGAAGGGTCCCCTCTGCGGCAGCATTGTTTCCCTGACGGTAGGTTGAGCCGAAGGCTTGGCCGTGTTCCGGTGTCGCCACTCATCTTCTCGCCGCACTTCTTTGGCGTTCCTGTCCAACAGTTTGCGTGTCCGGTGTTGTGCTATGTGCTGACGGCATTGCTCGTGCTGCTGCCTGGTGAGGCGGTGCTCATTGTCCTTCTTCTTTGCTTCCTGTCTGCCATGTCCATGCGTGCTCAGGGGAGCAGCTCCACCTCTCGATGGTTCGGCGCCCTTCGAGCCAGGGCGAGAAGGCAGGGGCCTTCTTCAGAGGTGGAACGGATGGCTGTGCAACAGCGAGGACCTTCTGAGGGCGACGATGGTGCCCTTTCATGGCGTAGCTCTTGTGTGCCTGCTCAGGACAGTTCATGGAGCCGGTCGAGGGTGCTGATGATCAAGCTGTTCTTCCATGTGTTTTCTTTTTCTTGATGTATCGGTGCTTGTACGCTGTCTTTCAGCACTTGTAATACTTGCCGTTTCTGGCTTTATTAATTTAAAGCTGGGCACTTTGTGCCTTGTATCTAAAAAATAAAAAAAGTAGATAAACAGATTTGCATTTGAAACAATGAATATAGGTCATTTTGCAAATAAACATACGGAAGTGATTTTGTTCCGAAACACATTGATTTTGCCACCAGGATTCAACCATTTAAAGTGTCAAAATATGAACATGGCAAGGAGGAGTCGGGGTGAAGCGGAGCTGCAGCGTCGCTGCCATCGAGGATGAGCTCCAGCCAGAGCCCGAGGAAGACCTCTCCATGGATGGCGCTTTATGTCCCCTCTCCGGGACGCCGTCAGCGACAGAGATACACCCGGCTTCATCGCGGCTCTCCTCCGCTCGACCGGGAAGACTGCTTGGGGTACTACCTGGCAATGCGCACGTTGCTAGAGCAGAGCCAATGACGCCATGGCGGCCGCAAACCATCGTGAAGGAGGATGATGAAGGGTGGTCCCGATCTTCACGGATTTGGGCATATGGATCGATGAACACAAAGAACACGAGGAAGAACGCGAAGAACACAAAGGGGAAAAGACTCAAATAAGGGGATAACTAGCAAGACCTCAAGATACAATCAACCATTAAACAATCCCCAAGGGTAGCCCCCGATTCTCAAGCACCAAGAAACCTGACTCTTAGGATTGTTTCACTCAACGGTCAATCCAACCGTTCCAATAGCGCCACCGAGAGGTGAGGGATTGGCGAGTAATCACAACTACAAGGAAGAGGTCTCCACAAGAGGGATCTTCTCCACAAGCGGAGGCCTTGAATCCACAAGGGGAGGCAACACCAACAGGGGTGGAAAGGAGCTAAGGTCAACTCAATATATGCTTAGTCTAACCTAGATCTGGACATCGGGGTCCCTATAAGTAGTGTTGACCGAAAAGGGTTGGTGGGGAAGGTTTCACGGGTCCTTTACTCGAGCTGTTCCCGCACTGGCGGTAGTACCGCTGGGTTAGCCGGTAGTACCGCTGGTGTGGGCAGAGTTCGCTTCAACCCACGTCGGCGGTACCTCCGGCGGTACCAGCGGCGGTACTGCTCAGTACCGGGACCCAAAGCAGAACGCCGTTTTGGCGGTACCTGCGGTGGTAGTTGCGGCGGTAGCTTCCAGCGGTAGTACCGCCTATCCCAGCGGTACTACCGCCGCCTGGGACTTTTCTTCCTTCCTCTTCTCCATCTTCTTGACTCGAATCTTGTCCAACTTCTCCATCTTCAATCATCGGTCCATGGGGCTCCTTGTAGGCTTCATTCCTGAGTATGCATAGGACACTAGCTTGAGGTAGCAAACCATTCAATGGAGTATTGAGATCGTGCAAGAATAGGAGCGAGTTTACCTTATCATGGAGAGCCTTGACTCTAGATCTTGTCATTGGTCTGATGGTGTCGCTTAGGGAGGGTTGCACTACATCATCTCCCCCCTTTAAAAAGAGGAATCCTCGACTCTTGCTCTTCATTACCATTCAAAGGAGGTAGATGTGTTGTGGAATTCACCATGCCTACAATTACCAAAGACCAAACAAACCGTGTGTGTGCAAGAAAGAGGAGCATATCAACAATTACATGTCCATTATTTGTCGTAGAACCATTAGCACATCACAAGAATATGAAGAGGTAGTGCAAGTGCAAGGTCAATGTGTAAGCAATCCAATGGTACATCTTCAAAATGTGGTAACACAAAAACTCCATGAAAATGTGAGGATGCCATCTAGGTATCTCATCTTGAAACATATGATCGTTATTGCACACAACCTTGATGCAACAAGAGGAGAATTTGGCAAAAACACACAATGTAGAATATCCAAAATATCATCATGGTTGCAAACAAAGCACATGAAAGAGCACGTTTTCAACATATTTGTTGCCACACCAAATTGATAGAAGCCATAAAACTCATGACAAGACATGCACAAAATGTCATTATGGTTGCAAACAAACCATCTCAAAGAACAATTGTTCACATTTGTTGCAACACATAAATCATCCATGTTAAAGATCAAGCATACATTCTTGTCAAAGGTAGACCAAAAAGCACCATCATGATTGCAAACAAACCATAAGCAAGAGAAATCGTTCAACTTGTTTGATGCAAAACATGAGAAGGATTTGAGAGTTGGATTCGATCCACTACTCACATATATGCTCTCAAGAGCTCTTTTTGTCAACTCATGTTCACTTGAAGTTGACATTATCATGCGGTTACCGGCACGCACAAAACACCAAATGAAGAAATTATGTGCACGGTAAATGAACACATCATCCATCATGACGCATCTTTTCATTTGCTCATCACCAAACACATCAAAATCAATTGGAAAATATGATGTATGTGAGTGGTCACTATGCAAAGTGAAAGATGGAACAAGGTCCATAAGAGAAAATGGAACATCTCCAAAATTTGAGAAAGCTATGGGGGCAATCTAATTATCGAGCATTCCAACATTATTGCAAGCAACACATGTGAAAGAGAAATTGTTCAACATGTTGCATACCACAATGGGAGAAAAATGGAAACATTCATAACAAGGCATTCTCATGGCAAAATTGTCACAAATAGGTAATTCCACATGATCAACACTGGTTTTAAACAAAGTATCACAAGGGAATACGAACGAATCATATGTGACATCCATAAAATCATCCATAGCATGCAAGCAATCATAACTCATCATTTCCACACTAGTGGGATCATGTTCACATCAACACCCATACCTTGGTAGTCCCGCTCATGTCAAGTAGGTGTTTAAGTGGTAGGGGCTTCCATGTAGCCGACTTGTCCATCTTGATGTAGACATGGTGTGACATCATCATCATCCATGTACATACTCTCCATTTGAGGCATCGTCAAGTCCGGGAGTGGCGTCTCATCATCCATGAAACCTTGAACACAATGAGGGAACACACTAGAGGAAGTAGGTAAGTTGTTAGAAATCGAAATGACCTCACAAGACCTATCAACTACCTCTCTCAACTCAAGTGGTGTATCACTCATTCCCTCAAATTGGAAGCACTCAAACTCACATATGGTGGAGGCACTCAACTCACTCTCACTTTCACTCAAGTGGGCTAAGTGGCTCTCATGCTCACATGGGTTTGGTACCATATCATAACGCAAAGACAAGAGGGTAGGCTCAATGCTCTCAACTCCAAATGCCTCCAAGGTTGAAGGGAAACTCCCATGCTCGACCTCCTCAACCATCTCGCCTCCAAAGGTCAATGCCATAGTGTAGGCATCATCACTTGACTCCATTGCCGAAGGGAAAATCCCATGCTCGACATGCTCACTTGGTGTATGATACGTCCATTTTGCATCACTATTTTATATCATAATTTGCTGCTATTCATTGATATATTTCATATTTAGAGATGATACTTATGTTATTTCACCTATTTTGCATGTTTGATGATTATTGGAGAATTAACTGCTGGAGTCAGGATTCTGCTGGAAAAAGGACCGTCAAGACACCATATTTCTGAAGATCGACAATTGACGAAAAATATCCAGAAGTTCCTATTTTCTCAGATGCCGGAGGCAGCCAAAAGGAGAGCCAAAGGTGGGCCACCATGGCCCACACCATGTCGTGGAGCGGTGATGGCCCTTCACGTAGTTACCTGCGTGAAAAGTAAATGGGTTAGGTTGAGACTCCAAGTGCAGAGTGTGTAGTATATGGAAGACGTGTTTTCCCCACGAGGGGTGACTCGAGGGTTTAATATCGAACTCTTAGGGAATCAGTAGTGAAAGATTTATCTTCCTATCCTTCTCTTGGTTACCTACAAAATAAAGTAAATGTTTTGGTCCTCAATCTCACCTAGTGGTTGTCAAGCACAAGGTGTGAGAATAATATCAAGATAATATGCGATGCAAACAAGAAATAAATATGCAATGGTGGTAAATAAATATGCAAGAATGGTGATAACAATAATAAATGATATTTTTGGGTTTTATATGATTAATGCAAGATGTAAAAGTGTTTTTGTATTTTCGGATTTTTAAATGGCAGAAAATGGAAAATGGATAAAAGTTATTGGAAAGGTGTTTCTTATGATTAAAAATGGACCGGGGTTCATGGTTTCACAAATGCACTCTCTGTTTAATAAAGTGGTAGACAATGGAACACTAGAGTTGACATATGAGATTGCAACACAAAAGTTTAGTGACAAGTTACTAGTTATATGGGCATCACGTCCTAACATAGAGACCTTTTGTTTATGAGTCTCACTTATACTCTACCAAGATGCGAACTAAATCATAACACCTCAGTAATTAAGATAACTCAGAGTATAGCTTTAAGTATCATAACATGAAGTTCAAATAAGAACATGCTAGATCTAGTCACAGAGAAGTGGCATGGTCACCCACAACCCTTGTAGCATGGTATTTTCTTTATCCCTAGTGAGGTAACAAAGTAAGGTAAAACACCCAAGTGGATCGCGATATTACAGTGGTCAGCTTACCGCACTCACAACCCCCGTTACTCCAACTAATGCACACATCACCCCACGCACGCTCTCATAAACATGCTTGATCAAAACAAGTACACAAGAACGGGGTACATAATATGCATCTACTTTCATAACTGAAACAAAACTATTGCAATCTCAAACATATATTAACTCATAAAAAGATCCCCCACATAGGTATTACATAGATGACCGTAATCATGTTCAGCAGCTCATACGGTACTAATTAGTGAAGCTCAAAGAGAGGAGAGATACATAAGTTACTTCCACAAACCCGTAGTCCAGGGGTGGACTACTCCCTCTTCATCATGGAGACGGTGGAGAAGTCATTGGAGAAGATGGAGACCACGCCGGCAGCGCCCCGCCGGAGTTTTCCCCCTCAAATCTTTAGCTCCAGGTCTCTGTTTCGGTGTTTCGGCGGCGCTCCCTCCAGAGAACGTCGGGGGACTATTTTTATAGTCGGTTTTAGGTCAAGACGAGGTCGGTGGAGAAAAGATCGACGGCAGCGGAGCCACGAGGCTCTAGATGGTGGGTCCCACGCGGCCAGATTCCTTGGCCGCGTGGGCCACCCTCTTTTGGGCCTCGGGCCTCCGCCTGTTTGCTTCCTTCGCTCCCAAGTCTTCTTCTTTCCAAAAATCGACGCTCGTAAATTTCCAGGTCCTTTGGACTCCGTTTAGGTCCCTGAAACATTAAAATATAGAAAACAGGGTTTTTGACTGTGCAGCGTTAATTCCATAAAAATAGGAAAACTATAAAATATTTCAAAAATCATGATAAAACATTGATATAACCCTTATATGATGCAAATATAATTGGAATATAAGTAATATAGTGCAAAGTTCATGTATGCATTTTACATGCATCACGCGGCCCCCTTCCTGGCGCGCCGCCACGTGGTGTGGTGGCCCAGGCCCACCTCAGCCGGTGCCCCTTCGCGTACTTCATCCCCAGGAAACCCTAAGACTCGGGGAGCCATCGAGGAAATATTCCGCCGCCTCCACGAGGCGGAAAACACCAGAGAGAGAAAAGCTCTTCGATAGGGAGAAATCTGCCGGGAAAATTCCTTCTCGGAGGGGGGAAATCATAGCCATCGTCACCATCATCGAGCTGGACTTCATTGGGATCATCATCATCATCTCCGCCGCCGTCACCATCATCTCCACCTCCACTCCGTTCCGCTGTAACATCTAGGGTTGAATCTGGTCTAGTTCATAGGGGAAACTTTTTCCTGTGTTAATTACTCCTTGTGGTTGATGCTATTGAGTGAAACCGTCGAATTAAGGTTTATGTCCAGATTGTTATTTATCATTATATCACCTATGATCATGATCCATATGATGTCTTGTGAGTAGTTCGTTTAGTTCTTGAGGACATGGGAGAAGTCATGATGTTAGTAGTGGAATTATGTTGAGTAATATTTAATGGTTTGATATTTAAGTTGTGGTGTTATTCTTCTAGTGGTGTCATGTGAACGTCGACTACATTGCTACATAGAGTCAAATGATTCATTCTTAAAAGGAGTAGCAATATGCAAGATAGTTCATGAAGTGATATCAAGTATTCAATGCAAGAATGTTCAATGATAATTCACAAAGTGTAACATGAAAGAAAAAGTAATATGGACCACATGTATGCATAATGATAAGTAAGAACCTCCTACAATGGTCATAGAGTATTGATGAAAATATGAATATAAAGGTGGACACTTTGGAAAGATATATATATGAGTAGGGGTAAAGCATGCATAAGTTTCATCTAACTTCCAAACTCTTCTATTTAAGTTGTTGATTGCAATGTGGTAATCCTTGGTGTCAAGCTCTCATTACCCCTATCATAGTATCTTGAATGATTAAAGTTTAAAGTGAAAGCAAATATGAGTGGTGGGTTTGACAAAGTTTAGGTTGAATGTCTCATGCCCCTTGAATACAAGTACCTACACCATGGTGTTACTCAACTTGGGACACAAAGCAAGTTCAAGTTAAATATCACTGTAAGCATAATAGCATCATAAAGAGCGTCAACTGGGGTACCTCTTGTCCCAGGATATGGAACAAGCCCATATCAAAATGACAAGACAAACAAACAAACTGAACAATCTCAACATCCTTTTTATTTACCATTTGGATAGCTTTTTATTGTAAGGTGTATCAAAGAAGGTTCACCATAGGATGTAAGTAAATTTCCACCATGAATAATGCATGGCTTAGATTAGCGGCCCAGGCGTCTCTCTAACCATTTATACAAACTCATTTAAACTTGCTTTATCTCCACATTTATTTCACCCATGATAAGCATCCATAAACAAAAGTACATGATATCAACTAAATAAAATGAAGAGCATGTTGACAGCTTGCCATGTGACAACACATATGAGCTGACTCCAACCCAAGACATTTTTCAAGCCCACAACATCATAATTTTAATCACAATGGGTCATGTTTTATTAATGCAATAAAAGTAAAGTGTGCATCAAGTTCGTGAGAGCTATATAACCAACTTTTCCCATAACAATCAACAACATAAACATTTTCATTCAAAGGTATAGATAACACAAATATCATGATAAACATACTCGGAATAGCATAAAACTAATAGGTAGATATGGTGGACTCACTAGAATAACTTTGGTTGAAGGTGTTGGAAAAAAGTTTTTACTTGTTGGAATTTTTGGGCTAGCAAGAGGGAGAAAGTTAACCATATAAATGCATCCATGAGTGTCCATAGAACTAACTATAGCAAGAGGGAGAAAGTTGACCATATAAATGCATGCATGAGTGTCCATAGAACTAACTAATCCATGTTAAACAAAGTAAAGTAACATTCAGCATCAAAACATGAATAAAAGATAGCTCTTGATAAAACACTTGCAAACTATTACTCATTAACAAAGCATATGAATCATGCAACTATATGTATCTTTTTGAATCAACTCAAACATCCCTTTTCCCAATCTTATAATAGAATCCAACATAATTCAACCCATATTTCCAGTAAATCTTTCATATATAAATGATAGTGTGGTGGTCTCACACAAAAAATCAAACCAAAACAAACAAAAAGACGCTCCAAGTTTATGCGATAAAGTGTTTCGATCGAAAAACAGAAGTTAGACGTGTGCAAACTGAGAGTGTGTAGGTCCAGTGGGGTTGTCTTCACATCCTTAAGCTTATGGTCTTCACCATCCTTGGATAACTCTTGGTGCATCTCCTCCAATCCCTGTGAAAAAACTTCAAAACACCGTTTCTCCCGTTTCTTTTCTGTGGGGTTGCATTAGTAGTGATAAACAAATAGATTTCTTACTGCATATAATCCTTGAACAAAAATTCATATGAATGTACAAAAAGTGTATAATGTTGTATGCCTACTCATAAACTCAATTGGATAAAAAATATTCAACTTAAAAGTTCAAATAATGCATCAAACAAAATGGGACATAATCTGTCCACAAAAACAGCAGTAACAAAACGTATTTTTATACCCTACTAAAATTTCTCGAAAAATTCCGACAAACTTCATGCATACAGAGGATGAAAAGTTGCAACTACAGTTCAAATATGAGCTCATTCGGAGTTACAGAATAAGAATTAAAAATCATACCGTGCACAGAATCGTGCAGGAATAAAATCTCCGAACGCTATAAGCAACTTTTTCAAACCAAAATGAGTAAAACTTGGCACTTTATTAAAAATTACAGAAACTAAACTAAAAACTAAGTCTCTAGTTACATCAAGAGGACACAAAGAAAATCACAAATAAAAACAACCGGGCTGCCTCCCGTAAAGCGCTTTCTTTACAGCCATATAGTTAGGCTTCTTACTTGATGTTTTATTGTAGATGAAACTCATGAGGGAGCTTGAACTTTGATGTGCCCCTCTTCCTTGGGAAGTGTTCCATGCATTTCTTGCTTGGAAACTGAAACTTCACATTTCCTTCTTTTGAATCAATGATAGCACCTGTGGTACGAAGAAAAGGTCTTTCCAAAATAATTGGACTAGAGGTTTTATTCCCCATGTCCATGATTAGAAAATCAACAGGCACAAAAGTCATGTGTAACTCTACCATAAAATCACTTAATTTTCCTAAATCATGTTTAATGGAATCATCAGCAAGTGCAAGTTCAATAGAGCATTTTTCAATATTCTTTAATTCAAGTATTTCATATAGTTCTTTAGATAAAACAGAGACACTAGATCCTAGATCAAGTATAGCATGGTGTGTCTCTTTTCCAATGGTTACTAGGACTTTGGGAATCCAAATATCCCCAAGCTTAGGTGGTATCATAGCCTCTTGGTTGTACCTAGCAGTCTTTTCTTTTAACACATGATTAGCAATATAAGAACCAAAACCTGCTTGGTTAGTGTTGATGGAAGGATCACTTACAAACTTTTGTAAGATAGATATTAATTCATGCAAGCTACAATTCTCTAAGTCAAGCAATGGATCCTTGACTTCACTAAGCATTTTAACTTCCTCTACTTTCTTTTCTAACTCAATCAACATAAGAGATTCATCATATTCAGTTTCTTTAACTTCTTCTCTTAAACCACCAAGTTGAGACATGAATGGCAATAAATATTCAGGATAGTTCAATAATTCATTATGAGTTTCCTCCAACGTAAGAAGAGCATTTTCAGCAATAGTAATAGAGTTCATTCCAACTACAACTGGTGCTTGTGGTTTCCCTGCAAACATACTCAATAAAGTGGCTTGATTATCAGCTAGTTTTGACAAGGCTTTGTCTAGTCCTGCAGCTTGGAGTTGTAAGCCTTTAATATCAGAACTAATAGAGGAACAAACTTATTCAACTCTTGTATCATGGTATCATGACTATCAACTTGTTCCATAAGAATTTTATTAGCCTCAAAATTATCATAGCGTGGCGGCATAGACTTCAAAGTATTATCACTAGCATTAGGATATGGAATAAAAGGACTATTGTTGGGCACATATGGGGCTTTATTGTAGTTGTTGTAATTGTTGTTACCATACCCATTATTACCATAGTTCCTAATGAAGTTGACATCAACATTTTCAGGATTATTACCAACTAGTTCTTGCAAAGGAACATTTTCAACATTTTGTTTATTAATGAAAGCAAGAATAGTGTCCATTTTAGATGACAAATCATTCGTTTCTTCTATGGAGTTTACTTTATTAGAAGGATTATGTGCTCTATCAGTATGCCATTGACTATAGTTTTGCAAAATGCTTTCCAATATGTTCTTAGCTTCTACTATAGTTTTTCCCATAAAAGCACCCCCAGCAGCAGAATCAAGAATATTTCTAAACATGTAGTTTAAACCATTGTAGAAGGAGTGTAGTATGGTCCATTCATTAACCCCATGTGATGGACAAGTTCTAAGCATAAGTTTTATCCTATCTCGGGCTGAAAGGATCGGTATGACACCTAGAGGGGGGGGGGGTGAATAGGTGCTACTCCAAATTTTGGTCTTTTTCAAATTAGGCTTGACACAAAAAGGTAAATTCTCTAGATATGCAACTACGGTGAATTTACCTATATGACAAGCTAACAACTAAGCACGATATAAGTAAGGCGGTAAACAAGGATAGAGGTAACCAATGTCAAAGCACGCGGAGACACGGATGTATTCCCGAGTTACTCGTTTTTAGGGGAGTACGTCTCGTTGGAGAGGTGTGAACCAACACAATGGTTCAACGGTCACAAAGGCCTCACCCTCTTCTCCGGTGAACCGCACCACAAAGGATTGGTTCACTTCAACTATCGGAAACCTTCGAGGCGGAGTCCGGAGCCTTTACAACAACGATTTGGGGCACAACCCACAATGGATTGGGGGCTCCCAAACAGCTACAATCTGTCACAAAGACAATCAAGTGAGTACAATAGGGGCTAGGTTTTCCTAGTGGAAACCCTAGCAATGGTCCCTCAAGTGAATGAGGGAAAATGGAAAACGGCTTGGTGAAGATGTAGATCGGGGCCTTCTCCTTCAATCCTCCAAAGATCAACGAGTTTGGGTGGAGGGATTGGGAGATCTAGTGATTCTTGAGCTTGCAATAATGGTGTCTTCAATTCTGGGCGAGCTAGCTGGCTAGAGGTAGGTGGAGGGGTATTTATACCCCTCCTAGAAATGTAGCCGTTGCAGTCAAGCATCACACCAGAGTTTCCGGCCCTAGTTACCGGAAACTCCGGCCAGGGGCGGAAACTCCGGCCTACAGGGGCCGGAAACTCCGCCCCCACCAGGGGCTGAGCAGCTTCTTAGCAGCAGAGGCTTGGGCAAAGACTCCGGTGCCCTTGGGCCGGAATGTTCAGCCAGGGGCGGAAACTCGGCCTTTGGGGCCGGAAACTCCGCCCCCCACCAGGGGCTGAACAACTTCTTCTTTAATCAAGGCTTGGCAAACTCTCCGGTGCCCTGGGGCCAGAAACTTTGGCCAGGGGCGGAAACTCCGGCCTTTGGGGCCGGAAACTCCGCCCCCACCAGGGGCTGAACAACTTCATCGCAACCTTGAGGAATTGCCCTGAGTCCGAAGACTCCGGTCCTGGGGACCAGAAACTCGGCCTGAAACTGATGATTTGCCTCTTTTCTCTTTTTTGTGTTGATGCACATGAGTTGTACATAATTAAATCTGCATCACTTAACACCATATTAAAACATCCAAAGTGTTGTTAACTAACACACAAAACTAAGAGATCACAAAATGTCCTTTCACAGGCCATAGCAACATGTTCACTTTCATTTTGCCTAAAAGAAAGAATGTTGTTTCTATTTTGCAAAATTTTAACAGGAGGATAATATTTCTTAATGAAAGCTTCTTTTAGATCATCCCAAGAATTAATACTACCAGATGGTAATGAATGCAACCACTCTTTAGCTTTTCCTCTAAGTGAGAAAGGAAATAACTTCAGTTTTAGAATATCACTTTCCACATTTTTAAATTTTTGCATGTCACATATTTCAACAAAATCATGAAGATGCATAGAGGCATCCTCCATAGCACTACCGCCAAATTGTTCCCTAGTTATCAAGTTCAACAAACTAGGACTTACTTCATAACGATCAGCTTTCATCTCAGGTGTGGCAATAGCTCTAGAAATAAATTGATCATTTGAAGTGTTTGTGTAATCACACAACTTAGTTTTTTCTCCCATTTTAGCAAGTTTTTATGTGTTTTTTTAATTTTTATGCAAAGCTGAAAATAAAATATGCAAACCGAAATATGATATGCAAGACAATGACAAAACAAAAGAAATCTATTATATTATTAAGACAACAAACAATCGACGGTTTAGATTTACCACCCGTAACTTGGAATTAATGAAAGGCCAAGATAAGCTCCGACAGACTATGTTGAACCGTATCTGGACTCTTTGATTGATTTTGTTTTCCAGCACAAGGACTACCGATTTAAGAGTCCTAATTACCAACCGTACAAAGCTTCCGCATACCATGCTGAACTTTATTTGCGAAGCGCACTCCTATCCCTCGGCCGATCTCCTTTCTCGACAGCAATTCTTTTCCACAACTACGAGGAAAATTCGGCGATCTGCAGGCTCGCGGAAGGCATCGAGAGGGGGCCGTCCCCGTGGAGCACTCGGCCAGGCGATCTATCTCACACAAACTTGCTCCGCTGTGCCGGGGGCGTCAGCCACATCGACAAGATGTAGATCGTCGATCCGCCGTCGTATATATTCTCGCGGCACGAACTTCAGAGGAGTTCATCGGCGTGCACTCAACCAAGACACTGAAAGGTATCACATAATAGTTACGACATGCTAGATCGATCCGGTCTTCCCACCGATCTCAGGTACACGATCACTCTGATACGTTGCTCAATACGTTGATTGTCTCAAGTCACCAGGACGCAACATGAATCCATCGATCATATGCGTGCATGGTGATCGATCTGGTCTTCCCACCGATCTCAGGTACACGATCACTCTGATACGTTGCTCAATACGTTGATTTTCTCAAGTCACCAGGACGCAACATGAATCCATCGATCATATGCATGCATGGTAGGAGTCAAACTAGCTTCATCTCCCGGGGATTTCTGCATGTCACGCTTGGTTTTTTTTCTTTCATGGTGGCATATGTTATGTACCCACTCGAGCAATTATTTTCCTACATAGCCCTACTAGCGGCTTGCCTCTATTTTCCTACATAAAGCCAAGTAATTTTTAGATTATTAACTTCATCGCAGAAACGTTACAATTATCAATAAGATTGAAATATTTTATTGGGTAGACTACATCTCAGTTAATGTTATTTTGCACGGATGTCAAACCTTATCATGTAGCAGTTTCTATCGACTTACATCCTATTTACACGGGACTCCTTCACCTGATGATTTTGCTGACAGCCTCATAGTATTATACTTGGGGTATTGGGGCCGGCTACAGATGGAGAGAGATGAATCGTTGAAAGTATGTGCAAAAACCGATCTTGGTATTATTGGGTAACTATATATGTTGGCTTCTTTTGTTCTTCCAATGAATAGTATGCATCAGCTTTTGTGGTAATTTTCTCTGTTTCTTCAGGTTGTGAGCTGAGGCAAACAATATTAGCTTTATAACTGCATGTCAGTTGACTCTGTTCCAGGCTGTATAAGCACCCCGTCAGAAACTTTGCATATCCTCCTGGGAGTTGGGGCTAGAGATGGAGAGAGATGAATCGTTAAACGTGTGTGCAAAAACTCATCTTGGTATTATTAGATAACTGTGTTGCGTTCTTTAGCTCTTCCAGTGAATAGTATGCATCAGTTTTTGTTGTAATTTTCTCCGTTTTTCAGGTTGTGAGCTGAGGCAAAAAAAATATAAGCCTTTTAACTACATGTCTTCTCCAGTGCACCTGTATAAGAACACCATTTCAGAAACTTTGCATATCCTCCTGACAGTTGGAATTAAAAAGGTGCTTACTACTACGTTGCTTTTCATATACTCATTCCGTTTCATAATATAAAATGTTTTAGCATTTTTCCACATTCATATGGTAAATGTGTATCTAGACATGTTTTAGTTTACACGTACACTCTTTTTAGTATGAATCTAGACAACCAGTGAGGGAATAGTTATCTTGGCATCGCTCCGTGAGAATAAGGAGGAGCGTCGTACGGGACAATACTCTATGCTATGTTCCTGCCATGTCAAAAAGGCATGGGCTTTATTCATAGATAGAACACGCGCAGCATGTTAAGATTCATTGTTTTGCTGATTTGTTTAGACTGCACATATTTGTCTTACACGTTCTACGTTGGGTTGTTAAAATATTTGGCCTTGATTTGCATTCTTTGACATGAACTTGACAAATTTACACAAATCAATTCATTTTGTTGTCCATGAGAAATATTGAGACTCGGGTCGAAGGTCGAGACCCTTATTGGAGGAAATGTGGAGTGGTCACGGGAGATCTATATATTGAAGAAAAGCATAGCAGTATGCTTTTTTAAATCTTCGTCTGTTCCATTCAATCATTAAACATAAAAAAATAAAGGATCGGTCATGGAACTACTATTTTATCCACGTTTTCATTAGTTTTTTTTTCCAATTACATGTCGGTTTAAGATTTCGGTAATGAGCTGGCCAAATACTTTTACTCAGTGCGGGACATATTTTTTCCTGGATTAGGGATACTAAGCAGCACTAACCGACATCTGTTTTCAAGGAGGTTTTTAAATAATTGATTGAATACAACTGTAGTTAACTTCAGTATTTTGATAGGAAGCCCAAGAACTGCGTGAGTAATTCAAAGTGGAGGATGTGGCGGATGGCGCGACAACCATGTGGCGAGCAAGGCAGGGAATTACATATTCGACTCAAGGTGAACTGTAAGTTGTTTCATTACATGAGGCAGAGCCAGCAACTCCGGTTATTTGGACTGGACAATTCACGGAAATTTTCAGAGACTATAGAAACCTTCTTTTATCCGTAATGTATAGAGATTGATCAATTGCTCCTTCATTATTATCATAACTTCTACCAAATCAGTGTACATATAAATGGTTCTCTTGACAGGTTAACGTTTTGTGGAAGGCAGAACCTATTCAAGATTTTCTATTCAACCTTTTGTACGTTTTGTTCCATGTGCAAATAATTTAGTCTGTACTCCAGTTAGACACGAGAAAGACTGAATTATAATGAAATTCTCCAGATTTGCTTACTGAGGTTGCGTCAACAAAGATATTCAGCAGGTATCGGTCGGTAGAGGAGCATTGCTGATAAACAATCTGATGTACTGCTCTGTAACTACTCTTGAACTGAGTTTAGTTTTTGTGATTATAGATCCTGCAGCCAGAAGTGAAGCAAAGAGTGCGATGAGCTACTGGAGAACATAGTTCATCCATGCCAGATTGATGTTTTTCAAGAGAATAGAGAGCAACTACCAGCAAAAATTATGGTGGTGTTTTTTCTAACACATGGCTTCCATGGATTTCATTTTCCACATTTATTGGTACCTCATAACGCAAGATAAAGAAAACTTTTCTCAAACAGCATGCATGACAAGACGTAGTCGCTGGGAAAGTTTGGCAGAAGTCATAAAACATTGAACTAGATCGATACAAGGTATATCAGTGGTACTTAGGTACGTATACTGCAGACATTCATGCTAGGTCACATTTGATTGCATATATAGAACATTATTAATTCCCTTAACTTGGTGTGTTATACCTCCCAGGGATGGTGGGATAACAAAGAAATAAATTAGTTATAGTTGCATAACTCATCTCAATGTAAAACAGGTACAAGTTGTAAAGAACCAAGTGGATGTTACTTTTCGTCTGTTGTCATTATTTCTTTGATTTACAGTTGCAAGTCCCTTATGCAGAGATTAGTATGGTCCTCTGCGTTACATGAATAACATGGCAGAAAGTACTATAAGGTTATCATCCGTAAACAGATTTCTAAGATGTAGTTTTGGGTGAGTAATCTACCAAGCACAGATAACCAAAATGGTTTGAAACAATGTAGTATATAATATGCCTCTAAGTATGATCTACCGTTCTATATAAACACACTGCACAACATGGATCCCAACAAAATCACGTTCCATTGGATTTCTATTCCTCTTTTTAAATAGTCAAATTTATGTGTCCACCATTGAATAATTACATAATATATTTTTGAGTAAAAATTAAACCTCAGCTGGCGTTTCAAAAAGGATAAATAAGGTACTTCATTTATCAAGCTCTTTTAATATTACTCCTTCTGTAATTAAGTGACATAGATTCAGTACAAAGTTGTATTGAATTTACGTCACTTATTTCGCAAGAGGGAGTAGCAAATTAATAATGATCAAGATCATTATATTATCCTATGAAACATTAAACGAATGTAGATACAAAAATGTATGATGCATAAGTCTAGCCGCGCAAATGCGCGGGCCCGTTCGCTAGTTGCTTTGAAGGTAAAGATGGATAAGATGATGCTTGTGGGAGAATAGTCCCCGAGAACCAGGAATTGTAAGGGGCCGAACACGTCGTCAAGCAAACTCTCGTCAACCTCGGCGACCAAGCTCAAAGAGCTTGACTGAACACATCACGGCAGAGATGGACACGAGCTCGTACCCAGGTTCAGGCCCTCCCGGAGGAGTAAAGACCCTACTTCCTGTTGTGTTGTATTGCACTGCTTCGAGAGGTTACAATACAGGATTGCTTGCCGAGGGCAAAGCTACAGCAATGGCAGAGCTACAAAGGTGGAGCTTGTGCTCTCTCTATATCGTAGTTGTCTTGGGTGTAGAAAATGCTCGATCCCCTTCTCCAGTGGTGCTCCTCCTCCGTATATAGGCGCAAGGGTGGAAGCTAGGGTTCCACCTTGGCGCCGGTGCAGGAGAGCGGCGCACCCATGGTCCAGGGCATGATGGACGCGGTCCACCCTGGCGGTCTCACTGGTCTTCGTCAGATAAAGCCGCTGTCCGACCTGGGTAGTGGCCGGCGCTCCAGAGGTCAGTGACACCCCTACGGTGACGCCGTACTTGGAGTGGAGCGGCCGGCTGTCTCCTTATCACCGGAATGGAAAGTCTGGTAGTGCGCTTTTCTCGGGGCAGCTTTGCCACTCCCTTTATACATGGGAATGGCAACTGCGACCCCAACGTCATTGCATACAGACGTGCACGTCATCTTGCTGCGGGGTGCAGGAACCATGTGCGTCCTGCCAGAATGGCAGAACCTCGCTGAGCACTTCGAGTGCTCCGACGCCTTGGGAGGAGAACGTATCTCGAGGTCGCTCCTTGGTCGCGAGGACCTTGCTGCCTCTTCAGTGCTGGAGCCCCCGCGAGGCGGAAACCCTCACGAGGCCTCGCCAGGCGGAGTCGCCTGGTCCTTAGCCGTATTTCGTATCCGAGCGTCTCGGGCCGATAGTAGCTCCCGGGCCTGCGATGGGGATGCCGCAGCCCAAATGCGAAGGTGAGGCGTCGCGGGTCCAGAAACAGCCGTTCTGGGCCGAGACACGCGGAGGGCGGTTGTCGCCTAGGTCGTCTCGGCTTCTTCGGTAACTCCGGTCGTGGTGGTGGGCCCCGCCACATCTGACGGAACTGCTCCACGCGGAGTTTAAGAGCAGAGGAACCAGCGCGGTTCCCCATCACTCAACATTCTCGCCTTCATCTCCCTTCCCAGTGCTGCAACTCCTCTCAATCTTCGTCGTCGCCACGATGTCGCCCAAAAAAGCCACCACCGCGCAGAAAGCCAAGGCCATGGGCCCGACCGACGAGGGGGCCTCGGCAGGGCGTGGCCGCGCCCGCAAGTCGGCGCTGGAGAATAGCCGTATGAAGAACCTCGAGAAGTTGGAGGGGGTGCAATTCATGGCCTCTTCCGACTTCAGCAAGCGGGGGAAAATGAAGCTCCGTCCTGGGGGCTCCCCTGGGGGCGTCGGTGCCCCCTTTTACCCCATTTTTCTCCATACCATATATGCGGGGCTTGTCCCCCTTTTTCCGAGTTCTTCATTGTCATCCTGAAGCATTACCGGATCCACCTGCTTCATCTCCACCCCAACTCCATTCTTACTCTCTCCATCTTCGCCTATTTCTTTGAAGCGTATGTTGGGGTCAGGCCCTCTGTGGACCTTTTCCGCAACTACTACGCACTGCGTTTCATGGCGCCCAAGGAGATGACGGGCTGCGTCTCCTTCAGAATCACCGACGGCATGGCGAAGCATTACATCCCCGTTGCCTGGAACGTCAAGGCCCCCATCACCAGCATGACGAAGAAGGTGGAGGATTTCCGCAAGCGGTGGTTTTATGTGGAGATCTTAGAGACGAATCCCCTCTTCGAGCTGCCTTCGGGCCCTCCGGTGAAGCACGAGGGCTGGAGCAGTCTTCCCCTTATCCATCCCTCTCTCAGCCACGTGGAGGGGCGCCTCGCCGAGGCCCGCGAGCATGGCCTCACCGGCCAGATGGTGACCATGGACTTCGTGAAGCGGCGCATCGCTCCGCTCCATTCCCACGTGAAGCCGATGTGGCTATTCTCAGGAAGGGCGGATAGGATGCGCTTAGGCAACGAGAGCCTCGAGGCAGGAGCAGTGAGGGGCGTGCCGAACATCCTCTTCACAGCTCCAGATATTCCTGAGCCGGCGAAAAAATCCGCCAGACCGCTGCACCGGCTGGAGTTGAGGGAGCGCCTCGAGTGTCTGGCGCCGATGCCGGAGTTCTCCGCTTGGGGCTTGATTTCGATGGGGAGAGAGAACCCCACGGAAGTTTCCCTCCAGGCGGCTTAGGTAGGGCCGGCTGAGGGGGTGATGATGTGTCGGAATCCTCCGTGGATTCAGAGGCCGACGATGCTAGACCCTCGGGAGGGGATGAGAGCCCGCCACGGGCGGCCGAGCCCACCGCGGAGATCCACGATCTTTCGTCGGGGAACGAGGACCTTGACGAGAGCCCCTTCCGTGTTGCCCCGTCGCAGCGCGTCGAAGAAGGTGATGAGGAGGAGTCCCCTGAAGAAACTCCTCCACCCCGCCGCGAGTTCCGCTCGAAGATGCTCCATGATCGCCCTTCCAGGGCTCTCCCGGATGTCTCTCCCGAGGTAGAGGCGGAGAAGATTTCGGAGGCACCGAGGGCCAGTGCCTCCAAGCCCCGGCGCGAGAGGAAGAGGAAGTGGGTGGATGCAGCCATCGTGTAAGCTTCTTCTTTCTCTTCCCCTCCTGTTGCAGCTTCCTGTACCTCCCTCGGCCGCTTTCTGACATTTTCCCTCTCCAGGCCTTCCACGGCGCCGCCACGGAGGCGGCTCCGCAAGCTCGGGGAGATGCCGGAGACTGCGGGGGTGTCTGCCACTCCCGAATGTGGGGGACCATCCGATCCTTCCCCGAGGCGAGGGCTCCTCCTGAAGCGGATAGAGCTTGTGAGGGGGGAACAGGAGCTACCAGGTCTCCCCCTGCGCGCCCCGACAGCTCTCCTGCTCGGGAGGAGGCGACGGCAGAGGAGGTGGAGAAAGCCATGACACCGGCCAAGGAAGACACCGACGCTGTGATGGAGGAGAGTCAGGCTGGGCATAAAACCCGATACCCGAAGCCCGAACCTGAAAAACCCGAACCCGAACCTGTATAGCCCGAACCCGAAAAACCCGAGCACTACATCGGGTAGCAGTTTTGGAAACCCAAAATTTATTCAGAAAATTCGGGTAACATGTCACGGCACCCGAATTACCCGAACTACCCGAAATACAGAACGCCATGTACAAAATAAATAGATTTTAGCGAGGCCCAGCCCAAATTCCCACGTGACTTAGTCCTTGGTGGCACCCTATCCAGATTCCTGACCACATCTCCACCCCATCCCCTTCTCGTTCTAGTCAGAGGCTTGCTCCTATCCCTGTATTCTGTCTTCCTGAGCTCTAGATCCACCACACGACGGCGGGCAAGATGCAGCCAACCGCCGCCCTTGTTTCCCACCAGAGTACCAGACCAAGAGCAGCGTCGCGCCGGCCTTCCACGGCCTCGCTCGAATCCCTCCTATTTCACCGGCGAGGCCACAGCCATGGCGGCGTTGAGCGGTGTAGCCGGCGCGTCGGCGTCCCTCGTATCTCGCCGGCCGCCGCCGACACGATTTCCTCCCTAGTCCCTCGTCTTCACATGCCCCACGAGGTAGCGGTCTCCATATTTTCCGCGACGGCGATCGACATCGAGTGCCCCCAACCGTAGAACCACATCCTGTCCTCTCCTCTCTTTCCCCTGTGATTTATATCGGGAAATTCGGGATTACCCGAACACGAATTGTCGGGTATCAAAAATTTCAGACAGATTTCGGGTGTCATTTCTGGAAACCCGATTTTCTAATAACCCGAATAACCCGACCCAAATTTTCGGGTAAACCCGAACACCCAGGCTGAGAGGAGAGGGCGTCACCGCCACCTCCCACGTAGGAAGACCTAGGGGCGACGGCATTGGACACCGAGGTCGAAGCGCAGGCAGCCACGGCAGACCCTGAGACTGCCATGGATGGGGCCCCTGTGGGGCAGGGCGAGGAAGCCCCTGGGGGGAGGAAACTCCACTCGTCCAGGGAGATGTCGGAGTTGGCGGCGGAGCCCCTGAGGCCGCCCGGAGCCCCAATCGGGCAGCCCCTGTGGCCCCGACTGGTGCCGTGCTTGCTGGGTTGTCCACTGACTCCTGGGCCATGGTTCCGGGAGGAGTCCCACATGACGCCGTTCGCCGCGAGTTTTTCTTCTGCGAGGTGAGGGAGATGCTCAGCGGCCTCGAGGTCCGCCTTATTGACGACGAACGTGTCTGAGAGGCAGACCATCTGAGCTTGGCACAGGGGTGGGCCAGTCTCCAGTCTGCGGTGGACCACTGGCGCCGCGAGGGCGAGACAACGCTCACGGAGGCATGACGGTTTGCCGCGGAAATGCGTGCAGCGTGGTACGCGAGGCAGAGGAGGTCCTCGCGGAGCTGGCCTCCAAGCGCGAGGCATTGCGAATGGAGACGGAGACCAAGCATCAGGAGCTCACAGCCCGAGAGGCTGCCTTCGCTGCTAAACTCCAGGAGGCCTCGTCTCGCGAGGCACAGGCTGCCGCCCGGGAGGCTGAGGCTGTTGCCAAACTCCAGGAGCTCTCCCAGAGTGAGAAGAAAATCATCGCTGAATCGGCGTCTGTGCAGAAAAGCCTGGAGGACTTCTGCGTGACCTTGAACGCTCGCGAGGAGGGGTTGCGCAAGCGTGAGAGTGAGGCCAAATGGTTGGAGCAAGATCTTGTCGTGGTGAAGCAGCGGCTGGAGACCCGCGAGGCCAGAGTGGCCTCTAACGAGGCGTTGCAAGCGGAGCAGTGAGGCATGATGACATCCTTATTGACTAATGCACGGGCTGTTGCCGAACGCCTGGGCGCTGATGTCCCTGACCTCGCGATCGAGGGGGACGCCAGCGTGCGGGCCTACATGGACTTCTTGGGCAACTCATGGCCAACTTCTTGAAGGCCGCGACAAGCTTGGATGAACGCCTCGAGGAAGAGAGTCGCCTGCTTCTCACGCTTGCGGTTGGTCGTATCTTCGCCAACCTCCGCCGCCTTCAGCCTTCTTTTGACTTTAAGAGTGTGACGGAGCCTCTAGAGGGGCCAAGCTCCGCGGAGGTGGAAGCCAAAGTGCAACCTGATGTGAACGCCTACGTCAAGCGCTTCGAGGCCGTGGACGACAATGAAGGTGTCGAGAACAGCAAGGAGGCTGATGACCCACAAGTATAGGGGGTGTATCGTAGTACTTTCGATAAATAAGAGTGTCGAACCCAACGAGGAGCAGAAGGTGTTGACAAGCAGTTTTGATACGGAATTCACTGTAAATACTAGCAGACAAGTTTTTAGTGTTTTTTGATATAGCAGATAAATAAAGTACAAGTAAATAAAATGCAGTAATAATAATTGCAGCGGGTGGCCCAATCCTTTCTATAGCAAAGGACAAGCCGGTAGGTTTACCTATGATGACCAAACGTTCTTGAGGACACACGAGAATTTCGTCAAGTGCTTTCGCTTCATATAGTTGATTAATCTTCATTGTTTTGATAAGTGTTGTGTGGGTGAACCTATGCTAATGTACTGCCCTTCCTAGGACTAATACATACTTGTGATTATACCCCTTGCAAGCATCCGCAAATACAAGAAAGTAATTAAGATAAATCTAACCAAAACCTTAAACTCTGAGATCCTGCTATCCCTCATGCATCGATATACCAACGGGGGTTTAGGTTTCTGTCACTCCGGCAACCCCACAATTGGCAACCGAATAGACAATGCATTCCCCTAGGCCCATAAAGGTGAAGTGTCCTGTAGTCGACGTTCACATGACACCACTAGAAGAATAACACAACTTAAATATCAAACCATTAAATATTACTCAACATAATTCACTACTAACATCAAGACTTCTCCCATGTCCTCAAGAACTAAACGAACTACTCACAAGACATCATATGGAACATGATCAGAGGTGATATAATGATGAATAACAATCTGGACATAAACCTTAATTCAATAGTTTCACTCAATATCATCAACACAAGGAGTAATTAACACCGAGAAAGCTTCCCCTATGAACTAGACAAGATTCAACCCTAGATGTTACAGCGGAACGGAGTGGAGCGGCGAAGATGATGGTGCTGGCGGTGGAGATGCTGATGATCCCAATGAAGTCTAGCTCGATGCCGGTGACGATGGCGACGATTTCCCCCCTCCGGGAAGGAATTTCCCCGGCAGATTTCTCCCTGCCGGAGAGCTTTTCTCTCTCTGGTGTTTTCCGCCTCGTGGAGGCGGCGGAATATTTCCTCGACCGCCCCCTAGGCTTAGGGTTTCCTGGGGATGATGTACGCGAAGGGGCATTGGCAGAGGTGGACCAGGGCCTCCTCACCACCTGGCGGCGCGACAGCAAGGAGGGCCGCGCCACCACATGCTGAGGGCCGATGGTGGCCCACCTTGGCCTCCCCTTTTGGCTGCCTCCGTCATCTGACAAAATAGGAATTTCAGGGTGTTTTCCTCGAATTATTGATCTTCAGAAATATGGTGTCTTGACGGTCCTTTTCCAGCAGAATTCTGACTCCGGTGGTTAATTCTCCAATAATCATCAAACATGCAAAATAGGTAAAATAACATAAGTATCATCTCTAAATATGACATATATCAATGAATAACAGTAAATTATGATATAAAATAGTGATGCAAAATGGACGTATCAACTCCCCCGAAGCTTAGACCTCGCTTGTCCCCAAGCGAAAACTGAACTCAGTAAACAAGACACAGGTTTATGGAGTGAAGTGTCGATAAACGAAATACGGACAAGAATCATCACATTTATTAATACACAAGTTATCTTAGACAGCAACTTCCTTCATATAACTTAACTTGAAAAAAGTAAAGGGAGTCACAATAAGGTGCATAGAGAAAATCATAATTGGTGATGGCAAACTTTGTTTTGTGTCAGAGAACAATTAACAGATTGTACTTATCTTTCGAGCAGAGTCTTTATACTAGAGCTTATAGTGCAGAACTTACACGCTCAATCATAACAGTCTCCTTACAGTCATTGATAACTTTAAAAGTTATATTCATTCAGATAAAAGCTTTGTGCTACACAGGGAAACATAAAAGACATGATTGTAGGTATCAACATATAGATGGTTGAATCACAACAACTCAAATGCTTGCTTGAGATAGAAGGGAATAGGTTTACTGACTCAACATGAAAGTAAAAGATAGGCCCTTCGCAGAGGGAAGCAGGGATGAAATCATGTGCTAGAGCTTTTAAGTTTTGAAATCATATAGAGATTATAAAATAAGTTTTTAGCTATGTATGTCGTTGTCAACGAATGGCAGTGGACACTCTATCCCCCTTGTCACCCCGACTTTCAAGAGCGGCTCCCATGAAGGACGTTATTTCTAACCAAGGGTAGATCATCCCTCTTCTCTTTTGTTTACACATGCATATTTATAAATTGGTATGACACTCCTCCCAACCTTTGCTTACGCAAGCCATGGCTAACCGAATCGTCGGGTGCCTTCCAACAATCACATACCATGGAGGAGTGCCTATTTGATAATGTTTAACACTTTGAAATTTGCTTTTGATAAATCATTGGCAAAACATGTGAAGATAATCAAGTAGTTATAGTTATAACTAGCGGAGTGGCCCGCGCATTTGCGCGGCTAGGATCAGTAATATTATCATAACTGATATTCTTCTGCAGTAAGATAATATTCAGTTGTTATTTAAATTAGTTAATAGGAGTATGTTGCGATATTATCACTAAATTATAAGTCAACATAACTTTCTACTGTTGTCAGCATAATGCGTAGCACCCATTAATTTTCTTGGGTCTTCTAGTCCGGGAAAATATATTTGTCCGGGAAAATACATGCTTTGCCCAGACATTAAAAATTCTTGGGTCTTCTAGTCCCTAGCTCTGCAAGTGAGAACAACTGGTGTGTCTTTCCTTGTCACAGTTGTGTTGACCTATATTTTATACTATTGAGTTCACATGTAAAAACCAATTTAAAAATGTGTGCCGGGCTGATCATGTTAGTTTTTGTCCTTGTTCGCCAAATTGAGCATTGAACAGTACATTTGTTCCATGTAAATGTGTTGTTAGAAGTATCTTCAAGTGATCTACATCCCAACAGCAACCTCTCGAACAATTGGTTGATCTCTGCTGCATTCTGATAATATAACCAACTTTATGCGGAACACTCAAACACTGGAGCATCTTATAATTCCACAATTTCACATCTTAATATTATTTGAACATCTGATCAACTAAAATAAAAAAATGTAAAGCAAAAGCAGTACTCAGTAACTTGTAAATATCATGCTGCGAAGTGAACTTAAGTGCCATTTATGAAGACAAAAAGGCTGCATCGTTGGACTATCCATTAATTCTAAAACTAACTTTTGTACAACGGATTGATTCTTATATCCCAAAGTGTGCAGAAAATTCTCGGTAAATACAATTATTCGAGTGCTTGAGCCTAATGTAGACAAAACATCAGCTCGTTGTGTGCTTGCTATTTTGTGAACCATGCTGATATGGACAGTCAAGATACTTTATTGGTGAATGCACAAAAATACATATCACATACTCTTTTCATCCCTGGACTTGATGCTCACATATTGGATGGTTGTACAAACTTGGCGCCGGTTATAGCACAATATTTGATAAGTAAAGCACACTCACCACTACTGGAATTATATAATTTAAACAGATAGATATCCTTAGCTTGTTTAAAAATAATAGATAGATATCCTTAGATGGTCTAGATGGTTCATCCAATTCTACACACAATTTCAGAGAGAGAATATAAACACTGACCTCGGAAACAGCAGCAGATCAAAAAGATTTAGATTGGTTGGCTGTATGTACGTGGAGAATAGAGGATTAGCAAACATAATGTATTATTTCACAAATACTTTTCTAAGATAAGCATAAAACACAATTAACTGAGTATACACACTTTGTGCTCCTGTTAAGTAATAATAAGATGGCGAAGAATAATAAATGTCCTAAACTATTCCTAGCATTGATGTTCAAGTTCTCCAATAGCATCATCGGCTCTTGTAAGTATTCTACTTACTTCTGACGTTCGTATGGTCTTTGGTTAATTTCTTACATTGTTACTGGTATGGCACAAATAAAAATGTGATTAAAAAACTAAATGCAAGCAATACACATCGGGAACATTTACCTTTATAATTACACTACTACATGCCAAACATCTACAAAAACTGGACATCTTTTTTGATGAAACCTCACCAAGCAAACCTGAAATTTTTCATTTAAATTCAGTTTTTCATGTGTAAGAGGAGGAGAGACTAAATTATGTACACTTGGAACAGAAACTACCACCGAAGATCAGTGGAAGATTTCTTAATATTCCTTGAATAGATAAGTTCTGATGTTCACATCAAATTATGCTGAGAGGCCAACCAAAATTGATACATATATACGCTCTAATTTGCTAGCAATTATGATAATGATGAATTCTTTGGAAACTTCATAAACTTCAAAATAATACTGGAAAAGGTATGTTCTATAGTCTAAGATCAACAGATCCGACAACCGCCTAAACTAAATTGAGACAGTCGCTGGATCTGCTCCATGAAAAGAAAGCGCTTACAGTCCACCTTGAGTACAATATGGAATTGCCATGCCTCGCCTAAGCGACATGGAGCGCTTCCGTCCGACGCGTCCTCCACTCGAATTGCTCACGCGGTTCTTATGAGTAATTCATCAGACAAAGACTGAAATCTACTATAGATGTATTAATTATATATAAACACATGCAAGAAAACAAATTCATATAGCGCCATTAGCTAGTATCACCAATACAGAAAAAAATGGGACTACAACGATTAAGACTACATGGTAAGCTCAATTTTACCTAAATCTTAAACTAATACACAGGTGGGAGTTCTAGTATTCCATGACCGACCCTATCATGTTTTATGGTCAATTCGAAAGAAAAGACAAAAATTAAAAAGAGCATACTTTATCGTTTATTGTAATGTCCAAATCTTACTTCATGACCACTCCACAAATTCCTGCAATAGTGCTCCACAGATTCGATCTCAGCCTGAATAATGGTCTAGGGTTTCCTGTCTAAAAATAATAAGGAAAGAAGGATGAGATTTCTCTACCATACGGGTTCATTTTTGCTTCATGCACATTTACAGAAATTACAGAAAAGAAGTCCTTGTTAAAAAGAAGATATAATCTGGACAAAGGAGATGAAAGAACAACTGTAGTTTAGCAGCCGATCAGCCCATGCCTAATCTGCACTTTCTCAGACTTTGCTCTAGCGCTACAAAGGTGAAGCTCCCGTCCGATACAATTATTTGTTGTGTCCTTCTGATTAAACACCCGATCGTTCGTCGCTTTCCGCTCAAGGCAGCTTCAGATTGCATCCTAGCTTGCCCCACACAACCTGGGAAGTTCTGCAGTGATGTGCTAGGTGTGGTGGATTGATTCAAGTACCGTTCAGATATCGCAGCCTGGATCAGTCGTCCAGCACTTGAAGGTCATATTATCCCTTATGTACACGATGTTCCCGGTAGCCAAGCCACGCGGATATTTTGTGCCGGAGCCTCAAATCCTGTCAGCGGGTTGCCAACGCATACCTTCGTGACGTCCGCCGGCCGCCAGGCAGCTATGCTTTGATGCCTGATTGAGTGCTCCAGGCCGACGACCTTCTCTCCGATGCCTACCGCGAGCATAGGACGGGAGATCGCCGCGCTCACCTCTGAAAAAGGGCGAAGGGGAGGAAGATTCTTTTAATTATTTCTCTTGTACCCGCTGAATCCATCAAAATTCGTAAGGCAGGCTAGTAAGTTAATTCTATTATAAAGAGGTTAGTGAATCAATTGGATTCAGGTCAAGAGATCGGGTGTGCACCTGGTTTGTCCGTGACCATAACTCGAGAACGATGTGCGTGACTTACGCCGGCCGGAACGCAGGTAATGGAATTTGAACGGGCTGCTCAAGCTGATGGATTAAAACCTATTATGGTCCTGGCCAACTATATCCGGCAAGGATCTGCCGCTAGATGCAAAGCTTGCTGCAAAGAAGAATCAATTGATGGACCCGATGCATCACTTTAGAGCTCAAAGAGAGAGAAGTATTGCCGAAGTCACATAACCTAATCGAAAAGAAGGCGATGAGGACAGGACGACTCACCCGCGTGCAACGGAAGAGCACCGTAGAAATTTTCTTTTGACGTGCCATAGAATGGCGTGACTGCTGGTTGTCCTAGATTTAGTGCAGGCTTGACGATTCTTTGCTTGTGCTTCCGATTAGCTGGGCGTCAATGGCGTCGTCGCTTTTGTTCGAGCTCTCAATGGGGTCGGGTGTGCGTTGTAGCTTTGCCGGCGAGGAGCCTGCGGTGTGCTGGTCGCAGATGCATATTTGTATACCATCAGGCAATGTTTTCCGTATGCCTGCCATCTAATCAATTTTGACAGTGCCTATTAGCCTATATATATGTTTCGCTCGTGCAAATCGGGGCTCGTCCAAATTGTTTTTATCTCGGTGTACTTAGTCAATACTTGTACGACTCCCTCCTTCTATATGTGCATGCATTGGGGTAGTAATTAACTTGAACAGCACGATGAATCCTTGAGTCCATGTTCAAGACAAACTGCACAGAGTCCGTCTCGTACAAACTTTGATATTAATCGACCTGCTGTAGCTGCCCGCGGGATAGATTTGTTTTTCCTTCCGACGTGAGATCTACGTGATTAATCTCCACCTTTGATATGCTTTAACTTAAAACAGATAAATCATGACCATTGGTTATCCTGTGTTTTAATTATACTAGTAAAAATGCCCGTGCGTTGCAACGGGAGAGAAAAATCGCGTTGTTGAGACGCATAATCATCGATTCCAACACTGATGACACCTACTTTTTCGACAACGGATTCTCATCTGATTCAAACAGTGTCGACATGGATGTTGGATAAGGCGACGACAAAAGAAGACTGGAATGAATATCTTCATCCTCGTGGATCCACCAACTTATTAAAATTGTAGACACTCGTGGTGTTTAAAGTTTTGACATTGTACCAAAAACGTTAGTGCGGCATTAGTTTTTCCTGATAGTCAACTTGTACTTCATATAATGTATAAATAGTATACAAAATAAAAGCACATTGTATTTATGTCTCAATTTCATGTACTCTGAGTTAAAAAAAATTACTTCTTAGTAACCTTCACATGAGACGTGTTTCTTTTTCTTAGAGACGATCGTACCTTTTCATCGTCAGTCAACACATGAGAAAATGTAAAAAAACACACACATGGGTCCCTTTGCCTCAACGAAGTAGCAGCGGCCAATTTCCTCTCTCACTCGTTTTTTTCCTGTCTTCTTCACCAGAGGTCCCGTTACTCTCCGCTGGTTCTCCCGTTACCCATTCTCCTCAAGATCCCCACCGCTGCTATCTCCGGCGCCGGGCTGAGTCTCGTTGAGCTGCTGTTCCATGCCCCCGCCTCTCCATAGCCTCGCCCCGCCGAGGCGGCGTTGGAGATTCCGCGGCGGCAGCTGCCGGTGAGGATGGCGCGAGGACGCTGAATCCTCAAGAATAGTCAGGGCAAGAGAGGGCGCGGGACGAGCATCCGTTGCCGTTGCCTGATCCTTGTCAATGGTGGTGAACGGCGGCATGCATAGAAAGGGTGCGGCCGAGCAGCAGCACAGGTGATTTTATTTCCCCACCTAGCTTCAGCAAAGATATTTACTTTGGTACATGAATATTTATGCTTCGATACTTTCATCTTGAGATTCCACGGCGGCAGCTGAGGAAAAGAGAGGAGATTAGCCAGCCAGGCGGAGGGAGCCGGAGGCGGAGAGGAGGAAGAAGAGAGGATCCGGATTGAGCCGTCGCGCCACCGCAATCCCCATTTCCCGGGACTCGTCGTCGATTCGCCTCGATTCGGGGGCGAGCTCGGCTCGAGCCCAAATCAGGAGGAGCGGCAGGCAGGAGGACGCGGCGCCCCCGTGGGCGCTCAGCGAGGCCACGGCGTTCCGGCGCTTCGTGGGCGCTCCACAAGGGGCAGCCCCTGGGGCGGCGTCGGGCGGTGGTGTTGCCGCACGCGTAAGCAAGCTTCACGGTGTCATGAGGAAACCGGTACGCCTCATCCTCCTCTGGAGTTAACTCTTTGATTGATGTAGCTCAAGTCAGCTTGCTTGTGCCGATGTAGCTTTTGATTGACCGCTAGCTAGTCCCTTGAAATTGCTGCTGGTTTGCTCCTTACTGCCATGTTTGGTCAAACGCCCTGAACTTGGAAGACGTTGCTGTTTGCCTGTCAAATTTGTATGCTCATCTATTGTGCATTTGTACTTATCGAGTAGGTTTTGAATGGAGATTACAAATGGGGACAAAATAGTATACATACCAAACTAATTTAGCTAGTTCTGTTGACCAAGTTTGTTCTGAAATACACTACTCATTTTTAGTCACTTTGTCATTGTCAGCTAAGCAATGATGTAGGTAAAATTGTGTAAGTTTGATGTGTTTGAGAAAGACACCATCCCTGCATCATTCTCCGGCTCCGGGAATCCTTCTCATCGAAGGCATCCGGAAGCCGGCGAGGCAGAAATATGATTTTATCTAAATTTATCTTCTTATATGTGACATGTTTAAGATTAAGAAATATGACTTGCTAGTTGCAGATAATAATTTTGCACCAATCTGCATGTGCTATTGTGAATATGAAGATATAATTTACATAGATGGTGACTACCTGACTGAAGGCTGTATCATTAGAGTGATCATAGTTTTAAATAAGCACAAATGATTTAGTGTACTGATTGTTCAGTAATTAGTGAACACATAATAATGGATGGTTATTTATTTCCTCAAACATTTACATAACCTATTTTGTGAGGACTTCTGTGTACACAATATTCTTTGTGTACGTCTCTGTTGTACTGATCTTCTCCTTAGTTGTCTTCTTCTTTTTCTTCTGTTTCTCCTTCTCCTCTTCACTTGTCTTCTCCTCTTCACTTGCTGCTGTTAGTACCTTTATGTTTGCTGTTGCGGTTGCCCTTGATAGCGCAACATATAGTTGCCCATGTGAGAAAACTGGTTCATGTAGGTAGACGCCCACATTTGGTATTGTCTGTCCTTGTGATTTGTTGATTGTCATCGCAAAGCTGAGTCTGACTGGAAATTGTTTCCTCTTGAAACGGAACGGGAACATTTCATCATCAGAGGGGCATAATGGTATTCGAGGCAAGAAAACTCGCGTTCCAGAATGCTGTCCTAGCACAATCTCTGCATCTATTGCATTTTTCTGAAATCCTCGTACGATCAATCTTGTGCCATTGCATAGGCCATTAGCCGGGTCAATGTTCCTGAGTAGTATGATCGGACAATTAATCTTTAGCTTTAGCATATGTGGGGGCAGTCCGTTGGGGGTAAGGGTGTTTAGGAATTCTGGTGGATAGTAGTTATATGGGTCTTCTTCTACAGAATCAAAGCTGTGGTACACCATCTCCTCCCCTTGGAATCGATCAATCATTTTTAGGTTGATTCTGTCTACGCAATCATTCTTTGTGGATAGAATTGCTCTTGACGTGATGTATTTTGGATCTTGTAGGGAAGCGGCGTCCGTTTTGTAGATGTTGTTGATGAGTGTATCCAATCCTTTGTCACCAGTTTTATTTGGCACGCATATACTTGTTGGTAGAAGTATTTCTCCGTTATCGTTTGTCTCCTCTGTTCCGTTTCCAATGCGCAATAGGTACTCCGCGAACCCTGGGTCATTTTGAGCCCTCATGTTGCGCACAAGCTTCATTTTTTTCATGCAGCTCCAGAGTTCTGATCTGCTGAGTGACGCGTCTACTATTTGGGCTCTTGTACCCTTTCGGACAACGGGTAGTACTTGTCTAAAATCTCCTCCAAATACGACCGTTTTCCCACCGAATGGTAGATCTGGTTTGTCCATTATGTCCCTCAAGCTTCTGTCTAGCGCCTCAACCGCCTGTCTCTTAGTCATTGACGCTTCATCCCAGATTATTAGTGATGCAACTTTTAGTAGCTTGGCTGTCCCGCTTTGTTTTGTGAATCCACAAATTGCTCCATCGTCTATTTTTAGTGGTATCTTGAACCTCGAGTGTGCAGTCCTCCCTCCAGGCATTATGGAAGCCGCAACACCGGAAGTTGCCGTTGCCAGAGCAATCTTGCCCGTTCCACGTATCGTGGCTAGGAGCGCCCTATAAAGAAATGTTTTTCCTGTGCCTCCCGGTCCATCGACGAAGAAAACCCCTCCCCTTTGGCTGTCAATTGTGGATAGGATTTTGTCGTAGGCCATCCGCTGCTCTTTGTTTAGGCTCTCATGTAAAGATGCGTCATGTGGGTCTACCTCGACCGAGTACTCCTCAGTCATCTCCCTAGGCCTATCAACATAGACCTATCATTACCACCACGTTCGATAACGTCCTTGATATTTTCTTTTCCATTGTACGAGACCATGTGCATATTTGGAAGATGTAGCTGCAGCTGCAGGACTGATGGGTGTATTTTGCTTAGTTCAAAGCCATATATTCTCCACAGCGCTTCTGGAGGTGTCACCCACCTTGCATCTCTGTACTGTCTAATCTCGTCGATTTCGGCTTCATTTACTTTTTCGGTCACGGATACAGATGCTCGGTCATGTCCTTTGTAGATGTACTTGAACAGGTACTTGACGGCTTTAATGCTTGAGCAAATCTCAACATTTATGTGACAGTTGAACATTCTCAATAGATAGGGGTTGTAAGGAACGACCCACCTCTTATCAAGCGTGCACTTTCGGACTGTTTCGGTCCGACCGTCTTTGCGCCTCCTATATAATGGGTAGGAGTCCTTGCCTTGAATTGTTGTTTCGTTAAATGGCCTTGGGTAATTGTTCTTGCATGTCTGGCGATTCTTTGTGCATGGACAATTTCTGTTCAGTGCACCGCAAGGACCATGCATCATATGCTTGATGACCATTTTATATAGCTCAGGGTACTTCTGCTTGTTCGGTAGCTCTGCGGAGATTATTTTGTCATATTGCTCTGGAGACGTGTACTTGTATTTTCCAGTCATGATCAGTAGGAAGTGGGCATGGGGTAGTCCCCTTTTCTGGAACTCTACAACATAGGTATATGCTTTAACACCTCCAAGAATGTTTTTCTCAAACAATTGCTTCTTCATTGCTTCTAGCTTCGCCCTGAAAACTCGTACGACGATATCTGGGCGATCTTGTGGTGTTTGTCCACGCTCTAGTTCACGTGTAATCTCTTCCCAGTTGGGGTTGCAAGTCATCGTGAGGAATATATCCGGCTTTCCGTACTTTCTTACTAAAGCCATTGCATCTAGAAATCGGCGAAGTTTATCTCGTGGTCCTCCAATAAATGAGGAGGCAAGAACTATCCGTTTCCCTACTGCATTTCCGCTTTGTTCTCCTGCTTGAATGCTATCCACAAGGCCTTGGTATAAGTCTGCCCTTAATTTTTTCTGATGATGAAACATGTAGTCCAGTCTGGAGCTCTCAATTTTGATATATGTATCTACAACAAACTGTTGAAGTAGCCGTCCGCCGTACAATATAGGGTTGAATATGTTTGGTCGTGTATGTAATTTGTAGCAATAGTATTCTTTCATGGTTACCCACAGTCTACTCGGTGCATCTGTTCCAAGCAACATTACATAAAAAGTTAGTTGAATTAGTAGGAGTGACTATATACGAATAATAAATTTTGAAGACAGTAATAATATATGAAATATTTACCTGGGTCATCATCATCGTTATCTTGGGCAGCAGCCCTTCTCACATGTTCCTCTTTTATATTGGCCCTTGGGATCTTCGAATGCCAACCCAGTTCACCTCTTGGAAAGAACAGGGGATATGAGAGCGGATCATAGCACCCATAATATGATTTTATCATCTGTATTTCGTTGTTATTCCCATGAAGTATTACATTCTTGTCAAAAGTATTTCTTCTTTCATTTCCTTCGACCCACACTGCAGCTACCTCTGAAGTCATTGGTGTGTTGTATGTTCTCTGGTCCAATCTTTGGTCAAGGTTCAAGATAAGTCTGGAGTCATCAAGGTTTTCTGCCTGTCCCAACCTTCTAAATTGCGTGGAGTATGGGTTGACGCGTAGAACGTCCGTTATTATGCCGACTATGTGTTTATCTTGGTCATATGTTTCCTCGCGGCAACGGCGGTACCGGTGTTCTAAGCTTGGATCGTCATCGTAGAAGTTGTTCGAGATGCTTCGGATCTGAGTGACCATTAGCAAACGAGTGTATATTGTGATAAATCTGACCATGAGCTCGAAAGGTGTAATTACCAGCCATTCGCATGTCAGTTGTATCTCTGTCAAGGTGGCAATTTAGAGTAGTAAATGAGAAGTGCCCATTGAAAATCTTATATTTTCCCGAAAATATCTTGCATCAGATTCGTTGCTTGTCCAAAGTCTCCTGAGTACTTGTGGCGTCTCTGGGTTGGCCAATTTTATATTTCCTTTGTTGCAGCATAATCCAACAGATTCATACTGGAACTTTTTTGCACCGCAGAATCTGCAATTCTCTTCAGTCTTGAGCATGTGTGTGTTTTTTGGTATGTTGCTATATACGTGATCATACGGATCAGGCTTGTCCCAATCCTCGCCTTCCACGATTTCAATGTCCACTTCATTTTCCCATTCTGTTGTGATTTGTAGCATCAAATTTTTGTAAAGAAATAATATAATGATGCAAATATATTTTAAACTGTATGGAGGGTACCTTGACCAGAGAACATGTATTCCTCCTCGCATGTGTCTTCTTCAAATATGATCTCATCGTTTCCTGTGTAATAAGATTTGGTTGTACATTATTTTGTGTTCCATAATAATATATATGAACTTCATAACCTTACCGTGATCATCATTGTAGAATAATTGTGCTTGTTCATCCGCGTTTTTGTTGGTTTGACACGCTGAAGAGTGAATTTCTGTCAACAAAGGGTGGTTAGTTTATTGCTCATACTATATATTATTTTGAGAATGTTTTAATTTGTAGCATTACCGTTAGTCATGACTTCTGGCTGCTCTATAGGTTCTATATCACCGTTCCCTTTTTTCATCATGGATATTATGAGTTCGACAGCTTTATGGTGTTCATCATCATTGCAGAAGGGTTCTGCTGTTGCATTTGCGTCTTTGCTGGGTGGACACAATGAATAAGGGATGCCTGCCCAGGAAATATGGTTAGTTGTACATAATCCATATTGTTATTATATAAAATATAGACAATTACCTTTAATCATGACTTGTGGGTGCTTTACGGGTTCTATGTCATCCTTGTCGTTGTTTATCACGGATGTGTCTTCTTGTGATGACACTGAAGCAGTTTCCTCTTTTTACTGAGAATTCTTCATTACGACGGTGTAGCAATGTTTGCCTTTCTCCTTGTGTGACAGGCTTTCTTTTTCTTGCATTTAGGTTAGATGCACCCATTTCTTCTTCTGTTGCGATGTATGCAGGGTTCTCCATTGCAATTGAATCTTTGCTTGGCGTGCTGCGGTTCAATATCTTGTTGGCCGTTATTTGGTCTATTCTAGCTTTTTTTTGTTGTGGCTCCATATTTGCATATCTCTGCCTATCTTGTGCGCATTTTTTCGTCCTTTGTTCTGCCTCTTTTGGTTTTCTTTGCTGATAGGCTTCACGTCGTTTTTTCAGTATCTCCTGCTTTTCCTCTTCTGTGCATCTTTGTTTCCTTTCTTCTGGCTTATCTTTTTTTTTTGCTGATAGGCTTCACGACGTTTTTTCAGATTTTCCTGCTTTTCTTCATCCGTCATTCTTGCACGCAATTCTCTAATTCTTTTCCTTTTCTGTTCATTGACATCCATTGCGTGAGATTGTGATCCAAATTGGCTCGCCTGCATTAGAGTTTGTATACTGTGAGTATGAAAGCCTGAATTTAAATTCCTAGAAGTAAACCGTGTAACCCTGCATAGAAGGAAGATTAACGAAGGTAACGATAATGATAATGATTACTGTTTCCTATGACAGGCCAAGCAGTGCGGACGATGATTTCCGGTCAGAACGACGAGTTTCCGGCGAAGTTCGCAGAAAGGCGGTGGACTCACGGCGAGACGTCAATGGAGTACGGACGATATAGCGATTCTTGTTCTAATAATCTGGGAACACACCTATATTTAATCAGGGTCCTTGTACGAGTAGGACACGAGTTCTACTCGTCTCCGTATTGCTAAGTTTGGATCGCCTTCGTGATTGTGTTAGCCAACTGTGCGAACCTTTGGTCCTTGTACGAGTAGGAGTCTGGATCGCCTTCGTGTAGGACACGAGTTCTACTCGTCTCCGTAAGATTGTGTTAGCCAACTGTGCGGATCTTTTTTTTTCAATGGGTGTAATCAAAACGTTTTTTCTGACTTATGGGTGGCATAGGTGGGTAATTACTTCCAATTGTATGGGCAAATCCAATCCAACGACACACCAAACCGCGGAAGCCTTAGTGCTTTTATTATTAGGTAAAGATAATGGATTAATTGGGACTGGGCACCCCATTTGCCAGCTCTATTTGCAAGTTTTTGGATAAGCGGATGTATATGCCACTAGTCCATTGGTGAAAGTATGTCTGACAAGTTAAATAGAGAACACCCCACATACTTCCTCATGAGCTAGTAAACAGTGACACAAATGAGAGATAATAGTTTTTGAATAATTAAAGGTGGCACATGAAGTATTTACTTGGAGTGCTAGGAAATACCACATAATAGGTAGTTATGATGGACACAAATGGCAATGGTTTGGCTCAAGGTTTGGATGTATGAGAACCATTCCCTCTCAATACATGTTTTTCGGCTAGCAAGGTTGTGTAGCAAGCATAAGAGTTGAGGGATACAAACAAATATACATGTAGTAAGAACAATCATGCAATCTTCCTTGGAAGCACAAATAATTTTAACTTGAGAATACTAAGCTTATGAGCCAACAAGAAAGAAAGATCATGGAATAATATATCTACATGCACTTCCCTCTCTATACTTAAGCTCAAAGTATTGTAACTATTGACCAATGCTAAGTTTGCCAAAACCAAAAAGATTTACTTGATGCTCCCAAAGTGACACCAATACTAATAACAAGATCATCCATATGACAGAGATTGCAAACTAAAATAAAGTATGCAGAAAGTAAATGATGAAACTTCTCATTAATATTCCATAACGGCAACTCACACCAAGGGATACATAGATAACCAACTAAAAGAGAGATACTTCCACACTGCAAACCATCCTATAAGATAACTTCCCTACTCATGATATGACTCTATTGAAAGTAAAAGGTAAAGATAATGGTGTGATACCGCGGCACTCCCCCAAGCTTGGAACAAGCCAAGGGGATGCCAATACCAATGATGAATTACTCCTTCGGCGGTGGTGGTGAATCCTTAATAAGCTTATCAACCAGCTCCTTCAGTTCATCAATCTTGTGGGTGAGGATACGAATCAACTCCGTGTTGTGCTCGATACGGTTCATGAATTTATCGGACTGTGAATCCCAGCTCTTGGAGTTGTCTCCCCACTTCTCATCGGACTTAGAGCTCTTTTTCCTGCACTGTTAGAACGATCTATATTCCAGCTATTGGGCAATTCTGCCTCAGGGATCCTCTCAATTTGATGCTTATGGATAAGAGTGTGGAAGGGGTTATTGATGCCTGGAGAAGATGTCCTTGGAGCCAAGAAGCGACGTGGAACCTTCCCTCCGGTGCTCATCCGCGCCCTCTCTTGAGGTTGAAAGGGTTTGCCACCACTCCAATGCTTGCAATGGTGGCGCGAGGGTATTGACGCGGATCTTCCTCCACTTCTTTCATCTTCACGCTTGATCTCCTCCTCAGCATAGGGTCTTGGGGATCATCTTCCAAAGGCTCCTTGCCCTTGTTGTTGTTGGAGACCATGGTGCTTCTAAAACTTGAAGGTGAATCTGGCAGAAACAGCTCGAAACAAAAACACGACGAAAAGGCGATATACGACCTCGGGGGTCCGGGGGATTATATAGCAAAAAGTTTCGCAACAAAAGGAAGGTACAGGAGAAACCTGGTCGGAGACGGGCTCCGAGGCGCCCTCACCACGTGGCGGCGCGGCCAGGGGTGGGCCCGCGCCACGGCATGGTGAGGTGCCCTCGGGCACCGTTTCCTACCCGGTTTGGTCTCTTATTTTTCCATATTTAAAATAAATGACAAAAATAACTCTTGGAAAGTTAAACGCGAACTTTTTCTTACCAAAACTGTTACCTATTCGAAAACAGACTCTGCAGTCCCCTGAATTTGCTTTTCAATAAAAACTTCCGGAGTCACCACTTGAATAGTATCAACATCTTCATTATAAGAATCTCCAGAAATATAATGTTTGAGTCTTTGTCCATTCACCACTTGTGTAGAGTTGTCTTTAAGTGAAGCAATCTTTATTGCACCTGAACGATATACCTCCACAATAACAAAAGGTCCTTCCCATTTTGAGAGTAATTTTCCTGCAAAAAATCTGAGACGAGACCTATACAATAGAACTTTCTCACCAACATTAAACTCTCTTTTAAGAATTCTCCTATCATGCCATTTCTTAACTTTCTCTTTAAAAAGTCTAGCATTTTCATAAGCTTCACTTCTCCATTCATCTAAAGAACTCAAATGAAGCAACCTCTTTTCACCAGCAAGTTTAAAGTCTCTATTAAGTTCTCTCACTGCCCAATAAGCTTTGTGTTCTAATTCTAGAGGCAAGTGACAAGCTTTACCATAAACCATTTTATAAGGAGACATACCCATAGGGTTTTTATAAGCAGTTCTATAAGCCCATAAAGCATCATTTAACTTACTAGCCCAATTCTTTCTAGATTTATTAACAGTCTTTTGCAAGATAGATTTAATCTCTCTATTTGATAATTCTACTTGCCCACTAGTTTGGGGATGATAAGCTGAAGCAATTCTATGATTAACACCATATTTAGCAAGGGTCTTTCTAAAACCACCATGAATAAAATGAGAACCTCCATCAGTCATAAGATATCTAGGCACACCAAACCTAGGAAAAATAACATCTTGAAGCATTTTTAAAGAGGTCTCACCATCAGCACTTTTGTAGGTATAGCTTCTACCCATTTAGTAACATAATCAACAGCAACAAGTATATGAGTATTACCTTCTGAAGGAGGAAAAGGACCCATAAAGTCGAATCCCCAACAGTCAAATGGTTCAATAACAAGAGAATAATTCATAGGCATTTCATTACGTCTAGAGATATTACCAACTCTTTGACATTCATCACAAGATAAAATAAACTTTCTTGCATCTTTAAAGAGGGTAGGCCAATAAAAACCTGATTGTAGAACCTTTTGCGTTCTATCTCCAGCATGATGTCCTCCATAAGCACTACCATGGCATTTTCAATATCTCTTGTTGTTCATGTTCTGGAACACATCTTCGCATAATACCATCTACTCCTTCTTTATATAAGTGTGGGTCATCCCAAAAATAATGCCTCAAGTCATAAAAGAATTTCCTTCTTTGCTGAGCTGAAAAGGTTGGAGGCAAGTACTTGGAAACAATAAAGTTAGCATAATCAGCATACCAAGGACTATCTCGCGAACTTACCCTTATTGCAGCCAACTGTTCATTTGGAAAACTATCATTAACAGGAATAGGATCATAAGCAATGTTTTCCAATCTAGACAAATTATCAGCAACAGGATTTTCAGCACCTTTCCTATCTACAATATGTAAATCAAACTCTTGCAAAAGAAGCACCCATCTAATAAGCCTAGGCTTAGCATCTTTCTTTTCCATAAGGTACCTAATAGCAGCATGATCAGTATGAATAATGACTTTTGAATCAACAATATAAGGTCTAAATTTGTCACAAGCAAATACTACAGCTAGGAACTCTTTTTCAGTAGTTGCATAATTCTTTTGAGCAGAATCAAGAGTCTTACTAGCATAATGAATAACATTCAACTTCTTATCTATCCGCTGTCCAAGAACAGCACCAACAGCAAAATCACTAGCATCACACATAATTTCAAAAGGTAACGTCCAATCAGGTGGTTGAACAATAGGAGCAGTAATTAAAGCCTTCTTCAGAGTTTCAAAAGCTTCCTTACAATCATCATCAAAAACAAAAGGTACATCTTTTTGGAGAAGATTAGTAAGAGGCTTTGAAATTTTAGAGAAATCTTTAATAAACCTCCTATAGAAACCAGCATGACCAAGAATACTACGAATACCTTTGACATCTTGGGCAAGGCATTTTCTCTATTGCCTCAACTTTAGCTCGATCAACTTCAATGCCTCTTTCAGAGATTTTATGTCCAAGAACAATTCCTTCATTGACCATAAAGTGGCATTTCTCCCAATTAAGAACAAGATTAGTTTCTTCACATCTCTGCAAAACTTTATCAAGATTGTGCAAGCAATTATCAAAAGAAGTTCCATAGACGGAGAAATCGTCCATGAAGACTTCCACAATTTCCTCACAAAAACCATGAAAAATAGCAGACATGCATCTTTGAAAAGTAGCAGGAGCATTACACAAACCAAAAGGCATACGTCTATAAGCATAAGTTCCATAAGGACAAGTAAAAGTGTTTTCTCTTGATCTTGCTTTCTCACAGCAATTTGAGAAAACCCAGAATAACCATCAAGGAAACAAAAATGAGTTTTCTTAGACAACCTCTCTAACATTTGATCAATAAAAGGTAAAGGATAATGATCCTTCTTAGTAACTTTGTTAACCTTTCTAAAATCAATGCACATTCTATAACCAACTACTACTCTTTGAGGAATAAGTTCATCATTTTCATTAGGCACAACAGTAATTCCTCCTTTCTTAGGAACACAATGCACAGGACTTACCCATCTACTATCAGCAATAGGATAAATAATACCAGCTTCAAGAAGTTTCAATACCTCATTTCTTACCACTTCCTTCATCTTGGGTATTAAACGACGTTGATGTTCAACAACTGGCTTTGCATCAGGTTCCATATTAATAGCATGTTGACAAATAGCAGGGGAAATCCCTTTCAAATCATCAAGAGTATAGCCCATAGCTCCACGGTGTTTCTTCAACACTCCAATAACCTTTCCTCTTCTCTACCTGAAAGTTTAGAACTAATAATAACAGGATATATTTTCTTATCATCAATATAAGCATATTTAAGATTATCAGGTAAAGGTTTTAAATCAAAACAGGATCCTCCTTGGGGTGGCGTGGTACCCAAATCTTCCACCGGTAAGTTATGTTTAAGTATAGGTTGACGAAGGAATATTTCGTCAAGCTCATTCCTTTCTTCCATAAAGACCTCACTTTCGTGGTCCTCCATATGTTGCTGCAAAGCATTGTTAGGAGCAAGAGCAATAGAGGCAAGCTGAGCAACTTTAAAATCTTCATTAGGCAATTCGGTTTCATAAGGAGCTTTAGCAAATTTAGAGAAATTGAACTCATAAGATTCACCAGCAAATTTAGTAAAGATTTTCTCTTTCTTACAATCTATAACAGCACCACAAGTATTCAGAAAAGGTCTACCAAAAATGATAGGACAAGTTTACTAGCAGCTGAACCAAGTACTAGAAAATCAGCAGGATATTTAGTCTTACCACATAAAACTTCCACATCTCTAACAATACCAATTGGAGAGATAGTTTCTCTATTAGCAAGCTGAATAACCACATCAATTTCCTCAAGTTCACAAGAACCAATTTCATGCATAATTTCCCTGTAAAGCTCATAAGGAATAGCACTGAACTTGCACCAATATCACATAAACCATAATAGCAATGATCACCTATCCTAACAGAAAGCACAGGAACACTAGTTTTCCTAGAGCTTTTAGGATGTGAAACAATATTAGAAGCATCTTCACAAAAGATAATATGTCCATCTTCTATATTTTCAGTGACAAGGTCCTTAACCATTGCTACAAGGTTCAACAGTTATTTGTTCATCAGGTTCTATAGCTTTCTTTGTACTTTTGTTAACAACTAGCTATAATAGAGTGTTCCTTTATTTTAGCAGGAAAAGGAACTTTTTCAATATAAGGTTCAGGAATAATGTGATCAACGGTGTTAACTTCAATAGTTCTAGTCACAGGAGAAAAGTTTTATCTTTATAAGGTTCATGATAATTCTTAAAACCCTCCTTAGGCATACCGAAATAGGAGGCAAAAGCTTTATAGAAATTTGCAACAACTTGAGAGTCAAGGCCATAATTAAGCAGTACTAATATTTGAAAATCATCAGTATTCATGAAAGTATAGGGGGTGTATCGTAGTACTATCGATAAATAAGAGTGTCGAACCCAACGAGGAGCAGAAGGTGTTGACAAGCAGTTTTGATATGGAATTCACTGTAAATACTAGCAGACAAGTTTTTAGGGGTTTTTGATATAGAAGATAAATAAAGTACAAGTAAATAAAATGCAGTAATAATGATTGCAGCGCGTGGCCCAATCCTTTCTACAGCAAAGGACAAGCCGGTAGGTTTACTTATGATGACCAAACGTTCTTGAGGACACACGGGAATTTCGTCAAGTGCTTTCGCTTCATATAGTTGATTAATCTTCATTGTTTTGATAAGTGTTGTGTGGGTGAACCTATGCTAATGCACTGCCCTTCCTAGGACTAATACATACTTGTGATTATACCCCTTGCAAGCATCCGCAAATACAAGAAAGTAATTAAGATAAATCTAACCACAACCTTAAACTCTGAGATCCTGCTATCCCTCATGCATCGATATACCAACGGGGGTTTAGGTTTCTGTCACTCTGGCAACCCCACAATTGGCAACTGAATACACAATGCATTCCCCTAGGCCCATAAAGATGTAGTTTCATGTAGTCGACGTTCACATGACACCACTAGATGAATAACACCACAACTTAAATATCAAACCATTAAATATTACTCAACATAATTCACTACTAACATCAAGACTTCTCCCATGTCCTCAAGAACTAAACAAACTACTCACAAGACATCATATGGAACATGATCAGAGGTGATATAATGATGAATAACAATCTGGACATAAACCTTAATTCAACGGTTTCACTCAATAGCATCAACCACAAGGAGTAATTAACACCGGGAAAGCTTCCCCTATGAACTAGACAAGATTCAACCCTAGATGTTACAGCGGAGCGGAGTGGAGCAGCGGAGATGATGGTGATGGCAGTGGAGATGATGATGTTGATCCCAATGAAGTCCAGCTCGATGACGGTGACGATGGCAACGATTTCCCACCTCTGGGAAGGAATTTCCCCGGCAGATTTCTCCCTGCCGGAGAGCTTTTCTCTCTCTGATGTTTTCCGCCTCGTGGAGGCGGCGGAATATTTCCTCGACCACCCCCTAGGCTTAGGGTTTACTGGGGATGATGTACGCGAAGGGGTACTGGCAGAGGTGGGCCAAGGCCTCCTCAGCACCTGGCGGCGCGGCAGCAAGGTGGGCCGCGCCACCACATGGTGAGGGCCCGTGGTGGCCCACCTTGGCCTCCCCTTTTGGCTGCCTCCGTCATCTGACAAAATAGGAACTTCGGGGTGTTTTCCTCGAATTATTGATCTTCAGAAATATGGTGTCTTGACGGTCCTTTTTCCTGCAGAAATCTGACTCCGGTGGTTAATTCTCCAATAATCATCAAACATGCAAAACAGGTAAAATAACATAAGTATCATCTCTAAATATGACATATATCAATGAATAACAGTAAATTATGATATAAAATAGTGATGCAAAATGGACGTATCAGAGGCCTCTAAGGGCCAGAATCTTGCTGAAGAGAAAGCCTGAGCAGCCTCCTGCGGCGGGGTGTGCCTGTGAAACATTTATCAAGTAGGGTTTGGTTTGTAAAGACCTGTAAGACATCTTTTAAGTTATGTCGGTGTTTACGCCTCTCGCGAGGCTTTTATCACTTGTTCATGTTTTTCCGCTCTGTGTCGGTGGGACCCTCCTTCGGCGCCTTCGCACTGCCGCCATGGGAGTGTGAAAGGCTTAGGGAGGTGGGCTCTCGCGAGCCCCCCTCTGACGCGCAAGCAGCCCATGAAGCGTAAGTGGGAAGAGTGGAGCTCGAGAGGCAGAAACCAGAGTAAAACACCGAGAGGCTAAAGTTCTGGACTTAGATGAGTCAGGTGTCTGCCTCGCTGCGGGGCTCTTCATTCCCTGATGAGGAGTTCCCTTGAGGGTGGTTTTGTACCTTTGTGGCCTCGCCAGGGGCGTCCCGTTCCCTGTTCAGCATAGAGGCATTCCTACGGGCGTTTGCATGATTGAAAGGCTCACACGCACTCATAGGCTTCCCTCTGTGTACCTCTCTAGAGAAAAGAGCACCAAAGTCCTTGGTGAGGTGACATACGTGGGAGTAGCCCCCGCAAGCCAGAGCTCTAACCCTTTGGGTTTTTTGGTGCCGTTGGGATGCTCCCGAGGCATAGCCACCGTGCCCAGCCCCCACTCGAGAGGTGCGCATTGGGAGGAAAATGGGCGCGAGTGCAAAGAAGACACACTGGCTTACCGAAGTAATATTACAAAACGGCGCAGACGCGCATTGTGCCAAAAAGCAACAGTTTGTTACACTTGGAGTAGCCAAGCTATATTTCGCCATGTCAAGGTGTGGGTTTTTTAATACTTGCAGTAGCCAAGTTACATGCCGCCATGCCTGGGCATGGGGCTCCACAGGATGTGGCTGAGACTTCTCGCGGCCCGTGGCGACGCGTGGTGGAGAGAGCTCAGATGGAGTGACCCTCGGAGAGGGAGAAACTTTTGTGAAGCTTGGAGAGGTGACGTCTCGAGTGTCCCTTTGGAGACAAAAAGGGGTTGTCGTGGCTGGGGTCACGGATAGAACTTGCGGAGATGTTCTATGTTCCACAGATTCTTGACGGGTATGCCGTCTTGAGTCTCCAGCCATGCCACACCAGGCCTGGCGACGTACGTGACCCGGTAGGGTCCTTCCCACATTGGCGAGAGCTTGTGGAGGCCTTGTCTAGAGAATATCTGTCGTGTCACGAAGGACGGACACCGGGATGAAGGACACCCCCTTTGTAGATTCGGTAGGGATGCGAAGGAGGCTGGAAGACATCTCCCGGAGAAGTACTGCCGGCGAGCTCTCCGTCTCTCTCTCTCTGCGTGGATGGCAAGCAAGCAAAGGACACAACGATCTACCCAGGTTCAGGCCGCCCGAAGGCTAACAGCCCTACTCCTGCATGTCTGGATAGATGGGATCATCATGGTGTGGCTACAATGAAGTCTCCGGCAAGGTACCCGGGAAGGGTTTTGGCAAGAGGAAGGAGACAGGGCAGATCCTGGCCCGGAGTAGATCACCTCCCTTCTCTTCCCTGCCCTAGCTATGCCTTGCTCTGCTCTTGCATGGGTCTTGCCTAGCGCTTATCCTCTTCTGATCCTCCTCCTCGCCATGACTTGGTCCTCCTTTTATAGACAAGGGGATGCCACAGAGGTCACGTGAGGAGCATGAGGGGGTCTTGGTGGGAAGTTCCCCCCTCCGTCATGGAGGTGGCGACGTGGCCTCTTCTCCTCCAAGTATCTTCCTCCGGTTAGGTAAGATCCCCACCCTTTAGGGGAAAGTGAGGTGGGGGAAAGCTGGCATACCGCAGGTGGTGTCCCCTGCTTGCGCCTTGCTTCCCAAGTCTTCTAGGCTCTTCTACCTTCTTCGGGAGGGAGCTGGAAACCCTCGGCTTCGACTGGTATGGCTTGATACCCGAGAGGGAGTCGGGCCCAGCCGGGGTCTCGGGCTCTCGGGTCCTCCTTCTCTTCCGAGGTGTGAGGGATCCCGGGTCCTTTGTACCCGGTAGGCTTTGGATGGTGCGCGGAGTGCCCGTCAGCTAAGTGTCGCGTCTTGGCCTTGTCCACCTTCACGCTGGGCCCACAGGCGGTGGACCCACTTTGGCAGCACTAGGGGAACCCCGTGTTCCACTGCTGCGACAGTAGCCCCCGGGCATGGTCCCGGCGGCTTCGCTTCAACGGCTGCCGGGGCCATGACCAAAAAAGAGGTCAAAGTGGGTCCCGGCGACTGGCCTTCCTGGACTGCCTGGTGGGGTCCGTCGGGTCGAAGTAGAGGCGAGCCCCCGAGTCCTGTTGACTGAGTCATCCCGATCATTGCGATTCGTGCGTGCTTGGACTCTGCCATGCATCCAACGGTTGGGAGCGCCGAAGTCGGCACGTCTCCTCGATCCCCACGCCCGTCGGAGTAATGGGGTCGCGATGTGACGCGTGGGGAACTTCTTTAGACTCCCGCTTGGGGCTTGGTTGCCGTTACCAAACCACTTCGCCAGAAATCCCCAGCTCCCCAATCCCTGCTTTGTCTCCTTCCTCTGCGCCGCCGCCGTCGATCCACCCTCCCTCATGGCTCACACGAAGCCTTCTGCGAGGAAGAAACCAAAGGGCGCCGCCGGCATAATTCGGGAGCTGCCATCTCCCAAATCCAAGAGAAAAGCTGGAGGGCGGCGCGAAATCTCAGGCAGGAAGAGCTTCGCAGGGAGCAAGCTTTGTTCGATAGCATTTATGCTGGCGGTGAGAACTTGCGGGAAGCTTCTCACTATGGGGTGGTGGCGTCCGAGGTAGAAGGCGTCCTTGTCTGGGAGGCGACGAAGATTATCGCTCCCTCCGACACGCGGCCGCCAAATCAGATCCCCATCTTCGACTTGTACATGCTGATGGGTGTCGTACCGCCCTTCTCCGATTTCCTCTTGGAGATCCTGAAGGCATATGATCTGAAGCTTCTCCATCTGACACCGGGAGCCATCCTGGACTTGGCAGTCTTCGCCCACTGCTCTGAAGCTTTCGTCAGGGTGATGCCTTCCGTGGCCTTGTTTCGCCATTTCTTCTATCCCCGAATCGTGAAGGATAGATGGATGGGAGGCTGCGTCACCTTCGTGAAGGAAAGATCAAGCCATCATATCCTCTGATGGAGACCAAGTCCAGGTGGGAGGAATGGAGGCTTCGATGGTTCTTGGTGGAAATCTCTGAGGCCCTCCCGCAATGGGAGGAACCGAAGGAACTCTCGGAGAAATTGGAGACCTGGAGCTACCCAGCGGTCAGGATGACGACTTCTTCGAGGTGGTGGAGCCCTTCCAGCTTCTTCGCAACCTTGGGGTGACTGGTGCCGCTGTCGCCACCCATTTCCTCTGTAGCCGGATTGCTCCGCTGCAGAGGAGGCCAAACCTGTCATGGGACTTCCGGGGCGCAGATGACCGTCTCGCCTGAGGAGCGCAGATATGCCCGAAGGCACCATCCGGGACAACATAACCAAGTTGTTCGTCCTGGGTCTTCGATTTGATCTTCGGAACGGGGTCGTTCCCCTGTGCGAAGATTCACGGAAAACCGCCATTTTGGACCAAATGCCGCCTTGCGACGCCCTCGGTCTGGCGGGCCAAGGGGACCACGGTCCCGTGCTTCCGAAAGGTCACAAGGCCAGGGCCTCCTCTGGCTCTGACGAGGAAGAGGAGTCCTCGAAGAAGGCAGAGGAGGATGAGGATACACTCGCGGTGGCTCCGCGGGTTCGGACGAGGACCCCGACGGCGAAGAACAAGACGCCGAGCAAGGCGACGAGAAAGACAGCGACGAAGACGACGATGACGACAGTGACGACGATGTCGACGAGGCGGGGGAAGAGCAGTCTCCCCTGCATCCAGCTTCTGGTGCCCCCGTGGTCCGTGGAACTGACGGGCAACGCAGATGACCCGGCGGACATGGAGATCGACGGTGGGGGGTTCATCTTAGCACCCCGGATGGCGTGCTCCTCCGATTCTCCGCCGCCGGCCAATGCCTCAGGGGCATCCCATGGTTCCTTTGGTGCGTCGATTAACTTGCCCTCGCGGTGAGCAGCAAGCGCTCACGGGAGTAAGTTCTTCAACTGAACTCTGAAAGTTTCATAGTTTCACTGTCGTTCATTTGATCCGGAATGAGCCGTTGCTGATGTTCCACAGGGATGACATGCTGATTGAGGGAAGCAAGAGGCTTCGCGACCTCGCAGATGTCGACACTGCCTCGAGTTTTCCAAGGGGCGGAGGAGATGCTTCCTCCAGCTTTGGCTGAGGTTGAAGGCCGCCGCCGGAGCAGCGAGGGGAGCGTTACTGCAACTTCCCCAGTCCATGCCAGGAAGGCTCCAGAGGTTGCGACTTTGGAGGTCGCAGGTGAGCTCTAGACTTTCCTCTGCTGCTTTTCTTTCGGGCTTTGATGCTTACAGTCATCGCTCCCTTGCCTCCAGAAGCTTCTGCGGCCAACGCGGTCCCAGTTGGGCGTTCGGACGGCGCCAGGCAAACGAAGACACCTTCCCTTAACTCCTCAGAGGGCTGGGAGGTGACCAAAAGTGTGTCGACGCGTGCTGCCGGGACGCAGTCTGCTCCTCTGTTCCACAGCGCCGAGAGCGGCAGGCTGCCCGTCACTGGAGAGCATCTCATGGACGCACCATCTCCAGGTTATCTTCTCCTAGGCTCGGAACTGGCGTCATACACGCAGCTCTCCTTGGATTCTAGCGCCAGCTTGGAGATAGCGGAGTTGGAAAGGATCAGGGAGAGCTTGGCTTCCGAGGGCTGGCAAGAAGATACCACTTCGGGTCCACCTCGAAGGTTACCATCAGTGGAGAGAGCGCCATACACGCCATTTGCCACGGGTTGGACCAGCTGAACACGGACACCAAAGCCCGCGAGATGGCCGCCGCGAAGAAGATTGAGGAGGCCGTAGAGCAAATGCGAAAGGGAAAGAGCAAGCTGGACCACATGTCCAGGAACTCCTCCAACCTGGTGCTATCCCTTTAGAAGAAGAAGGCTGAGAGGATTGCTGCGGAGAAGGAGCGAGAAGACGAGCTGGCAGCTAAGGAGCAGCAGCTGAACATTCGGCAGATTGCTTTGAACGAGATGATGACCGCTTTGGACGCCAAAAAGCGCGAATGAGACAAGGAGACGAAACGCTTGAAAGGGGCTATTGGCATGCTTCAAGGAGAACTCCAGCTGGCGACGCAGAACCTCCATTCCCGCGAGGTGCAGCTGACCGAGAAAGATCAGACCATTGCTGGCCTCGAGGGTGCTCTCTCCCAGGAACAGGCCGATTCCCAAGCCTTGCGCAGGAAAACTGAGGAGGATGGCCAGAAGACATCCATGCTGGAAAGTTCTCTGAAGACGCTGGAGCAGAGATGACGAAGGCGAAAGAGGATAATCAACGATTCATCAGCTTCCGCGATCAAGCTATAACCGAGTTGTCCACTCTCCGAGACGCGTACGAGGAAGGTCTTGCCCTGCTCATAGAGGCCTGCAACGAGCTTTCCTCTCAGGTGTCCCAGCTGTACAGGAAGAAGAAGCCTGCCCCCTTGCCGCCTGATCTTCAGAGCTTGTCGACCATAGCTTCCCTCATTAAGGAGAAAGCCAACGACGTGAACGTTGCCAAGAACGACCTTGCCATCTAGCTGAAGAGTGACAAACACCAGGTGAGCAAGCAGACATCGATCTTGGTGATGGCCGCCTTTGCGGAGGCACATCCGTCCGCGACCATGCCTGATTGGGCCACCGTGTCTCCGTCCAAGGAATCTTGTCAGCTGGTGAAAAGTCAAGCGGCCAAGCTAGCGGAGAAAAACTTCCCTCGCTACTCTGCCCCCGCGAAGCCGTCCGATCGTCCTGCTACCCAGAAATAATAAACTTTGCATTAGTTCCGTGTGCTACAATTTGAAACGTATTGTAACAGCCTAGAACTTAATGACTTGCTTGCTTGTTTGCTTGCTTGTTTCTACAAGTGCTTTTTACTTGTTTTAGCCGGTGGTTTCTGTTCTCCACATCCTTGAGGGACCTTCCGGGCTGCAGGCTTACTCAAGAGGCCCTGACTGGTCAGGAATGCTCTCACAAGCCCTGCTGATACCCGAGAAGCCACTCACTCCGAAGGTTCGCTCGTCCCCGGGAGGTATCAGGTCTTTCGCACCGCTTTTTACCCCCGGGAGAGTCGACACCGCTTTGAGTGCTTGCATGACGGTCGAGCCTTATCTTTGCTTGCCACTAGTATGCGTTGTACTAGCCTCACTTGCGGAAAAGACATAATACACGTGAATTTAGCGAGCTTTCGGGATAACTTATCTTTTATTCATGATAGAAGTTCTTGAATGACAACTTGGTGTTCAGGGTACATCTCGCAGCAACACAACTCTTTTTGGAAATACAGATCAGCCCGCCCTAGATGACTTCTTGGGGAAAGATGTCTAGGAATTCCTTAGCCCGGGAGCACCAATCCGCCAGCGCCCATAGCTCCTCCAGGGTGTTGACCTGCCGGGTACTCATCTTCACACGCATCTTCAGACTGCGCACGTTCATGTGGAAGAGCTGAATGATGCCGATCTGGTAGTTATCTCTTGCGGATATCCTGTCTGCCACTGCCCGGAACCTCCAAACGTAGTGGCGCAGCTTCTCCCCATCATTCTGCGTCAGGAGATGGAGGTCGAGCATTGACGCAGGGAACGGGGTGTAGCAGGTCATGAGGTGCGGGCCAGCCTGGCCTTCCATGTCCTCACGGGAGCGACGCCTGAGGTTAGAGCTTTGGCCAGCGTTCTCCTCAGGTTGCTCCACAGGACGCTTGCCGTGGGGATCTTCAGGTGGCACCTCTTCTAGGGGCCATGGGTCGGACTCGACGATGTTGACCTCAGGCCCAGCAATGTCGACCTTGGCTTCGACGGTGCCAGCGTTGTTGGTGGAGGTTGAGCCGGCAGGGTCATGGCACTGAAAAGCGAAGTTCAGCAGACCCTCCAAGCTGGTGAACCAAGCCTTTACGCGAGGATCGCTCTTGCAGAGACCCGGAGGGTAGGAGAGGAGCGCCTTGACAGCCCCCAGAGCCTCCTTCAGCCCCCTGCTCTGCCATGTGAGCTGCTGAGCCTGCTCAGAGATCTCGCCGGCTTCGGACATAGCGCCGAGATTCTTCTCTGGTTCAGGAGAGAGCTTTCTCTTTTCCACCGACGCGGATCCGGACGTCGATCTTGTCGTAGCCGAAAGACAGGAAGCAGACCTTGTACCTGGTGAAGAACTCGAGGCTGAAGAACTTGAAGTAGATCTTGACGAACAAGACGAAGAACTCGTCGTGGCCCCTACCTGGCGCGCCAGATGTCGTGTCACGAAGGACGGACACCGGGGATGAAGGACACCCCCTTTGTAGATTCGGTAGGGGCGCGAAGGAGGCTGGAAGACGTCTCCCGGAGAAGTACCGCCGGCGAGCTCTCCGTCTCTCTCTCTCTCTCTCTCTGCGTGGATGGCAAGCAAGCAAACGACACAGCGATCTACCCAGGTTCAAGCCGCCCGAAGGCTAACAGCCCTACTCCTGCATGTCTGGATAGATGGGATCATCATGGTGTTGCTACAATGGAGTCTCCGGCGAGGTACCCGGGAAGGGTTTTGGCAAGAGGAAGGAGACATGGTAGATCCTGGCCCGGAGGAGATCACCTCCCTTCTCTTCCCTGCCCTAACTATGCCTTGCTCTGCTCTTGCCTGGGTCTTGCCTAGCGCTTATCCTCTTCTGATCCTCCTCCTCGCCATGACTTGGTCCTCCTTTTATAGACAAGGGGATGCCACAGAGGTCACACGAGGAGCATGAGGGGGTCTTGGCGGGAAGTTCCCCCCCTCCATCGTGGAGGTGGCGACGTGGCCTCTTCTCCTCCAAGTATCTTCCTCCGGTTTGGTGAGATCCCCACCCTTTAGGGGAAAGTGAGGTGGGGGAAAGATGGCATACCGCAGGTGGTGTCCCCTGCTTGTGCCTTGCTTCCCAAGTCTTCTAGGCTCTTCTACCTTCTTCGGGAGGAGCTGGAAACCCTCGGCTTTGACTGGTACGGCTTGATACCCGAGAGGGAGTCCGGCCCGGCCGGGTCTCGGGCTCTCGGGGTCCTCCTTCTCTTCTGGGTTGTGAGGGATCCCGGGGTACTTTGTACCCGGCAGGCTTTGGATGGTGCGCGGAGTGCCCGTCAGCTAAGTGTCACGTCTTGGCCCTGTCCATCTTCATGCTGGGCCCACAGGAGGTGGCCACTTTGGCAGCACTAGGGGAATCCCGTGTTCCACTGCTGCGACAGGATCCACCTGAGGGCAAGGTCACCAGCGTATGTGGCGGCTATGGTAGCGGCGCAAGGCTTGTTGGTACCTCGTCGCCCTGATAGCCGCTCTGCGGCGCAATCCTTCATGCAGTAGCAGGTCATCGTTGTGGATTGCATCTTGGTCATCCTCGTTGAAGGCCAGGACTCGCAAAGATCCGTGCTTGATTTCGTTGGGGAGGACTGCTTAAGCTCCATAGACGAGGGCGAAAGGCGTTTCTCCGGTTGGCTTGGTTGCAGTTGTTCGGAAAGACCAGAGTACCGAAGGGAGCTCGTCGATCCAGTTCTTGCATGAACCCTTGAGGCGGTTGAAGCTTCGCATCTTGAGTCCTTTGAGCACCTCGGCGTTTGCTCGCTCAGCTTGTCCGTTGCTTCGTGGGTGTGCCACTGAGGCGAAGCATAGCCGGTGCCCAGCTTCTCGCAGTAAGCTCTAAAAGTTTCACTTTTGAACTGTGAGCCGTTGTCGGTGATGATGCGATTCGGCACGCCGAAACGGCACGTGATGCCCCTCAGTAATTTCACCGCTGAATTAGCCGGGATGGAGCGTACCGCTTCTACTTCCGCCCACTTGGTGAATTTGTTGACGGCGATGTAGAGGTAACGGTAGCCTCCACTTGACCTCGGGAAGGGTCCCAGGATGTCCAGCCCCCAGACTGCGAAGGGCCAGGTGAGCGGGATGGTCTAGAGCCCCAGTGCTGGCTGATGGACTTCCTTGGCGTGAAATTGACATGCTTCGCAGGCTTGGACGAGGGCGGTAGCGTCCTGGAGCACTGTAGGCCAGTAAAACCCGCTCCTGAAGACTTTTCCGGCGAGGGTGCGCGAGGAGGAGTGATGGCCGCATTCTCCGTTGTGTACATCCTCGAGAAGCTGCTGGCCTTCTTCGGTGGGAACACTGTGAGGACCCCGGATTAACTATCCGAGATACTCGTTATGTTTCCTGCGACAATCCCATGATCAGTCTGTTGTTGCACATAACTCGAATTGGCATCACAGAACACCCATAAATACCGAATAAATATACTTACTTGATTGAAGCCGTAACTTCAACAGGCACTTGCAACGGATATCACCAAACAACGTGGAGCCCAAGTCATTTGCCATAACCCTACAGGCAGCTGACTGGGAAGCGCCCTAGTTTGCATCGACGTTATTGAAGTCTTCTTCTTCAAACTGCTCCTCTTCAAAAATCTAGCTAAGACAATAGCCAGGGACGAAACCAATATGAGTACATTTGAATGTACTCGCAAACTACCCCCGGAATGAGCATGCAGTACTATTTTTATTGTTTAAATAAAACTTTGTTTGCTTTGAAAACTCGATGTCCTTGTTGAAATGAGAAGGATGGACTTTTGTTTAGTAAAACTTTGGTTTGAAATCCCTATATCTTTATTGAAAAAGGAAAGAAGGCTTTTAGAACTTTTCCCATAAATCTGTCTTTGTAAGAAGTCTTGTTTAAAATGTTTTCCCGAAAATACATCTTTGTTGGAAAAGGTAAGAAGTCTCTTTTATAAATATTTTCCCGGAAAATCACCATTGGTTTATTTCTCCAAAACTCCTCCTTTTTCGACCATATCCCTTCATGGTCAAATCATTCTTCAGCAACCTCATACCAGCCCTTCGGCAGAGTTGCAGATACAACACATCTCCATTTTAGTTTCAATCCTCAAAACTTTCCAAAACTTGCACATAGGATCGAGCAGTTCTTTCCAACTGTCCATATCCGAGGACTCGGCTATTCGAATAGTTTTACACTCTGCAGAGGTAGCACGCTTTTCCCACATCCATCCGGCAACTCATCGTGTCAGCCACGTCCCGCCATACAAGGTGTATGCGAAGTTGAGTCACCGACCATAGCCTGTCCTTTGCTCATGCTAGTATAGGACCCTACCGCTACGAAACATTCCATCGACACTTAAATCCAGCACGTCGGAAACTAAGTGTGAGGACTCGTAGTTCTGCCCGGCGAATTTTAATGGCCCTACAAATCCTCTATCTCCAATTCATATCAGCCCTCAGGCGTTGCCCTCAGGCGTTCTTCTCTTTAGAGGACCCGGGTCAGGGGGCAGGTCCTCAGACCATCCCCTCATGGAACGGGGTCATCCCCGTTGTTGAGGCATCCCATACTAATATGAGCAAACTATATGACTACGCCCTTTCCCATAGGTGGGTAAATGTGGTCGCACAGGGTATTGGTTGTTCTGTAAGTACGAGGACACAATGTGCATTTTTCATAAACATCACCATTCTCCATTTCTCCATTTCCACACCGACACTTCGGCATTCCATAACCACACAAGTATTTTCAAAGGAGTTTTGAGTAAACAATTTTTTTCCCATCCTATAGTTTGAAAAAGAATTTCCATCTAAGATCCCCATATAGGGTGTCAAAATAATATACTTATATTTTGGAAAAGGGTTTTCAAAATCATAACTTTTGTGGCAAACACCACATAAATCACTTATGCTATTTATAAGGAAAACATGTGAACCAAAATAGATGTATATAGATGCAAGCTCAGAGAATAGCTTGCCTTGCTCAACAAAGTGGCCCTGGTCTTGCTCTTTTTGTTCAACAGAACCACCCTCCTCGGATACTCCGGCAACGTTCTCGTCTAAACGTCGTAAAACAACAAGACATATAATCACCACACAATTCGACCAAGCAACACTAATATTCATCTACACATGTACAACCTCTACTGTTCTTAATGATGTCAAACAATTGAAGTTAATTCACTTCAAGTTATCACTGATTCCACACACTTTTATTAATTTCAGAAACTAGTTATTCATGTTTAATTGCATTACTCAAGTTCTGTTGGTCACAAAAATACAAACTAAATTTCTACAGATAGCTACTGATGTGTAGAAGAAAACACAATTGGTTATGTTTCATTTGGATTTACCAATTTTCCTACACATTTGTTTTATTACAGAAACTTATTAATCAAGTTTTAGTTACCACTTAAGTTGTGTTGATCCAAAAATTAAATCCTTTTAGGGGTAACTAAACATGACTAAATGTGATCCAACAAAATTGTTCCTAAATCCTTTGGGTTAACCAATAAGCATCTATAATTGTTTTAGTCCAGAGAGGCTTGGAAATCTTTAATCTAATACCAATTAATTAATAAAGCTTAATTAAATTTACCAAAATTAGGAGAGCTAAGTGATCACATTGTTAAGCTAACAAAATTGGATTGGCATCATTTGGATTAATAGATTTCCAGAAACAATTAAGTTAAGTTTTAAACCTTCTGTGGCATTTTAAATACCACATTTTTAATATTAATCTAAATGAGATGAAACTGGTTTGGTTGCACAGAGAATTTCATAAGCTTTCTATAGCATTTTCATTTGATTTATTTGGACTCATATTCCTCGAGTTATTGAATTTAAAAGGGAGGTCCAGTACTATTTTTTTCAGGGTTTTTAGATTTAAATAGAAAAAGATGAATAGGTACGTGGCCGTTGGATCGAAATCCAACGGTCCACGACGCATCCATCAGCGACGACCAACAACGGCGACACCGCCGTGGCCGGCGACGGTGGCGACGGCGCAGGGGCTCACCTAGGGGTCCTGGGGACGCAGTGGACGGCGGAGGAGAGTGTGGAGGCCACGGGAGAGAGGTTGGCGGTGGCGGCACGGCTTGGGGAAGTCCAGAACTGTGGCGGCAAGCAGCTCAACGTGCATGACCTCAGCAACCCGACGGCGAGCTCCTGGAGGGTCCTGTGCAATGAAGGAGGGGCGTGAGGGTGCGGTTGCGATAGAGGCACGGCAGAGGGTGAGAGAGCGAGAGAAGAGGGAGCGGGGCAGTGCACGGCCGTGGTCGTCCTCACCTCGGAACGACGGTGACGGCGGCGCTTGGCCGTGCTTGCAACCACGGCAGCGAGCGCTGCAATAGCGGACTCGCCCTTCTGGTGGTCTACGGGAGGGAGCAGAGTGAGGGAGAGCAGAGAGGCGCTGAGTGGAGAGGATTGCGAGCTCGGGGGTGGGGATTAAATATCCGGCGGAGGTGGTGCATAGTGGCCTGGGTGCACGGAGGAGCTAGAGCTCAAATTGGCGTGTCTGAGGGGCCGCGGCGATGTCGGGGAGCGGTCAGGTCGAGTGGCGCTTGCCGGGCAGCAGAGGGGGCAGAGGTCGGGTGCGGCGATGCCGTGCTCTGGTCGCGTGGACTTGGCGAGCTGGGGTGGGGGACAGTGGGGAGAAGGGCACAGCCATGGGGGGAGCTGGGTCGAGGAGGTGCGGTGTCGAGCTCTCCTCACAGGACAGCAGAGAGGAGGGGCCCGGGTGGCGAGCGGCGTGACACGGGAGTGAGGAACACGGCGGCGTGCCGTGCGGCTACAGGAAGAAGATGATGTTCTTGCAAAAAGCCCCTTGGAAAAACTATTCCCATTTACAATTTAGTCATTTTCTGTTTTCTTTTGTTTCCTTTTTAAAACCAGTAGCTCTTTAGGGATTTTATTGAGGCCTCAAATCATTTTTTAAAAATCTGCAATTATTCATGTAGCCTCCCCATATCATTTAGAGGCCCCACAAAAATTGGTGGTTCAAAATAAAATGTTTTGGACCACATTTGTTCATAGGGTTTAAGTATGTTATTTTTGGTAAATAATATTTGATACTCCTTTAATATTTTTAAATCAAGTGAGAGATATTGTTTTGAGTTCTTGGAACTTTCTTGACAAATATGGTAAGTTCAAATAATTTATCTTTTCATAGAGAAAATATTTGCTTGGGGGAAAGAGAAGTAGGGAGGGAAAGCAATTTATTAAGATCATTTTTAACTCATGACCTTAATTTTTCCTTTTTGTTGAATGATTTGAGGGGTTTGTTTTTACTTAAGTCACACTCCACATTTGTTGTCAAGTGTGTGCTATTTAAGTATTAAGCATAACTGAGGAATTATCCTCACAAACAACAAACACACAAGATCAACATCACAACAATATCAACAACACAATCCAGACCACACAATTCCAACCACAAGAATAAATCATACTACCATTTCCATAATTAACAATACTATCTTGTAGAAATGATCACACTCAATTATGACAAGATGATGTTTTAAAAAATATCTCAACTCATAACTTAATAGTTTTCAAAAGGTTTGTTAAATAGAATATGTGGGGTAATATATTTCCCACTGGTGTTATTTTCAAATGGAGTGGAAATCAGAGTTTATAAAATGGGAGTTGCATACACATGCAAAATATCCAGGTTGAAAAATAGATAGGAGGTATCATATAGATCTCCATATTTTTGGGAACACATAATTTTGGAAATACTTTTGCCTTCTCAAACCTTGGGTATTTGGTTGTTGCTAAACCAAGCATCATTGAAATAGACTTTGGCCAAAATAAGAATAGAAAAGATATATGGAATATCTTCTTGTCATAACATGATCACCAAGGTTTAATATGTTTTTACTTAGGTTGGGTTCTTGGGTTGATATTTACTAGTCAATCAAGATAACATTCAAGTCACACGAGGTCAAACATACCAATGGGAAGGAATCCACAACCATTAGTGAAAACATTTCAAAAAGTTTTTGTTGGTTCTGAATTTTGGGTGTGGTAAAACTAAGTTTTTCTTAGCTCCAAAATTTGGGATGTTACAAACACATCACAAGCAGACGCCATTGGGGCGCTTGCGATATAGGTCCTCTCTAATGATGCAGTATGACTTGGCCACGCTAGTGATTCTCTCGGCTTCTGCGTCTTCCTCGGGGAGGGTCCCTATGCTCAGGAAAACCTTGATCTTGTCGATCCAGTTCGCCTCTTGTGACACCACGGCCAGCAGCAAGCGAGCTCCTAAGGGCGGGCCACAGTCTGGTGCTCCCGTTGGTGGTGGCTGCGGGAGCTCTTTGTCAACGTCCATGGCCTCTGCTTGAAGCTGCTTCGGCTGCTTGACCGAGGCCTTGTGGAGTATTTCTTCGAAGACGCCTAGCCTTTGAGGCTCCCTTCTGGACGCTCGCTTCGCAATCTCGTCTTCCTCTTGATTCTCCTTGCGCGGGATATGCATGAGTTCCATGCCTTTGAAGTTCTTCTCGACTTTACGGACCTCCTCAAGGTAAGCTGTCATGTGGTCGTCCTTTGGCTTGTAGCTCTTGCTGGAGAAGTTGAAGAGGAGCTGCAAGTCGCCCTTGATGAGGAGGTGCTTGATGCCTAGCGCGATGGCGGCTCTGAGCCCGGCGAGAAGGGCTTCGTATTCGGCGATGTTGTTGGAGACCTTGTCCTCGTTGGTGAAGTTGTGAGGACCCCGGATTAACTATTCGAGATACTCGTTATGTTTCCTGCAACAATCCCATGATCAGTCTGTTGTTGCACATAACTCGAATTGGCATCACAGAACACCCATAAATACCGAATAAGTATTACTTACTTGATTGAAGTCATAACTTCAACAGGTACTTGCAGCGGAAATCACCAAACAACGTGGAGCCCAAGTCATTTGCCATAACCTCACAGGCAGCTGACTGGGAAGCGCCCTAGTTCGCATTGACGTCGACAAACTCTCGATCTTCAGCATACTTCTTCTTGAGCTCTGGACATTGGAACATCCAGGGACACAGCCATGAGTACATTTATGTACTCGCAAACTACCCCCGACATGAGCACGCAATGGCATCATGTTTATTATAATAAAAACCTTTATTTTGAGAAGACATCTCTATATCTTTGTTGAAAAGAAGGAAAGAAGGCTTTTAGGACTTTTTCCCATAAATCTATCTTTGTAAGAATTCTCTTTTAAAACTTTTCCTGAAAACACATCCTTGTTGAAAAAGGTAAGAAGTCTCTTTTATAAACATTCTTCCGGAAAATCACCATTTATTTATTTTCCCAAAACTCCTCCGTTTTCGACCAAAACCATTCCTGGAGACATCATTTCTCTGACAACCTTATACCAACCCTTGGGTATAGTTGGATAAAACATTTTCCACTTTCAAGACACTACACTTTGAACTTCTCGACCACAGACCCTCAGGGTCCACTTTCCTCCATCAACCTCATACCGATCCGTTGGTATAGGTGCATGGAACAATCTCCACTTCATTTTCCTTTTTAAAACTCAACTCTTTATAAAACTTGCACATGGTCTTAGGACAGCCTCCCAATTGTCCATATCCGAGGACTCGGCTATTCGAATAGTTTTGACCCTCTGCAGAGGTAGCACGCTTTTAGCCCATATCCATCCGGTAACTCATCGTGTCGGCCACGTCCCGCCATACAAAGTGTATGCGAAGTTGAGCCACCGACCATAGCCTCTCATTTGCTCATGCTAGTATAGGATCCTACCCATATGATAATTCCACCACACTCAGTCCGGTCCCCGTCGGCAACCCTAAGTGTGAGGACTCATATGTTTTCTCCGGCGGTCTATTAAACCTCCTATCCTCCTCCTTATCTTTCCATAGAGTTTGAGCGAGAACCCGGGTCAGGGGAGTTCACTAACCATCCCCTCATGCATAACGGAGTCGTCTCCGTCGATGAGGTATCCCATACTAATAAGAGCAAACTACATGACTAAGCCTTTTCCCATATGTAGTAAATGTGGTCGCACAGGGTAAGATTGGTCGTCATAGTACTAGGACACTTGTGCATTTTTCTTAAACAACACCACTTTCTGTTTCTCCACTTCAACTCCGACATCTCGGTATTTCACATCCACACAAGTATTTCCAAAGGAGTTTTGAATAACCAACATTGTTTCCCATCCTAAAGTTTTATATAAACTACTACATATGGTGGCAAAATAATATTTATATACTTTTGAAAAGGTTTTGTAAACCATTGCCTTTAAGAGTCAATATATTTGATAAAAGTAGATGCATATGTATTTAGGTGCAAGCTCAGAGAGTAGCTTGCCTTGCTCGGCAAAGTGAACTTGTTCTTGATCTTCAGATTCAACGAATTCTCCTTCCTCAGTAACTCCGTTCCAAGGACCACTCCGGTAGTGTTTATGTCTAGCGTCGCAAACATGAGAATAACACCACAATCAATAAGCAAACCAAACTAAACCACAAGTGGCACACCGACAAGTAACCAACCGTAAGCGTTAATCTAATCGTTCGAGCAACAACTAGGATTTACACTTACGAGGGCCTTATATTGATCAGTAGTCTATCGCCTATACGCAAGCTAGGTACATCGATCACAAAACTATCTGAGGCGAAGGTTAACAACAAGCACCTCCAGTTGAACAGGAAATATTTCAGACAAAAGTTAGGTCACTATATATTTTCTGTGAGTCAAAATATTATACCAAGTTAGGATATGATAAAGTGAAACACTAGGAACCTAGCAAAATTGGGTTTGCTCCAAAACTCATTACAGACTAATTTATAAAATCCCTTTTTAATCTGCCCTTTTGTTAATTTATTTTAAACAACATTACAAAATAATTATCCATGTTTGGAAACAATATGGAACATGAAGGTCATAAGTTTCTGAACATTTTAAGAGGTCAAACTTAATTTTTGGATCCTTATTTTTAAAGATATGAATTTTCCCAATTTGTTTTATATTCTGCCATTTTCTTTATTTTAATAAAACATTAAATAAACTAATTTATTTGGATAGGTGAGTTATACCAAAAGACAGGTATTATTTTTCTGAACATTTTGGTATCTTGTTTGTAATTTTTGGACAAGTATTTAAAAAGATATAGAATTTACAAGTTCTATTTGAATTTGTCTATTTATTTCATTTTCCAGAAATTCTAACGAAACGTTTTGCACCGAGGGGCTGGCTAGCCACTGCCACTGTCATGCAGGCCCGAGGCCACGCTGGCGCTGACTGGGCGTGTGCGGGTTGTGCTGGCCACCGCGGTCACTGACCGGTGGGGCCCACCTGTCAGTGCGGAAAAAGAAAGGAAAAAGGAGTGCGCCGTGCGGGGATTCGAACGCGCGACGTGCGCGTGGATGGATCGTGGCCATAGCCACTAGGCTGGTGCGGTGCTGGTGCTAAGATACGTGCGCGCGTCCTTTTGAGGTGTGACGGTGCTCGTCAACGTCGCGCACGGCCGCGGCGACCACCGACGGCGACGCGCACGGGTTCGATGTTCTACGGCGTTTGGAGGCCAACTAGCGCTCGCACCCGACACGCACGAGCACGGGCTACTTAGTGGTGGCGTTATGGACCTAATGGTCGCCGGCAAAAGCTCCGGCGACGAGGTCGGGCGGCGGCGGGCTACGGGCTAACGGCGACGCGACGAACTACGGCGAACTGGGATGAAGGGAGATGTCCTGGAGGTTGCTCAGCTCACCCTTGACGCGTGGGTAACGACCGCTGGTGTAGAGGTGCGGTGACGATGTCGGAATCAAGCTCGGAGCGCGGCGGCCGGAGAGGAAGAAGATGAAGACGGCGGCGATGATGCGGGCGACCCTGCGGCGATTCCTTGCACGGAGATGAAGAGGATGGTGAGGCGCATCTTCTAGCGGTCCTGGCTTGGCTCGGGGAGCTCTCAATCGACGGCGGTGCTCGACGGCGAGCTCGGCCGAGGTGCTCGGGTTTCGGAGGCAGAGGAAAATATCGAGGGAGGGAGCAGGGGAATGGACGAGCGGATGAGGGAGGAGAGGTGCGGCTTCGTGGCGTCCTTATCCTCCTCACCGAGCGGCAGGAGAGCGGAGGGGGGGCCTGGGCGGCGGCTTCGTCGCGCGGGCGACACGGCGGCACGGCGCACTAGCGCCATGTGCTGCGTCTACAGGGACGATGGATTTTTACAGAAAGCCCCCTACACTTCCCTGTATTCCTCTGATTCAGTTTCTTTTTATTTTCCTTTTAAAACCAGTAGTGTTTAGGGAATTATTTGGGGTACTAAAACATTTTATAAAAATTTGAAAATATTTGGGTAGGCTCCCCTTGTCAAGTAGAGCCTCCACAAAATTTGGTTTTTCAAAATAAAATGTTTTGAACATAATTTGTTCATAGAGTTTAACTATGTTATTTTTGGGTAAAACCAATTTGACAAATTGAAATATCTTTGTAATTTAAGATTAGATATTTTGAGGAGAGAGTAATATGATAATGAGATGATTATCATCTCATTCTTGGATTTTAGGAGGTAAAATAATTGTTGTAACAAAAATGGAGAAATAGGTAGAGAGGGAAATTAAGTAGGATCATTTCTTTTAATCAAGATTTTATTTTGAGAGTGAGAGTAATCATAAAGGTCTTGTTTTGTTTTCAAGTAACATTCCAAATTTGTGATCAATGTGCTTTATTTTAGTGTTGGTCACAACAGAGGAATTATCCTCACAAGCAACAAACCCAACAACCTCAATATCACAATCATGACCCCACAAATCAAACCACATGAATCAATCACACCACTATTTCCATAATTAACAATACTACCTTATAAAAATGATCACACTTAATTATGACAAGATGATGTTTAGGAATTATTCCCACTCATAACTTAATAGTTTGCAAAAGATTTGAGAAAGGAAATATGTGGGGTAATGTATTTCCCACTAGTGTTATTTTCAAATGGAGTGAAAATAAGGGTTTATAAAATGGGAGTTGTATACACCTGCGAAATAATAGGGTTGAGAAATGGGTAGGAGATAGCATATAGATCTCCATAATTTTGGAAACACACAATTTTGGAAATGCTTTTACTTTCTCAATTACTGGTATTAGTTTTGGGTTGCTGATAAACCAAGTATCCTTGAAATGGAGTTGGCCAAAAGAAGAATGGAAAAAGGTATATAGAATATTTTCTTGTCATAACATGATCACCAAAGTTAAATATATTTCTATATTGGTTGTGTCTTATATTTGCTAATCAAATAACTTAACAACAAGTCACACAAGTTCAAAACATATTAATGGGAAGGAACACAATCATTAGTGAAACATTTCAAAAGTTTTTGTTGGTTCTGAATTTTGGGTCTGATAAAACTAAGTTTTTCTTAGTTTCTAAATTTGGGATGTTACAGATCCTTCCCCCCTTAAAAATAAATCTCGTCCTCGAGATTTGCCCGGTGGTAACTGGGGAGTGCGGGGGCACAGGTTTTGGGCAGACTACACTTCTGCGGTCGTTGCTCCTTCAGTGAGGTTGCCATGTGAGAGCTTGGCAACTTGACGATGTGAGGCTTTCTTTGTCGATGATCTTCGGTGTTGAGTTCAGATCCTCGATGATGGGGTTGACTTGACGATCGACGCTGAGGGAGAGTCCTGGTTGGCTATTTCTAGATTCTACAAGGCTAAGGCGCACGGATCTAATTATTACCACGTTCTGGTATTCTACTGTAGGTCTTCCCCCTTAAAAGGGGTCTTTAATCGGTCTTGTTGAAAGTCGCAGCTGGAGTTGACTTGGAGACTTCATTCTTCTTGGGTAGCTTCACGATCTTCGTTGTGGGTGTCACTCCGCGGTGCTTGGGGTTGGTGCAGATATCACATCCTGATATTGTCTCCTTACGAGGGTCGCAGATGGGGATGCGTTGTCTTCAGGATGCGTCAAGTCTGCGTAGTTAATTATCTCCGGGTTCTAGTTAGAAGAGGGAGGTTAAAACTTCTAGTTGCGTCGGAGCTTGCTGGATGGTTGATGTTGTCAATAGCAGGTGCTGCCGTTGTTTGGTTCTTCTTAGTGACTTCCGGTAGATCTTCTTCACGCTTTTCTTTCTTCGGCTTGGCGGGAAAAAGGCTGATCATGAAAGACTCCTCTGGTTCTGGGTCTTCACGAAGATTCGCAGGTGTCTTCCCCAGTAAGTTAGAGTGTACCAGAACAGTTAGGGTTTCCAGGAAAACTTTCTGGTTGAGGAGCTTAAGTTAATTTTTCAAGGGAGTTGGGCGCTATACTCTGAACATCAAAATTTTTATACCTAAAATCCAAAACAACCTACTTTACGTAGGCCTCTAATTCTCGAGTCTTCAAAATACCATTCCAACATCTCTGGTAAGGCCACTACTATCAACTAGTTAATTGAATCATGGTTTTTGCCCAAGCTAAAGTTATTAATCCACCATCATCTTCTTCGGGCATAAACCCTTTATCATATTATCGTTCAATCTATCGGATATCCATCAAACCTTTTAGGCATAATCTCCATTGCATTCTATCACAAAAATCGTAGTGGTCCACCAATTATTTCTTGATTAATTTATTTCCCGGATAGGCATATCTCAAATTATCTGACTCCTTCAGGTTGCCATTTTCCCACGATCACATCATCAAAGCTAAATAAAGCATCCAACAATCATGTGATCATACCATCCAGAATTTGACCCACTTTCTAACCAAATTCAGATTTCATCTCGACACTTTCGGGTCTTGATCTCTTAATCAAAGATAAACGATCTTTCTAAGAATAATCCAAACAGAGCGTGACAAGCTCTGAAAATTACTGTCACCTAGAATGTCTTGCTACTAGACCAAGTCATATTGATTCCTAGAATCCGATAAACATTCACTTATCCTCCACCAATTATTTCTTGCATCCAACAATCTACTCATTTGATTACTCATCTTTGACCACTCCCTGTAATTCCATAAGAATTTACCACAAGTTCACTTGCACTAAGAATCACCCTAAGCATTCCAACACCAGAGTATTCTTCTTAATTTACTTGCTTCTAAACAATCCAACATCATTTTATTAGCAAGTGCTTCCTAAAAATCCAACAACTTTCACCTTTATTTCCAAACCTTAATTCAAGGGTCACGTCTGCTAGCTCCAGATAACCACCAATGGTTGGGGACCACAACTGGTTAGCCCCAGAGTATTAATCAATATATCATCTGTCCAAATCCAATTAATTTATCGATCCACTCCAAGTTTTCACTTCTATTCTAAACCCCAAATGTTTGATGTTACTAACATCATCCCACAAATTTTGATTTCATCAAGATCCTTTTGACTAATAATCTTATAGTCCAACATCCTTATATCCTCCTAAAGTCTCTTTTCCACCAACTAGTTTTGAGCCGTCCTATGGCACTTCTTCCTTGGTCTAGAAAAAGCAGTTAGTAGTTTTGCAAAAATTGGTTAGATGAGAAACTAAAGTTAGATAAATTATGTTAGTTATGTTAGTTTTTCATATTCTTTTGTTAGTCCGACGGGACATGACCAGTGTCATTCAATGTCGGGTCTTGAATCTTCATATTTCTCGATGGCTTGATGTGGTTGCACAAAACGGCGTATGAAGACTACTATCCATTTTGCAGAAGGTCGCAGAGTCTTGGGGTAGAGAGTATTCCATACCTATCTCCTCTTACTAGGAGAAAATTTTCTGAAGGGTTTTCCAAGTCGGACTTTTGAGAGGGTACGAAAATACATCTATGGCCAACCAGGCAAAAAGGTTTTGTTGCTAATAGTAAAAAATAAAGCGACAGATAAAAGTGCGGTTAATTTGGGTTCCCGACGAGGCGGGTTTTGTGAAACACACAAGGGAAAACAACACACATAAATGCAACACACAAGCAAGAATCAATCAAGGCACTTTTAGCACCAACAGACGTTTAATACCGTGGAAGATGGGGTTTGCTCAAGTAAAACGAGCTCATCCTATTGATCCTATGGGTCTCTGTATCTCGAGGATTTTCTTCATCTTGTCCTAGTGGGAACCTTTGGCGGTGAAATTACTGCGATTTCTGAAGGTTGCACGGATCCTCGGTCTTCGCGTTTTGATGTTGAGGTCTTCTGCTGGCTAAGTACTAAGGTCTCTCCTGGTTCATCATCAAATATATCTAAATTTGAATGGGGACAAGATAACAGAAGAAACTTTTGATAAACCTTTAGACAAGAGGTAAGGTTTAGAATAATTCGAGAAGGTGAAAAGAGTGGAAGTTATACTTAGGCTTCCTTAGATACAATATAATTTAGGTGGTAATATATTTCTTTCCAAAATAATTCTCTCGTATGGGCCTTGGTGAAACAGGGCTGTTGAAGTCTTCATTTTATCGCCTTAGTCATTAGCTGGAATACTTAAGATTGTCTAGGTAGTAACTGAGTGGAATTGTTGATATTGAGTTGAGGTCTTCGAGGTTTCTTGCTTTATTGATACTGACGATCTTGGTATTTGCAGATCAATCACCTTGATGTTGAATGTTGCATCTTCGAGATGGAGGCTTCTCCTTGTAGGTGCTAGCTAATTAGGTCTCACTGGGGCTCATCGTCAAGTATTTTGAATGGGTAAGAAGGAGTAGAGAAATCCTTGGAAAATCTTAAATAGAGTGATGAGTCTCGGAAATATTTGAGAAGGTGAGAAGAGTGGAAGTTATTTTTGGACTTCCTTAGATAAAGATATGTTTTTGGTAACAATATATTTTTAACAAAATATTTCTTTCCTAACTAACGTCCATGCTAACTAAGGTCTGTTACAGTCAAGATGGCTCTGATACCAAGTCTGTGAGGACCCCGGATTAACTATCCGAGATACTTATTATGTTTCCTGCAACAATCCCATGATCAGTATGTTGTTGCACATAACTCGAATTGGCATCACAGAACACCCATAAATACTGAATAAGTATTACTTACTTGATTGAAGTCATAACTTCAACAGGTACTTGCAGCGGAAATCACCAAACAACGTGGAGCCCAAGTCATTTGCCATAACCTCACAGGCAGCTGACTGGGAAGCGCCCTAGTTCGCATTGATGTCGACAAACTCTCAATCTTCAGCATACTTCTTCTTGAGCTCTGGACATTAGAACATCCAGGGACACAGCCATGAGTACATTTATGTAATCGCAAACTACCCCCGACATGAGCACGCAATGGCATCATGTTTATTATAATAAAAACCTTTATTTTGAGAAGACATCTCTATATCTTTGTTGAAAAGAAGGAAAGAAGGCTTTTAGGACTTTTTCCCATAAATCTATCTTTGTAAGAAATCTCTTTTAAAACTTTTCCTGAAAACACATCGTTGTTGAAAAAGGTACGAAGTCTCTTTTATAAACAGTTTTCCGGAAAATCACCATTTATTTATTTTCCCAAAACTCCTCCGTTTTCGACCAAAACCATTCCTGGACACATCATTTCTTCGACAACCTTATACCAACCCTTGGGTATAGTTGGATAAAACATTTTCCACTTTCAAGACACAACACTTTGAACTTCTCGACCACAGACCCTCAGGGTCCACTTTCCTCCATCAACCTCATACCGATCCGTTGGTATAGGTGCATGGAACAATCTCCACTTCATTTTCCTTTTTAAAACTCAACTCTTTTATAAAACTTGCACATGGTCTTAAGACAGCCTCCCAATTGTCCATATCCGAGGACTCGGCTATTCGAATAGTTTTGACCCTCTGCAGAGGTAGCATGCTTTTAGCCCACATCCATCCGGTAACTCATCGTGTCTGCCACGTCCCGCCATACAAAGTGTATGCGAAGTTGAGCCACCGACCATAGCCTCTCATTTGCTCATGCTAGTATAGGATCCTACCCATATGATAATTCCACCACACTCAGTCCGGTCCCCGTCGGCAACCCTAAGTGTGAGGACTCATATGTTTTCTCCGGCGGTCTATTAAACCTCCTATCCTCCTCCTTATCTTTCCATAGAGTTTGAGCGAGAACCCGGGTCAGGGGAGTTCACTAACCATCCCCTCATGCATAACGGAGTCATCTCCGTCGATGAGGTATCCCATACTAATAAGAGCAAACTACATGACTAAGCCTTTTCCCATATGTAGTAAATGTGGTCGCACAGGGTAAGATTGGTCGTCATAGTACTAGGACACTTGTGCATTTTTCTTAAACAACACCACTTTCTGTTTCTCCACTTCAACTCCGACATCTCGGTATTTCACATCCACACAAGTATTTCCAAATGAGTTTTGAATAACCAACATTGTTTCCCATCCTAAAGTTTTATATAAACTACTACATAGGGTGGCAAAATAATATTTATATACTTTTGAAAAGGTTTTGTAAACCATTGCCTTTAAGAGTAAATGTATTTGATAAAAGTAGATGCATATGTATTTAGGTGCAAGCTCAGAGAGTAGCTTGCCTTGCTCGGCAAAGTGAACTTGGTCTTGATCTTCAGATTCAACGAATTCTCCTTCCTCAATAACTCCGTTACAAGGACCACTCCGGTAGCGTTTATGTCTAGCGTCGCAAACATGAGAATAACACCACAATCAATAAGCAAACCAAACCACAAGTGGCACACCAACAAGTAACCAACCGTAAGCGTCAATCTAATCGTTCGAGCAACAACTAGGATTTACACTTACGAGGGCCTTATATTGATCAGTAGTCTATCGCCTATACGCAAGCTAGGTACATCGATCACAAAACTATCTGAGGCGAAGGTTAACAACAAGCACCTCCTGTTGAACAGGAAATACTTCAGACAAAAGTTAGGTCACTATATATTTTCTGTGAGTCAAAATATTATACCAAATTAGGATATGATAAAGTGAAACACTAGGAACCTAGCAAAATTGGGTTTGCTCCAAAAATCATTACAGATTAATTTATAAAATCCCTTTTTAATCTGCCCTTTTGTTAATTTATTTTAAACAACATTACAAAATAATTATCCATGTTTGGAAACAAGATGGAACATGAAGGTCATCAGTTTCTGAACATTTTAAGAGGTCAAACTTAATTTTTGGATCCTTATTTTTAAAGATATGAATTTTCCCAATTTGTTTTATATTCTGCCATTTTCTTTATTTTAATAAAACATTAAATAAACTAATTTATTTGGATAGGTGAGTTATACCAAAAGGCAGGTATTATTTTTCTGAACATTTTGGTATCTTGTTTGTAATTTTTGGACAAGTATTTAAAAAGATATAGAATTTACAAGTTCTATTTGAATTTGTCTATTTATTTCATTTTCCAGAAATTCTAACGAAACGTTTTGCACCGAGGGGCTGGCTAGCCACTGCCACTGTCATGCGGGCCCGAGGCCACGCTGGCGCTGACTGGGCGTGTGCGGGCTGTGCTGGCCACCGCGGTCACTGACCTGTGGGGCCCACCTGTCAGTGCGGAAAAAGAAAGGAAAAAGGAGTGCGCCGTGCGGGGATTCGAACGCGCGACGCGCGCGTGGATGGATCGTGGCCGTAGCCACTGGGCTGGTGCGGTGCTGGTGCTAAGATACGTGCGCGCATCCTTTTGAGGTGTGACGGTGCTCGTCGACGTCGCGCACGGCCGCGGCGACCACCGACGGCGACGCGCACGGGTTCGATGTTCTACGGCGTTTGGAGGCCAACTAGCGCTCGCACCCGACACGCACGAGCATGGGCTACTTAGTGGCGGCGTTATGGACCTAATGGTCACCGGCAAAAGCTCCGGCGACGAGGTCGGGCGGCGGCGGGCTACGGGCTAACGGCAACGCGACGAATTACGGCGAACTGGGATGAACGGAGATGTCCTGGAGGTTGCTCAGCTCACCCTCGACGCGTGGGTAACGACCGCTGGTGTAGAGGTGTGGTGACGACGTCGGAATCGAGCTCGGAGCACGGCGGCCGGAGAGGAAGAAGATGAAGACGGCGGCGACGATGCGGGCGACCCTGCGGCGATTCCTTGCACGGAGATGAAGAGGACGGTGAGGCGCATCTTCTGGCGGTCCTGGCTTGGCTCGGGGAGCTCTCAATCGACGGCGGTGCTCGACGGCGAGCTCGGCCGAGGTGCTCGGGTTTCGGAGGCAGAGGAAAATATCGAGGGAGGGAGCAGGGGAATGGACGAGCGGATGAGGGAGGAGAGGTGCGGCTTCGTGGCGTCCTTATCCTCCTCACCGAGCGGCAGGAGAGCGGAGGGGGGAGCCTGGGCGGCGGCTTCGTCGCGCGGGCGACACGGCGGCACGACGCACTAGCGCCATGTGTTGCGTCTACAGGGATGATGGATTTTTACAGAAAGCCCCCTACACTTCCCTGTATTCCTCTGATTCAGTTTCTGTTTATTTTCCTTTTAAAACCAGTAGTGTTTTAGGGAATTATTTGGGGTACTAAAACATTTTATAAAAATTTGAAAATATTTGGGTAGGCTCCCCTTGTCAAGTAGAGCCTCCACAAAATTTGGTTTTTCAAAATAAAATGTTTTGAACATAATTTGTTCATAGAGTTTAACTATGTTATTTTTGAGTAAAACCAATTTGACAAATTGAAATATCTTTGTAATTTAAGATTAGATATTTTGAGGAGAGAGTAATATGATAATGAGATGATTATCATCTCATTCTTGGATTTTAGGAGGTAAAATAATTGTTGTAACAAAAATGGAGAAATAGGTAGAGAGGGAAATTAAGTAGGATCATTTCTTTTAATCAAGATTTTATTTTGAGAGTGAGAGTAGTCATAAAGGTCTTGTTTTGTTTTCAAGTAACATTCCAAATTTGTGATCAATGTGATTTATTTTAGTGTTGGTCACAACAGAGGAATTATCCTCACAAGCAACAAACACAACAACCTCAATATCACAATCATGACCCCACAAATCAAACCACATGAATCAATCACATCACTATTTCCATAATTAACAATACTACCTTATAAAAATGGTCATACTTAATTATGACAAGATGATGTTTAGGAATTATTCCCACTCATAACTTAATAGTTTGCAAAAGATTTGAGAAAGGAAATATGTGGGGTAATGTATTTCCTACTAGTGTTATTTTCAAATGGAGTGAAAATAAGGGTTTATAAAATGGGAGTTGTATACACCTGCGAAATAATAGGGTTGAGAAATAGGTAGGAGATAGCATATAGATCTCCATAATTTTGGAAACACACAATTTTGGAAATGCTTTTACTTTCTCAATTACTGGTATTAGTTTTGGGTTGCTGATAAACCAAGTATCCTTGAAATGGAGTTGGCCAAAATAAGAATGGAAAAAGGTATATAGAATATTTTCTTGTCATAACATGATCACCAAAGTTAAATATATTTCTATATTGGTTGTGTCTTATATTTGCTAATAAAATAACTTAACAACAAGTCACACAAGTTCAAAACATATTAATGGGAAGGAACACAATCAGCAGTGAAACATTTCAAAAGTTTTTGTTGGTTCTGAATTTTGGGTCTGATAAAACTAAGTTTTTCTTAGTTTCTAAATTTGGGATGTTACAGAAGTCCAGCTAGATGGCGTAGTAAAGCTTGTCGCCTATTGACAAGGTCAGGATAGCGCTAGCCCCTGCGCACTGGTGTGCAAATGCTCCATCGAAGTGCATGGTCCAGTGGGCCGGCATCGTCTCCTCTGGACGTTCAGGTGGATTTTCTTTCTCTCGAGGTTCTCCCTATTGTGGGTCCGTCCACTCGGCGACGAAATCGGCCAAGGCCCTTCCTTTGATGACTCTCGTGGGGTCGAATTGCAGATAAAAAGGTTGCAGCTCGATACCCCACCCTACGACACGGTCTGTAGCATTCGGATTGCGCAGGATTTGCTCCAGTGAATAGGACGTGATCACCGTGATGGGGTGGCCCTGGAAGTAGTGGCGCAACTTCCTTGACGCGACGAGAAGCGTGAGGAGAAGCTTTTGCTGCATGGTGTAGCGCTCGAGGGCACCTCGAAGCACCGTGCTGACAAAGTATACGGGGTGCTCGACGAGCGTGGTGAGTGGTGTCCCGGTGCTTGGCTCCTTGCACGACTTCCCGAGTCCCTCGGGAGACTATATTGTGGCTGGCCCTCGACGAGGATTTCTGCTTGTGGCATGGGCCCGGCCTGAGGACCAGGGTCTGGAGGGGCCATTTCCTCGTATGGGGGCTCCGGGCTTGGGGTGGAGGTGCTTTTCTTGGCAACCACTGGTTCTTCCCTCTCTACCACCAAGACTGCACTTGCTGTCTGTGGGGTTGCTGCTAGGTACAGCTTTAGGTGCTCGTGGGGCCTTGGGCGACCATGACCGGTGGGCTAGCCAAGTACTTCTTAAGGTCTTCGAATGCCTTGTCTGCTTCCGGGTCCACTCGAATTTGCCGGACCTTTTCATGAGCTTGAAGAAAGGAAGGGCCCTCTCGCCGAACTTGGAGATGAAACGGCCTAAGCTGGCCATGCAACCCGCTAGGCGTTGCACGTCTTTTAGGCAGCGAGGCGGCTGCCTTTCTTCAATGGCTTTGATTTTTTCTGGGTTTGCCTCGATGCCTCGGTGAGACACCAGGAGTTTGCCGGAAGGGACCTCGAAGATGCACTTGGCGGGGTTCAGTTTGATGTCCACCTTGCGGAGGTTGGCAAAGGTCTCTTCGAGGTCCTTCAAGAGGGTATCTTCTTGGCGAGTCTTGACCACGATGTCGTCGACGTAGGCATCCGCGTTTCTCCCCATCTGAGCCCCCAAGGCGATCCTCATGAGCCTCTAGAAGGTGGCGCGGCGTTTGATGGCCCTTGAAGAGGTTGATCTACAGCGCCAGAAAACAAGCTTGATGTAGTCTTGATCTCCGGTGCGTTGTTTACCTGCGTCAAAAGTAAATGGGTTAGGTTGAGACTCCAAGTGCAGAGTGTGTAGTAAGTGGAAGACGTGTTTTCCCCACGAGGGTGACTCGAGGGTTTAATATCGAACTCTCGGGGAATCAGTAGTGAAAAGTTTATCTCCTTATCCTTCTTTTGGTCACCTACAAAACAAGGTTAGTTGTTTTGGTCCTCAACCTCACCTGTGGTTGTCAAGCACAAGGTGTATGAATGATATCAAGATAAATATGCAATGCAAACAAGAAATAAATATGCAATGGTGGTGGATGAATGTGCAAGGATGATCATAACAATGATAAATGATATTTTTGGGTTTTTATGATGAATGCAAGATGGAAAAGTGTTTTTGTATTTTCGGATTTAATAATGGCAGAAAATGTAAAAGTGGTTGGAAAGGTGTTTCTTATGATTAAAAATGGACCGGGGTTCATGGTTTCACAAATGCACTCTCTCTTTTAATGGTGTGGAAGACAATGGACACATAGAGTTGACATATGAGATTGCAACACAAAGTTTGATATCAAGTTACTAATTATATGGGCATCACGTCCTAACATAGAGATCTTTTGGTTATTAATCTCACTTATACTCCACCAAGATGCGAACTAAATCATAACACCTTAGCAATTAAGATAAATCAGAGTATAGCTTTAAGTATCATGACATGAAGTGAAAATAAGAACATGCTAGATCTAGTCATGGAAGAAGCTTGATCACCCTCAACCCTTGTAGCATGGTATTTTTTTTATCCCTAGTGAGGCAACAAAGTAAGGTAAACACCCAAGTGGATCGCGATATTTAGTTGTCAACTTACCGCACTCACCACCCCCCGTTACTCCAACTAATGCACACATCACCCCACACACGCCCTCATAAACATGCTTGATCATAACAAGTAGATAAGAACGGGGTACATAATATGCATCTATATTCATAACTGAAACAAACATTGCAATCTCAACATATATTAACTCACAAAAAGATCCACCACATAGGAATTACATATATGACCGTAATCATGTTCAGCAGCTCATACGGTACTAATTAGTGAAGCTCAAAGAGAGGAGAGATACATAAGTTACTTCCACAAACCCATAGTCCAGAGGTGGACTACTCTCTCTTCATGGTGGAGATGTCGATGGAGAAGATGGAGACCACGCCGGCAGCGCCCCGCCGGAGTTTTCCCCCTCCAATCTGCAGCTCCAGATCTTCGTTTTCGTGTTTCTGTGATATGGCGGCGCTTGTTTTCGAGAACGCCGTGGGACTTCTTTTATAGGCGTTTTTAGGTCAAGACGAAGGCGGTGGAGAAAAGATCGACGATGCGGAGCCTCGAGGGCCAAGATGGTGGGCCCCACGGGCCAGGTACAGTGGCCGCGTGGGCCACCCCCTTTTGGCCCGGCCTCCGTTTGCTTGATTCCTTCGCTCCTACGTCTTCCTCCTTCCAAAATAATGACGCCTGTATTTTTCCAGATTTTATGACGTCGTTTAGGTCCCTGAAACATAAAAGGAAAGAAATAGGGTTTTCTGCCTGCGCAGGGTTAATTCCATAAAAATAGGAAACAATTATTTTATTTCCTAAAATCATTAAATAACAGTGGTATAACCCTTATATGATGCAAATATGATTGGAATATGAGTGATATAGTGCAAAGTTCATGTATGCATTTTACATGCATCAACATCCCCAAGCTTAACCAATACTCGTCCTCGAGTATGAAGGTGATAAAACTAACATGGGCTTTGCAATATAGCACTAACAATGGATATCAAAGATGATTGCTACTGCTACATAGAGTCAAATGATTCATTCTTCAAAGGAGTAGCAATATGCAAAATAGTTTATGAAGTGATATCAAGTATTCAATGCAAGGATGTTCAATGATAGTTCACAAAGTGTAACATAGAAGATAGTAATATGGACCACATGTATGCATAATGATAAGTAAGAACATCCTACATTGGTCATAGAGTGTAGATGAAAATCTGAATATAAAAGGTGGACACTTTGGAAAGATGTATATGTGAGTAGAGGTAAAGCATGCATAAGTTTCATCTAACTTCCAAACTCTTCTACTTAAGTTAATGATTGCAATGTGGAATTCTTGGTGTCAAGCTCTCATTACCCCTATCATAGCATCTTGAATGATTAAGTTTAATGTGAAAGCAAATATGAGTAGTGTGCTTGATAAAGTAAAGGTTAGGTGTCTCATGCCCCTTGAATACAAGTACCTACACCATGATTACTCAACTTAGGAAACAAAGCAAGTTCAAGTTATCATTGTAAGTAATAATAGTATCATCAAGAGCGTCAACTGGGGTACCTCTTGTCCCAGGATATGGAACAAGCCCATATCAAAATGACAAGACAAACAAACAAGATGAACAACCTCAACACCCTTTTTATTTACCATTGGAATAGCTTTTTATTATAAGGTGCATCACAGACGGTTCACCATAGCATGTAAGTAAATTTCCACCATGAATGATGCATGGCTTAGATTAGCGGCCCAGGCGTCTCTCTAACCATTTATACAAACTCATTTAAACTACTTCATTTCCACCTCATTTCACCATGATAGGCATCCATAAACAAAAGTACATGATATCAACTAAATGATGAAGGAGCATGTTGAAAGCTTTGCATGTGACAGCACATATGGGCTAACTCCCAACCTCGACATTTATCAAGCCACTAGCATCATAATTAATCACAATGGGTCATGTTTTATTTATGCAATAAAATAAATTGTGCATCAAGTTCGTGAGAGCTATATAACCAACTTTTCCCATAACAATCAATAACATAAACATTTTCATTCAGAGGTATAGATAACACAAATATCATGATATACATACTCGGAATAGCATAAAGCCAATAGGTAGATATGGTGGACTCACTGGAATAACTTTGGTTGAAGGTGTTGGAAACAAGTTTTTGCTTGTTGGAATGTTTGGGCTAGCAAAGGGAGAAAGTTGACCATCTAGATGCATGCATGAGTGTCCATAGAACTAACTAATCCATGTTAAACAAGTAAAATAACTCAGCATCAAAACATGAATAAGTGATAGCTCTTGATAAAGATTTGCAAATTATTACTCATAAACAAGCTCATGAATCATGCAACTATATGTATCATTAAAAATCAACTCAAACATCCCTTTTCCCAATATATAAAAGCATCCAACATATTTCAACCCATATTTCCAGTAGCTCTCTCATATAAATGATAATGTGGTGGTCTCACAAAATAACAAACAAACCAAAAACAAACAAAAGACGCTCCAAGTTTATGCGATAAAGTGTTTCGATCGAAAAACAGAAGTTAGACGTGTGCAAACCGAGAGTGTGTAGGTCCAGTGGGGTTGTCTTCACATCCCCAAGCTTATGGTCTTCACCATCCTTGGATAGCTCTTGGTGCATCTCCTCCAATCCCTGTGAAAAAACTTCAAAACACCGTTTCTCCCTTTTTTCTGTGGGGTGCATTAGTAGTGATAAACAAATAGGTTTTGCTGCATATAATCCTTAAACAAAAATCATATGAATGTCCAGAAAGTATATAATGTTGTATGCCTACTCATAAACTCAATTGGATCAAAAAGATTCAAGAAAAGTCAAAGCATGCATCAAACAAAATGGGACAGAATCTGTCCAGAAAAACAGCAGCAGCAAAACGTATTTTTCTACCCTACCAAACTTTCCGAAAAATTCCGAAAAATTCATGCATACAGAGGATGAAAAGTTGCAACTACAGTTCAAATATGAGCTCATTCGGAGTTACAGAATAAGAATTAAAAATCATACCGTGCACAGATTCGTGCAGGAATAAAATCTCCGAACGCTATAAGCAACTTTTCAAACCAAAATGGGTAAAACTTGGCACTTTATTAAAAACTCCAGAAACTAAACTAAAAAAATCTCTTGTACAGCAAGAGGACACAAAGAAAATCACACATAAAAATAACCGGGTTGCCTCCCGCAAAGCGCTTTCTTTATAGCCATATAGCTAGGCTTCTTACTTGTTGTTTATTGAAGATGAAGCTCATGAGGGAGCTTGAACTTTGATGTTCCCTCTTCCTTGGGAAGTGTTCCATGCACTTCTTGTGTGGAAACTGAAACTTCACGTTCCCTTCTTTGAATCAATGATAGCACCTGTAGTACGAAGAAAAGGTCTTCCAAGAATAATAGGACTAGAGGTTTTATTCCCCATGTCCATGATTAGAAAATCCACAGGCACAAAAGTCATATGTAACTCTACCATAACATCACTTACTTTCCCTAAAGCATGTTTAATGGAATCATCAGCAAGTGCAAGTTCAATAGAGCATTTTTCAAGATTTTTCAATTCAAGCACTTCATATAGTTCTTTAGATAAAACAGAGACACTAGATCCTAGATCAAGTATGGCATGGTGTGTCTCTTTTCCAATAGTTACTAGTACCTTGGGAATCCATATATCCCCAAGCTTAGGTGGTATCATAGCCTCTTGGTTGTACCTAGCAATCTTTTCTTTCAAGACATGATTAGCAATATAAGAACCAAAACCAGCTTGATTAGTGTTGATGGAAGGATCACTTGCAAATTTTTGTAAGATAGATATTAATTCATGCAAGCTACAATTTTCTAAGTCAAGCAAAGGATCCTTGACTTCACTAAGCATTTTAACTTCCTCAACTTTCTTTTCTAACTCAATCAACATAAGAGATTCATCATGTTCAGTTTCTTTAACTTCTTCTCTTAAACACCAAGTTGAGACATGAATGGCAACAAATATTCAGGATAGTTCAATAATTCACAAGAGTTTCCTCCAAAGTAAGAGGAACATTTTCAGCAATAGTAATAGAATTCATTCCAACCACAGGTGATGCTTGTGGTTTCCCTGCAGACATACTCAATAAAGTGGCTTGATTATCAGCTAGTTTTGACAAAGCTTTGTCTAGTCCTGCAGCTTGGAGTTGTAAGCCTTTAATATCAGAACTAATAGAAGCAACAGACTTATTCAACTCTTGTATCATGGTATTATGACTAGCAACTTGTTCCATGAGAATTTTGTTAGCCTCAGAATTATCATTGCGTGATGACATAGGCTTCCAATTATTATCATTAGCATTAGGATATGGAACAAAAGGACGATTGTTGGGAACATATGGGGTTTATTATAAGAGTTATAATTGTTGTTACCATACCCATTATTACCATAGTTCCTAATGAAGTTGACATCAATATTTTCAGAATTGTTTCCAACTAGTTCTTGCAAAGGAACATTTTCAACACTAGGTTTATTAAGCAAAGCAAGAATAGTATCCATTTTAGATGACAAATCATTAGTTTCTTCAATAGAATTCACTTTCTTAGAAGGATTAGGTGCCCTATCAGTATGCCATTGACTATAGTTTTGCAAAATGCTTTCCAATATATTTTAGCTTCTACTATAGTCTTACTCATAAAAGCACCTCCAGCAGCAGAATCAAGTATGTTTCTAGACATGTAGTTTAAACCATTGTAGAAAGAGTGTAATATGGTCCATTCATTAACTCCATGTGAGGGACAAGTTCTAAGCATAAGTTTTATCCTATCCCAAGCCATAGCAACATGTTCATTTTCATTTTGCCTAAAAGAAAGGATGTTGTTTCTATTTTGCAAAATTTTAACAGGGGGATAATATTTCTTAATGAAAGCTTCTTTAGATCATCCCAGAATTAATACTACCGATGGCAATGAATGCAACCATCTTTAGCTTTTCCTCTAAGTGAAAAAGGAAATAACTTCAGTTTTAGGATATCACTTTCCACATTTTTAAACTTTTGCATGTCACATATTTCAACAAAATCATGAAGATGCATAGAGGCATCCTCCATAGCACTACCACCAAATTGTTCCCTAGTTATCAAGTTCAACAAACTAGGACTTACTTCATAACTATCAGCATTTAATCTTAGGTGTGGCAATAGCTTTGAAATAATTGATCATTAGGAGTGTTTGTGTAGTCACACAATTTAGTTCTTTCTCCATTTTAGCAAGTTTTTTTTGTATTTTTTAATTTTATATGCAAAACTGAAAATAAAATGCTCACAAATGCAAACCGAATTACAAATGCAAGACAATGACAAAACAAATAATTTTGCTTTGAAGGTAAAGATGGATAAGATCATGCTCACGTAGGTGCAACCTCCCAAGCTTAGGTCCTAGCACAAGTTGGTGATGTTGACTTTGTTATGATCTCCTTGGATAAATCTTCACAGCTATGATTCCCCGGCAACGGCGCCAGAAAAGAATTTTGATGGCCCTTGAAGAGGTTGATCTACAGCGCCAGAAAACAAGCTTGACGTAGTCTTGATCTCCGATGTGTAGTTTACCTGCGTCAAAAGTAAATGGGTTAGGTTGAGACTCCAAGTGCAGAGTGTGTAGTAAGTGGAAGACGTGTTTTCCCCACGAGGGTGACTCGAGGGTTTAATATCGAACTCTTGGGGAATCAGTTGTGAAATTTTTATCTCCTTATCCTTCTTTTGGTCACCTACCAAAGAAGGTTAGTTGTTTCGGTCCTCAACCTCACCTGTGGTTGTCAAGCACAAGGTGTATGAATGATATCAAGATAAATATGCAATGCAAACAAGAAATAAATATGCAATGGTGGTGGATGAATGTGCAAGGATGACGATAACACTGATAAATGATATTTTTGGGTTTTTTATGATGAATGCAATATGGAAAAGTGTTTTTGTATTTTCGGATTTAATAATGGCAGAAAATGTAAAAGTGGTAAAAGTGGTTGGAAAGGTGTTTCTTATGATTAAAAATGGACCGGGGTTTATGGTTTCACAAATGCACTCTCTCTTTTAATGGTGTGGCAGACAATGGACACATAGAGATGACATATGAGATTGCAACACAAAGTTTGATATCAAGTTACTAATTATATGGGCATCATGTCCTAACATAGAGATATTTTGGTTATTAATCTCACTTATACTCCACCAAGATGCAAACTAAATCATAACACCTTAGCAATTAAGATAAATCAGAGTATAGCTTTAAGTATCATGACATGAAGTGAAAATAAGAACATGCTAGATCTAGTCACAGGAAGAATCTTGATCACCCTCAACCCTTGTAGCATGGTATTTTTGTTTATCCCTAGTGAGGCAACAAAGTAAGTAAACACCCAAGTGGATCGCGATATTTCAGTTGTCAACCTACCGCACACACCACCCCCCGTTACTCCAACTAATGAACACATCACCCCACACACGCCCTCACAAACATGCTTGATCATAACAAGTAGATAAGAACGGGGTACATAATATGCATCTATATTCATAACTGAAACAAACATTTGCAATCTCAACATATATTAACTCACAAAAAGATCCACCACATAGGAATTACATATATGACCGTAATCATGTTCAACAGCTCATACGGTACTAATTAGTGAAGCTCAAAGAGAGGAGAGATACATAAGTTACTTCCACAAACCCATAGTCCAGAGGTGGACTACTCCCTCTTCATGGTGGAGATGGTGGAGATGTCGATGGAGAAGATGGAGACCACGCCGGCAGCGCCCCGCCGGAGTTTTCCCCCTCCAATCTGCACCTCCAGATCTTCGTTTTCGTGTTTCTGTGATATGGCGGCGCTTGTTTTCGAGAACGCCGTGGGACTTCTTTTATAGGTGTTTTTAGGTCAAAACGAACGCGGTGGAGAAGAGATCGACGGCTGCGGGGCCTCGAGGGCCAAGATGGTGGGCCCCACGCGGCCAGGTACAGTGGCCGCGTGGGCCACCCCCTTTTGGCCATCCGGCTCCGTTTGCTTGATTCCTTCACTCCCACGTCTTCCTCCTTCCAAAATAATGACGCCTGCATTTTTCCAGAATTTTATGACGTCGTTTAGGTCCCTGAAACATAAAAGGAAAGAAATAGGGTTTTCTGCCTGCGCAGAGTTAATTCCATAAAAATGGGAAACAGTTATTTTATTTTCCAAAAATCATTAAATAACAGTGGTATAACCCTTGTATGATGCAAATATGATTGGAATATGAGTGATATAGTGCAAAGTTCATGTATGCATTTTACATGCATCAGCGTTCTTCAAGCCAAAAGGCATGCATGCGTAGCAGTACACACCACAAGGGGTGAGGAATGATGTCTTCTCTTCGTCCTCCTTTGCCATTTTGATCTGGTGATAGCCCGAGAAGGCATCCAGGAAACAAAGGAGGTCGCAGCCGGTGGTGGAGTCCACAATCTGGTCGATCCTGGGCATGGGGTAAGGGTCCTTGGGGCAAGCCTTGTTAAGATCTGTATAGTCGATGCAGAGACTTTGGGGACGACAACACCATTGGCGAGCCAAGTGGGGTGTGCAACCTCTCGGATTACATGTGCATTCTTCAGCTTCTCGACTTCCTTAATGATAAACTCCTGCTTCTCCGGCGCTTGGCGCCTTGCTTTTTGCTTCACGGGGCATGTGTTTGGGCACACGGCTAAGTGGTGCTCGATCACCTCCCTCGGTACGCCGGACATATCTGACGGTGTCCAAGCAAACATGTCAGATTTGCCCTGAGGAAGGTGACGAGCACGCTTTCCTATTTGGGAGGCAACCCAGCGCCTATGTTGACGCTAGCCCCTGAGCCTTCAGCGTCCAGAGACACCTTCTTGGTAGCAGTCCTTTCTTGTACGAACATCTGCTTCTTCTTTGATGGCTTCTCGAGGGTACTCTCCTCGTCATCCTCTGTGGAGGTTGTCGCGGCAGCGGCCCTGTAGGCGAGCTCCACAGCACGTAAAGCCTCTTGGACTTGGCCGTGGACGGTGATGGTACCATGATGCCCACAAGTGTAGGGGATCGCTGAAATCTTCGTTGGGAGTATTACCCAAATTTATAGTTCGACACGATGGGAACACAAGAATATCAATAAAACCTTGGAAATTGAGGCGTCACTCTCAACCACACCTATATATCAATAACTTGCAGCAGCAATAGTGATGGCAGTAGTATGATTCAAGTAGCAGGAAACTATGAACATACTAGAACATGGAGAAGATAAACATTTGCTACCACTTTCCTAAATGTTAAAGAAACTATGATGTACTCACTTGCTGTTATTTAAAAGTCCACATAAGCACGGCAAAGTTGTCATACCTTTCATCCACTTCATGCACATCAACTTATCATCGTTGTTCTTCTCTCCCAACTTGAACTGCGCAGCAAAATCTCAAATCTTCCATAAAACATCACTGCATACTGAGGAGTTTTAACCCTACCAAAACACCTCAGAAAAATCTCATAATTTACAGGTGTATGGGTTATGATATGTTGCAGTGGTGGTTAAAATTTTAGCTCAATCGGAGTTACAGGGAATAAATGAAAAATGAAACAGTAATCAGATTTCAGAATTCCTGCACCTCCGTTTCTGCGTTTGTTTCAAGAAAACGAAAATGTTTTTGTTCTTTTTGGTTTTTTGATGCATAAGACAAATGACCAGAAGCAAATAACCAAAAGAAACAAATGAAATCTTTTTGTGTTTTGTGATTTTCAGAATAAGGAACTAAACACAATGATGCAACGGTGATATAAAACAGCGAATGGAGAGGAAGAGAAGCACTCCCCCAAGCTTGCGATCAAGCTAGTATCCTGGGTAGTGGCCGTGTCCACCACTTCCACTTCTAGGGTAGCAGCCATATGGATATCCTTGCATGCCTGGGTATGGTGGCATCTCTTGAGGTTGGAAGCCTTGTACCTCTGGAGCTTGTGGCTCCTCTTGTGGCGGCACCTCCTCTACCTTCCACTTTCCGGTACTCCTGTCAAAAAGGTCAGTACAAGGGAGCCTAATGGGCACTCGCTGCCCATTAGTATTCAAATATGTATACAAATAATCCTCCCCATACTTTATACTTATTTCCATGCGAGTAGTCAAAGTGAAATCAAGTAGTTTAGACCTTCCCACACAAGTTCCCATGTTATCACCATAACGTCTCTCATTTTTAATGTAGTCATGTACTAAAGTAGACATAGCACCAGCATAAATAGGGTTTCATCGGTTATATTCCTACTCACAGCAGTGTGCAATGATCTAGCAAGAATGACTCCCAAGTTATATTGGCACGGTGTGTTTTCTTTTGCACATTTTAATAGATAAACAATCGGTCCAGTGCAAGCAGAACTGTTATCCCTAGCAAGAAATCCTCTTGTGAGAAATAACGCAAAGTACCTCAAACTTGGGTGCTGCACGTGAGTAAATTTACCCCTATTCAACCTAGCATGAGAGCCAACAGTAATTGAATGCCAAATTGTAACAAGCTCGGGGTTAGAATCAGCACCAATTTCACTCCAATCCCCCGAGTTTTCTACACCTATGGCATTGCAAAAATCTCCCAAATACATAATAAGGCGCTCTCCTCTCATAGTGAATCTGCAAACGAAGGTGAGAGGGTGTTCCTTACTCTTCTTACTGTGCTTGTGAGCTTCAGGCCCCTCAAATCTGAATGTAGAGAGGAATTCCCACGAGAGTTCCTCATATGTATCTTGTGGATTTTGAGCAAATCTCTGCAAACGGTGGCTGCGGTGAAAGTGTTGAAGTCCTCTTGGATCCCCCACTGCTTGAGAACATGGGGGTCTTGCCATCTTGTTGCATGGATTTTCAACTTCTCCCCCACAAAGAATGCTTCATCCTCCCAAAGGTGTTGGTCATCATTATTGATGGAGACTTTGCACTCTCTTCTCCTTGGTCTTGAGCTCATCCCAAGCAATCCTTGCCCTTGCTGAACATGATACCTTGCTGCCCTAAACAATATTCATCAAAAATCAAGATGCAACACTCTAATACAACATTAAGATATCCATAACTAGTCTCCCCATCAATATCATGCATCAATATCAATTAGAAAACTTAAATCTATGGATTTCTAAGCATATTAGGTGACACCTAGTGCAGCAAAATACTTCATACATGAGGCACAAGAACAAAAAGTGATTGGATGGGCGGAGGAGTCACATACCAATGAGCAATCCCACCAAACAGATTTGAAAATCTGCCTAAACTTGGAGATCCGAGGAGAGCAGGAAGGAGCACGGGAAAATTGGGAAAAATACCTGGGGCTGTTTTTCTGTCGAGGAGGAGGAGATGGGCACAGACCCCTCACCTAACTCCCTCTGTGGGCCAAAATGGGGGTCCCATGCGGCCAGGTACTGTGGCCGCGTGGGGCACCCTATTCTGGGCCCTGGTGGCCCTCTGGTGTCCCCCTTTTGGCTGTGAGCTCCCCTAAAAATAACTTACCTCCAAATTTTTCTGGAATTTTTCGAGAAAATTTCTGAACAGAATTTTTCAAACTACATTTCTGGAATTTCTGCACTTTGAAATAATTATGCTCATGCAAATAATCTAAAAATTCTAGAAAAATGAAATCAAACATTCAAAGCAATTTTTATGGAATCAAGTTTGCATCATTTTCATATTAGTAATGAGGTTGATCAAGTCTCATTAATAATATGCAAAAGATATAATACATGATTCTTTATTTTATATGTAAAGAAAGATTTCAAGACACCTCATATTTGATTGGAATAGTTCCAACCATCATGATAGCATATTTTGGTTCAGGAGGTGGTAATGGAATTTCAAAGCTTCCAACATAAGAGTATTTCTTTTAATGGAATTCACAATTTGGCTTACCATTGTAACAGCTTTCTTCTTGGGGAAGTAAATGGTATGCTCGTTTCCTTTGACATTAAATGTCACTTTGCTTTCAGTGCAATCTATCACGCTCCTGCAGTGTTTAAGAAAGGTCTTCCAAGGATAATAGATAGGTTATCATCCTCAGGCATTTCTAATATAACAAAGTCTGTAGGATTAACACATTAGCAACAGAGATAGGTACATCCTCACATATTCCTATAGGTATAGCAGTTGATTTGTCAGCCATTTGCAATGAAACTTCAGTTGGAACCAATTTGTTTAAGTTAAGTTTCTTATACAAAGAAAAAGGCATGACACTAACACCAGCTCCCAAATCACATAGTGCATATTTCACATAAGTTTCCTTAATACGACAAGGAATGTTGGAATACCAGGATCTCCACGCTTTTCAGGCATTTTTCCTTTAAAGGAATAATCAGCAAGCATAGCAGTAATTGCATCAGTAGGAATCTTTCTTTTATTAGTGACAATATCTTTCATGTATTTTGAATATGGAGGAATTTTAATAGCATCAACAAGAGGAATTTGCAAACACAAAGATTTAATCAACTCAAAGAATTTCTCAAATCTAGCATCGTCTAAAGTTTTGATTACCTCTTGAGGATATGGTATGGGTCTTTGTACCCATGGATCCCTTTCTTTACCTTTTTGTGGATTTGGATGGTTCTTCTTCTTGTTCTTCTCAGTAGATGGTTGAGGGTTTTCCTTTTCAGTAGCTTCAGGTTCTTCATCATTCTCAGCTTCATGTGTCTCTTCTTCTTGTGTGGGTGATTCTTCTTCTTCATTATTATTGTTATCTTCAGTCTCAGCATCAGAAATAGAGGTATCATTATCTTGTTCTTCAGAATCTTATCATCTTGGTTTCATTGGGAGATTTTCCTGCAGAAGTTTCTTCTTTCGAGCTCTTGCTCTTTCCTCTTGGGTGGTCTTCAGGATAGTCAGGATCCTGTGTACTTGCACCTCCCCTAGTATTAACTCCACAAACCTGTTCCTTCACAATAAGACTTTCATACAATTGATTTTGAAGAGAATCATTTGTTCAACTTGATTATTCATCATCTCACAATGTTTAACAATTCTTTTTACCTCTCCCACATTAGCATGTAAACTTTCGCGAAGAGATTTAATTTTGTGAGAGTTTTCCATAATCATCATTCTAATATTATGCTCCTCAGGATTGTGGTGATAAGCAAAATCGTTCATATAAGATACCTCAATAGGAGATGTTACCTTTTCATTACCTTTTGGAGCTAATAGCATTGACTTGAATTGGAAAGCATGGTTGATCATCAGGAAGTTTAATACCCATTCAGATAATTCTTGAGATGAGAGGTTTAATTCCCTTCTCTTAATAGCCTTGGAAGCTTCTTTCATTGTTCATCATCTAATTTGAGCATGCCTCCTTTCTTCTCTGGAAATATCTTTCAATATTCCAGTCTTCAAATTTCTTGAGATAGTTTCCAATAGCTCAGTTGCTTCCTCAACGGTCCTTTCCCTGAAAACATTACCTGCAATACTATCAAGATAGCCTCTAGTGTTTTCAGTTAGTCCATTGTAAAATATATCAAGTATTTCATTATCTTGAAGCCATGGGTAGGACATTTCCTAACCATCTTACTGTACCTCCCCCAAGCTTGGGGTAAATCCTCCTTCTCTTTCTGTGAAAAGTTGCTAATCTCAATAGTTAGACCATGAATCTTATCAGCAGGGAAATATTTATTATAGAACACATGCAAACATTCTTCCTTGCTAGTAATACATCCAGGTTCTAAACGATTATACCAAGTTTTAGCACTTCCTCCCAAAGTGAAAGGAAACAACTTTAAGAAATAATAGCGTTGGTGGATTTCATCTTTACCAAATAAAACAGATAAGTCATGCAAACAGCAATGTGTTCAAAAGGAAACTCATCTCTCTCCATAAAACTTATACTTCTCAGCTTTTTCAATTATTTCAGGATCAACACTAAACTCATAATCTTTATCTTTAATTTTAATAGCTGGAGCATTCATTTTCTCAGTAACAGGGAAATAACCATCAAGAGGAGAATTTTTATAGCTTTCAAGTTTATCCAATTTATCAAAACCCGAACCCATAAAAGCCATAGCAAAAGCATCCTCTTCCTCAGAAGAAGTTTCCATATCATCACAATATTCATTATCTTCTAACTCAGATTCCACATTTTCAATAATAGAAGATTCAAGATTTTCAGGTGTTTCAGTTATCTCAGATGTTTCAAGTATTTCAGGTATTTCAGGAGTCACTTCTTTGTCTATGCTACCACATATTAAATCATTTTCATTACTAGTAGACATTTTAGACAAAGGTGAGCTAGACAAAACTTTTCCCTTTTTCTTAGGAGCAACAGCAGAAGCAACATTAGGCGAAAAGTTTGGCCTACTTGGCAAATCCGTACCTCTGCGAGTGGTCGAAGGCCTCACTTCCTTCGGAGTAGTCTTTTCCTTACCCATGGTTAGGAACAAGCAAATGCAGCAAATAATATGATAACAAGTTGTCTTACCGATAAAGCTAGGTTCCCGGCAACGGCGCCAGAAAATGTCTTGATGCCCACAAGTGTAGGGGATCGCTGAAATCTTCGTTGGGAAGTATTACCCAAATTTATAGTTCGACACGATGGGAACACAAGAATATCAATAAGACCTTGGCAATTGAGGCGTCACTCTCAACCACACCTGTATATCAATAACTTGCAGCAGTAATAGTGATGGCAGTAGTATGATTCAAGTAGCAGATGAAACAGCAGCAGCAACAAGTGTTTTCCAGTTTTCACCGGAAAAGTGAAGGTGTAACTCAGAGATCTAAAATGTAGGCATGAGGTGATAGCGGGGTGTTGCATGAATAAGATTGATCATATAATAATATATAGCTAGCCAAGGGACGTATCTCTAACTCCGATATATGTAGGTATGTGTTCCATAATTAGTTGTGCGTACTAACCAAGAGAATTTGCACAACATCTATTGTCCTACCCGCCCATTTCACCGGGGCCAACTTGGAACTACGGGTAATTAAGGTCTACCCTTTCGAATAGACCGGAACAATGCATTAACACTTCATGAACACATAGAATCCTCAAACTAAAACATCTCCCCCTTGTTTTCCCTATATGTCACTTTTAGGGTTCGCAGGTTCAACATAATAGCAGGTGATACACTTTGCAGATAAATACCAAACTCAAATATATGATGAGGCAATATAAGTTCAGTACTGAAATCATGCCACTCGGGCCCTAGTAGCAAGCATTAAACATAGCATAGAGTGCATCAACACAATACAAAAGTATCCTCAAGATAAACCCTAAAATCTCGAACAACGGGTAGCATTACATGATCAATCTCATCCAATCCCCATCCACCTCACATGCCTACAGCGGACTACTCACACATGGTGATGGAGAGGGAGCTCATGGTCGATGGAGATGAAGGCGGTGAAGATGGCGGTGAAGACGGCCCCGGATCCCTCCACCGGAGGAGAAATCCTGGATCAATCTGTCCCCGAAACGAAGATCGTGGTGGCGGCGGCGGTGTGTTTCGCGAAAGCTCCTCTCCTCCTAGGGCACGCAGTTTTTCCACTATATGAAGGGGTACGTCGAAGACCGAAGGCGAGGAGGCGCCCGAGGGCCAAATGGGGTGGGCCCACGCAGCCAGGTACAGAGGCCGCGTGGGGCCCCCTCTTTTGGGCCTCCGGTGCTCCCTCGTGTCCATCCTTTGCACGTTGTCATCCTTTTCCATAAAAAATGACGTGATATTTTTCCCCGATTTTATTTCCTGCAAAAATAGCCAGAAACGAGACTTTGCTAAAAACAACGTCAGATTCAGCAGTTTTATTCAAATATGGGAAGATTCTGGAGCAAATCATGAAGCAAAGTGCTTGGAAAAGTAGATGCATTTTGGATGCATCATACCGCTGCAGCCTGGGAGCTTGACGAGGTTGTACGCATGGTGAGTGACAGCCATGAACTTTGCGAGGGCCGGGTAGCCAAGGATGGCGTTGTACGGCAGCCCGATGTACGCGACGTCGAAGTCGACAAGTTCAGTGCGGTAGTTCTCATGATTGCCGAAAGTGATGGCCAGCCTTACTTGCCCCAGTGGGGTAATGAGCCCATCTGTCACCCTGCGAAGGGCCTGGAGGGCATGAGCTTGTCGTACGGCACCTGAAAATGCTCGAAGGTTTCGACAGAGATAACATTCAAGCCAGCCCCACCATCTATGAGCGTCTTCGTGACGGCGATGTTGCTGATGGTGGGGGTGCATATCAGCGGGACGGTGCCAACTGTCTGGGTAGACTTGGGGTGGTCGTTGGAGTCAAAAGAAATTGGGTATTGCGACCACTTGAGGGGTTGAGCAGCCTCAGTGTTCGGGAGAGCGGCGTTGACTGCCCGAGAGAACTGATTGAAGTGGTTGTTCGACCTTGGGCCTGAGCCCCGCCGAGGATGCATGCCGCAATCCCTTTGGGGGCCTGGTAGCCCCCTGGGTTATTGTCAGGGAGGTTGTTGTTTTGCTTGGCGTGGTCTTGGTTCTCTTGAAGCTGGTGGCTGCCGCTGTTGCCGGAGCGCCCGCCTCCGCGGCCGCCACGGCCTCTCCACGGCCGCCGCGGTCATCTTGCTGCTGACGCTTCTGGGAGAGCTGCTTTAGCTCCCAGCAATCCTCTGTGTTGTGGTTGGTTCTGTTGTGGTAGATGCAGTACATGCCTGTGGCATGTTTCTTGCCTGTGGCCCTGAAGGGTCCTCGCGAGGTAACTTGTTGTCATGTTCCGCCGCGAGGACCGCGGTGACCTTGCGCTTCTCGGCGTTTTTCTTCGTGGCTATGTCATCCTCCTCCGCTTCCTTCTTGAAGAGGAGATCCTCTTCGGCCTTGGCGCACTTGTCCGCCAGGTCAAAGAGTTTAGACACGAGGTGAGCGTGCCTTGGATACCGAGCTTCTTGAGCATCCTACAGTTCGAGACACCCTCCCTGAAGGCGGCGATGACCTGCGAGTCCTCGACGTTCATGATTTTGTGGCGGACCTGGCTGAAGCGTTGGATGAACTTGCGCAGGGACTCGCCCGTCTTCTGGCGCATGACACGGAGGTCATTGTAGGTGAGGGGTCGCTCGTACATGCCTTTGAAGTTTGCCACGAAGCGCCTGCAGAGATCCTCCCATGAGTCAATGGAGTCGTCGGGAAGGTTCATCAGCCAGGAGAGTGCTGAGTCCTTGAGGGCCATGGAGAACCAGTTGGCCATGACCTTATCGTCGCCTCCGTGGCCTGAACGGCCATAGTGTAGAGCTGTAGAAACTCCAGGGGATTGGTTCGGCCGTCGTAGCCCGGAGGTAGGTCCGGCTTGAACTTGTGCGGCCATGCGACCCTGCGCAACTTCTTTGTGAAGGCGGCGCAACCTATCGTGGGTTTGTCACGTCAGGTGTCATGGATGACTTCGTAGGTGTGGGATTACGCGAGTCAAGCATCTCCGAGCTTGGGATCGCAGGAACAAAGATCAACACAGATTTACCCAGGTTCGGCCCCCTCAATGTGAGGTAAAAGACCTACTTCCTGCCTACCCTAGATTGGTATTGATATGATAATCGAGGTGTTACAATGGAGGCGATCCGATCTGGTACTCGCCGAATGAGCTAGGGTTTAAGGGCTTGACCCTCTAAGTCCTGCGAGTCCTCTTTATATATACAGAGGCTCGTCAGGTTACAAGAGTTCTACACGAAGCCTGATTATCTTTCTTGTCTTCCAAGGCAAGTTTGCACCGACCTTCTGGAGCTTTCCTTTATCGAGTCTCGATGCGAGATTGGCCCATCTTTTTCGTGGCCCAACAATGATAGCGCAACCTTAAGTCGTTGTTTGTTAAATTCGAATAAGTCGCGGGTTAATAATTCCCCCGACATTAGCCCCCAAGCGTGGCCTGAACTTCATAGGATTTCTTGATCTTGAATGTTTAGGCCGTGCTTTTCCTTATTTCGCGACTTATAATTGTGCTGGATTGGCCTTGACTCGCACCTGGAGGATCATCTGACTTCGTGAGCTTCTTTGTTAGAGTAGCCTGATAGCTTCAAAACTTGATGACGATCCATCTTCAAATTTTTGATGATAATATGATGTAGCCCCCAAGGATTGAGAGGATGTAACGTGATAATCATCTCAATTCTTCTCAGAGATTTTTGAAGGTCGTCACTTGTAACTTGATATCATGAATAAAACAATTGTTAAGATACAAGTAATTGTAATTGGTGTTGCCGTACTATAAGCAGTACATCGACCTCTCGTTAGGCCATCTAAATCCTTAAGTGGGCACTCGCGCGACTCAGTATTTCCTAGGAACATGTGTGTTCAGGGTCGAGAGCGGCCATGATAGGCAATCAAGCTCGATTGACACCACACCCCAGTACTTTGGCCACATAATGCGAGTAGCAATCCAACTTAAGGTAAATTTGATAATTGCTAGTAAGTTGGCTGTTTCAGGGTAACGAAGCCCCCAAGAAACATAATGATATGGCCATGATAGGCTAAGCTATGATAAGCTTTGATTATGATGACACATAAGGTCACGCCTTGGTGGCAACCGAGTGTTATTCATAGGGATGGATCGCGCGAAGGTGGCGATCCATGGTGATACATGGGTCGGTCTCGCCTAGGTGGCGACCAAAAATGATACAAAGTTTACGGCCGCGCCTAGGTGGCAGCCGGTTTCTGATACAAGGGTCGATCGCGCCTGGGTGGCGATCAGATGTTGCATAGGTCGCGCCTAGGTGGCGACCAAAGTTGAAGTTCTAGCCCTGAGTGGCTGTGATGATACTCAGCTATAAAGCTGGAAAGGATGATGCCTGGCTCTAATTAGCCTTTTCTTATGTATAGTACGGTCGCAGGTGTGCGATGTTCCAAGGGCGAGGTGCCTCGAGACGATCCTCGAAATCATGGCATTCGCTGCTTTCTTCCCTTACATGTAGCAGATAGTACGATTCGTTGTTTAGCTTCTTCCTGATGATGTAGGGTGTGAGGACCCCGGATTAGGTATCCGAGATACTCGTTATGTTTCCTGCAACAATCCCATGATTAGTCTGTTGTTGCACATAACTCAAATTGGTATCACAGAACACCCATAAATACAGAATAAATTTACTTACTTGATTGAAGCCATAACTTCATCAGGTACTCGCAGCGGAAATCACCAAATCAACGTGGAGCCCAAGTCACTTGCCAACCCTACAGGTAGCTGACTGGGAAGCGCCCTAGTTCGCATCGACGTTACTGAAGTCTTCTTCTTCGAACTGCTCTTCTTCACAATCTGGCTAAGACAATAGCCAGGGACGAAACCAATATGAGTACATTTGAATGTACTCGCAAACTACCCCGGAATGAGCATGCACTACTCTTTTTATTGTTTAAATAAAACTTCGTTTGCTTTGAAAACTCTATATCCTTGTTGAAAAGAGAAGGATATACTTGTGTTTAATAAAACTTGGTTTTGAAATCTCTATATCTTTATTGAAAAAGGAAAGAAGGCTTTAGAACTTTTTCCCATAAATCAGTTTTTTGTAAGAAAACGCTTTTAAAACTTTTTCCCGTAAATACATCCTTTTTGAAAAAGGTAAGAACTCTCTTTAATAAACATTTTCCCGTAAAAACCACCATTTGTTTATTTCTCCAAAACTCCTTTTTCGACCATAACCCTTCATGGTCATTCAATCCCAACAACCTCATACCAGCCCTTCGGTATAGTTGTCTAAAACATTTTTCCACTTTCATAACACCAAAACTCTTCACTTCTTGACCATAGCCCGTCATGGTCAAATCATTCTCCAGCAACCTCATACCAGCCGATCGGTAGAGTTGCAGATACAACACATCTCCATTTTATTTTCAAATCTCAAAACTTTGCAAAACTTGCACATGGTCAGAGGACAGCCTCCCAACTGTCCATATCCGAGGACTCGGCTATTCGAATAGTTTTACCCTCTGCAGAGGTAGCACGCTTTTCCTACACCCATCCGGTAACTCATCGTGTCAGCCACGTCCCGCCATACAAGGTGTATGCGAAGTTGAGTCACCGACCGTAGCCTGTCCTTTGCTCATGCTAGTATAGGATCCTACCGCTACGAAACCGGTTCCATCGACACTTAAATCCAGCCCGTCGGAAACTAAGTGTGAGGACTTCGTAGTTCTGCCCGGCGAATTTTAATGGCCCTACAAATCCTCTACTCCAATTCATACATACCAACTCAGCTGGCAGTCTTCTCTTTAGAGGACCCGGGTCAGGGGCAGGTCACCAAACCATCCCCTCATGGTTAGAGGACTCCAAACCATCCTCGTTGTTGAGGCTTCCAGTACTAATATGAGCAAACTATATGACTACGCCATTTCCCATATGTGGGTAAATGTGGTCGCACAGGTTATCGGCTGGTCGTCATAGTACAAAGACACAATGTGCATTTTTCATAAACATCCCCATTCTCCATTTCTTCACTTCCACACCGACATCTCGGTATTCCATAACCACACAAGTATTTTCAAAGGAGTTTTGAGTAAATAATATTTTTCACATCCTATAGTTTGAAAAAGAATTTCCATCTAATATCTCCATATAGGGTGTCAAAATAATATACTTGTATTTTTAAAACAAAGGGTTTTCAAAATCATAGCTTTAGTGGCAAACACCACATAAATCATTTATGCTCCTCATAAGTAAAACATGTGAACCAAAATAGATGTATATACATGCAAGCTCAGAGAATAGCTTGCCTGATTTCAGCATAATGCTCCTGGACTTCTCCTCATCGATCAAGAAATAAACTCTGATTCCTCTTCAATAAATCCTCTCCACATACCACTCCGGTAGCGTTTATCTCTAGCGTCGCAAACATGAAAATAAAACAACACTCAATAGGCAACCAAACCACAAGTGGTATACGAACAAGTAATCAAACCACAAACATAGCACTAATTCAATCAAGCAACAAACTAAGATCTATATTTACAAGGGCATTATACTCACGGGAGTATAACACCAAACACATGCCATAATCATGGAGTACCAATTACTTTAGCTAAAGGTAAACACCAAGCATCTTTCCTAAGATAGGAAATACTCCAGACAAAAGTTAAGCCACCAATTAATCTTGGTAATTTAACTTAAATACAAGCAAGGCAACATACTAGTCACACAGAATAATCTAACCTCAAAGCAAACAAGCATAACAAACCCCTAATTAATAGGAGAATAGCTATATAGGGAATAAAACCCTACCAATTACATAACTCACAAGTAACACTCCTAATAGGCTAGCAACAATAAGGAAACACATCACATCAGTGGACTACCACCCTACACATGCTAGGAAACATATCTATAACAATAAAGTGATAACACACAATTTATAAAGCCCTAATAAAAATAGGCAGAAATTGCCTAAACATTATAATTAGCACCAAAGTCAATCAGTGACTCCTAAATTCAAACCAATTTAGGGATATGTTCTCCTACAAATATAGAAGACATGCCAATTGGATTTACTCCAAAATTCATCTCACAAAAATCTACAAAAATCACCAAATTGCCACTGGTGTGTTTTCAAGAATGAATAGAACTTTTGTTTTAGACTTCATTTGCATACAAGACCAACAGATCTAGAAAGGTACCACTTCAGGCTTTCCAGGGAATTTTAGTTTGAAATATTTGGATCTATAAATCTCTAGATATCTAATTTTTAATGTAAAACATACTTTTTATAGGTTTAAATATAGAAGGCACAGAAAATAATTATTTTGCAAACATCCAGTGTTGCATGTTTAGGAAAACTCCCAGGAACACTACAAAATTTAGATCACTCAAATATGTATCACAGATTTACCACAGATTAATTAAAGCTACACTGAAATTTCACAGGAAATTAAACAGCAAATATAGATCTACTGAAAAAAAACTGGATGGGCCAGATCTGGCCCAGATCTGGCCGGGCGACGCAGAAAGTGGCCCAGCTGCGGCCCACGCGCGTGAGCGAACGGGTACGGGGCCATCTCCTTCTTCCTCTCGACACGAACAGCGGCGAGGCACGGCAGGAGCACGGCGAGGACGGCATCGACGGCCCCGGGCTCCTAAAAGTGAAAAGGGGAGGTCCATGAGATAGAGCGCGACAAGGGGAGACAAGAGGCACAAAAATGGCGACGAATGGCGGTATGTGTCACCCACAAACTTCCTGGTTGGGCGGCGGCCAGAGAAGAAGGGGATGTGGACGGCTACGGCGATCCAGGGCTTCCCAGCTCGATTCCGCGGGCGGGAACGGAGAGGACGACGCGGCGAACCTTCTGGTGATCTTTGATTTGGCCGGGGAGGCTTCAAGCGCCGGCGATGCGCGACGGCGTCATGGCTAGGGTTCGGCCACAGTGAGGAGCAGAGAGAAGTGGGGAGGGAGCGAGAGGGGGCAAGTGAGGAGTGAGGGAGAGCAGAGTGCCTGGGGGGCCTCCTTATCTCCTCGCAGGGCAGCGGAGAGGAGGGGGTCCGGGCGGGCGACGTCGAGCGACGACATGGCAGTCTAGCGCCATAGCTCCACTGCTGCTACAGGAAGGCGAAGACGTTTTTCCAGATAGCCCCCTGGACTTCTGTTTCCATTTACAACTAAGTCCTTTTCTGTTTTCTTTTGTTTCTTTTAAAAAAAAACCAGTAGCTTTAGGGAATTTATTTAGGGTACTTAAACATTTTATAAAAATTTGAGAAAATTCAGGTAACCTCCCATATACATGTAGAAGCTCCACAAAAATTGGGGAGTCAAAATAAAATGATTTGAACAACTTTTGTTCATAGGGTTTAAATAAGGCATTTTCTTGAATATAATTTTATAATCCTTTAGAAATTTTAAAGCAAGTTCAAATATTATTTTTGAACTCTTGGAACTTCCTTGACAAATATATTACTTCAACTAGTTTTTATTTCCATAGAGAAAATATTTGTTTGAAGGAAATAGATAGCTAAGTAGGGAAAATAATTTATTAAGATCATTTCTTTTAATTCATGATCTTAATTTCTATTTGTTGAATAAATTGAGGAGTTTGCTTTAAATTCAAGTCACATTCCAATTTTGTGACCAGTGGGTTTTCAACTTAACACTCAAGTATATTGGTGTAATTATTCACCCAAGCAAACAATAAAACAAGAATTAACAATCAGTACAATCATAAGTCCAATAAGCAAACAATCACAACAAGATCAACACCACAACCAAGTCCACACAATTCAAACCACAAGAATTAATCACACCACCATTTACATAATTAACAATACTATCTTTTAAAAAAAATGATCACACTTAATTATGACAAGATGATGTTTAAAACTATCTCAACTCCACCTTTGTATTTTTGAAAAGGGTTTTGAGAAGACAAAATATGTGGGGTAATATATTTCCCACTTGTGTTCTTTTTAAAACGTAATGATAATCAAAGCTTATAAAATGGTAGTCGCATACAAATTCAAAATATCAAGTTTAAAAGATAGATAGGAGATAGCATATAGATCTCCACATTTTTGGGAACACATAGTTCTGGAAATACTTTTACTTTCTCAAATAATGGGTATTAGTTTTGGGTGTTGCTAAACCAAGTATCATTGAAATGGAGTTGGCCAAAATAAGAATGGAAAAGATACATGGAATATTTTTCTTGTCATGACATGATCACCAAAGTTAATAATATTTCCATCTTGGTTGAGTTCTTAGGTTTAATATTTACTAGTCAAACAACTTAAACAACAGGTCACACAAGGTTCAACGCAACAACGGGAAGGAAAACACAATCATCAGTGAAACATTTCAAAAAGTTTTTGTTGGTTCTGAATTTTGGGTCTTGTGAAACTAAGTTTTTCTTAGTTTCAAAATTTGGGATGTGACAGCTCTTCCCCCTTTAAAATAAATCTCGTCCTCGAGATTTGCCCGGTGGTAACAGGGGAGTACGAGGGCACGGTTTTTGGGTTGGCTATACTTCTGAGGTCGTTGCTTCTTTAGTGAGATTGCCATGTGAGATCTTGACAACTTGATGATGCGAGGCTTTCTTTGTCGATAAACTTCTGTGCTGAGTTCAGATCCTTGATGATGGGGTTGTCTTGACGATTGACTCGGATGGATTGTCTTGGTTGGTTGCTTCCAGATACTACAAGGCTAAGGCGCAACGATCTAATTATTACTGCATTCCTGTATACCTATTGCAGGTCTTCCCCGCTTAAAAAGGGATTTTGAAGGTTCATCCTGAAGGTTGCAGCTGGAGTTGAATTGGAGGCATTGTTCTTCCGAGGTAGTTTGACGATCTTTGTCTTGGGTGTCACGCCTTGGTGCTTGGGGTTGGTGCAGATATCACTTCCTGATATTGTCTCCTTACGAGGGTCGCAGGTGGGGACGCGTTGTTCTCAGGATGCGTCAAGCCTGAGCACTCGACTCTCTCCGGGTTCTAGTTAGTAGAGGGATGTTATAAACTTCTAAGGGCGTCTGGACTTGCTTGGTTGATGTTGCCAACAGCAGGTGCTTCCGTCGTTTGATTATTCTTAGTGACATCTGGTAGATCATCTTCGCGCTTTTCTTCCTTCAGCTTGGCGGAAAAAGGCTGGTCGTGGAATGCTTCTTTGGTTCTGGGTCTTCACAAGTAAGTTAGAGTGCACCAGAATAGTTAGGGTTTCTGGGAAAACTTTCTGGTTGAGGGGCTTAAGTTAGTTTTCAAGGGAGTTGGGTGCTATACTCTAAACATCAAACTCATTATACTTAAGATCCAAAACAACCAACTTTACACAGGCCTCTAATTCTCGAGTCTTCAAAACGCCATTCCAACATCTCTGGTAAGGCCACTACTATCAACTAGTTAACTGAATCATGGCTTTTGTCCCAGCTAAAGTTATTAATCCACCATCATCTTCCTCGGGCATAAACTCTTTATCAAAGCCTAGTTCAATCTACGGATACCCCGAACCTTTCAGGCTCAGTCTTGCCATTAATCCTATCACAAAAATCATAGTGGTCCACCAATTATTTCTTGATTGACTTTTCCAGATAGGCATATCTCATATTATCTGACTCCTTCGGGTGGTCATTTTCCATGACCATATCATCAAAGCTAAATAAAGCATCCAGCAGTCATGTGATCATACCATCAAGAATTGCCCCACTTTCAAACCAAATTCAGATTTTATCTCAATACTTTTTGGGCCTTGATCTCTTAATCAAAGATAAAAGATCTTTCTAAGAATAATCCAAACAGAGCGTGACAAGCTCTGAAAACTACTGTCACCTAGAATGTCTTGCTACTAGACCAAGTCATATTGATTCCAAGAATCCGATAAACATTCACTTGTCCTCCACCAATTATTTCTTGCATACCACGATCTACTCATTTGCTAACTCACCTTTGACCACTTCCTATAATGCTATAAGAATTTAGTACAAGGGTTACTTGCGCTACGAATCACCCTAAACATTCCAACACCGGAGTATTCTTCTTAATTTACTTGGTTTTAACCAATCCAAACATCCTTTTATCAGCAAGTGCTTCCTAAAAATCCAATAACTTTCACCTTTATTTCAAAACAATCAAGGGCCCCGTCTTCTAGCTCGAGATAACCACCAATGATTGGGGACCGCAGCTGGTTAGCCCCAGTGTATTAATCAAATATATCATCTATCCAAACCTAATTAATTTATCGATCCACTCCAAATTTCACTTCTATTCTAAACCCCCAAATTTTTGATATTACCAACATCATCCACCAAATTTTGATCTCAACAACTAGATTCTTAAGGGATCCTGCTGACTAATAAACTTACAGTTCAGTACTCTTATATCCCCAAAATCTCCTTTCTACCAACTAGTTTTGAGTCGTCCTATGGCACCTCTCTCCTTTGTCTAGAAAAAAGCAGTTAGTAATTTTGCAAAGTTTGGTTAGATGAGAGATCTAAAGTTAGATAAATTATGTTAGTTATGTTAGTTTTCATATTCTTTTGTTAGTCCGACGGGATACGACCAGTGTCATCTACCGCGGGTCTTGGATCTTCATCTTTCTCGATGGCTTGATGTGGTTGTACAAAACGACGAATGAAGACCGCTATCAGTCTTGCAGAAGGTCGCAGAGTCTTGGGGTAGCGAGTATTCCATACCTTGCTCCTCTTACTAAGAGAAAATTTTCGGAAGGGTTTTCCAAGTCGGACTCTTGAAAGGATACAAAAAGTACATCTATGGCCAACAAGGCAAAAAGGTTTTTTGCAAACAGTCAAAATTAAAGCAACAGACAACAGTGTGGTTACTTTAGGTTCCCGACAAGGCGTGTTTTGTGAAACACCCAAGGAAAACAACACATAATAAATGCAACACACAAGCAAAGATCAATCAAGGCACTTTTAGCACCAACAGACGTTTAATACCATGGAAGATGGGGATTGCTCAAGTAAAACGAGCTTATCCTATCGATCCTATGGGTCTGGTTTGGGATATCGTCAAGTATGTAAGTTTGAATGGAGGTAAGACAACAGATGGAAACTTTTGATAAACCTTTAAACGAGAGACAAGGTTTAGAATAATTCGAGAAGTTGAAAAGAATGGAAGTTATATTTGGCTTCCTTAGATACAAATAATTTAGGTAGTAATATATTTCTTTCCAAAAATAGTTTTCGCCTTAGTCTTCAGCTGGAATACTTGAGATTGTCGAGGTAGTAACTGAGTGGAATTGTTGATATTGAGTGAGGTCTTCGAGGTCTCTTGCTTTGTTGATACTGACGATCTTGGTATTCACACATCAATCGCCTTTATGTTAAATGTTGAGTATTTGAGATGGAAGCTTCTTCTTCTTCTAGGCACTAGCTAATTAGGTCTCACTGGGTTTTCATCGTCAAATATTTTGAATGGGTAAGAGGGAGTAGAGAAATCCTTGGAAAATCTTAAAATAGAGGGATAAGACTCGGAAATATTTGAGAATGTGAAAAGAGTGGAAGCTATTTTTGGACTTCCTTGGATAAAAATATGTTTTTGGTAACAATATATTTTTAACAAAAGATTTCTTTCCTAACTACCGTCCATGCTAACTAAGGTCTGTTACAGTCAGGATGGCTCTGATACCAAGTCTGTGAGGACCCCGGATTAGGTATCCGAGATACTCGTTATATTTCCTGCAACAATCCCATGATCAGTCTGTTGTTGCACATAACTCGAATTGGTATCACAGAACACCCATAAATACCAAATAAATTTACTTACTTGATTGAAGCCATAACTTCATCAGGTACTCGCAGCGGAAATCACCAAATCATCGTGGAGCCCAAGTCACTTGCCAACCCTACAGGCAGCTGACTGGGAAGCGCCCTAGTTCGCATCGACGTTACTGAAGTCTTCTTCTTCGAACTGCTCTTCTTCACAATCTGGCTAAGACAATAGCCAGGGACGAAACCAATATGAGTACATTTGAATGTACTCGCAAACTACCCCCGGAATGAGCATGCACTACTCTTTTTAGTGTTTAAATAAAACTTCGTTTGCTTTGAAAACTCTATATCCTTGTTGAAAAGAGAAGGATATACTTGTGTTTAATAAAACTTGGTTTTGAAATCTCTATATCTTTATTGAAAATGGAAAGAAGGTTTTAGAACTTTTTCCCATAAATCCGTTTTTTGTAAGAAAACGCTTTTAAAACTTTTTCCCGTAAATACATCCTTGTTGAAAAAGGTAAGAAGTCTCTTTAATAAACATTTTCCCGGAAAAACCACCATTTGTTTATTTCTCCAAAACTCCTCCTTTTTCGACCATAACCCTTCATGGTCATTCAATCCCAACAACCTCATACCAGCCCTTCGGTATAGTTGCCTAAAACATTTTTCCACTTTCATAACACCAAAACTCTTCACTTCTCGACCATAGCCCGTCATGGTCAAATCATTCTCCAGCAACCTCATACCAGCTCGTCGGTAGAGTTGCAGATACAACACATCTCCATTTTATTTTCAAATCTCAAAACTTTGCAAAACTTGCACATGGTCAGGAGACAGCCTCCCAACTGTCCATATCCGAGGACTCGGCTATTCGAATAGTTTTACCCTCTGCAGAGGTAGTACGCTTTCCCACACCCATCCGGTAACTCATCGTGTCAGCCACGTCCCGCCATACAAGGTGTATGCGAAGTTGAGTCACCGACCGTAGCCTGTCCTTTGCTCATGCTAGTATAGGATCCTACCGCTATGAAACCGGTTCCATCGACACTTAAATCCAGCCCGTCAGAAACTAAGTGTGAGGACTTCATATTCCATAACCACAGAAGTATTTTTAAAGGAGTTTTGAGTAAACAATATTTTTCCCATCCTATAGTTTGAAAAAGAATTTCCATCTAATATCTCCATATAGGGTGTCAAAATAATATACTTGTATTTTTAAAACAAAGGGTTTTCAAAATCATAGCTTTAGTGGCAAACACCACATAAATCATTTATGCTCCTCATAAGTAAAACATGTGAACCAAAATAGATGTATATAGATGCAAGCTCAGAGAATAGCTTGCCTGATTTCAGCATAATGCTCCTGGACTTCTCCTCATCGATCAAGAAATAAACTCTGATTCCTCTTCAATAAATCCTCTCCAAATACCACTCCGGTAGCGTTTATCTCTAGCATCGCAAACATGAAAATAAAACAACACTCAATAAGCAACCAAATCACAAGTGGTATACGAACAAGTAATCAAACCACAAACATAGCACTAATTCAATCAAGCAACAAACTAAGATCTATATTTACAAGGGCATTATACTCACAGGAGTATAACGCCAAACACATGCCATAAGCATGGAGTACCAATTACTTTAGCTAAAGGTAAACACCAAGCATCTTTCCTAAGATAGGAAATACTCCAGACAAAAGTTAAGCCACCAATTAATCTTGGTAATTTAACTTAAATACAAGCAAGGCAACATACTAGTCACACAGAATAATCTAACCTCAAAGCAAACAAGCATAACAAACCCCTAATTAATAGGAGAATAGCTATATAGGGAATAAAACCCTACCAATTACATAACTCACAAGTAACACTCCTAATAGGCTAGCAACAATAAGTAAACACATCACATCAGTGGACTACCACCCTACACATGCTAGGAAACATATCTATAACAATAAAGTGATAACACACAATTTATAAAGCCCTAATAAAAATAGGCAGAAATTGCCTAACCTTATAATTAGCACCAAAGTCAATCAGTGACTCCTAAATTCAAACCAATTTAGGGATATGTTCTCCTACACATATAGAAGACATGACAATTGGATTTACTCCAAAATTCATCTCACAAAAATCTACAAAAATCACCAAAGTGCCACTGGTGTGTTTTCAAGAATGAATAGAACGTTTGTTTTAAACTTCATTTGCATACAAGACCAACAGATCTGGAAAGGTACCACTTCAGGCTTTCCAGGGAATTTTAGTTTGAAATATTTGGATCTATAAAACTCTAGATATCTAATTTTTAATGTAAAACATACTTTTTATAGGTTTAAATCTAGAAGGCGCAGAAAATAATTATTTTGCAAACATCCAGTGTTGCATGTTTAGGAAAACTCCCAGGAACACTACAAAATTTAGATCACTCAAATATGTATCACAGATTTACCACAGATTAATTAAAGCTACACTGAAATTTCACAGGAAATTAAACAGCAAATATAGATCTACTGAAAAAAAACTGGATGGGCCAGATCTGGCCGGGCGACGCAGAAAGTGGCCCAGCTGCGGCCCACGCGCACGTGCGAACGGGTACGGGGCCATCTCCTTCTTCCTCTCGACACGAACAGCGGTGAGGCACGGCAGGAGCACGGCGAGGACGGCATCGACGGCCCCGGGCTCCTAAAAGGGAAAAGGGGAGGTCCATGAGATAGAGCGCGACGAGGGGAGACAAGAGGCACAAAATGGCGACGAATGGCGGTCTGTGTCACCCACAAACTTCCTGGCAGGGCGGCGGCCGGAGAAGAAGGGGATGCGGACGGCTACGGCGATCCAGGGCTTCCCAGCTCGATTCCGCGGGCGGGAACGGAGAGGACGACGTGGCGAACCTTCTGGTGATCTTTGATTTGGCCGGGGAGGCTTCAAGCGCCGGCGATGTGCGACGGCGTCATGGCTAGGGTTCGGCCGCGGTGAGGAGCAGAGAGAAGTGGGGAGGGAACGAGAGGGGGCAAGTGAGGAGTGAGGGAGAGCAGAGCACCTAGGGGCCTCCTTATCTCCTCGCAGGGCAGCGGAGAGGAGGGGGGTCCGGGCGGGTGACGTCGAGCAACGACACGGCGTCCTAGCACCATAGCTCCACTGCTGCTACAGGAAGGCGAAGACGTTTTTCCAGATAGCCCCCTGGACTTCTGTTTCCAATTACAACGAAGTCCTTTTCTGTTTTCTTTTGTTTTTTTTTAAACCAGTAGCTTTTAGGGAATTTATTTAGGGTACTTAAACATTTTATAAAAATTTGAGAAAATTCAGGTGGCCTCCCATAAACATGTAGAAGCTCCACAAAAATTGGGGAATCAAAATAAAATGTTTTGAACAACTTTTGTTCATAGGGTTTAAATAAGGCATTTTTTCTTGAATATAATTTTATAATCCTTTAGAAATTTTAAAGCAAGTTCAAATATTATTTTTGAACTCTTGGAACTTCCTTGACAAATATATTACTTCAACTAGTTTTTATTTCCATAGAGAAAATATTTGTTTGAAGGAAATAGATAGCTAAGTAGGGAAAATAATTTATTAAGATCATTTCTTTTAATTCATTATTGTCGTCGTATCGGCATCTTGGATAGGAGACGGGGTCCTGCTAGCCGAGGGTGAACGTAGGGCAAGAAGGTGGACGTCGTCGAGGTCGGGATTGTACACGGCAGTTTACCCAGCTTCAGGCTCCACGGCGGTGGCGGAGCCCTACGTGCTGCTATAATTCACTATGAGGCAAATAGCCGAGGTACAGGTTACAATGAAGTTGATTGTCTTCTTCGATGCGTGTATTCCCTAAAGGCATCCCGAGGTCCAGCTTATATAGGCGGTTGGACCTAGGGTTACAAGGTGATTACGTATCCAGCAAGTATACGGAGTCCTAAACCTAGCCGGCAAGTATGCCGCCTTCCTTCTTGGTCTTGGTGGCTTCATGGGCTTCGGTCCTGGGCCTCCTCCTTGCCGGCATCCACCTTCCTTGGTCGTCAGCTATCTGGGCCGCCCGGCAGGCAAAGCCTTTACCACCACTGCGGGCCACCCTGGACTAGCCGGATTGATCCATGCTGGTGATACCCCTAGTAGGTATATCCCCATCATTAGCCCCTGGAAGGGTTCGAGTTCTCCAGGCGCCGTCTTCTTCTTGTTGGCAACGTCCGTCTTGTCTTGTAAGCGTCTGAAGAGCTTGAAGCATTCCAAAGTTGAAAGTAAGCGGCGGTCCGCCTAATGTAGTCGGACGATTTGCCGCAATCATGGGAAAGACGGCCTGACCATTGTCAGGAATCTTCCCGGCACCAGTCTTGTCAATAGACTAGTGTTTGTCAAATGTTGACGGCTGACGTCATGCAGTCCACGACAGTTTGGGCTTGGGCATGAGTCATGATTGTTTCCCCACTACGCACAGAAATCGGAGCGAGGGCCGCAGACACCGTTGCCACGACGTGCAAATCGTGGGCACGTGGCGGAAATCTCGCGTCCCCCTAAACTCGGGCACGAATCTTGGTGCGGGGAGATAAATACACCAAAGGGCACACCGATGCAGGCCCTCTTCCCCATTCGCACCCACCGTGGCCTTCTCACCTTCCCGAGCTTCTCTCCTCCCCATACTCAACTCCGGCGAGCACGAGTAGAGCATTCTCCCCCAAATGGCGAGCACTCAGCAAGATGCGGTGGCGACGGCGGCGCTGGCTGTGGCCTCGGAAACCACAGCTGGATCTGGATCTGCGTCAGCCACGGTGGCGGCGGTGCCCGTGGGCGCACCGATGACCTCTCCCGCTGCCACCGTGGCTGCAGGCGAGGCTTCCACTTCTTCCCCAGCTCCGGCGGCGCCTGCAACAACTGCTCCGACCTTCCCCCTCCCATCCCTTGCGGCGACCAGCTCTGAGGCTGCGGCGGAAGAGGAGGAGACTGGAGACCTTGGCTCCAGGTACTGGCTGCCGTCAGTTATGACGTCAGCCTATCTGAAGGAGCTGGAAGAAGGCGGCTATATTCCGCCAAAGACGGAATGCTCCTAGATGGTTCCAGGCGACGAGGCGGTGCCTGACCCCCAAGACGGCGAGCACGTCATGTTGGCGTCGCACAGCCTTCGCGGTATGTCTCTGCCGCTTTCCGCCTTCTTCTTGGCGGTACCTAGCTTCTACGGGCTGCAGCCGCACAACATAGCGCCCAATAGTATTCTAGTGCTAGCCGGCTTCCAGGCATTGTGCGAAGGGTACTTAGGGATAGCTGCGTCCATAGAGCTATTCAAGCACTGCTTCCTATGCCGCCGGCAAACCATACCAGACGGCAATCTGGCAACCTGCGGCAGCGTCACGTTCAACTGTCGCCAACCCGACTGGTATCCCAAAATACCATACATCGAGTCGGTGAAGCACTGGACCAGCACTTTCTTCTACTGCAAGGACATCCCGACACCTGGCAGCACACAGGGGATGCCTGTCTTTGTCAACGGTCCGCCAACCCACAAGGCCTGTTGGACGGCAAAGGTGCCGCTCAGCAGTTTGTCGGCTGAACTTCGAATTGTCGTTAGGCGGATCGAGTTCTTGACGAAGACGATGATGGCCCCGCAACTTGACGGAGTTGACACCGTCATCTGCTGGGTGTCGAGGAAGATAATGCCACTCCGCCATCGCCCACTGAAGATGTGCGAGTACAAGGCGGATGACGCCGGCAACAGCACCCTTGATCAGAATGCCTTAGAATACTGGCTCGGAGAGCTTATCAAGCCTCTGTCGGTGAAGGCGGCTGAAGGCGTCGCCATGTTCACCCACGACAACCCAGCCCCAGCGGTTAGTCAAAGCCCCACTGGGCACTGGATTAATATTGTCTTGTTTCCTGTTCAGCTGCAAACCTTGGGGGAGGAAGAGTTGGCTCCAAACTGGTATGACACCGGTGCCAGCAAACCGAAGAAGGGCAAGCTGAGCGCCTCCACCAAGGATTTGGAGAAGAGGAAGAAGGCGGCCACCTCTGTCGATGCAGAGGATGAGACCGTCGGGAATGTCCCCTTCAAGCGGTAAGCAAACTTTTGCTTTCCCTGACAGCTATTTTGATAAAGTTTGTGCTGACAAACTTGCATTTTTCTGCTTACAGGGGGAAGCCTGCCATGCCCAAACTCCGCTCCAACTTGAAGATATCTGCCAGCAGAGGCAAGCCACCCCGCTCTTCTCCAGCCGCTGCGCCAACAACGCCCACAGTTGGCGTTCCCGTGGTTGTATGCCAGGGAACGTACACAGCTGCTGGTACCGCAGAGGCGGTTACGGAGAAGATGGCGGGCAAGAAATCAGTTGCCGGCATTACTTTTTCCAAGACGGCTGAAGCTCCGGCTAGTGATGCCGCTCGATTTATTGCCATGAAGCAGGAGATGGATGACCGTATGGCGGCTGACCAAGGCGGATCGTCCTCCCATCCTGGCTCTCAATCTGGCAAAGGGTTGCAAGATCCCCGGCAAACACTGAAGACCATGCGTGACGGTACCCGCAACTGGTACGCGCACATGGACGAACTCCACGAGACCCTGCACGGACAACTTGAGGTAAAATAGCCTATGGTCCCAGCCCCCGAGCACTTTGGTGGCTGAAAAAAAAAATTTAGCCGGCAAAGTGGTCTCGTTGACTAAATAGTGCTAACCATAATGTTGTTTTTGTGCATGCAGGCCGTTCTTGGTTCCAATCTTGAGCTATTCCGTGCGCAAGAGAAGAAAATCAAGGAATGCCAGCAACTGCAGCAGGACATGGAGTTGAAGGACGCCCAAATTGCGAGCTTGGAAGAGGCTCGCAAGAAGGATGAAGGTGACAAAGCTTTCTTTGCCTTCTTTTTCGTCCGACTACTTTTCCTTTTCCGACAAGTATTTTAGTCGTTTTTCTTTTTATTTGTAGAACAAGCAGGGTGACCCGCGCAATTGCGCGGCTAGGTTTTTTAATGTTAGTTTTGCGACATTGATAGCTAGTAGTTACACATATATATGCTATAATCCTGTCATAATATCTGGATTGTGTCAACATTTGTAACAGTTGTGATAATTGCTGCAACATTTCTCTTTATTGGCATTTCCTAGCTAAATTGACTTTAGTTGATTGGAATTGTTTCACTTATTCTAGGGCTCATAATGTTCTTGAAGAATATATGACAAATTACTTTTCCTTTCTTGTTGGAATTGACCTGAAAAAGTGTCTCCAGTTAGTAAATACGTATAAGATAAGATACACACCTATAATAAAAGATAGTTTTGTGAGTTTTGCGGTAAAAACTAAGAATAAATTAATGGTTGTAACATGTGCATGGGAGAAACAAAGTATATCAGTTTTCCTGCTAATGTAAATGTATAATTTTCATTGCATACACGGAAAAGATGCTATAAATACAAATTGTGAACATATTAGTGCTAGACGAACAAACAATTGAGCAAATATTACTTATTTAAAAAACCATATTACATGGTTGAAGTACGTTTTGCATCTATTAACCAACGACCTCATTATTTATGTAAAAATATGAATCTGCTAGTAGGTGTATAGCCTCTAAGTATGTTCACAACCGCAGACTAAGATATACTTTCCCAACCGCAGACTAAGATAACACCATTCTCTCAGGAAACTACTACCTGAAAGTATATCCATCATTTTTAAGTATATAAATTTTTATTGCTATTGTGACTTTGCACCACCGGCATGCACAGAAACTGACTATTCAGCTTCAATAACACATGAACACGACGCTCCAATTTTTTTTGGTATGTTTTCTATATGACCCTATTAAATGCCAAAATAAAGAGCGAATGTTTTTTTTTGTTAGTGCCAAAAAATAACAGAAGTACTTCGGCGTGTAGTGTATAGATCACATTAGACAAATACCTAAACTCGTTATATTTCATTGAAAGGACAGAATATTCATCTAAAAAAGATGTGTCCAACAGCTTTTTTAATTACATAAAGGTGACAATGAAAAACATAATTAATTGTATTTAATAGTCTATATTTGCTAACATGCAGTGAGATAATAGTTACACTGTAATATATCTAATCTTATCATCTCACTAATGGAGAAACAGAGGTAAAGTTGGCTGAGAAGGGCTTGGCTGATGCTTATGGGGTAGTTATTCTACCAAGAAGACAATCTGTAGCTATTTGACTGATTAGATATTTCCAAATGTTTGTAAGAATTTGACGCAGCTCCATTTGTCCAACCATACAACTATAATGATAATGACGAAACATATACCTAAGATGCTTAGATGGCGGGATGCTTGGATGCTTTTAGTATCAGTTGATCATTGCAAACAACACCAAAAGTTCACTTACCCCTCAAATCGTGGCAATGCTTAGTCCTCTTAAGGCACCCATATATATCTACATCTCTAGGCAGAAGCTAAGCTAAAAAAAAGTTACAACCATGTATTTCAAATTGGCATAAAAAATATGAACTTTCAGATGGTGAAACAATTTGCTTAGCCCACCCAAAACCATGCATATCATGTGTGATTTTTGGATTAGGTATAGCCATAAAGTCATATCAACCGATCAACCTGATATTTGAGTTGATTAAGCTTTAACATACAAACACAAACTTGCACACTACCCGTATGATATGGATGATGAGTTTTGGAAGGCACATAAACAAAATTGTTATTTTAACTTGTATGCAACTCGTTGCCATGGCGCAGTGGTACCACATCAAGTTATCTTAATAGCTCCCCAAACTTAATTACATATGAAAGGAAATATCGTTTTACCTATATATTGTCCTATAGAGAATCTTAATCCCTTGAAGATTTCGCCTGTCATTACTGCATGACATGAAAATATGAAATTAAAAGATTCTCATCATGATCTGCTGTCTTCTAAATATGAACGAACGTTTTTGTAAATTAAGAATAAGAGCTTGGGGTGGACTGTAGATGGAGAAAATTAAATGAAGCGTACCATGGAGTAAGCAGCTGATTTGACCTGCGTGCATGAGGCAAGGATCGTCGGTACGTAGTCACCAGCGCTATTGTTGTCTGCGCCTTGCAGTTCACGGCGAGCTCGTCCGAGAACAACGCCGGCGTGCAGCCCCGTGTCTCATTCTTCCGGGTGCCCCTGGCTGACGCGGCATGCAGGCCGGCGTCTCATCCCTAAATGTATGCCCACGCGACGCCGCATGAAGGCACGCATCACGTACTCTTGCACGCCTACTTCCGAGACCAGGAGCGCACGCAGTCCTTGGTGCACGACGTCAACGCCGTCCAGTCCGGCAGTCCGACGCCGGTGTCGAGTAGCCGTGCGTGGTAGCAGTGGTGTACTTCTCCGTCAAGGCCGTCTAGTTGATGCTTGCGTTCTGTGGACGAAATATCAAAAAATCATATGAAGCGAAAGGCAACGCACCATGCTTGGAAGAGCAGACACAGATTAAACTTGAAGAGGCGTACGGCCAGGCGATGATTGATTGGTAGCAGTCCTACCTTTTCTATCTTCTTTCGATCCGCTGGACGTGCTAAGGTCGTTGGTTCATATTGGCTGCGTGTCTATTGAATCATGGTCAGGGTCGACGCGGCATAAACGCGTGCTGTATGCATATCTGCGGTGCCATTGATCCTCCGAGCTTGTACTTGGGGACCGCCATGGACGCCGGTACGCATTGCTGCCGTGTCGTCGATCCGCCAGTATGCGTCGCTGCCGGGCCGTCGATTCTCCGGACTTGTACTTGATGGGGTCGTCATGGACGCCTTGCATCGCTGCCATGCCGTTGATTCGCCGGGCTTGTTCTTGATGGGATCGTCATGGACGCCAGTATGCATCGCTGCCGTGCCGTCGACCGAGCCGGTATATACTTGATGGGATCGTCAATTCGTCATGAACGCCGGTATGCATCGCTGCCGTGCGGTCGATTCGCCGGGCTTGTATGGGATCGTCATGGTCTCCGACCGAGCCGGCATATACTTGATGGGATCGTCAATTCGTCATGAACGCCGGTACGCATCGCTGCCGTGCGGTCGATTCGCCGGGCTTGTATGGGATCGTCATGGTCTCCGGCCGGTATACATCGCGCCGTGCCGTCGATCTGCCGGGCTTGTACTTGATAGGATAGTCATGAACGCATGGCGTCGTCGCATGTGTTTGAGGTCTCAATCTCGGATGGTTCCTGCAAACGTGTTGGTTGGATGTTGATATTTAGAGTCTATCAAACGTGTGTGCTATGGATATTTGATCTATCACGCAATAGTCCCGTAACGTGGAGTGAAATTTCTATACGTTTCTTTTTACATGGAAATCAATCAAGCCTCCATGTCGTGCACGACGGTGAATCTAACAAACCTTGCCGTAAGATGAGGGCTAATCTTAACCATTGAGATATCTTAACTTTAAAGCGGTAAATCTTCACCGTTAATTGTTTGTTGTTTTAATAATATAATAGATTGCTAAACACTGCGCAAGATATTCTCAAGAACTCCACTGACATGCAAGCTTTGATGAACGAAGCTGCAGATCTTGCCGGGCTGGTGGCGAAGCTGAAGGCGATCACGCCAAGGAGCTGGATGAGCGGAGTTGGCCCATGCTGCTGAGGTTAGCAAGTTGACGGGACAACTTGAAGCCATGAGCAACAACCTCAACCAGGTGAACAAGAACGCCAAGGAGCAGCAGGACCAACTGTCGAAGGCGGTCCAGCTAGCTCAGGAAACGCTTGAGAACCATCTGGATGAGGTCAACGCCATCCACGATCATGTCTTGGGTATGTCTCTAATCCTTCATCTTTGTCACCTTGCACTCTTGAAACTTGAAGCTGCAGTGTGTAACTTTGTGTTTGTGCAGTGCCGGCTAGCTTGGGAGATGACCTGGCTACGACGCCGCGCCTTGCCCGAATCTTGAAAGTTGGCGAAATCGTCAACCAGATTGTCGGCGCAGGCAAAGCATTTGCCGCCAAGTTCTACCCTGGGGAGGACGGCGATCCCGTCATCTTCGATGCTCTGCCGGACCTGCTGGAGAAGGCGGCAGCCGAACACGACAGCACGCTACGCTCAGCAGCACGAGGCGGCGCCAAGTTGGCATTGGCAATGACGGCGGCGTGGTACCCGGAGGCTGATATTCATCAAGTCACCGAGTACTTCCCCACCGAAGACGAAAACAACCAAGCCATCGTGATGCAGGACGTGCTGCGGTCTGTTCGCGGCTATGCGACCCGGGTTGCCAACATGGTTGACATCCGCAAGTTCTACAAGGAACACCCGGACCCGCATGTTGCCGTAGCCGATCCCTCCTTGGCGGATCCTGAAGCTGCCGAGGCGAGAAGGCGAAGCCGGAGCCGACAAGCGCAGCCCCAAGGATGGCGGAGCCAGCCCCAAGAATGCCGGCGTCAGCCCCCAGGATCTCTCCACCAGCTCTACCAAGGCGGCAATCCCTTGACTGTCCTCCTGCAAAGGCAGCACAAAACACTGCGTTAATCTGTTAACGCATAAAACTTTATTTTGGGTTGTAAATATTATGGGCCAACTTTTATGCTACACTTGGCGGTAGGCTTATTTAAGTGGCCCGCCTTAATATGTATCTCGCTGCATGTTTAGCTTTTTCATATGTTGGCGGAACCTCATCTTAGTTACTTTAGCTGAGCCAACCAGGTGCAATACCAACTAATTTAGACTCAGAGACCAAAGCCAGCATGTTGGTGCCAACGACATACTACTAGGCGACCCACACAAACAGACAGATAAGCATATTAGGCGGTGCAAAGATTGTTTGCGTTTTTAGCCGGCAGACGGCAAATGTCAAAAAGTTTGAACCTTAGCACGGAGCAAAAACTTATTTTGTTTGGTAACTTTTATGACAACAGATATATGATTGCGAGAAAAGACAAAAGATGGCATGATCCCAAAACTGAATGAGCAAACCACAGACTTTTATTTCATAATCATATAGTACTTATTACAATGTGGAAATTGCTAAGTGTAAAAAGGACGTAGCTGCTCAATGTTCCAGGTCGCTTGGTTTCTTCATACTTGTCGTCAACCTTCCTTTTGCGCTTGCGACCTCGCTTCTTCTTGTATCCGTCTCTGCGTCTACCAAGTAATAAGAACCATTGAGCAACACCTTACTGACCACAAAAGGTCCTTCCCAAGGCGGGGATAACTTATGCAAGCCCTTCCTATCTTGGATTAGGCGGAGAACCAGGTCACCAACTCTAAAACTTCGTTGCCTCACCCTTCTGCTGTGATAACGCCTCAAACTTTGCTGATAGATGGCGGATCGCGGGCAACATCTCGTTCTTCATCAAGTAGGTCAAGGCCATCCTGTCTTGCATCTTCTGCGTCTCCTGGACGTAGGCTTGAATTCTGGGAGAATCGTACATCATGTCGGTTGGCAACACTGCTTCTGCGCCATAGACTAAGAAGAAAGGAGTAAACTTGGTTGATCTGTTTGGAGTTGTGCGTAAACTCCAAAGGACAGACTGCAATTCATCCACCCAAGCCCCAGCCGCTCTGTGCAATGGTACTTCGAGACGTGGTTTGATTCCTTGTAGACTAAACCATTTGTACGCTCTACTTGACCGTTTGCCTGCGGATGTGCTACTGAGGCTAGATCTAGGCGGATACCATGCTTATAACAGTATTCCTCGACTTCGCCTTGCGACAAGTTAGTGCCGTTATCGGTGATGATGCTATGAGGCACCCCGAACCGAGAGATTATTCCCCACAGAAAGTTTGCGGCTGTGGCGCCGTCTAGCTTTTTGATAGGCTTAGCTTCAACCCATTTGGTGAACTTGTCTACAGCCACAAGTAAATGTGTGTAGCCACCAGGCGCCGTTTTAAACGGACCAACCATGTCCAAGCCCCAGACTGCGAAAGGCCATGTGATGGGTATTGTTTTAAGCTCTTGAGCCGGCATGTGTGATTGTCTGGCATAAAGTTGGCAGCCCCTGCATCTTTTAACAATGTCTTCTGCATCTTGCTTGGCTGTCAACCAATAGAAACCTTGTCGGAAGGCTTTTGAAACAAGGGCGCGTGAGGAAGCATGATGTCCACATACGCCGGCATGTATCTCATCCAACAGTTCTCTGCCTTCTTCGGGCGAAATGCAGCGTTGGTAAACACCAGTGGTGCTACGCTTGTACAATTCGCCTTTGATTATTGTAATGCCTTGGCTCTTCTTATTATTTGCCTTTTCAAAACCTCATCATCCGGTAACTCCTGATTGATCAGGAAGTCCAAATATGGCGTCGTCCAATCCGGCTTTACCAGTAGACGGCATAGCTAGCATTGTCAACTGGTCTGCCGACTCTGGGTCAAGGAGGTCTGCTCCTTTATTGACGGCTTGTGTAGGTGTTCCAGGAAAACATCTTTTGGTACCTTTTTGCGTTCAGACCCCATTCTGGCAAGTGTATCTGCCGCCTCATTTTGAGCTCTTGGGATGTGGCGGACCTCGTAGCCTAGAAAACACTTGGCGAATTCGTCAACGGTAGCTCGATATGCCGCCATTGTCTCGCTCTTTGTGTCCCAAGTACCACGTATCTGTTGCGCCACCAAGTCTGAATCTCCGTAGCAGAGGACACGCTGGACGCCAAGTTCCTTGGCAATGTGTAAACCATGAAGGAGAGCTTCGTATTCAGCAACATTATTAGTTGCCTTGAAGTGAATTTGTAACACATAACTAAGCTTGTCTCCTTGAGGGTTTCTTAAAACAATGCCAGCCCCCGAGCCCTGAAGCATTTTTGATCCATCAAAGTGCATGATCCAGTATGCATCTTCAGGGAGAGGTACTTCGTCCATGGCCTCCGTCCAATCTGCTAAAATCTGCTAAGGCTTGAGACTTAATGGCCGTTCTGGGTTTATACATGATGTCGAAGGCGGCAAGTTCAATGCCCCATTTGGCAACGCGGCCTGTTGCATCTGTATTATTGATGATATCCCCCAGAGGTGCCTTGCTCACCACCGTTATTGAATGCTCCTGGAAATAGTGCCTTAACTTCCTGGCGGCGTAGAAAACACCGTAGACCAGTTTCTGGTAATGCGGATAACGCTGTTTTGAGGCGGAAAATACTTCACTGATGAAGTAAACCGGACGTTGTTCCGGCAAGTCTGAATTTTCCGTCTTGCGTTCCACAACCAGTACCACGCTAACAACCAAGTTAGTTGCGCGATGTAAGCAGCATTGGTTCCTGCGAACGAGGAGCTGCCAAAATTGGAGCAGACGTTAACGCGTCCTTGAGTTGCTGCAAGGCGGCGTCTGCTTCGTCTGTCCACTCAAAGTTGTCGGATTTCTTCAGAAGCCGGTAGAGAGGCATGCCTTCTCACCAAGACGGCTAATGAAACGACTGACGGCAGCCGCCGAGCCGGCAAGTCGCTGCACGTCCTTCAGGTCCTTGGGCCTGGATATGTTGAGGATCGCTTTGATTTTTTCTGGATTCACTTCTATCCCTCGTTCGGAAACGATAAAGCCAAGCAATTTGCCGGCAGGAACCCCGAAGACGCATTTTTTCGGGTTGAGTTTCATCCTGTATACCCGGAGGCTATCAAAGGTTTCTCTCAAATCGTCAAGCAAATCTGCCTTCTTTCTTGACATGACGGCAATGTCGTCAACATAGACGTGAACATTGCGGCCAATTTGCTCGTGAAGGCATCTTTGCATACACCGCTGATACGTTGCGCCGGCATTTTTTAGACCGAAGGGCATCGTGATGTAGCAGAAGGTCCCGTAGGGCGTAGTGAACGCTGTTTTGATTTGGTCGGATTCTCGCATTTTGATTTGGTGGTACCCGGAGTACGCATCCAAAAAGCACAGCAGCTCGGAGCCGGCTGTGGAGTCTATGACCTGATCTATACGAGGCAAAGCAAAGTGGTCCTTAGGACAGCACTTGTTCAAACCGGTATAATCAATGCACATTCTCATTTCCTTATTAGGTTTTGGAACCATTACAGGATTTGCCAACCAATCAGTGTGTACTACCTCCCTAATGAACTTGGCTTCTTGCAACTTGATGATCTCCTTCCTATTGCTGTCCGCTTCTTCTCACCGTAGCGCCTTATTCCTTGCTTCACTGGTTTGGCTCCTTCGTAGACGTTAAGAGAGTGCTCGGCAAGTTCCCTCGGGACACCTGGCATGTCGGCTGACGACCATGCAAAGATGTCCTGATTCTCACGGAGGAACCTGACGAGCGCGCTTTCCTATTTGTCGTCCAGGCCTGCCCCTATGGTGACTTGCTTGGAGCTGTCACCTGGGACCAGATCCGCCTTCTTTGTGTCTTCGGACGCCTTGAAAGTGTTCTTTGCTCAGCGGTCTTCACATCTGCCGGCAACTGCGATGTATCCATCTCTTTTTCAACATGGCTAATTCCTCTGCGTGGAGGACTGCCTCCGCGAAGGCGGCGTTGCCACGTTCGCACTCTTTTGCTTTTTTGAAGTTGCCACTGATGGTGATTGTACCATTGGGTCCCGACATCTTCAGCTTGCTGTATATGTAACACGGGCGAGCCATGAACTTTGCAAAAGCTGGCCGACCAAAGATGGCATGGTAGGCACTCTTGAAAGGGACTACTTCAAACCTGAGATACTCTGAGCGGTAGTTTGTCTCAGGTCCGAAAGTAACTTCCAGTTTGACAAAACCATTCCTGGTCAAATCATTTTTCCAACAACCTTATACCAACCCTTTGGTATAGTTGCATAAATCATTTTTCCGCTTTCAAGACACAAAACTTTGCACTTCTCGGCCATAGCCCCTCAGGGTCCTCCTCTTTTCCAGCAACCTCATACCGACTCATCGGTATAGTCGCACATATACAACATCTCCATTTTCCTTTCAAATCTTAAAACATTTCCAAAACTTGCACATGGTCAGAGTAGGGCCTCCCAACTGTCCATATCCGAGGACTCGGCTATTCGAATAGTTTTATAACCCTCTGCAGAGGTAGCACGCTTTTCCCACACTCTTCCGGCAACTCATCGTGTCAGCCACGTCCCGCCATACCAGGTGTATGCGAAGTTGAGTCACCGACCGTAGCCTGTCCTTTGCTCATGCTAGTATAGGATCCTACCGCTACGAAACCGGTTCCATCGACACTTAAATCCAGCCTGTCGGAAACTAAGTGTGAGGACTTCGTAGTTCTGCCCGGAGAATTTTAATGGCCCTACAAATCCTCTACTCCAATTCATACATACCAACTCAGCTGGCAGTCTTCTCTTTAGAGGACCCGGGTCAGGGGCAGGTCACCAAGCCATCCCCTCATGGAACGAGGTCATCCTCGTTGTTGAGGCTTCTAGTACTAATATGAGCAAACTATATGACTACGCCCTTTCCCATATGTGGGTAAATGTGGTCGCACAGATTATCGGCTGGTTGACGTAAGTACAAGGACACAATGTGCATTTTCATAACCATCACCATTCACCATTTCTCCACTTCAACACCGACATCTCGGTATTCCATATCCACACCAGTATTTTCAAAGGAGTTTTGAGTAAACAACATTTTTCCCAGCCTATAGTTTGAAAAAGACTTTTCATCTAATATCTCCATATAGGGTGTCAAAATAATATACTTGTATTTTTAAAACAAAGGGTTTTCAAAATCATAGCTTTAGTGGCAAACACCACATAAATCACATATGCTCTTTATAAGTAAAACATGTGAACCAAAATAGATGTATATAGATGCAAGCTCAGAGAATAGCTTGCCTGATTTCAGCATGATGTTCCTGGACTTCTCCTCACTGATCAAAGAAATAAACTCTCGTCCTTCTCCGATAAATCCTTTCCAAATACCACTCTGGTAGCGTTTATCTCTAGCGTCGTATACATGAAAATAAAACAACACTCAATAAGCAACCAAACCAAAAGTGGTATATAAACAAGGAACAAACCACAAGTGTCAACTAATCACTCAAGCAACAACTAAGATCTGCATTTACAAGGGCATTATACTAATCAGGAGTATAACACCACACACATGCCATAAGCATGGAGCACCAAGACATCTTCTACTAAAGGTACTTAACAACCATTTTCTCTAAACAGGAAATACTTCAGACAAAAGTTAAGTCATCAATTAATCTTGGTATTTTAACTTAAATACACCAAAGTTTAACCAGCAAGGCAAACATACTTATCACACCAAATAATCTAACATCAAAACAAACTAGCATAGCAATTCCTAATTACTAGAAAAGACTATATAGGGAATAAAACCCTAACAATTATATAACTCACAAGTAGCTCTCCTAACATGCTAGCAAAATAAGGAAGCATGCCACAACAGGGGGTTACCACCCTACACATGCTAGGACACACATTTATAACCATAAGGTTATAACACACAATTAATTAAAGTCCTAATAAAAATAGGCAGAAAATGCCTAAAACTTATAATTAGCACCACAGTCAATCAATGACTCCTAAATTCAAACCAAGCTAGGGATATGTTCTCCTATACATATAGAAGACAACCCAATTGGATTTACTCCAAAATTCATCTCTCAAAAATCTACAAAAATCACCAAAGTGCCACTGGTGTGTTTTCAAGAATGAATAGAACTTTTGTTTTAGACTTCATTTGCATACAAGGACAACAGATCTGGAAAGGTAGCATCTCAACCTATCCAAAGAATTTTAGTTTGCAATTTTTGGATCTATAAAACTGTAGATATTAAATATTTGGTGAAAAACATACTTTTTATGAGATTAAATCTAGGAGGCACACAAAATTATATTTTTCCAAACAGCTAGTGTGGCATGTTTAAGAAAACACACAGGAACACTAAAAATATTATACCAAAATTATTACACACATAGATCCACCACAAAATAATTAAAGCTACACTGGAATTTAACAGGAAACAGAAATAGATATAGATCCACTGGAAAAAGAAAAGAAAACGGGCCAGATCTGGCCCAATCTGGCCGAGCAGCGCTGAAGGTGGCCCAGCCAGCGGGCCAAGCCCGTCACGAAGTGGTATGCCACCTTCTTCTTCCTCCCGACACGCACGGACGGCGAGGTGCGCAGGAAGCAAGGCGAGGACGGCATCGGCGTCTCCGGCGTCCCTAAAAGAAACGGTGAGGTTCATGAGAAGGAGCAGAGCAAGGGGAACTCGAGGGTGCAGGAATGGCGGAGAACGGAGGTCCATGGCACCCGCGAGCTTGCTCGACAAGCGGCGGCCGGGAATGAAGAAGATGCAGACGGCCCGCTCGATCTGCAGCTTCCCAGCTTGATTCCTTGGACTAGGACGGAGAGGGCGACGCGGTGAACCTCCTAGTGCGCTTGGATTTGGCCGGGGAAGCTTCAATCGCCGGCGATGCGCGTCGGCGTCCTGGATGGGGTTCGGGCTCGTGGGGGAAAGAAAAGAGAGAGAGGGAGCAGGGGAGATGAGTGAGTGCTCGAGGGCAGAGGAGCGTCGGGGGGGCTCTTATCTCCTTCGCGTGGCAGAGGAACGAGAGGGGGGGTCCGGGTGGTGAGCGACGTCGGCGAACGACACGGCGATGCGCAGCACTGCTGCTACAGGAGGAGGACGATGGTTTGGCAGAAAACCCCCTGAAGTTCTTTTCTATTTACGATTTAGTCCTTTTCTATTTTATTTTAAAACCAGTAGCGTTTTAGGGAATTGTTTGGGGTATTTAAACATTTTACAAAAATCTGAGGAAATTCATGTAGCCTCCCATATACATGTAGAAGCTCCCCAAAAATTGGGAAGTCAAAATAAAATGTTTTGAACAAATTTTGTTCATAGGGTTTAGATAAGGCATTTTTCTTGAATATACTTTTATAATCCTTTAGAAATTTTAAAGCAAGTTTAAAATATTAATTTTGAACTCTTGGAACTTCCTTGACAAATATATTAACTTCAACTAGTTTTTATTTCCATAGAGAAAATATTTGTTTGAAGGAAATAGATAGCTAAGTAGGGAAAATAATTTATTAAGATCATTTCTTTTAATTCATGATTTTAATTTCTATTTGTTGAATAATTTGAGAAGTTTGCTTTAAATTCAAGTCACATTCCAAATTTGTGACCAGTGGGCTTCCAACTTAGCACTCAAGTATATTGGTGTAATTATTCACCCAAGCAATCAATAAAACAAGAATTAACAATCAATGCAATCATAAGTCCTATAAGCAAATAATCACAACAAGATCAACACCACAATCAAGTCCACACAATTCAAACCACAAGGATTAATCACACCACCATTTACATAATTACAATACTATTTTATAAAAATGATCACACTTAATTATGACAAGATGATGTTTAAAACTATCTCAACTCCACCTTTGTATTTTTGAAAAGGGTTTTGAGCAAGACAATATATGTGGGGTAATATATTTCCCACTTGTGTTCTTTTTAAAATGTAATGATAACCAAAGCTTATAAAATGGGAGTTGCATACAAATGCAAAATATCAAGTTTAAAAGATAGATAGGAGATAGCATATAGATCTCCACATTTTTAGGAACACATAGTTCTGGAAATACTTTTACTTTCTCAAATAATGGGTATTAGTTTTGGGTGTTGCTAAACCAAGTATCATTGAAATGGAGTTGGCCAAAATAAGAATGGAGAAGATACATGGAATATTTTCTTGTCATAACATGATCACCAAAGTTAAATATATTTTTATATTGGTTGGGTCTTATTTTTACTAGTCAAACAACTTAAACAACAAGTCACACAAGTTCAAACATAACAATGGGATGGAAAACACAATCATCAGTGGAACTTTTCAAAAGTTTTTGTTGGTTCTGAAATTTGGGTCTTGTGAAACTAAGTTTTTATTAGTTTCTAAATTTGGGATGTGACACCAACCGAGGCCACGATTCATTCTGAGTCATCGTTGATCGATTGACCAAGGTTGCTCATTTTATACCTATCAAGACCACTCACAATGGAGCCCAGTTAGCAGACTTGTATATTTCCAGAATAGTAAGCCTGCATGGTGTGCCTAAAAAGATTGTATCTGATAGAGGCACGCAATTCACCTCAAGATTCTGGAAATCCCTTCACGAAGCCCTCGGAACCAAGTTAGCATTTAGCACAGCTTATCATCCCCAGACCGATGGCCAAACTGAACGAGTAAACCAGATATTGGAGGACATGCTTCGCGCATGTGTTCTATCCTATGGTTCCAAGTGGGAAGATTGTCTTCCGTTTGCAGAGTTCTCGTACAACAATAGTTATCAGTCTAGTCTGCAAATGACCCCTTTTGAAGCCCTTTATGGCAAGAAGTGTCGTACACCACTGAATTGGTCCGATACCGGAGAAGGCAAATTGTTTGGACCCGATACCCTCCGTGAAGCTGAAGAGCAAGTTCAGCTTATTCATGAACGCCTCAAAAATGCCCAATCCCGCCAGAAGAGTTACGCTGACACCAAGCGTCGTGACCTCACCTTCAACGTCGGAGATTATGTTTATCTCCGAGTGACACCCCCTTAAAGGAATGCAATGTTTCCATGTCAAAGGAAAGTTAGCACCAAGATATATTGGACCTTTCAAGATTGTTGCTCGTCGAGGAGAAGTATCCTATCAGCTGGAATTGCCCCCGGAGTTAGGAGATTATCACGATGTCTTCCACATTTCCTTGCTCCAGAAGTGTCTTCAAGTTCCTGACCAGCCTGATGTTTTCAAAAACATCGACCACCTCTCCATCGACCTAAACCAAGACTTGACTTATCGTGAGAGACCCCTCAAGATTCTTGAAGAAGATGTTCGTGTTACCCGAAGACGCGCAATCACGTTCTACAAAGTCCAGTGGACTAACCACTCCGAAGAAGAAGCAACTTGGGAACGCGAAGATTATCTTAGAAGCGAATTCCCAAACCTCTTTAGTACCGAAGCCTAGCAAATCAAGGGACGAGATTTATTTTAAGGGGGGAAGGATCTGTAACATCCCAGAATTATAATCAGTAATGTTATCCAAAAATGTGGGCCAACAAAAACTTTTGTTAAATTATATGGGTTGTTATGCTTGTTGCTTGTGGTAATTATTTCTTGTTGCTTGTGTTGTTGTTTGCTTGAATTAACAATTTGAAATACAAAAACAAAAGTGGAAACAAGAACAAGTGACACACAAAGAAATTAAACTTTCTTCCAAACAAAATTCAGAGGAGTGGTATAGTAACCACTCTCATTTGATCCTTACTACTTATCTCTCTCAAATAATATTCTACACCTATTTTAAAATTCAAAAGTAAAAACAATTGAAATAAACCAAAATACTATAACTAAAACTTTATGAACAAAAATGACTCAAAACATTTTATTTTGAAATACCAAATTTTGTGGAGCTACTACATGCTATGTGGAAGCCTCACAAATATTTTTGAATTTTTCTAAATTGTTTAAGTACCCCAAATAAATTCCAGAAAATGCTGCTGGACTGAAAAAGAAATAAAAGAAAACAGAAGAAAAAGGAGGCAAGGGGGGTTTTGGCAAAAATGCCATCCCCTACCTCTCTCCCTAGCTCGCTGTAGCGCGCCGTGTCGCCGTGGTCGTCGTCGCCGCGCCCAGGCCCCCCCCCCCCCTCCAGCTCGCACCTCACCTCTGCAGCCGTTGCGCCGCAGAGGAGGGAAATCGAGTGCCTCCCCCTCCCCGATGCACCCATGTCCCCCTCTGCACCGCCACGGTGAGCCGGATTGCGCTGGCCAAATTTGGCCCACTCCCAGCTCCTCGACATGCCATAGTCTACCCAGCTGCTCCTAGCTCTCGCTCGGACCCCTCAGACGTCTCTGCATCGAGCTCCCTGCACGTGTCGCCGCGAATCGAGCAGAGGATCCTCTCCCATGCGCCATGGACGCCGACGTGCACCGCGACCACCGTGGACCGTCCTCGCACTATAAAACCACCCCGAGCCCCTCTGGACACTCCACACCATCCTCACACCCTCTCCCCCTCTCCAATTTCACCGTGCACCGCCAGGAGGGCGTGCCCTGCCGCAGCCACTGCCGCCGTCGAGGTTGGACATGGCCGCGACGCCACACTCTCCCTTTCTCTTCAATCTGGCCCGCACTCCCTTCTGCACCCACGCCGCGCTCACACGCCTCGTTTTCCCTCTGTTTCGTGCACAGGGGAGACACCAGGACCTCGCCGGAGCTGTGGGAGCTAGCCGCGGAAGCGGAGCTGCTCGCCGTGGACGCTAGGAGGCTCCCCAGCAAGCACGAGTCCTCCAGCAAGCTTCCCCACACCGCCGCCATCGATTTGCGTCATCGCCGCCTTCATCCGTGCCCTCTAGGTGAGGTTTCCAGCCACCTCGCCGTCGCCGGAGCCACGGCGCCGCCCATTTGAGGTCGCCGTCGTTGCTTCGAACGTGGGCCGTTGGATCTCAATCCAACGGCAACGTACCGCTTCGATAGAAATAGAGAGACTGACGTGTGGACCCCACACATCAGGTTTTTATTAATTTCCCTAGCGCGCACTGTGACGCTGACGCGTAGGCCCCACCTGTCATAGTTTTCAACATTATCCAGAGAACAATTAAATTCGAATTTAAACTCCTCTGAGAAATCAGTACTGGACCAAACTTGTAAATTCGATATCTCGAGATTTGAGAATCCAAATAAATAAAACTCAATTGTTTTGGATAGCTTATGAAAATGTTAAACGAAACCAGGTGGTTTGAATTCATTTAAATCAATAACAAAAATGCATTATTAAAAATGCCACACAAGGTTTAGAATATAAACTTGTTTGTTTCTGATACACTACTAGTCCAAATAATTCCAAACCAATTTTGTTAGCTTAGTAATGTGATGTGTTAGCTTCCCTAATTGTGGTAGAATTATTTGTGCAGTAGTAATTGTTTAGTTTAAAGATGAAGTTAGAGACCCCTTTTGCACTAAAACAATTAAATATGATTAATGGTTAACCCAATTGAATTAGGACCAATTTTGTTAGCTCACATATAGCCTTGGTTACTTACCTCTAAAAGGAATTAATTTTTGGAGCAATAGAATTTAAATGGTAGCCAAAACTTGATTATTAAGCTTCTACACATCAGTAGCTTTCTATAGAACTTTAGTTTGTATTTTTGTGACAAACAGAACTAAAGATATGCAATTAAACATGTATCACTAGTTTCTGCCATAATTAAAACATCACTAAACAATAGTTAATCAAATTAAATGAAAACCAAATTGTATTGCTTGATATATGCAGTGACAATTATGAGCACGTAGGATTGTAATGTTGTGATGTTGCTTGATTAGTTTAGTGATTGCTTGTATTTAGTTTATTTATCGATTAGACGAGAACGTTGCTGGAGTTATCGAGGAGGGGGAATTTGTTGAACCTGAAGATCAAGACCAAGGTCACTTTGCCGAGCAAGGCAAGCTACTCTTTGAGCTTGCACCTAAATATATATGCATCTACTTTGATCAAATGATTTACTCTTAAAGGCAATGGTTTACAAAACCCTTTTCAAAAGTATATGGAAATTATTTTGCCACCCTATGTAGTAGTTTATATAAAACTTTAGGATGGGAAACAACGTTGTTTATTCAAAACTCCTTTGGAAATACTTGTGTGGATGTGAAATGCCGAGATGTCGGTGTTGAAGTGGAGAAACGGAAAGTGGTGATGTTTATGAAAAATGCACAGTGTCCTGGTACTATGACGACCAATCTTACTCTGTGCGACCACATTTACCACATATGGGAAATGCTTAGTCATATAATTTGCTCTTATTAGTATGGGATACCTCATCGACGGAGATGACTCCGTTATGCATGAGGGGATGGTTAGTGAACTCCTCTGACCTGGGTCCTCGCTCAAACTCTATGGAAAGATAAGGAGGAGGATTGAAGACTTCTCCATGTGGTCGCCGGGAAAAACCTATGAGTCCTCACGCTTAGTGTTTCTGATGGGAAACCGGACTGAGTGTCGAGGGAAGGTGTCATAGGGGCAGGATCCTATACTAGCATGAGCAAAGGAGAGGCTATGGTCGGTGGCTCAACTTCGCATAAACCTTGTATGGCGGAACGTGGATGACACGATGAGTTACCGAATGGATGTGGGCTAAAAGCGTGCTACCTCTGCAGAAGGTTAAAACTATTCGAATAGCCGAGTCCTCGGATATGGAGAATTGGGAGGCTGTCCTAAGACTATGTGCAAATTTTATAAAAAGAGTTGAGTTTTAAAAGACTAATGAAGTGGGGAATGTTGTACCTATACCAACGGATCGGTATGAGGTTGTTGATGGAAAGTGGACCATGGTGGACTATGGTCGGAAAAGGAAGAGTTTTGGAGAAACAGATAAAATAATGATTTTATTCAAAGATGGTTACAAAATTCTTCTTACTTTTGTCAATAAAGATATAGAGATGTTTTAAGAAAATAAAAAGTTTGAAATTAAAATAAACTAGTGCATACTCATGTTGGGGTAGTTTGTGAGTACATTCAAATGTACTCATATTGGTTTCGTCCCTGGCTATTGTCCTAGCCAGACTACAAGGAGCACTACGCCGAGGAGGAGTATGGTGACTTTTATGCGAACTAAGGATCTCCATCAGTCAGCTGCATGTCGGGTCGTTGTTAGAAGTAGTGGTCTACTACGCCTTAGCTTCCGCTATATTATTTTGGTTTGGCCCATGAAGGCACCTATGTAAGACTTGGTTTGTATGACCATTTATGTAAGACTTTTATTCGGTACTGTAATGGATATAAACTTTGGTCTTCAGTTCGGATTATGTGCAACGACAGACTGATCACGGGATCGTTGTGTATGCATAATTGGGTATTTCGGACGGCTAGTCCGGGGTCTCCCACAGACCTTTGACAACAGCAACATTTCCGCGGGGTGCGGCATTCTTGCCATTTCCATTTCCATTGCGGCCTTGACCATTGTTCGGTGCTGGGGCATTGGGGCGCTGAACATTCCTCTTGGGATTGGGGCATTCTCTGGAGTAGTGACCCTTGTTGCTGCATTCAAAGCAGACAACATTGGCATTGCGGTTGAAGTTGTTGAAGTTTCCTCCGGGACGGTTATTGTCATTGGGGCGGTTGAAGTTGTTTGGGCGATTAGGGAAAATGGGGCGTGGAGCTTGTGGTGGTCGATAGGCAGGCTTGGGGTTTTGCTGAAAGATACGAGGCTTCTTACTGCTCGAACCTTCCTGAGCATTCATCCTCCTCTTGCGACCTTCAAACATAGAATCGCGCTTGGTCTCCAACTGGATGGCTTTGTCCACAAGTGACTCCAGATCATAGAAGTCATGGATAACCAGAGCACACTGCAGTTCATCCTGAAGTCCACTCATGAAACGCTCCATCTTCTTCTTTTCAGTGTCGGTGTCATCGGGAGCATACCGAGATAAGTCAGTAAACTCATCGAGATAGCCAACCACATCTTTACTTCCCTGCCTCAGCTTGCGGAATTCATCATTCTTCCTATAATTGAGTCCGCCGGGAATGTGCTTCTTGCGGAACTTCTCTTGGAACTCAGCCCAGTTGATAACATGACCAGCTTGCTGGAGAGCCTTGGTAGTTTCCCACCAAGCTCGTGCAGGTCCAGCGAGATAGTGGGTTGCATACAGCACTTTCTCATTTTCTCCCACAGCAGCAACTTCCAGATTGTTGTCGATGGTGCGAAGCCAATCATCGGCTTCTAGTGGGTGAAGTCCCTTGGAATAGGTGGGTGGGTTGGTCTTCTGGAAATAGCCTAAGGTGGATCGCTGGTTCTCATTGCCATTTTCATTACCACCATTGTTGTTGTTGTTATGGTTGTTGTTATAAGCGGTTGCGAGTTGCTGCAGGGCAGCAAGATTAGCTTGACGCTCCTCCCGGGGGTTGGGTCCGGTGGTGGTGGCGGCGCTCCATCCGCACGACGGGGCGTCATCCTGAAGCACACCGGGTATAAGAGGCAAGGCAAAAAGGTTTCGACTAAGGGAAAAGATGATTTCGAGAAGTGGTTGATTAATTTAGGAATTATATGGAAAATACTTTACACCGATCAAACAAGACAAGCATACTTATATATCACAAACATCACATCAAGGAGTTTACAACAACCTCAAGCTTACAACGTCAAGCTTACAATATTACCCTACATCTTAGATACATAACATCTGGTTTCCAAAAGAACCACTACTTCGACTCGACTAGCGATAGGGGGTCAACCTAATACTGCGGTAGTACTCAAGTCACTCGACTACTGAGGTGGAACCTCAGGCTCGGCTACGACGTCAGTGTCTGACTGGTAAGGTGGCTCCTCGGGATCCTCCTCCTCGTCCTCGAGAACTGCCTCGAGTGGCTCCTACTCCTCGTCAACTAACTCCTCCTCGTCATCCTCCTGATCATAATCCATCTCCTCTAGGAAGTCATCATCGTCACTGAGTAAAGCGTTGTTCTCCTTGCGGAGATCCTTGCCCTCCTCCTCCATCTCGTCGGTATGGTGCTCTAGATCCTCGATCAACTCGTCCTGCTCCGCCACCTTCTTGCGGAGCTTCACGATGGTCCTCCTCAGCTGGGTCCTCTTCTGGAGAAGAGCGACCTTCTCCTCCAGCAGCTTCTCCTCGTTCTCGCGAATCTCAACAAGCGAGATGCGATCAAAGTGAAGCTGAACTCTAGTGCGCATCAGATCATCCTGGGTGTTCTGAAGTAAGAGCTCCATGTCCATGATGTAGCTCCCAAACATCGGGTGGCAAAGGGTAGGAGTAGGGTGTCCGTCGCTGTTGTGCCTCCCGTAGAACCGAAAACGTGAGTCCGCCAACTCTGCCTTGTGCTCCTCACAAAGTCGGGCCAGCAACCTCTGTGTGGCAGTACAGAGACCGTCAACCCAGGTAGAATCCTTGGTGGTGAAGATGATCGTCCTGGAACTGGGAGACTTGATGTTCCTGCGAACTGATGACTCGATGAGCCAAGTCAGTCTCCCGACTCCGTGAAAGTCAACCTGAGCTCCTTTGAACTCTGGAGCGGGGCGACCTAACAGCTTGCTCAACTCGAACAAGTCATCTCGAACGTCAGCTTGCTGTCCTTCTCAAGCTGAACGAACTCGGTCCAATGGAGTGCCATCTACAATTTTTAAGCAAAGTTTTAAGTTAGTGAGTTGACGAGTGTATCAAAATTTTAAATGTAGTGAGGCAACAAGTGAGTCGAATCTTAAGCTTAATGAGAAGTGTGCAAAATTTTAAGGATACAAGGGAAAATGTAATATTTAATGAGAGTAAAATTTTGCATAAGTAAGAGGATTGGAGATAAGCAGTTTTCGAAAATACTTTACTCCTTTCTTTTAGAAATTAATCTTTGGTAATAATTGTCTAATGACCATGCTAATAAGGCTTCCTAAAGTCAGGATGGCTCTGATACCAAGTCCGTGGGGACCCCGGACTAGCTGTCCGAAATACCCGATTATGCTTAACACAACGATCCCGTGATCAGTCTGTCGTTGCACATAATCCGAATTGGATACCAAAGTTTACATCCATTACATTACCGAATTAAAAGTCTTACATGAATGGTCATTTAGACCAAGTCTTACATAGGTGCCTTCATGGGCCAAACCAAAATATCAGCGGAAGCTACGGCGTAGTAGGCATCAAATCCTAATGAAGACGACCCGACAGGCAGCTGACTTGTGGAGATCCTTAGTTCGCATAGAAGTCGCCATACTCCTGCTCGGCGTAGTGCTCCTCCTCGTAGTATGGCTAGGACAATAGCCAGGGACGAAACCAGTATGAGTACATTTGAATGTACTCGCAAACTACCCCAACATGAGTATGCACTAGTTTTATTTTACTTTTATACTTTTATTTATTTAAAACATCTCTATATCTTTATTAAAAAAAAGTAAGAAGAGTTTTATAACCATCTTGAAAGAAATCACCATTTTATCTGTTTCTCCAAAACTCCTCCTTTTTCCGACCATAACCCGTCATGGTCCACTTCCTCCAACAACCTCATACCGATCCGTTGGTATAGGTGTATGGAACATTCTCCACTTCATTTTCTCTTTTAAAACTCAAAGTCTTTTAAAAGCTTGCACATGGTCTTAGGACAGCCTCCCAACTGTCCATATCCGAGGACTCGGCTATTCGAATAGTTTTAACCCTCTGCAGAGGTAGCACGCTTTTAGCCCACACCCATCCGGTAACTCATCGTGTCAGCCACGTCCCGCCATACCAGGTGTATGTGAAGTTGAGCCACCGACCATAGCCTCTCATTTGCTCATGCTAGTATAGGATCCTTTCCATATGACACTTTCCATCGACACCCAGTCCAGTTTCCCGTCAGAAACCCTAAGTGTGAGGACTCATAGTTTTGTCTGGCGGTTTATGGTGGAACCTTCTATCCTCCCCCACCAACTTGTGTGAGGACCCGGGTCAGGGGGTAGGTCCTCGGACCATCTCCTCATGCATAACGGAGTCATCTCCGTCGATGAGGTATCCCATAATAATAAGAGCAAACTACATGACTAAGCCTCGTTCCCATATGGGGGTAAATGTGGTCGCACAGGGTAAGATTGGTCGTCATAGTACTAGGACACTGTGCATTTTTCATAAACATCACCATTTTCCATTTCTCCACTTCCACACCGACATCTCGGCGTTTCACATCCACACAAGTATTTCCAAAGGAGTTTTGAATAAACAACATTGTTTCCCATCCTACAGTTTTATATAAAAAATCTCATATTTCTACATAGGGTGGCAAAATAGTTTCCATATACTTTTTGGAAAAGGTTTTATAAATCTTTGCTTTAAAAGTAAAACATGTTATCAAAGTAGATGCATATATTTGGGGTGCAAGCTCAGAGAGTAGCTTGCCTTGCTCGGCAAAGTGGCCTTGGTCTTGATCTTCGGATTCAACGAACTCTCCTTCCTCGATAAATCTGACAGCGTTCTCGTCTAATTAATAAACAAACAATACAAACAATCACTAAACTACTCAAGCAATCATCTCATCATATCAATCATAAACACCACAAATAGCTACTGCACACATCAAACAATACAATTTGGCTTCAAATTAATTGAATTAAACATTATTTATTTATGTCTAAAATATGGCAGAAACTTGTTGAACATGTTTCATTGCATAACTTGGATTATGTTGGTCACAAAAATACAAACTAAATTTCTATAGAAAGCTACTGATGTGTAGAAGACAACACAATTGAGTTTGCATTAATTGGAGTTACCAAACTCCCTACACAATTGTTTTAATCCAGTAACTTAATAATCAAGTTTTGGCTACCAATTTAGTTCTGTTGATCCTAAAATTAAATCCTTTGAGGGATAAGTAAAGATGACCAAATGTGATCTAAAAAAATTGGTCCTAAATCATTTGGGTTAACCATTAAACATATTTAATTGTTTTAGTGCAGAAGGGTTTTCAAACTTCAACTTTATACTAAACAATTAACACCGCACAAATAATTCTACCAAAATTAGGGAAGCTAATACATGGCATTACTAAGCTAACAAAATTGGTTTGGAATTATTTGGCTTAACAGAGTATCAGAAACAAACAAGTTTAGATTTTAAACCTTCTGTAGTATTTTTAATAATACATTTTTATGATTTATCTAAATGAATTGAATCTACTTGGGTTGATTAAAGATTTTCATAAGCTTTCCAGAGCAATTGGATTTGATTTATTTGGATGTATAGATCTCGAGATATTGAATTTCTAAAATGGTTCCAGTACTGAAATTCTCTGGAAATCTAAAATAGGAAATTCCTCTGTGTGGATAATGTTTAAATTTATGACAGGTGGGGTCTACAGGTCAGTGTCACAGTGCGTGTAACACCCCGATTTTCACTAACCGGTTTTTCTGAAAAAGGGGTGAACTAAAAAAATTTGAAAACCTTTTCACTTGGATTTCTCTGGGTTTTATCAAAACTCATTTGAACTTTTGGTGATTGATGTACCTCTCTTTGTCCCAACCCCGGGAATATTCTCTGAATATTTCTGGTCACCTTTGATTCCGTTTCTCAAGGTTTTCCCTATAAAACCCTAAGGCCTTTTCTATAGAAAACAAAAACCGATATCTCGCCTCTCTAAAGCAACTATCATTGATCTTGCTTACATAATTCCGCCAAAAATCCCAGAGACAACTATCATCATGTATCTCCCATATATGCATGAACATCGCCACGACCTATGCATCTTTCCAAATTGAGGAAATTACCAAATCTGCCACTACCGGGCCGTTTAATCCAAATCCCTACTTCCACTCCACCATAAATCTTGTCCACTTGAGGAAGTGTTTCATATCCCCTTATAAGCCACCCCAAGAAATTTGGGATCATTTGGATCAACTTTTCTTGTAGGACACCAATCGAACACCTTCTGCCCTTTTCGAAACCCGAAAATGTTTACACAGGAAACTTTCTCCAAATTGAGTGATACTTGACCACATTGCTCACATACCAGTAGAACACCACCAGTAAAAATCCCAGCTCCATTGGGATAAAGGAAGTCCCTTTTCTTTGCATCGAACACCTTGAGGGCATTAGAATTTTTCAAAACTTTGCTCTGGCTTTTTGCTCCTATTTGATATTTGGCTTGCTAGATGCAGTGTGTAGTGTTAGAGCAACCCAGTGACGCAACCCGCTTTCTTTTTAGTGCCCTAGATCGTCGAGAACACGGCGATGTCGATCGCGTCGCGCTCTGGACATGCCGGTGTCGGCATGAGCCAAACCCTAACCCTAGCCCTGCCCTTATCCCTTGCTGCAGTAGACCTCGTGCGGAAACTGTGCATCCAGCTCGGCCCTCCCTATCCTCTCCCCCTCCTTATCCCCTCCCTGTGGCCGCAGCAACGTGAGCCGTGACCTCACGCGCCATCAATGGCCGCCACGGCCACCACCTACCTCTCCCCCTCCCCTGCCCTTAAAAGGACCCCCAGACCCTCCCCGTACGAAGCACAGCTCACTCCCTCCCTCCAGACCCCCCTCTCTCCAGTTCCTCGAAGGAACGAGCTCGTAGGAGCTCTACAAACTTCCATGACCGAAACCTTGGAGGCCCTGGTGTGGCAAGCACGGCGGCCTCCTGCCACCGGTAGGAGCCCCCACGGGCGCGGTGCATCGTGGAGGTTCCTCTCGCATCCTCGCTGAGGTCCCTGGGCCACTCCCTAGCCGGCGCCGTCGCCGTGCCGAGGTTCCACCGCCATGGCCGTACGGCCGAAGCTCGAGGAGGCGCACGGGAGGCGCCCCAGCCTCCGGTTCTGCCCCCGCTGGACGCGGTGGACCACGGCGGGCCCGCCCAGGCCGCCGGCGTCTGCCCCCGGCCGCCCGCTCGCCGACGCCAAGACCACCCGAGCCACTGCGTGCATGCGGTGTGGCTTCGAGCCAGAAGAAGGAAGGAGGAAGGAAGGGAGAGAAAAAAAAGAAAGAAAAGAAGAAAGAAAAAGAAAAAGAAAAAGAAAAAAAGGAGAAGAGAGAGAGAGGCCAACAGGTGGGTCCCGGCCCCACCTGTCGGGTAAAGTGGAAGCGCCCTGCCAGATTTCCGTCTTCTCCCTCGGGAGACGTATTTCGGCGAAACGCGCAACCAGCCTGGCCCAGTTTTAATTCGGCCCGTTCTATTTTTTTTCTTTCAAGGTGAGCAGCAGATAGCTAACCGTCGCTCGTCTATAACTTTTGAACCGTAGCTCCGTTTTAGTCGATTCAAATTTGTAAATTCATATTTTGAGAAGCTCTGTCTAGTGGTATCAGTTTTACCTTTTTGTAAAATACTTGTATGCTCAGCACCTTTGTGTGCATGCGTAGGTTTTCCGCGGTACCGGCAAACCGAGACCCGAACCGTGACGTGTCCATGACCCTCCAAGCCATACGGTGTCGATCTTCGGAGGCAAGCTAACCCCTTGCTATGAGCAGACCCGCAATGTTGTTTGTTTATTTGTTTATTGCCATGCCGAGTATTGATATTTGTCTCCGTTCGGTATATATTCTGTCGGTCTGTTATTGTTTGCGTTCAATATGAAACTTGTAATATCGTCATACCTTGTGGTATTTTATCTTGTCGCGTTACTTCATAATTGCTTATCTATGCCTCACCCCCGTTCCCGAGGCGATGGCTGGAGGAACCGCCACAGTCAAGGGAATGGGAAGTAATGCAACTGTGCGCCTCGCCTTGCGTGGCTTTGTCAACTATAAAACATGCTTGTTTGCTTCTTCTTCTTCGCCGAGGTGAGGAGCGGACGAATGTCGTCTTATGATCCTCGGAGTTGGGGGCATTTGCCAAAAGAGTTATTTGCTTCTTCTCCCTCCGTCAAACGTGGTTGGCGTAAGCCCGCCTGGACTGCGACGCTTGGGACATTTGCTTTCCATTTGGTTCTTTTTGCCAAGATTGCTGACACCACGTCGGGTTGATCCTTGAGTGGAATGGATGCTTTCTTTCTTATGAATGCTTTTCGTTTCATTGTTTGGAGGCTACTTGCCTCACCAACTTTGTAATTAATCTGCGAGGGCGCTGGCTGGAGGAACCGCCACAGTCGTCCGATTGACAATACATACAAACTATTGCTGGAAATATTATGTTGCTAATGTATTGTTGTTGGTGATATATTGTTATGATATTATGATTGTTGTGTTGGACTAATCCTCTGTTGTTTGAACTTGTTATGATGAAACTTGATTAAATGAAACACCCCTCCAAACATCGATAGGGTCAGTCCATAGTGCCACTAATCTGAACATCGAAAGCACTGCCACTGTCGCTCATATGGGCGGGCCTTGACCTACGTAACCTATTGAGCCTCCTTTGATGCTACCATTTTGGCAAGACGAGTCGGTTACCTTTGTGGTCGGGGCTAGTCTTGTGAAGGTTCCGGAGCTAGGCGTCGCTCATCTGTTGGGGGCGTGCCGGATTCACTTCGTCATAAGACATAGAGTTGTGTCGGTAGCTATACAGGGAGTGTCTTGGTAGCGTGAACGGTCGGGTGAGTGTAACTTGCTGAGTTCGCCTTAAGGATGATATCCTAAAGTACCGGCTGAGTGTGGTGCACTTAGATGAGTGGTATATGCAACCTCTCGAGAGTGTCAAATCTGGATGTCTAGCCTCGTTCCAAGGTCATGGAACAGCAGTTTAGTGTCGGTCACACTATTTCTTTGTCGAGTCAGGAGGTTAAACGTAAGTTCTGTTTGAAAGAAAGTTGAACAACCTGATTTCACTAAATGAACAATAAGATGATGCATGGAATGTTACTTGAGCTGTGGATGGTTACCGTGTTTCGGGGTGACGGTGTGATCGTTGGGAGCCTAGAGTTAGGCCTGAGCCAACATCAACCGTGCATGCCCAACGTGGAAAAATAAGGCCAGAAGGCCTAGGAGAGTTGAGAAAAGAGATAAAGCCAGTGGGCCTAGCAGGGATGATAAATATCGTTATGTTACTTGGTACCAAATGGTACACCCGTTCACTCGTCACAGGTAAGCCCTTTGTATGATTGCTGGTATACGATCCAACCCCACCTGACTTGGACTCTGTACTGGTGATATCCCCATTGCTTGCTTATGACATGTTTGGTTGTCAATGCCATGCTACTTTTATGTCATGAATCTAGAGTACACCTTGCCATGTTGTAGGATTTTATTTCCAATGTAAATCTTACTGCATGATTGTTGGATTGTTTGTAGTGAGTGGCGATTCTTGCTGAGTGCATACAAATGTACTCACAGGCCTTGTGTTTGTGGCCAGATGTTAGCGAGGATTCATCTCCTACCTTAGCCAGAAGTGGAGCAAGAGTGTGCTAGGATCAGTAGCCCAGCCAGATGCCTGTGGAGTGGAGCCGCTCCAAGCCGTTGCCTTAGTCGTCTTCCGCTGCCAGTTAAACTCTGTACTGAGCCATGCTTGGCAAGATATTTTGTAATGCCTCGATGGCCTTGTAAACCTTTTGTAGCACTTTGTGCCTGATTGTGTAATGATTTCCGCTATGTTGCATTGTCGTAACGTGCGGCCAGATATCTTGGGCTGGCGCACGGGGCGACCGCCTCTCTGGAAAATATGTGCCAGAGCGGGGTGCCACAGAGCATGGTATCAGAGCGCCAGGCTGGCTGTAGACTACCCTAGCATGGAAGCCCAACCATACTTGCGCCCGACAAAGAGCCCGATAGATTTAACCCATCTTATCCTAACCAGCATGGCTATTGTCAGACAACAGTATGGTGCAGTAAATTCTTGTCTCAATCTTCCACCATAAGGCTCGCCGGTTTCTTCCATGAGAAGTAATCGACATCACCTAGTAGATAAGACCCAAATCCCAGCTGCATAGATATCCTTACCTTTCTTGCTAACCATGGTACATCTTTTCTCTCTATAATTGGTTTCCAAGTGAGACTTTTAGGAAGTTCCCTCTTTCCCCTATAACCTGAGGTTAGTATGAGTGGCGATTTTGTGCCTATGTTTCTTAAGCCGGGAATTTTGCGATTTTATTTGCTTCTTCATGGTTCGATTCTTTTTGGTTTTCAAAAATTGCCGAGTTTTGTTTTTCGCCTTGTGTTAATTCCGCAGGAGTCCTACAAAAAGATTGTGTCAGCTCTCAGTAATCCAAGCCCAACAGGAGGATGCACAACTCAACAGTCTGCCAGAACAAGAAACCCAGCACCCAGTCAATCAGAACAAAGTAAAGTAAATATTGAGGAGCCCGAGTCTTTCCCAAAAGATACTCAACGACAGTCTATCAACGTCAATCTATATACTTTGAGGACACCAACAACAACTTGGAGATCTGGTTTGGTATATGTGAATTTACATTAGGTCTTTTCACTTATTTGGCGCACACACGTATTTGCTGGGCGCCAGGAATGAGGTTTGCAAATATGGAGACATTCTTGGTTGCCTGGATTACGATGACACTCATATGCATCAAACTAGTGGAAATATATAATGCCCAATCCAGCTCGGTCTGTCAAACAAAGCAAGCGTCTGTCAGGTCAAAGATTTTACAACGAGTACAGAATATTTCTCCCCAACAAGCAGCCCTCATGATTGGAAGACATACTACACTGTGTACAAGATTTATCATCAGGCACCGTTCTTTTGAAACCGACATGCTCAAGAATCAGCAATATCCGTGCCACGAGAAGTGAAGCTCAAGTATTTTCAAAGATGGACTTATATATAAAGCAAGGTATGCCTCGACGACAGTCTGACATCAACTCACACCACCGGTATGATATGCTAGAATTTCAGCGATGCATTTTTGGATCACCAATATTCCCGCAACCGTCAGGACTATGGAAAATAGTTGTGCTCTAATATTTGGATCAGCGTGGGAGTACCATCATGATTATCATGCCCACATGCTCCCGATGAAGCAGGTAATCACTCCTTCCACTCGGCTGTGCAAAGCAAGCCCAGCCACCATCAAGATTTCAGCAAGTACAACCCGTACAAGTATGTCAGTATGAGGCCGAATATTTTCAAGGCAGTGCTAATCTGGAAATAAGCTACGCGACCATCGAAATTTCAGCAGTGTACCACCTGTACAACAGCCTCAGTCTATACACGAACACTACCGGTACTTACATCAGAAGCTTTCTAAAGAGCAAGCTACAAAGATTTAACCTACGTCGTGCCAACCACCATCATGGGAAGAAAAGATTCAGCATGTACCTACGTGAACGCGACACCTCGAGCGCCCCAGAAAAGTAACTCAGTCTTCTCGAAATAATTTCAGAAGTTTGGTCCAGTATTGATACATCAACTTTTGGCTCACCCTGGAGCTGAACCAGCGCTACAAGATTCAAATGATAGGGATATAAGTTGAGCCCGAGCATCAAAGGAATACAAGGAAGAACACGGTTATGGAATCAGAAAATTTCTCGGATAATCATGTTACGCGTTGGAACAACTACTCATCTGGCGTGACAGTCAACATCATCAAAAGAAAATAGATTGCCTATACGTATGCGAGTCAAGAAATTCTCTCGCTACCAGCGTGGTTACAGGCATACTGTCACCGACTATTCAGATTTCGCCAGTTATGTCGAGTAGAAGCTAGCAGGAATAAACAGACAAGAAGACTTCATCTCCATCAACCATCCTTGTGAAGATATTAAAGTCTATAGGTCTGTTCCATCGTGACAAACCTCTCGCAGACTCGATGGGAATAAGGCAATATGGAAATGAGAGTCCTAAAATTTCAGCTCTAAAGTCAGAAATAAAAGTTCACATACTTGAGGATTTGCAACAGCCATTGATGGAAGTGGCGCCATCTATACGTAACTCTTGGCTCAAGAAATCTTTATTTCTCTCATCCCGAGGGAACACAAAGGTGCCAAGATGGAAGTACGCAATTTGTGGTGGCACCAAAACAAAGTCAGCTTGCCATCAGAAAATTGTCAGTCGTGCCATCAAAACTCCAAGCATCCGGGAGATTCGTTCAACCTTCTCAGAGTTCCTAATATGGATATCAAGTGGCTAAAGTCAGATCTGTGGAAAGGCTATCAATGTCAGAAGATGCCTAGGTGATGAGAAAACCATATGATAAGATTGGTACCTTTCACACCGGACAAGACCCACGTTCCATAAAGATTGAATCCCTAAATCTTTCATTAAAATAATGGTAAGATGGACAAGTACAGCCAAGGATCAAAGTACATACATGGTACGGTTGGCGCGTGAATCCCAAAATGACCCCAATGGTCAACCGGGAGTTATGGGATGGATGAAGAACAACGAAAATTTCAACTTGACCCCAGCTTGAGAACCACACTGTTGTCAGTACAAATGGAGACAATAGACAAGAGCCTGTCAGATGATGATTTCAGTTACTCAAGCCCAATAAAAAGCACGCTTACGGCATTGAAGTTAAGATTAAAAACCCTGTCAAGACAGATGAGAAGATCAAGAGAAAATGGACAAGGAATAAGGTTGACCAACAGGTCAATCTAAAGGTATGTCACTAACCCTGGAAATCGCGAGGACGTGATTCTTTTAAGGGGGGTAGGTCTGTAACACCCCGATTTTCACTAACCGGTTTTTCTAAAAAGGGGTGAACTAAAAAAATTCGAAAACCTTTTCACTTGGATTTCTCTGGGTTTTATCAAAACTCATTTGAACTTTTGGTGATTCATGTACCTCTCTTTGTCCCAACCCCGAGAATATTCTCTGAATATTTCTGATCACCTTTGATTCCGTTCCTCAAGGTTTTCCCTATAAAACCCTAAGGCATTTTCCATAGAAAACAAAAATCGATATCTCGCCTCTCCAAAGCAACTATCATTTATCTTGCTTAGAAAATTCCGCCAAAAATCCCAGAGACACCTATCATCATGTATCTCCTATATATGCATGAACATCGCCACGACCTATGCAACTTTTCAGATTGAGGAAATTACCAAATCTGCCACTACCGGGCCATTTAATCCAAAACCCTACTTCCACTCCACCATAAATCTTGTCCACCTGAGGAAGTGTTTCATATCCCCTTATAAGCCACCCCAAGAAATTTGGGATCATTTGGATCAACTTTTTCTTGTAGGACACCCATCGAACACCTTCTGCCCTTTTCAAAACCCGAAAATGTTTACACAAGAAACTTTCTGCAAATTGAGTGATACTTGACCACATTGCTCACATACCAGTAGAACACCACCAGTAAAAATCCCAGCTCCATTGGGATAAAGGAAGTCCCTTTTCTTTGCATCGAACACCTTGAGGGCATTTGAATTTTTCAAAACTTTGCTCTGGCTTTTTGCTCCTATTTGATGTTTGGCTTGCTAGATGCAGTGTGTAGTGTTAGAGAAACCCAGTGACGTGACCCGTTTTCTTTTTAGTGCCCTAGATCGTCAGGAACGCGGCGATGTCGATCGCGTCGCGCTCTGGACATGCCGGTGTCGGCATGAGCCAAACCCTAACCCTAGCCCTGCCCTTATCCCTTGCTGCAGTAGACCTCGTGCAGAAACTGTGCATCCAGCTCGGCCCTCCCTATCCTCTCCTCCTCCTTAGCCCCTCCCTGTGGCCGCAGCAACGTGAGCCGTGACCTCACGCGCCATCAATGGCCGCCACGGCCACCACCTACCTCTCCCCCTCCCTGCCCTTAAAAGGACCCCCAGACCCTCCCCGTACGAAGCACAGCTCACTCCCTCCCTCCCAGACCCCCCCTCTCTCCAGTTCCTCGAAGGAACGAGCTCGCAGGAGCTCTACAAACTTCCATGACCGAAACCTTGGAGGCCCTGGTGTGGCAAGCACGGCGGCCTCCTGCCACTGGTAGGAGCCCCCACGGGCGCGGTGCATCGTGGAGGTTCCTCTCGCATCCTCGCCGAGGTCCCTGGGCCACTCCCTAGCCGACGCCGTCGCCGTGCCGAGGCTCCACCGCCATGGCCGTACGGCCGAAGCTCGAGGAGGCGCACGGGAGGCGCCCCAGCCTCCGGTTCTGCCTCCGCTAGACGCGGTGGAGCACGGCGGGCCCGCCCAGGCCGCCGGCGTCTGCCCCCGGCCGCCCGCTCGCCGACGCCAAGACCACCCGAGCAACTGCGTGCGTGCGGTGTGGCTTCGAGCCAGATGAAGGAAGGAGGATGGAAGGGAGAGAAAAAAAGAAAGAAAAGAAGAAAGAAAAAGAAAAAGAAAAAAAAGGAGAAGAGAGAGAGAGGCCGACAGGTGGGTCCCGGCCCCACCTGTCGGGTTAAATGGAAGCGCCCTGCCAGCTTTCCGTCTTCTCCCTCGGGAGACGTATTTCGGCGAAACGCGCAACCAGCCCGGCCCAGTTTTAATTCGGCCCGTTCTGTTTTTTTCTTTCGAGGTGAGCAGCAGATAGCTAACCATCGCTCGTCTATAACTTTTGAACCGTAGCTCCGTTTTAGTCGATTCAAATTTGTAAATTCATATTTTGAGAAGCTCTGTCTAGTGGTATCAGTTTTACCTTTTTGTAAAATACTTATATGCTCAGCACCTTTGTGTGCATTCGTAGGTTTTCCGCGGTACCGGCAAACCGAGACCCGAACCGTGACGTGTCCGTCACCCTCCAAGCCAAACGGTGTCGATCTTCGGAGGCAAGCTAACCCCTTGCTATGAGCAGTCCCGCAATGTTGTTTGTTTATTTGTTTATTGCCATGCCGAGTATTGATATTTGTCTTGTTCGGTATATATTCTGTCGGTCTGTTATTGTTTGCGTTCAATATGAAACTTGTAATATCGTCATACCTTGTGGTATTTTATCTTGTCGCATTACTTCATAATTGCTTATCCGTGCCTCACCCCCGTTCCCGAGGCGATGGGCTGGAGGAACCGCCACAGTCAAGGGAATGGGAAGTAATACAACTGTGCGCCTCGCCTTGCGTGGCTTTGTCAACTATAAAACATCCTTGTTTGCTTCTTCTTTTTCGCTGAGGTGAGGAGCGGACGAATGTCGTCTTATGATCCTCGGAGTTGGGGGCATTTGCCAAAAGAGTTATTTGCTTCTTCTCCCTCCGTCAAACGTGGTTGGCGTAAGCCCTCCTGGACTGCGACGCTTGGGACATTTGCTTTCCATTTGGTTCTTTTTGCCAAGATTGCTGACACCACGTCGGGTTAATCCTTGAGTGGAATGGATGCTTTCTTTCTTATGAATGCTTTTCGGTTCATTGTTTGGAGGCTACTTGCCTCACCAACTTTGTAATTAATCTGCGAGGGCGCTGGCTGGAGGAACTGCCACAGTCGTCCGATTGACCCACTGTGCAATTTTCTGTGAACACTGATTCATGAGGACGCTGGCTGGAGGAACCGCCACAGTCGTTCGATTGACAATACATACAAACTATTGCTGGAAATATTATGTTGCTAATGTATTGTTGTTGGTCATATATTGTTATGATATTATGATTGTTGTGTTGGACTAATCCTCTGTTGTTTGAACTTGTTATGATGAAACTTGATTAAATGAAACACCCCTCCAAACATCGATAGGGTCAGTCCATAGTGCCACTAATCTGAACATCGAAAGTACTGCCACTGTCGCTCATATGGGCGGGCCTTGACCTACGTAACCTATTGAGCCTCCTTTGATGCTACCATTTTTGGCAAGACGAGTCGGTTACCTTTGTGGTCGGGGCTAGTCTTGTGAAGGTTCCGGAGCTAGGTGTCGCTCATCTGTTGCGGGCGTGCCAGATTCACTTCATCATAAGACATAGAGTTGTGTCGGTAGCTATACAGGGAGTGTCTTGGTAGCGTGAACGGTCGGGTGAGTGTATCTTGCTGAGTTCGCCTTAAGGATGATATCCTAAAGTACCGGCTGAGTGTGGTGCACTTAGATGAGTGGTATATGCAAGCTCTCGAGAGTGTCAAATCTGGATGTCTAGCCTCGTTCCAAGGTCATGGAACAGCAGTTCAGTGTCGGTCACACTATTGTCTTTGTCGAGTCAGGAGGTTAAACGTAAGTTCTGTTTGAAAGAAAGTTGAACAACCTGATTTCACTAAATGAACAATAAGATGATGCATGGAATGTTACTTGAGCTGTGGATGGTTATCGTGTTTCGAGGTGACGGTGTGATCGTTGGGAGCTTAGAGTTAGGCCGGAGCCAACATCAACCGTGCATGCCCAACGTGGAAAAATAAGGCCAGAAGGCCTAGGAGAGTTGAGAAAAAAGATAAGGCCAGTGGGCCTAGCAGGGATGATAAATATCATTATGTTACTTGGTACCAAATGGTACACCCGTTCACTCGTCACAGGTAAGCCCTTTGTATGATTACTGGTATACGATCCAACCCCACCTGGCTTGGACTCTGTACTGGTGATATCCCCATTGCTTGCTTATGACATGTTTGGTTGTCAATGCCATGCTACTTTTATGTCATGAATCTAGAGTACACCTTGCCATGTTGTAGGATTTTATTTCCAATGTAAATCTTGCTGCATGATTGTTGGATTGTTTGTAGTGAGTGGCGATTCTTGCTGAGTGCATACAAATGTACTCACAGGCCTTGTGTTTGTGGCCAGATGTTGGCGAGGATTCATCTCCTACCTTAGCCAGAAGTGGAGCAAGAGCGTGCTAGGATCAGTAGCCCAGTCAGATGCCTGTGGAGTGGAGCCGCTCCAAGCCATTGCCTTAGTCGTCTTCCACTGCCAGTTAAACTCTATACTGAGCCATGCTTGGCAAGATATTTTGTAATGCCTCGATGGCCTTGTAAACCTTTTGTAGCACTTTGTGCCTGGTTGTGTAATGATTTCCGCTATGTTGCATTGTCGTAACGTGCGGCCAGATATCTTGGGTTGGCGCACGGGGCGACCGCCTTTTTGGAAAATATGTGCCAGAGCGGGGTGCCACAGTGCGCGTGAGGGAAGTTAATAAAAACCTGACGTGTGGGGTCCACACGTCAGTGACTCCTATTCTAAACGAAACGGTCCAATGGTCCACGTTCGAGTCCATCGGCGACGACCATTTCTGGGCGGCGCCGTGGCTCCGGCGACGGCGAGGTGCACGGAAACCTCACCTAGAGGGCACGACAGACGGCGCCGATGACGCGAATCGATGGCGGAGGCTCGGGGAAGGTCGTGGCGCGAGTTGTACTTGCTGGGACGGCGTGTAGCGGCGACGGCGACGCGTCGGACTTCCACGGCCACGACAACGGGCTCCGGCGAGCTCCTGCGGTCGCGTCTGTGCACTAAAAAGAGGGGAAAAGGCTCGGGTGAGTGCGGTGTCCAGGAGGAAGAGAGTACGGGCCAGCTAGAAGAGAAAGAGAGGGTGTGGCGTCGCGGCCATGATCGACCTCGACGGCGGCAGTGGCTGCGGTAGTGCACGCCCTCCTGGCGGTGCACGGGCGAAATTGGAGCGGGGGAGAGGGAGTGGGGATGGTGTGGAGTTTTCAGAGGGGCTCGGGGTGGTTTTTATAGCGCGGGGACGGTCTACGGTTGTCGCGGTGCACGGACGGCGGCCATGGCGCTCCCGCGGAGATATTTGATCGATTTCGCGGCGGTGAGGCGAGGTACGTGGCGCCGTGGTGTCTGCCGAGGTTCGGGCGTGGTCTAGGAGCAGCTACGGTGAGGGTTGCGTGTCGGGGAGCAGAGGGAGGGCCGAGTTTTGGCCGGCGCCGTCGAGCTCTCCTCGGCGGAGCAACGAGGGACAGGGCAGCGTCGGGGCGAGGGAGAGCGTTCAAGTGCTCTCCTCTGCGGAGCAGAGGCTACAGAGGCACGGTGCGAGCTGGGGGGCCTGGGAACGGCGAGCAGCGTGGCGTCCACGGTCGACACGCGACGGCGACAGTGAGCTAGGAGAGAGAGGTAGGGGATGACCACTTTGCGAAAAAAAACTGCCTCCTTTTCTCTTTTATTTTCTAGTTTCTTTTTATTTCCAGTAGCTTTTCTGGAATTTAATTGGGGCACTTACCTTATTTCGAAAAAATTGCAAATATTTGTGAAGCCTTCCCATAACATGTAGAAGCTCCACAAAATTTTGTATTTTAAAATAAAATGTTTTGAATCATTTTTGTTCATAGGGTTTTAATTATGGTATTTTGGTTTATTTCAAATTGATTTTTACTTTAGGATTTTAAAACTAGTTCAAAATATTATTTGAGAGGGATAAGTGGTAAGAATATAATGGGAGTGTTTATATTACCACTCCACTGACTTTTGTTTGAAACAATTTGAGTTTCTCACTTGGAGAATTGGTGTGACACACTTGTCACTTTTATTTCTCTTGTTTCAACTTTTGCTTTTGTATTCAAAGTTTTTAATTCAAGAAAACCACATCACAAGCAACAAGAAACAAGTACCACAAGTAACAAGGTACAACCAACTCATAATACTCAACAAAAGTTTTTGTTGGCTCTCTTTTTTGGAATAATACTGATTACTAATTTTGGGTTGTTACATCCTATTCCTGTTAATGATAGTTTTCCAAATGAACAGTTGGTTGCAATAAAGGTAAGCTTGCGAGATAGTCCTTGGTATGCTGATTATGCTAACTTTATTGTTTCCAAGTACTTGCCTCCAACCTTTACAGCTCAACAAAGAAGGAAATTCTTTTATGGCTTGAGGCATTATTTTTTGGATGACCCACACTTGTATAAAGAAGGAGTTGATGGTATTATGCGAAGGTGTGTTCCAGAACATGAACAACAAGAGATATTGAGAAAATATCATGGTAGTGCTTATGGAGGACGTCACGCTGGAGATAGAACTGCACAAAAGGTTCTACAATCAGGTTTTTATTGGCCTACTCTTTTTAAAGATGCAGGAAAGTTTATTTTATCTTGTGATGAATGTCAAAGAGTTGGTAATATCTCTAGACGCAATGAAATGCCCATGAATTATTCTCTTGTTATTGAACCATTTGACTGTTGGGGATTCGACTTTATGGGTCATTTTCCTCCTTCAGAAGGTTATACTCATATACTTGTTGTTGTTGATTATGTTACTAAATGGGTAAAAGCCATACCTACAAAAAGTGCTGATGGTGAGACCTCATTAAAAATGCTTAAGGATGTTATTTTCCCTAGGTTTGGTGTGCATAGATATCTTATGACTGGTGGAGGTTCTCATTTTATTCATGGTGGTTTTAGAAAAACCCTTGCTAAATATGGTTTTAATCATAGAATTGCTTCAGCTTATCATCCCCAAACAAGTGGGCAAGTAGAATTATCAAATGGAGAAATTAAATCTATCTTGCAAAAGACTGTTAATAAATGTAGGAAAAATTGGCTAGTAAGTTAAATGATGCTTTATGGGCGTATAGAACTGCTTACAAAAACCCTATGGGTACGTCTCCTTATAAAATGGTCTATTGAAAAACTTGTCACTTGCCCTTAGAATTAGAACACAAAGCTTATTGGGCAGTGAGAGAAATTAATAGAGACTTTAAACTTGCTGGTAAGAAAAGGTTGGTTGACTTGAGATCTTTAGATGAATGGAGAAGTTAAGCCTATGAAAATGCTAGACTATTTAAAGAGAAAGTTAAGAAATGGCATGATAGGAGAATTCTTAAGAGAGAGTTTAATGTTGGTGAGAAAGTTCTATTGTATAGGTCTCGTCTCAGATTTTTTGGAGGGAAATTACTCTCGAAATGGGAAGGACCTTTTGTTATTGTAGAGGTGTACCGTTCAAGTGCAATAAAGATTACTTCACTCAAAGATAACTCTACAAAAGTGGTGAATGGTCAAAGACTCAAACATTATATTTCTGGAGATTCTTATAATGAAGATGTTGATATTATTCAAGTGGTGACTCCGGAAGTTTTTATTAAGAAGCAAATTCAGGAAACTGCAGAGTCTGTTTTCGAATAGGTAACAGTTTCGGTGAGAAAAAGTTCGTGTTTAACTTTCCAATACTTATTTTTGTTATTTTTATTAAATATGGAAAATTATGAGACGAAAACGGGTAGGAAATGGTGCCCGAGGGCACCACACCATGCCGTGGCATGGGCCCACCTTTGGCCGCGCCGCCACGTGGTGTGGGTGCCTCGGAGCCCGTCTTCGACCAGGTTTGTCACTGTACCTTCCTTTTGTTGTAAAACTTTTCGCTATATAATCCCCCGGATCCCCCAAGGTCCGTATATCGTTTTCTCGTCGTGTTTTCGTTTCGACCTATTTCTGTCAGGAATCGTTCTCAGTTTTAGAAGCGCCATGGTCTCTGCCAACAATAACAAGGGCAAGGAGCCTTTGGAAGATGATCTCCAAGATCGTAAGCTGGAGGAGGAGGTCAAGAGTGAAGCAGAAGAGGAAGCAGAAGAAGACCCACGTTCATACCCTCGCGCCACGATTGCAAGCATTGGAGTGATGGCAAACCCCTTCAACCCCAAGAGATGTGTGCGGATGAGCACTGGAGGGAAGGTTCCATGTCACTTCTTAGCTCCAAGGGCACCTTCTTCAGGCATCAATAACCCCTTCCACACTCTAATCCATAAACATCAATTTCAAAGGGTGCCTGAGGCAGAGTTTCCCTCTGGTTGGAATATGGATCGTTCTAACAATGCAGGAAAAGAGAATTCTCAATTTGAAGAAGTGTGGGGAAACAACTCCAAGAGCTAGGATTCACAGTCTGATAAATTCATGAACCGTATTGGGCACAACACGGAGTTGATTCGTATCATCACCTACAAGATTGATGAACTGAAAGAGCTGGTTGATAAGCTTATTAAGGATTCACCGCCACCACCGAAGGAGTAATTCATCATTTGTATTGGCATCCCCTTGGCTTGTTCCAAGCTTGGGGGGAGTGTCGCGGTATCACACCATTATCTTTTACCTTTTACTTTTCAGTAGAGTCATATCATGAGTAGGAAAGTTATCATATAAGATATGGAAGTATCTCTCCTTTAGTTGGTTATCTATGTATCCCTTGGTGTGAGTTGTCGTTATGGAATATTAATGAGAAGTTTTATCATTTACTTTCTGCATACTTTTTTTAGTTTGCAATTTCTGTCATATGAATGATCTTGTTGTTAGTATTGGCATCACTTTGGGAGCATCAAGTAAATCTTTTTGGTATTGGCAAACTTAGCATTGGTCAGTAGCAACAATACTTTGAGGCTTAAGTAGAAAAGAGGGAAGCGCGTGTAGATATATTATTCCTTTATGTTTCTCTCTTGTTGGCTCATAAGCTTAGTATTCTCAAGTTAAAATTATTTGTGCTTCCTAGGAAGATTGCATGATTGCTTTTACTACATGTATATTTGTTTGTATCCCTCAACTCTTATGCTTGCTACCCAGCCTTGCTAGCCAAAAACCTGTACTGAGAGGGAATGCTTCTCGTACATCCAAATCTTGAGCCAAAACCCATGCCATTTGTGTCACTATAGCTACCTATATGTGGTATTTTCCTGCCACTCCAAGTAAATACTTCATGTGCTACCTTTAACCATTCAAAAACTATTACCCCTTATTTGTGTCACTGTTTATTAGCTCATGAGGAAGTATGTGGGTTATTATCTATTTAACTTGTCAGACAAACTTTCACCAATGGACTAGTGGCATATACATCCGCTTATCCAATCAATTTGCAAAAAGAGCTGGCAAATGGGGTGCCCAGTCCCAAACTAATTACAACTCTAAATCAAATTCTCTTCACATTTTTGCCCTGATCCAATCAGACAAACAATGATACCAGTGAATAACTGCATGTGTAAACAAAAGAGAACAAGAGGGATGATTTGCCTTGCTGGTATAAATAACTTCCTTCATGGGAGCCGCTCTTGAAAGTCTGGATGACATGGGAAATATTGTTTTCACCCACTACCATTCGTTGACAACGACATACATAGCTCAAAACTTATATTTTTATACTCTATATATGATTTCAAAACTTAAAAGGCTCTAGCACATGATTTAATTCCTGCTTCCCTCTGCGAAGGGCCTTTCTTTTACTTTCAAGTTGAGTCAGTAAACCTATTCCCTTCTTTCTTAAGCAAGCATTCGGGTTGTTGTGATTCAACCATCTAGATGTTAATATTTTCAATCATGTCTTTTATGTTTCCTTGTTTAGCACAAAGCTTTTATCTGAATGAATATAACTTTGAAAGTTATCAATGATTGTAAGGAGACTGTTATGATTGAGCATGTAAGTTCTACAATATAAGCTCTAATATAAAGACTCTGCTCGAAAGATAAGTACAATCTGTTAATTTTTCTCTGACCAGGAACAAAGTTTGCCATCACCAATTATGATTTTCTCTATGCACCTTATTGTGACTCCCTTTACTCGTTTCAAGTTACGCTATATGAGAGGAAGTTGCTGTCTAAGATGACTTGTGCATTAATAGATGTGATGCTTCTTGTCCGTATTTTGTTTATCGACACTTCACTCCATAAACCTGCAGTCCTGTTTACTGAGTTCAGTTTTCGCTTGGGGACAAGCGAGGTCTAAGCTTGGGGGGAGTTGATACGTCTATTTTGCATCACTATTTTATATCATAATTTACTGCTATTCATTGATATATTTCATATTTAGAGATGATACTTATGTTATTTCACCTATTTTGCATGTTTGATGATTATTGGAAAATTAATTGCCGGAGTCAGGATTCTGCTGGAAAAAGGACCGTCAAGACACCAAATTTCTGAAGATCGACAATTGACGAAAAATATCCAGAAGTTCCTATTTTGTCAGATGTCGGAGGCAGCCAAAAGGAGAGGCAAAGGTGGGCCACCATGAGCCCACACCATGCCGTGGTGCGGCCCCCCTTCCTGGCGCGCCGCCACATGGTGTGGTGGCCCAGGCCCACCTCAGCCGGTGCCCCTTCGCGTACTTCATCCCCAGGAAACCCTAAGACTCGGGGAGCCATCGAGGAAATATTCCGCCGCCTCCACGTGGCGGAAAACACCAGAGAGAGAAAAGCTCTCCGGCAGGGAGAAATATGCCGGGGAAATTCCTTCCCGGAGGGGGGAAATCATCGCCATCGTCACCGTCATCGAGCTGGACTTCATTGGGATTATCATCATCATCTCCGCCGCCGTCACCATCATCTCCACCGCTCCACTCCGTTCCGCTGTAACATATAGTGTTGAATCTTGTCTAGTTCAAAGGGGAAACTTTCCCGGTGTTAATTACTCCTTGTGGTTGATGCTACTGAGTGAAACCGTTGAATTATGGTTTATGTCCAGATTGTTATTTATCATTATATCACCTCTGATCATGATCCATATGATGTCTTGTGAGTAGTTCGTTTAGTTCTTGACGACATGGGAGAAGTCATGATGTTAGTAGTGGAATTATGTTGAGTAATATTTAATGGTTTGATATTTAAGTTGTGGTGTTATTTTTCTAGTGGTGTCATGTGAACGTCGACTACATGATACTTGTGAGATCCTGGCTCAGGGCTCAATAGGATTGATAGGATACTCATGTCAACAAGTTGCAACTTTTTTTCCGGAAGCTCATCTGGAAGGAACTCCGAGGTTAAGCGTGTTTGGCCCGGAGCACTCCAAGGATGGGTGACCGACCGGGAACTGGTTCCCGGGTGCGCACGAGTGAGGACAAAGTGCGCAGAAAAGATTAGTGTTGATCTGTGGGGCTAGTCTGGAGATCCTAGAGAGCTGCCAGGGGTGTCAGGCCCGGCCCGGGGGTGGCCGGGGTGTTACAATTTGGTATCAGAGCCGACCTTCGCGGCAACACGGGCGTGTGCGGGTCAGGGGCGCGGACATGTGGAGCATGTGCCGGCACTGGACGCACAGACATGTACCAAGAGGGGAAGTTCCTGGACTGGGGCTGACCGACGAGGGCGTCGGTCTTCTAAGGGGGGAAGGATGTGAGATCCTGGCTCAGGGCTCAATAGGATTGATAGGATACTCATGTCAACAAGTTGCAACTTCTTTTCTGGAAGCTCATCTGGAAGGAACTCCGAGGTTAAGCGTGCTTGGCCCGGAGCACTCCAAGGATGGGTGACCGACCGGGAACTGGTTCCCGGGTGCGCACGAGTGAGGACAAAGTGCGCAGAAAAGATTAGTGTTGATCTGTGGGGCCAGTCTGGAGATCCTAGAGAGCTGTCAGGGGTGACAGGCCCGGCCCGGGGGTGGCTGGGGTGTTACAATACTTCACCTTTATGGGTCTAGGGGAATGCATTGTGTATTCGAATATTAATTGTGGGGTTGCCGGAGTGACATAAACCTAAACCCCCGTTAGTAAATCGATGCATTAGGGATAGCACGATCTCAGAGTTTAAGGTTGTGGTTAGATTGATCTTAATTACTTTCTTGTATTTGCGGATGCTTTCAAGGGGTATAATCACAAGTATGTATTAGTCCTAGGAAGGGCGGTGCATTAGCATAGGTTCATCCACACAACACTTATCAAAACAATAAAGATTAATCAGCTGTTGATGACTTGCGCGTAGTTGATGAGGAAATCTTGATGTAGTGTTGTTTCTTCGCTCTTCAACAACGGCGCCAGCAATCAATCTTGATACCCCTGCAATGGAAAGTATATGGGGTTAGGTTGAGCCTCCAAGTGCAGAGTATGTAGTAGTGGTAATAGTGTTTTCCCCACGAGGGTGACTCGAGGGTTTAATATCGAACTCTCGGGGAATCAGTAGTGGTTGATTTATCTTCTTTATCCTTCTTTTGGTTACCTGCAAAACAAAGTTAAATGTTTTGGTCCTCAACCTCACCTGTGGTTGTCAAGCACAAGGTGTAGAATGATATCAAAATAAATATGCAATGATGGTGGATGAATATACTAGGATGATGATGGCAATGATATATGATATATTTTTGGGTTTTTATGATGGATGCAAGATGGAAAATGTTTTTGTATTTTCGGATTTATAAATGGCAGAAAATGGCAAGGTGGTAAAAGTGGTTGGAAAGGTGTTTCTTATGATTAAAAATGGACCGGGGTTCATGGTTTCACTTATGCACTCTCTCTTTAAGTGGTGTGGCAGACAAGTGGACATAGAGTTGACATATGAGATTGCAAGCACAAAGTTTGATATCAAGTTGACAATTATATGGGCATCACGTCCTAACATAGAGACCTTTTGGTTATTAGTCTCACTTATACTCCACCAAGATGCGAACTAAATCATAACACCTCAGTAATTAAGATGACTCAGAGTATAGCAATAAGTTTCATGACATGAAGTTAAAATAAGAACATGCTGGATCTAGTCACAGAGAAGAGGCTTGATCACCCTCAACCCCGCAGCATGGTATTTTTGTTTATCCCTAGTGAGGTAACAAAGTAAGGTAAACACCCAAGTGGATCGCGATATTTCAGTTGTCAGCTTACCGCACTCACCACTCCCCGTTACTCCAACTAATGCACACATCACCCCACACACGCTCTCATAAACATGCTTGATCAAAACAAGTAGACAAGAACGGGGTACATAATATGCATCTATACTCATAACTGAAACAAACATTGCAATCTCAACATATATTAACTCACAAAAAGATCCACCACATAGGTAATACAAATATGACCGTAATCATGTTCAGCAGCTCATACGGTACTCATTAGTGAAGCTCAAGAGAGAGGAGAGATACATAAGTTACTTCCACAAACCCATAGTCCAGAGGTGGACTACTCCCTCTTCATGGTGGAGACGGTGGAGATGTCGATGGAGATGAAGGAGACCACGCCGGCAGCGCCCCGCCGGAGTTTTCCCCCTCCAATCTGCAGCTCCAGGTCTCGTTTTGTGTTTCTGTGATACGGCGCGCTTTTCGCGAAACGCCAGGGGACCTTTTTTATAGGCGTTTTTAGGTCAAGACGAAGGCGGCGAAAAGATCGACGGGCGGAGCCCCGAGGCCCAAAGAGTGGGCCCCACACGGCCAGGTACAGTGGCCGCGTGGGCCACCCTCTTTCGGCCTTCTGGCCTCCGTTTGCTTGCTTCCTTCGCTCCGAGGTCTTCCTCCTTCCAAAATAATGATGCCTGTATTTTTCCATAATTTTTGGACGTCGTTTGGGTCCCTGAAACAAAAAAGGAAAGAAATAGGGTTTTCTGCCTGCGCAGGTTAATTCCATAAAAATAGGAAACAATTGATTTATTTCCTAAAATCATTAAATAACAGTAATATAACCCTTATATGATGCATATATGATTGGAATATGTGTGATATAGTGCAAAGTTCATGTATGCATTTTACATGCATCAACATCCCCAAGCTTAACCAATACTCGTCCTCGAGTATGAAGGTGATAAAACTAACATGGGCTTTGCAATATAGCACTAACAATGGATATCAAAGATGATTGCTACTGCTACATAGAGTCAAATGATTCATTCTTCAAAGGAGTAGCAATATGCAAAACAGTTTATGAAGTGATATCAAGTATTCAATGCAAGGATGTTCAATGATAGTTCACAAAGTGTAACATAACAGATAGTAATATGGACCACATGTATGCATAATGATAAGCATGAACATCCTACATGGTCATAGAGTGATGATGAAAATCTGAATATGTTTGGTGGACACTTTGGAAAGATGAATAAGTGAGTAGAGGTAAAGCATGCATAAGTTTCATCTAACCTCCAAACTCTTCTACTTAAGTTAATGATTGCAATGTGGTAATCTTGGTGTCAAGCTCTCATTCCCCTATCATAGCATCTTGAATGATTATAGTTTAATGTGAGAGCAAATATGAGTAGTGTGCTTGACAAAGTAAAGGTTGGATGTCTCATGCCCCTTGAATACAAGTACCTACACCATGAGTTACTCAACTTGGGAAAAGCAAGTTCAAGTTATCTATCATTGTAAGTAATAATAGTATCATCAAGAGCGTCAACTGGGGTACCTCTTGTCCCAGGATATGGAACAAGCCCATATCAAAATGACAAGACAAACAAACAAGATGAACAACCTCAACACCCTTTTTATTTACCATTGGAATAGCTTTTTATTGTAAGGTGTGTCATAGATAATTCACCATAGCATGTAAGTAAATTTCCACCATGAATAATGCATGGCTTAGATTAGCGGCCCAGGCGTCTCTCTAACCATTTATACAAACTCATTCAAACTAAATCATTTCCCCTCATTTCACCATGATAGGCATCCATAGACAAAAGCACATGATATCAACTAAATGGAGCATGTTGAAAGCTTTGCATGTGACAGCACATATGGGCTAACTCCCAACCTCGGACATTTATCAAGCCACTAGCATCATAATCTTAATCACAATGGGTCATGTTTTATTTATGCAATGATAGTAAAAATGTGCATCAAGTTCATGAGAGCTATATAACCAACTTTTCCCATGGCAATCAATAACATAATCATTTTCATTCAGAGGTATAGATAACACAAATATCATGATGAACATACTCGGAATAGCATATAGCTAGTAGGTAGATATGGTGGACTCACTGGAATAACTTTGGTTGAAGGTGTTGGAAACAAGTTTTACTTGTTGGAATGTTTGGGCTAGCAAGAGGGAGAAAGTTGACCATCTAGATGCATGCATGAGTGTCCATAGAACTAACTAATCCATGTTAAACAAAGTAAAATAACTTTCAGCATCAAAACATGAATAAGTGATAGCTCTTGATAAAGCATTTACAATTATTACTCATAAACAAGCTCATGAATCATGCAACTATATGTATCATTAAAAATCAACTCAAACATCCCTTTTCCCAATATGATAAAGCATCCAACATATTTCAACCCAATTTCCAGTAGCTTTCCCATATACATTATATGTGGTGGTCTCACAAGACTCAACAAACAAACAAAAAGACGCTCCAAGTTTATGCGATAAAGTGTTTCGATCGAAAAACAGAAGTTAGACGTGTGCAAACCGAGAGTGTGTAGGTCCAGTGGGGTTGTCTTCACATCCCCAAGCTTATGGTCTTCACCATCCTTGGATAACTCTTGGTGCATCTCCTCCAATCCCTGTGAAAAAACTTCAAAACACCGTTTCTCCCATTTCTTTTCTGTGGGGTGCATTAGTAGTGATAAACAAATAGGTTTCTTGCTGCATATAATCCTTGAACAAAAATATATGAATGTCCAGAAAGTGTATAATGTTGTATGCCTACTCATAAACTCATTTGAATCAAAAAGATTCAAATAAAGTTCAAAACATGCATAAAACAAAATGGGACAGAATCTGTCCAGAAAAACAGCAGCAGCAAAATATTTTTCTACCCTACTGAACTTTGTCGAAAAATTCCGAAAAATTCATGCATACAGAGGATGAAAAGTTGCAACTACAGTTCAAATATGAGCTCATTCGGAGTTACAGAATAAGAATTAAAAATCATACCGTGCACAGATTCGTGCAGGAATAAAATCTCCGAACTCAAAAGCAACTTTTCAAACCAAAATGGGTAAAACTTGGCACTTTATTAAAAACTCCAGAACTAAACTAGACACAAATCTCTTGTTACAGCAAGAGGACACAAAGAAAAATCACACACAAAAATAACCGGGTTGCCTCCCGCAAAGCGCTTTCTTTATAGCCATATAGCTAGGCTTCTTACTTGTTGTTTATTGAAGATGAAGCTCATGAGGGAGCTTGAATTTGATGTTCCCCTCTTCCTTGGGAAGTGTTCCATGCACTTCTTGTGTGGGAACTGAAACTTCACATTCCCTTCCTTTGAATCAATGATAGCACCTGTGGTACGAAGAAAAGGTCTTCCAAGAATAATAGGACTAGAGGTTTTATTCCCCATGTCCATGATTAGAAAATCCACAGGCACAAAAGTCATATGTAACTCTACCATAACATCACTTACTTTCCCTAAAGCATGTTTAAGGAATCATCAGCAAGTGCAAGTTCAATAGAGCATTTTTCAAGATTTTTCAATTCAAGTATTTCATATAGTTCTTTAGACAAGACAGAGACACTAGATCCTAGATCAAGTATGGCATGGTGTGTCTCTTTTCCAATAGTTACTAGTACCTTGGGGATCCATATATCCCCAAGCTTAGGTGGTATCATGCCTCTTGGTTGTACCTAGCAATTTTCTCTTTCAAGACATGATTAGCAATATAGAACCAAAGCCAGCTTGATTAGTGTTGATGGAAGGATCACTTGCAAACTTTTGTAAGATAGATATCAATTCATGCAAGCTACAATTTTCTAAGTCAAGCAAAGGATCCTTACTTCACTAAGCATTTTAACTTCTTCAACTCTCTTTCTTTCATTACCCCAATAGATTCATCATTTTAGTTTCTTTAACTTCTTCTCTTAAACTACCAAGTTGAGACATGAATGGCAGCAAATATTCAGGATAGTTCAATAATTCTCTAAGAGTTTCCTCCAAAGTAAGAGGAACATCATCAGCAATAACAATAGAATTCATTCCAACCACAGGTGATGCTTGTGGTTTCCCTGCAGACATACTCAATAAAGTGGCTTGATTATCAGCTAGTTTTGACAAAGCTTTGTCTAGTCCTGCAGCTTGGAGTTGTAAGCCTTTAATATCAGAACTAAGTGAAGCAACCGACTTATTCAACTCTTGTATCATGGTATTATGACTAGCAACTTGTTCCATGAGAATTTTGTTAGCCTCAGAATCATCATTGCGAGATGACATAGGCTTCCAATTATTATCATTAGCATTAGGATATGGAACAAAAGGACGATTGTTTGGAACATATGGGGTTTATTATAAGAGTTATAATTGTTGTTCCATACCCATTGTTACCATAGTTCCTAATGAAGTTGACATCAATGTTTTCAGATTAGTACCAACTAGTTCTTGCAAAGGCATATTTTCAACATTAGGTTATTAAGCAAAGCAAGAATAGTATCCATCTTAGATGACAAATCATTAGTTTCCTCAATAAGTTCACTTTCTTAGAAGGATTGGTGCCCTATCAGAATGCCATTGACTATAGTTTTGCAAAATGCTTTCCAATATATTTAGCCTACTATAGTCTTACTCATAAAAGCACCTCCAGCAGCAGAATCAAGTATGTTTCTAGACATGTAGTTTAAACCATTGTAGAAAGAGTGTAATATGGTCCATTCATTAACCCATGTGAAGGACAAGTTCTAAGCATAAGTTTATCCTATCCCAAGCCATAGCAACATGTTCATTTTCATTTTGCCTAAAAGAAAGATGTTGTTTCTATTTTGCAAAATTTTAACAGGAGGATAATATTTCTTAATGAAAGCTTCTTTCAAATCACTCCAAGTATTGATGCTATCAGTAGGTAATGAATGCAGCCACTCTTTAGCTTTTCCTCTAAGTGAGAAAGGAAAAAGCTTCAGTTTCAGAATATCACTTTCTACATTCTTAAACTTTTGCATGTCATATATTTCAACAAAATCATGAAGATGCATTGAGGCATCCTCCATAGCACTACCACCAAATTGTTCCCTAGTTATCAAGTTAAGCAAACTAGGACTCACTTCATAACTATCGGCTTCAATCTCAGGTGTGGCAATCGGCCTAGCAATGAATTGATCATTAGGAGTGTTTGTGTAGTCACACAATTTAGTTCTTTCTCCCATTTTAGCAAGTTTTTATGTGTTTTTGATTTTTATGATGCAAAACTGAAAATAAATATGACTCACAATTGCAAACTGAGTTACAAACGCAAGACACAATGCAATGACAATGTCAAAACAGATGAATTTTCTTTGAAGGTAAAGATGGATAAGATGATGCTCACGTAGGTGCAACCTCCCCAAGCTTAGGTGTTAGCACAAGTTGGTGATGAAGTTGACTTTGTTGTGATATCCTCGAATCAATCCGGCTCCAGAAAACAGCTGTTGATGTGGAGTCAGACTCTTCGGGCTGCACCCTTGGATAAATCTCTCCGCTATGATTCCCCGGCAACGGCGCCAGAAAACACCTTGATGACTTGCGCGTAGTTGATGAGGAAATCTTGATGTAGTGTTGTTTCTTCGCTCTTCAACAACGGCGCCAGCAATCAATCTTGATACCCCTGCAATGGAAAGTATATGGGGTTAGGTTGAGCCTCCAAGTGCAGAGTATGTAGTAGTGGTAATAGTGTTTTCCCCACGAGGGTGACTCGAGGGTTTAATATCGAACTCTCGGGGAATCAGTAGTGGTTGATTTATCTTCTTTATCCTTCTTTTTGGTTACCTGCAAAACAAAGTTAAATGTTTTGGTCCTCAACCTCACCTGTGGTTGTCAAGCACAAGGTGTAGAATGATATCAAAATAAATATGCAATGATGGTGGATGAATATACTAGGATGATGATGGCAATGATATATGATATATTTTTGGGTTTTTATGATGGATGCAAGATGGAAAAATGTTTTTGTATTTTCGGATTTATAAATGGCAGAAAATGGCATGGTGGTAAAAGTGGTTGGAAAGGTGTTTCTTATGATTAAAAATGGACCGGGGTTCATGGTTTCACGTATGCACTCTCTCTTTAAGTGGTGTGGCAGACAAGTGGACATAGAGTTGACATATGAGATTGCAAGCACAAAGTTTGATATCAAGTTGACAATTATATAGGCATCACGTCCTAACATAGAGACCTTTTGGTTATTAGTCTCACTTATACTCCACCAAGATGCGAACTAAATCATAACACCTCAGTAATTAAGATGACTCAGAGTATAGCAATAAGTTTCATGACATGAAGTTAAAATAAGAACATGCTGGATCTAGTCATAGAGAAGAGGCTTGATCACCCTCAACCCCGGCAGCAAGGTATTTTTGTTTATCCCTAGTGAGGTAACAAAGTAAGGTAAACACCCAAGTGGATCGCGATATTTCAGTTGGCATCTTACCGCACTCTCCACTCCCCGTTACTCCAACTAATGCACACATCACCCCACACACGCTCTCATAAACATGCTCGATCAAAACAAGTAGACAAGAACGGGTACATAATATGCATCTATACTCATAACTGAAACAAACATTTGCAATCTCAACATATATTAACTCACAAAAAGATCCACCACATAGGTAATACAAATATGACCATAATCATATTCAGCAGCTCATACGGTACTCATTAGTGAAGCTCAAGAGAGAGGAGAGATACATAAGTTACTTCCACAAACCCATAGTCCAGAGGTGGACTACTCCCTCTTCATGGTGGAGATGGTGGAGATGTCGATGGAGATGAAGGAGACCATGCCAGCAGCGCCCCGCCAGAGTTTTTCCCCTCCAATCTGCAGCTCCAGGTCTTTGTTTTCGTGTTTCTGTGATACGGCGGCGCTTTTTTCGCGAAACGCCAGGGGACCTTTTTATAGGTGTTTTTAGGTCAAGACAAAGGCGGCGCAAAAAGGATCGACGGTTGCGGAGCCCCGAGGCCCAAAAGAGTGGGCCCCATGCGGCCAGGTACAGTGGCCGCGTGGGCCACCCTCTTTCGGCCTTTTGGCCTCCGTTTGCTTGCTTCCTTCGCTCCGAGGTCTTCCTCCTTCCAAAATAATGATGCCTGTATTTTTCCATAATTTTTGGACGTTGTTTGGGTCCCTGAAACAAAAAAGGAAAGAAATAGGGTTTTCTGCCTGCGCAGAGTTAATTCCATAAAAATAGGAAACAATTGATTTATTTCCTAAAATCATTAAATAACAGTAATATAACCCTTATATGATGTATATATGATTGGAATATGTGTGATATAGTGCAAAGTTCATGTATGCATTTTACATGCCTCAGCTGTATGAAGCGAAAGCACTTGACTGAATTCCCGTGTGTCCTCAAGAATGTTTGTTCATCATAAGTAAACAAACCGGCTTGTCCTTTACTCTAGAAAGTATTGGGCCACTTGCTGCAATTATTATTATTACTGTCTTTTATTTACTTGTACTTTATTTATCTGCTATATCAAAAACCCCTAAAAACTTGTCTGCTAGTATTTACAGTGAATCCTTAATCAAAACTGCTTGTCAACACCTTTGCTCCTCGTTGGGTTCGACACTCTTATTTATCGAACGTACTACGATACACCCCCTATACTTGTGGGTCATAAGTGTACCAACCAAAGTAATAGCATCATCCACGCTCGCCTCCTTGGTCGAAGGGAGAATCCCATGCTCGACCGTCTTCTCGCCATCTTGGTCTCCATTTGGGCATTCCCACATCATGTGACCATGGACATTGCATAAGGGGTACAAGAGATTGGGACATTCTCGTGGATCATGGTCTTGGCCTTGGCAATTGTCGCATATGAGGTCTTCATCTTGCCATATGGGGACCAATGTGGTCGTAGCACTTGGTGTAGAAGCCATCTCATGAAAAGTGCTTGAGAAGGGAGCCGTCATAGTTGTGGCCTTCTTCCGGCGTCGACGTAAGCTTTGCTCGATGAAGTCGTCAATGTCGGCCATGATCTCATCAACTATAGGATGAAGCCTTGGTGAACTTGTAGTGGTGGCACTAGGGACACCATATGATGAGCACTTGCTTGATGGCGCGCCTTGCGTCTTGACTTCTCCTCATGTTGACGTTGACGCTCTTGAGGGGAGAATTGACATCGAAAGTCATTTGGATGCTTCTCCTCATGGCGATGTCGACGTTCTTGATCTCTTGGTGACCTTGCCTTGGAGCTTTCACTCGAGCTTGATGACATGTATCGAATCTTGGCCACATCATGGTTCACCGTAGCTTCTTTCTTGTGGCACCTTCTTGATGAAGATGGGCCTTGACTTGGCTTGGCCTAGTCGATGCACTTCTTGGGCGCCGCCTTGTTGTTGATGTAGAATGTCTAAGCTTGGCACTCTTGGTGATGTTCTTGTCATGGCGACTGATGACCCACAAGTATAGGGGATCGCAACAGTCTTCGAGGGAAGTAAAACCCAATTTATTGATTCGACACAAGGGGAGCCAAATAATATTTATAAGCCTTAACAGATGAATTGTCAGTTCAGCTGCACCTGGAAATAGACTCGCTCGACACAGATTATCAGTAGCAACAGGTTTATAGCAGTAGCAGTAGTGAAATAATAGCAGTAGTGATTGCAGTAGACAGCAGGATTAAAAACACTGTAGGCATAGGGATGGATGAACGGGCGTTGCATGGATAAGATAATTCATATAATAATCAAGACATAGGCATTTGCAGGTAAATAATGATAAAGCATCCAAGTACTAAGTAACCATAGGCATGTGTTCCGTATATAGTCGTACGTGCTCGCGATGAGAAACTTGCACAACATCTTTTGTCCTACCAGCGCGTTTGCAGCGGGGCCTCAAGGGAATCTGCTGGTAATTAAGGTACTCCTTTTAATAAAGTACCGGAGCAAAGCATTAACACTCCGTGAACACATATGATCCTCACATCAAAGCCATCCCCTCTGGTTGTCCCAATTGTTGTCACTTTGGGGCCTCGGGTTCCGGAAAATTATATGTGTATACAACTTGCAGATATGATCTAAAACAATGATTATCCTCATGATACAATAACATGTTCAGATCTGAAATCATGGCACTCGGTCCCTAGTGATAAGCATTAAGCATAACAAGTTGCAACAATGACATAAAGTACTAACAACGGATACTAGGCACCATGCCCTAATGATCTTATATCTATTACATGAACGATCTCATCCAATCCATACCATCCCCTTCAGCCTACAGCAGGGATTTACTCACACATGGATGGGGGGAACATGGATGGTTGATGGAGAGGCATCGGTGATGATGATGGCGATGATCCCCTCCAATTCCCTGTCTCGGTGGAGTGCCAGAACGGAGTTTCTGATCCCCGAAATAGGGTTTTCGGTGGCGGCGGAGCTCTGGAGTGTTTCTGGAAAAGTGGTCGATCCCCCGGCGATTTTAGGTCAAGGGCTTTAAGTAGTCGAGAGGGGGACGCGAGGGGGTGACCGAGCCGGACACACCATGTGGTGGCGCGGCCTAGGGCCCACCGCGCCGGCACGTGGTGTGGGCGCCTCGTGACCCGCCTTCGTCTCGTCTTCTGGCTCCGTGGATATTTTTATAAAATAGGAGCTTTGTGATATTTTCTGGGGATTTTCTCGAAAGTTGATTTTCTGCACAAAAACAATACACCAGGGCAATTTTGCTGAAAACAGCGTTAGTCCGTGTTAGTTGTATTCAAAACACACAAATTTGAGGCAAAACAACAGCAAAAGTGTTCAGGAAAGTAGATATGTTTTGGACGTATCAACTCCCCCAAGCTTAGCTTATTGCTTGTCCTCAAGCAATTCAGTTAACAACTGAGTGCGATAAAAGAAACTTTCACGAACACATTTGCTTCATATGATGTATACATTCTCATTATATGGACAAGTGCTTAGGTAATTCATAATAAGATGTATGCAAAAAATGTCACCTAATAGTTATGTAAACCATGAAGAGATACCAACATACTAAAAATTAACAGCATGAAACATATCTATCTGCAAGATTGCAATGCTCATAATAAGACATGGTAAGGTAGTCTCTCGCTTGCCCGAATTTGTACAGCAAAACATAAATGTCGAGGCACCTCTGAAGTTCAAGGGAAGACTAGAAGTAAAGATATCAAAGGTAAAAGCATCAAAGTTATACCACAGTTAACCGCATTCTGGGATAGGCACATTACACTAAGAATGAGAACTATGCTCTCGAGAAGGTGCTCAAAGAAAGGATGGTGACTCAGCATAAAAAAAAAGATTGGCCCTTCGCAGAGGGAAGGAGGGATTAACATGTGCTAGAGCTTTTTATTTTTAAAACAGAAGTAAAATTGTTTTAGGAGGTGGTTGTTCCTGTCAACGAATGGCAATAGAGTTTCTGTTATCTTCCATACTAAACAAGTTGAGAGCGGTTCCGAGATGTTGATATTAGGCATTTATAGCATGCACTTTATATATAGTTTGACACTCCTCCCAACCTTTGCTTACACAAGCCATGGCTAACCGAATCCTCGGGTGCCTTCCAACAATCACATACCATGGAGGAGTGCCTATTTTATTGTTTTTAGCTTTTTGATGTTATAATGGTCTAACCAGCTCTTTGCAAAATTAGTGACAAGAAGATGAAGCATGCAAGTCGAGGTACTTAATTTAGTATGGAAGATAACAAACCCAACTACTACTTCCTCATGAGCTAAAAATAGTATCACAAAATGAGAAGTTATTTGAAGGTTTTAAAGGTAGCACATGAAAATTTACTTGAATGGTTTGAAATGCCATGCATGGGAATTTATAGTGGACTCTTTGGAATACTTGGTTTTCAGGGATTTGGAAGCATGAACAGCATTCACGCTCAGTACAAGTGGAGGCTAGCAATAGACTGGGAAGCGACAATCAAGAGAGCAATAACCGTCATAAACATGCTTGCGACAAAACAAAATTAACGGAGGCATAAAAGTGATACAAGAACTTTGAGGCAAAATAAATCATCAAGGCTTAATTGACATTTTGTTTTTCAGTCATGTGCATGCGTGAGCATGTGCCAAGTCAATTCAAATGAATCATTCAGAGAAGGATACCACAATGTCATGCCCTTTTATGAATAGAACAATGCAAGCAAACATCAATATAACATGCTACCCACTATTAATAAATTGGGACTGATCATAAGAGAACATGAAATACTAAGCATCCACTAAATGACATATACCTCACACGAACCAACTAAGCATGTTCACATGGATGAGTATATGTACAAAAATGAAAACAAATAGAGTTCATACCAGCCTCTCACCCCAACTCGAATTGTCGTAAATCGTCATTATTGCTTTTCACTTGTGTGGCTTGAATGATATGAAATGATAACCAAGCTCCACTGGAGTCACGGAAGGCTATTGAACTCTGCAATAAACTTTACAAAACCGAAAAAGAACAACAAATATTTTTGGATTTTTTGAATTTAAGACAAGAGCAAAAAGAAACAAGCAATAATGCAAAATATTTTTGGATTTTTGATTGACAAACCAAATTTAAATAACTAAGAAAACTAATACTAGAGACTTAAAGAAACAAGTAAAGAGAAATAACAGAAATATTTTTGGTCTTTTTGTGTTTTGGAAAACCAAAGCAAACGAGAAACAACAAAAAGAAAGAAAGAAAATCGAAACATGGATATACGAAGTACCGACAGAACATGATGTATATATAAGTGAGATGTCGGTACCTCCCCCCAAGCTTCGGCTTTTGGCCTAAGTGGAGATCAACCCCATCGGGCCAGGAAGTGGCGCCTCCATAGTACGACGAAGAAGGATCCTCGTCCTGATACGAACTGGAGGATGCACCGGTGTAGGTGACGGTGTAGTCCTCAGTGGGTGTCGTGTCCTCGGAGTCATGATGCTCATGGAAGCCAAGCACCCTCAGCTGCTCGTCCAACTCCTCCTTTAAGCGCGACCACGGCCTCCTGCGAATACTAAACAAATCGGGCTGTGGCAAAGGAACTTTCCTTTCGTCCCATCAGTGAATAAAACTCTATAAACGAGACTTCCGGCATGAGATTTAGTTGTAACAAATTGATGGTCTCTCATAGCAGCAAGGTCGAGCCTGAAAGGGGTAGCAACTCATCACTAGGATCAATAGGAATGCCTAGATACGCTATAACGCGTGCAGCAACAATCCCTCCATAGATGGGTCCATTAGCAGCTAAACGACGAGCGATGAGAGCACCAAGATTGTAAGTTGTGTTACCGGTAAGTGCAGCAGCCAGAAAAGCAAGATGATAATTAGAAATGTTGCTGGTGTTCTCCCTACCAAGAATGCTAGTGGCAAGATAATAAGTAAAATATCTAATGGCAGGGAGTTGAATGTTGCTTATCTTGCCACGCTGGGCGGTGCGATCATCATCATTGGTCAACCCTCGATAAAGTTCCAGCAAATCGTTGGGGCGTCCTTGAATCCTCTTCGCTGTACCTGAAGGAGCAATACCTATGGCAGCACAAAAGTCCTTCAAGGTCATGGAAATAGGCCTATCATAAATCTTAAATCCAATGGATGGCTTGTAGGACGAGTTACCAAATTTAAAACTCTCAACAAAAGTTTTGGTGAGCATAACATATTGGTTGCTTTCATCCTCCATATATGTAGTCAAGCCAACCCTCTGGACATGGAACAAGAAATCATCAAGGATCCCTGCATCACGAAAAAGTTAGTGCATGGGAAAGATAATGGGTTTGGAACTCCATCATCCCTCTCATCGCCAATGCTTGCGGCAATGAGATCTTCATTGTAGGACTGCCTAATTCGAGTGGCAGCTCTAGGAGGCCTTGCCACCCTTTGTGAATCCCTCTCAAAAATCTCTCCATAGGTGTGGTTATGCATCTTCCTTTCTGAAATTTTTCAACAAACATTATAAAAATTGGTTTTGAGATATCTAAATGAAGGGAAATACTATAGGAACTTGCTAGAGGGTTAAACATGCATCAAAACTAATTATTCTAACATGGAACAAGCATGCAAACTAACTTAACAAGTCACCTACAGCAACAAAATACTCAAGATATATTCCACTAAACAAAATTCTACTTGGATATTCGGAGGAGTCTGATGTCTACGCACGCTTCTATTCTTGTAGACAGTGTTGGGCCTCCAAGAGCAGAGGTTTGTAGAACAGCAGCAAGTTTCCCTTAAGTGAATCACCCAAGGTTTATCGAACTCAGGGAGGTAGAGGTCAAAGATATCCCTCTCAAGCAACCCTGCAATTAAGATACAAGAAGTCTCTTGTGTCCCCAACACACCTAATACACTTGTCAGATGTATAGGTGAACTAGTTCGGCGAAGAGATAGTGAAATACAAGTAATATGGATGATTATAAGTAGTAATTGCAATCTGAAATAAAAATGACAGCAAGCAAACATGTAGCAGAACTTGTTGTAAACGGTGTTTCAATGCTTAGAAACAAGGCCTAGGGATCATACTTTCACTAGTGGACACTCTCAACAATGACAACATAATTGAATAAATAAATACTACTCTCAAACACTCTCTTGTTGGATAACAAACACCATTCATTGCGTAGGGCTGCAAAAGCACACCTCAAAGTCTGAGTAAACAAACACCGACAACGTCATAAAGGAGTCACACACGGTGCGCACACTGTCACCTTCACACCGTGGGAAGTGAATCCGGAGTTCATATTAAAGTAACCTTTAGAGTGGCATAATAGATAAAGAGTAACATCTACTTATTCAACTAGATTACAAAGCTCATGATCACATAAAGATCACACCATGGGAGAGAGAGATAAACCACATAGCTACCGGTAGAGCCCTCAGCCTCGGGGGAGAACTACTCCCTCCTCATCATGAGAGGCAGCAACAGCGATGAAGATGGCGATGGAGTCGATGGAGATGGCTCCGGGGGCACTTCCCCATCCCGGCAGGGTACCAGAACAGAGAGTTCCATCCCCCGAAACTTGTCGTCGATGGCGGCGGCGCTGCGGAACCCTTTTCTGGAATATGACTGCCTATTTTAGGGTTTCGGGTCATAGGGTATTTATAGGCGAAGGGGCGATGTCGGTGGAGTCCCGAGGTGGGCTCCCCACAAGGCGGTGCGGCACAAGGGGGGCGCGCCACCCTATGGGAGGATGGCCCATGGGCCTCCTCCTTCTCCCCTTCGGTCTTCACGTACATTTCAGAAAAATAGGAGCGTGGCTTTTTGTTTCGTCCAATTCCGAGAATATTTCCAGAACAGATTTTCTGAAACCAAAAACAGCAGAAAACAGGAACTGGCACTGGGGCATCTTGTTAATAGGTTAGTTCCGGAAAATACATAAAAATGCTATAAAGTGTGAATAAAACATGTAGCAATTGGTATAAAACAAGCATGGAACATAAGAAATTATGGATACGTTGGAGACGTATCAGAGTCACATACTGGAGAGAAAATGCCCCAAATCTCAGCAGCAAAGATGGGATGAGCAAGGAGATCGAAAATCGCGAGCAAGAACAGCAAGAACTCGGGTTTGAGCAGTGGAGATGTGTTTGGTCGGGAGAGAGAAAGGAGTGGTAGGTGGATGAGTGAGTGGAGGGCCAGGTGGGCCCCACACCATGCCACGGCGCGGCCAGGAGCCTGCCTCGCCACCATGTGGTGTGGTGGCATGGTGGGTCCCCCTGGTCAGCACCAGACACTCCCATGATGCTCTTTCAAAAATAGGACCAGTGGTATAATTTTTATCAATTTTTGAAAACTTTTAATCTGGACAAATTCTGGGTACTTAAGATAATAACTTATGGGCAGAAAAATGATTTCCAAAATAAAACTCAACTAAACTTTCGCAAACTAAGCAACATTACAGTAGGTAAAACAAGGATGAGGAATAAAATGTTGTTTAGCACCTTCATGTATATAAGATGTATTTGTTAACAAGGTTGATCAAGTCTTGCCACCAAATAAATTTTATATGACACAAGGGAGTTAAACATCATGAGACAATCATGTTACCTTGAATTGTATTGATATGGATCCAATCATAATGTTTTGATATCCTTGATGATCATATATAGGGCAATCAAAACTTCCCACTTTGATAGTTCTAAAATTATAAATTGTAGCTTGGTGCACCACAGATTTTTTTTTTTCAAACCCCCCCCCCCCCCTCCCCCTTGTGGATCGCCTTTTTAGTCTTGCAGGAAGTAAAGGAAAATGATAAAAATTTCAATAAATAAAATCCTTTGACATGTAGTTAGGTTTGAGTGTCTAGTAGGTATAGAAATTTTGAAATATTAATTTTGACCTTTTCTGCAACAAACAGGAAAAAAAAACTTGTAACGGCCATAACTTTTGCATACGACGTCGAAATAACGCAAATAATATGTCAAAAAAATCGTGAGAAAAATCCGAGTTCAAATCCACCAGGGATTACCTGGTCAGCAATTCACAGATTCCTCAAATTCCAAAAGAAAAAAAGTTATTTCAAACAGACGATTTTTCGCAGCAAAATCAAAAAGAAAGAAAAAAAGAAAACAAAATTCAAAAAATTCAAAAAGTCCAAAAAAAGACACAGAAATGTATACCAAAGAAGATTGTTGAATTTTTTGGATTATTTTGAAGTGTTTTGACTTTTTTGAATTTTTTGGATTTTTTTGGATTTTTTGGATTTTTTGAAAATTTTTAAGTTTTTTGATTTTTTTTGGATCTATTGAAACTTTTGAATCTCCTTTTGAAACTTTAGAAGTTTTGAAAAATCTGAAATTTAAAAACACACATTTATAATACATACCACACATGTACACATACAAGACTTAAGAGGGTTCAAATGATATATATATATCAATAAGAACTTGAATAGCACAAGGGTAGGTGAACTGGGTGGAACTTAGAAGTTAAGCGTGCTAGGGTTGGAGCAATTTGAGGATGGGTGACCTAGCGGGAAGGTATCAGTTCAAAAAATTCAAAAAATATGAAAATAATTCCAATAATTAGGATTTTCATATTCTGATTTTTCTGGATTTTTTTTGAAACTTTTTATATTTTTTTTCATTTTTTGAATTTTTTGAGAATTCTATGGCGCACCAGGCCAGGTGCGCCACAGAAATGTGAGATTTCTGTAGCGCACCAAGCCAGGTGCGCCACAGAATAAATTTTTGTGGCGAGAATTCTGTGGCGCACCCAGCAATTTGGCGGGTGCGCCACAGAAATCTAATTTGGTGCGCCACTAATAGGCATTTCAGTAGAAGTGCTACCATCCCCTTCAGCCTACAGCAGGGATTTACTGTTGGATATATGCCCAAAAGGCAATGTATTTATACATGTGAAAATGTATTTATACATATGTATATCTGATTCATACATTATTGATTCGTATTCTCTATGCTATAACTGCAGTGATTTCTAAATGCGTGATTTAGGGAAAAGCTCACCTGCACGTGTAGAGAATATGAATACGTAAAAAGTACCCTACTTCTTTTATGGACTAATTCTTAATGCTAGATGACGCGGCTTTTCCTAGTCATGGACATAGAGTTTATGTCAGCATCAAGGATGGCATATTATTGGACTATAATATGGCTGGGTCACCCAAGTGTTGGTATGCTAAGAGATTCCGTTAAATAGTCTTTTTGTCCTTAGCTTTATCACAGAAAGGTTGTTATAGAACATGTCCTTGTAACCATGAGGTTATTGGGATCATGCATATTGGAGGAGTTGCTTTGGTGCTATTAACCGTCACGGCCGTAACAGGGTGACCATAAAGGCAGTTGCTGGGTAGCTTCAAAGGTGTGTGTGTATCCTGATGTTCTGAGATGGGAAATTACTCCTCTAGGTTAAGAGAGATACTTGCAGGGCCCGCTCGGTATTATATACATATCCACTTCATTCTGCAGATAATGCACGGTGAAGTTACACCATGTGGGATATCATAATACGGCAACGAGTAAATGGAACTTACCGGTAACGAGATAGACAAAGATGATGTGAATCAATCCTTGGTTGATTCATGGTATCATCACGAATCTATATCTCGGGTGAAGTTCAGTGTTGTGAGTAATGGGATCGATATATAATAATCAACAGGTTCAACAGTAGAGTTATTCGCATAACGATAGCAGCCACACAGGACGTCCTTGGAACTGTCACTGGCCGGTGATTGGTTGATACCCAACCAATTATAGCTACCCGTTATCGGACCTGTAGGGTGGACACACTTAAGCTAGGATTGGTTAGTTGTGTTATATGGTTGGTATGGAACATGGAGACAGTATCATCGGCATGGTGCTTGCGTGATATGACATACCTTGTCAAGAGAGAAAGTTTGTGATAGAAGTTACTATCACGGTCGGATTTATTCCGAGGAGGTTTATAAGGGAGGATATATTTGTCCGGAGTATTTTGTCTGTGGACACTAGGTGTCCCAGATCATATGAAAGGAGTTTCATATGATAAATAATTAATTCGGTGAATATTCTGTAAAAGGAAATATTCAAATGAGAATTAATATGACAAAGTATTATTTAATTATATGTTAATTAAATATTCATTTATTTAATTGATAATATAATTACGGGAAAATATTAAAGCCACACCACCAAGTGGTGGTGGGCCGAAGTGCCATCGGGGGAAACCCCGGCCGAACCCTAGTGGGCCGAAGGCCCATGGCGGGGCGAGGGGGCGACGACGGCGGCCAAGTGGTAGCCGGCCCAGGCGGGCCCCACCCGCCGGGTCGGTGGTAGCCAGGGCGGGCCCCACCAGAACGCGGTGGCGGCCAAGGAGGCGAGGCGGGCCGGTCTAGGGCGGGCCCCACCTGCCAGGACGGTGCGCCGGGGTGGGCCCCACCTGCCCTAGGTCGGTTTAGCCAAGGGTGGGCCCCACCCGGCCGGCCGAGCTAGGAAGGGAGAGGGGAGGGGAGGACTTGGAGTTCCACTCCAACTCCCCTCCCATACCGAATTGGGCGAGGGGACTTTCCCCTTGTCCAATCCAAGTTGAGTTGGACAAGGAAAGATTTTCCCGTTGCCCAAGTCTCCCTACCCCTTGGACTCCTTTATAAACCCCACCCCTCTAGTTGTGGAGACACAATTTAGATAGAAGCAATTGAGACGCAATTAGCTCTCAAGTTTAGATCTCTTCTAGTTGGATTAGAGGGACCTCTAATTAGAGGCGACCTATCCGATTAGACTAGATCTAATCTCTCTCTCCTTCTCATGTGTTGAGATCTCCACCTTCATACACACCAGCAGACTTCAAGCTTGGATGGCGAAGCCCTGCTGAACCTTTCCAGTGTACGTGTGCAAGCTCTCAGAGGGATTCCTCGTCATAGTCGTTGCGTCCTTCAACTGTTGAACAAGGTGGTGAAGCAAAGGAGAAGAAGGCGTCGGATCTCTCTACCAGGCATGGTTGAGAAGAGACCGCGATCGACTACATCGACTACGTCATCAACACGTTCTTCCGCAATCTACGGTGTTGGTAACGTATACTAAACTAGATCTTTGGATCTTCGTATTCGCATGTATCTTCATAGTAGATCTTGGAAACAAGGGTTGCGTAGCAATACGTGAAATTTTAATTTACCGTACGCGCAACCCAACAGTGGTATCAGAGCCGATCTATGCGTAGATACATGATTTGATCTAGAGCACATGGTATGTGTGGGCACCGCATAAGTTTGTGCGGGTATGTTATTGAAGAGTTGCTTCTAACATTCAGTTTATTTATGGATGCTTCCCAATATATCACTTTAAGGATTGTTTCCGATGGCATAGTTAGATCTTTACGAACTTCTGGCAATCCGCGGACCTTCCGGCTGCTCCTAGTATGCTTGTTGGCGCCAACGAAGTGCTTCAGTAGCTTCGGGTCTATCTATAGTTGGATTCGTTGACTTGGTGGTGGAAAGGGCATGTGGACTAGGTCCACACGGGGGTCACGCGCACCAGTGAAGTTTAGAGGGGAGCTGGAACGTTTTCATAACGTTGGGCCCTCCCTCACCTCGTAAAGTCAATCTAGCAACATGAATAAACATGCTTGGAGGACCGTAGGTTTCCGGTTGTCCCGTTGATCCTACAAGCCACGCTAAAATTTGCAAACAAACGTTAGAGGAACGTCTAACTCTGTTTTGCAGGACATGTGATGTGGTATAGTCTTAAAATATTATTTTGTTGACTAACCCTTTTGTTGTGGCCGGCGTGCCGTTCTTATTCATCGAGCCATGGTGGTAGTGGAGGATAGGAGAAGGCATGCAAGTGTCGTGAACCTCGACGTGGCCACGCCGATGGAAGGTGCCACCGGCGGATGGAGCAAGAAAGACTATACTACATCACACAAGTGTTAATTTACTAGTGATTGTTTTATATGTGTTTTTTCTTGTTCTTCCCTTGATTGCGCAGTAGTGTGATTATTAGGGAGATTCCTCGGTAGCTTCCAAAGTTTAATTACTTAAAGCTAAAATTGAAAATATCAAGGAGTTCGTGCTCATCCAATCGCTGCACCGTCAAACCGGATGCTTGTTGCCGTGCGACCTGTATCCAGGAGTAATGTGCACCAAGGGTTCGGGAGGCGGGCACGGACCGTCCTAGCAGCAATAGCGATTGGTTGTCTTGACGTCCAGGCATAACTAGTTATGAGTTCGGAGCACTACATCGAAAGATGAAACGAAAATCACGGCAGGAAGTGATTGGTCTGTTGACCTACCCTTCGTCGTAGTGAAGACATGTATCCATGATTCACTCAACTGAGGATTGTGGATTTCGTAATACACTAAGTTGATCCTGAGGAATATCAATTTTAGTGGGAGCACTTTACATTTAGTTTTAAATTTAGTGCCAGATAATAATTATGAACATGTCTAAGTGAACTTAATTGTTGTAGATCAATGGCTAAGATAGCACCCACGTTTAACCTTGGACCACTGATTGAGAAGAAACCCCTGACTGCAAATGGGAGCAATTATGCTGATTGGATTCGCGCCCTAAGGATTGTTCTTAGGAACGCGAAGAGTGAGTATGTTCTAGATGGGCCCTACCGCCCATGCCGGCGGTGGAGGCGCCACCAGCTGAATTCGAGGAGTACACCTTGAAGAGTGATACTGCCATATCGGTTCAGTGTCTCATGTTGACATGTATGGACCCTGAGTTGCAGAAGAAGTTTGATAACACTTCTGCATACGACATGATTGTCGCACTCAAGGCCATGTACCAGACTCAGGCTAAGACTGAGCGTTATGAAATAACGAAGGCATTGTGGTCATGTCACATGGCAGAAGGAGGCTCTGTGAGCGAGCATGTAATCAAGATGTTTGGTTATGGTACGAGGCTTGAGGCGCTGGGATTTCCAATTCCGGCCGAGCTAAGTATAGATTTGGTGTTGGCTTCCCTCCCCCCGTCTTACAGCGGTTTCATCATGAATTACAACATGAATGGGTTGGAGAAGACACCAAATGAGCTGCTTGCAATGCTAAAACTGCTGAACCTAGCGTGAAGAGGGAGAACAATCAAGTTTTGATGGTTACCCAAACCGCAAAGTTCAAGAAGAAGAGAACAAAGAAGTCTAAGCATGCTAAGGCATCAGAGAAGACTACTACTACAACTCAAGAGGAATCCGAGTGCTTCTTCTGTAAAGGGAAGGGACACTGGAAGAGGAACTGCAAGAAATTCCTGGCTCTGAAGAAGAAACCTTCTAAGGGCAAGAAAGGTATAAGAATTATACCTAAATGATATTTGTCAATCTTAATAGTAACTCTGGAAATATCGATTGCTAATTTATTATGCAATGATATAGGAGATACGGCAAGTAAGATGACGGAGGAGTAAAGGTGGTGATGTGCGTCAAGCTCGGCGCATGAAGTTTCATCCACAAGATGAAGGCATCTCCAATTTACTTTTCAAGTTTTAGTTTAAGAGATTTGAGGGTTTTACCCTAAGTTATTTTGTAATAGGATCGCATTTATGGCGATGAAAGTACTCTTGTGATTTTGTGAGATTTTATCTCTCGTTTATCAAAGAATATTTTGGATCAATCCCTTCGTGGATGATCAAGTTACAAATCTCTTGAATTATGGAAATATCATTTGTTCTAAGATATATTGTGAAGCTGTTGATACCACCTTCGTGTGGCACTATTGTCTCAAATAGATCATAGTAATATGATGGAAGGATTTTGAGATATTGCACATAGTGAAGTTAATCAATGATGAGTTTTGAGATAGTCAATATTTTATTTGATATCTTGGACTACACAATATTGTTTTAGAAATATTGTCTTAGTAATATGATGAATGGAAATTTATTTCGATTCATGTATTTGATCAAGTTTGATTAAATAATTGCTAAGATATTGTTACTTGCAGAATTATTCCAAGAAATCCAATTACAGTATTTATTGCATTGTTTTAGTTTTAGCACAAAGTAAAGTCTTTAAAGGAAATCATGTCATAGTCTTGAAAGATAGACATAAAGGGACATGATAATTTTAGGTACTTGGAATTTCTGAAAAGAGGTTCGGTCCTAAAATAAAGAAGACTTAGGAATATTTATCTTATGAGTTGTGTCATAGTTTTGAAAGATAAACATAAGAGACACAAAGAATTTGGGACCTTAAAGTTTTATGAAAGATTGAAACTTGATCCTAAAGGAGGAAGATAAATAGAGATTTATTTTGTTGGTTGTTCCAATAAGTTAATTGGAAATCCTTTTGTAACCACCACATAAGTGACAATGTTTTGCCACTAAGATATATGTGATTCTTGAGGAATTTATTCTTCTAAAGAATTCTAGTGGGAGGATAGTGAAATCTTGAAGAGATTATTTGAATCTTCGGAAATAGTTATCAGATGTTGCGCAAGCGGAAGCAATTCCAATTGACAAGTCTTTTAAACTAATACCGAGAGTCTATGCATTTAATGCATGACGTCTTGTCAAGATAAATTCACTTAACCAGAATAGTGAACATATGAGTTTCTAGGAAACTTAATATGTCAAAACAAAATAAAGAAAGGATTGTGCTAGAATAAGACCCAATAGATTATGACTTAGATGTCATATACAATTTAATATCATTGTTGTTGAGTTATGATAAACTCAATAAGGATCTTTTTGTTAGACGAAAAGATGATCGCAAAGTTTGTTGATCAAAGGAAAGTTTTATGATAGGAAGTTTATATGAGATATTGACAAAGACATATTCCTTTTCAAAAGGAAAGATGGATCGAGGTTGTGTACTTAGTACAGCTCGAGGGTCTTTTGTTAATTGAATATAAATCAAATCATAAAAGGAATATATTTGTCTAGGACAAATAAATGATATTAAAAGAAGGAAACAAGAAACAAAGTTTTGTTTTGAGTTTCAAGGAAATAAAGGAAAGTCATAGTTTCATTTAAATCAGTGGGAGCTTAGTTATATTATTCGAGTTTGAATAATGTAATATTATAGATTGTTTTGTTTTGATACAATGTGTAGTGTTATTAAAGGAAATTAATAACATGCATATTTGGAACATATTCGTCACATCACATATGGAAGTTGCCATATAAAGATGAGATATAATGTTGCGGAAATTTCATTGAGGGTGTTTTGAATATTATTCAAAATACGAGAGAATGAAAATTCTCATAAAGTTTAAGGAAATTCATGTGCAAGAACCATGGCTGTTTCGTACGGTGGTGAGCATGATCAATTGATTTGAAATCTTGATCATAAAGGAATTTCTTAAGATGTGAAATTTTAAGATCAAAACAAAGTAGTCAAACTTGATTGTTGACAAGTTGAATTTGCTAAAAGTTCAATTGACTCCAATTAAGATGAGGATTCTCCATAAGGTGTATTTTGAAGAAGTTACTTCAAAAGTGAGAAATACTCATAATGTAAGAGTTGCATTGGAAAATCTTATGAGATAAGTATAAAGGTTAAGACAAGGATTAGATGACAGAATTTTCTAAATTTTGTGCATCACAAATGATGGGTATGTTTATGTAAAACATTGAGTCTATATTACGAAATCTACAACAAGTGGCAAAGACAGTGGGAGCGCAAAGCTTCCATGATGAAGGGTTGTCTAGGTGTGGTTCTTTACGAAGAAGACAACTAATTGGTAAAACAATGAAATTGTATTCTTAGTAAAGGTTCCAGGGTTTCACCTAGAATACCAGGCTACAAGTGATCATATGATCAATTGAGGTTATGCATGAAAAGATGTATATCTTTTGCATAAGAAACATAAAGTTCACATAGTCACCATTAGGGACTAAACAGACAAATGTCAACCACAGAAGGGTGAGCATGAGAAACACCGAACATCTGTCTAGATGTTGAACTTATGCAAACTAAACATTGCCAGTTTGTGCAAGTGGGAGACTGTTGGATATATGCCCAAAAGGCAATGTATTTATACATGTGACAATGTATTTATACATATGTATATCTGATTCATACATTATTGATTCGTATTCTCTATGCTATAACTGCAGTGATTTCTAAATGCGTGATTTAGGGAAAAGCTCACCTGCACGTGTAGAGAATATGAATACGTAAAAAGTACCCTAGTTCTTTTATGGACTAATTCTTAATGCTAGATGACGCGGCTTTTCCTAGTCATGGACATAGAGTTTATGTCAGCATCAAGGATGGCATATTATTGGACTATAATATGGCTGGGTCACCCAAGTGTTGGTATGCTAAGAGATTCCGTTAAATAGTCTTTTTGTCCTTAGCTTTATCACAGAAAGGTTGTTGTATAACATGTCCTTGTAACCATGAGGTTATTGGGGTCATGCATATTGGAGGAGTTGCTTTGGTGCTGTTAACCGTCACGGCCGTAACAGGGTGACCATAAAGGCAGTTGCTGGGTAGCTTCAAAGGTGTGTGTGTATCCTGATGTTCTGAGATGGGAAATTACTCCTCTAGGTTAAGAGAGATACTTCCAGGGCCCGCTCGGTATTATATACATATCCACTACGTTCTGCAGACAATGCACGGTGAAGTTACACGTGTGGGATATCATAATACGGCAACGAGTAAATGGAACTTACCGGTAACGAGATAGACAAAGATGATGTGAATCAATCCTTGATTGATTCATGGTATCATCACGGATCTATATCTCGGGTGAAGTTCAGTGTTGTGAGTAATGGGATTGATATATGATAATCAACAGGTTCAACAGTAGAGTTATTCGCATAACGATAGCAGCCACACAGGACGTCCTTGGAACTGTCACTGGCCGGTGATTGGTTGATACCCAACCAATTATAGCTACCCGTTATCGGACCTGTAGGGTGGACACACTTAAGCTAGGATTGGTTAGTTGTGTTATATGGTTGGTCTGGAACATGGAGACAGTATCATCGGCATGGTGCTTGCGTGATATGACATACCTTGTCAAGAGAGAAAGTTTGAGAGAAAGTTTGTGATAGAAGTTACTATCACGGTCGGATTTATTCCAGGAGGTTTATAAGAGAGGATATATTTGTCCGGAGTATTTTGTCTGCGGACACTAGGTGTCCCGGATCATATGAAAGGAGTTTCATATGATAAGTAATTAATTCGGTGAATATTCTGTAAAAGGAAATATTCAAATGAGAATTAATATGACAAAGTATTATTTAATTATATGTTAATTAAATATTCATTTATTTAATTGATAACTAGCTTGGTGGCCCGCGCAATTGCGCGGCTAGATGAAACACTTATCTAATATTATAAATACAAATTTTGAGTAATTTCATAGTTAAAAATAGAAAGTTCTATTACGCTGTAGTGGAGTCTACACTTCAATTTGCCTTTTCCCTGAAACTGAAGCAATTGCTTTTGACTCCTCGGTCTTGGAATTATTTTGCCATCAATTGTAACATCATCAAAGAAAGTCATTTATTGGATACAATAACGTCATCCACTATCAATCATGCAAATTACAATACCTCAAGTAGATTTTACTAATTTATACAGTTAAAGTCATAGCCTAGCCTGAATATGAGAATTATATAACATGCCAAGGGCCTGACCCCACTCTAACTCGCTCTGTTATCATGTATCTACTCCATATGTACACTGATTTTGTAGCAATTATGTAATGAGTTCTTTCGAATAATTGATCAACCTGTGAACATTACCAGAAAAAAGGTTTTTATAGTCTCACTTGAAAAATTCACCGACTATCCAGTCAAAATAGACAAACAAAACCACGTAGAGTTCATTTTGAGTCTAATATATAGAATCGCTCTGCCTCGCCCCTCACATGGCACCCTGCCGTCCGCCGCATCCTTCACTTTGAATTACTCATGGAGTTCTCAGACTTCCTATCAAAGTACTAAAATCACATGTAAACAAAAGTACTGAAATGAAATAGGTATGTATTCTTTTATTTAAACACTTCACATTGTTAATCTTTAAATAGATTCATATTGAACGTTCGGATCTGGAAGTTTCATTAAAATATTATGCCCGCGTATCTATAAATTTGTCTTATCACATGGTAACTTACAAATCTCTAGAAAATAATGGAATGCATTGCATGTCAGAAATAGTACTTCTAGCCGGTCTATCATGTGTGTACTTGGGAAGGTGTAGCGGAAAAAAACACATACCGGAAAAAGAATTCGTGAATTGCCAAAATCTTGAAAGATTGATGTAATCTTCTTATTTTATTTACACGATATGTTCTAATCCGGAGAAGTTGGACGATCTATTTTCTAGTACTATATGCATGATCGTTATGGGGCTTTGTGACCATTTTGGTGGCAAGGATATTGCAGTTCGATCACTTCCCTTTTCTCTTGCACCTTCATGCAAGCATATTTTCTCTAGACTAAAAACTATAATAATTTTGATACAGCAAACATATGTAAGAGAAATTGGACGCTTTAGATACAGTAGTACGCCAAATATTTTCATCCATAGAAATTGTTATTTTATAATGTTTGATATGGGTGGAAAATAAGATTAATCGAGAATAAATGATGTCAATTTTAATGACAATAGTAATATTTCTACAATGACCTCACTTATCTAAAAGATATATAGTGCTAGGAGAGAAACTTAACCTGTAGTGCCACATAAAGGAGGAAATGTTCCCTGCTGGCTGCTGCTGACTATATGCCACTGAGGAATAAAAAAACGAACCATGATTATGAAGACAGTGCAGCGGTGTGTACTGTCAATTACCAGCAGATGAAGCTAGGTAGAAAATTGCCTAGGATGCAATTGAATCGTCCAAGGTGATAGCATCGTTGGAGACAGCCGAGGACGCGAGACAATTAACATAGCAGATAATGAATCTGATTAGAAAACAAAGATACCTGAGACCACCTCGAGTATTGGAGAGGAGGGGAGCAGGACATACAACATGATCAGATTACCATCAACCGCCAAAAATTGGAACCTGCAGATGACAACTGAATGCTTAATCATATTAGCCCCTCATCTTTTAAAAATTCCTCACAATTCTAGGAATTCGAAAGAAAACAGAGGAAGAGGCTGCCCGCATATATAGTAATGATTTTGAAGTAGATTTGGCAGAAACTCCTCTAGCAGAAGAATATAGTGTCAATGTAAATAATCTTCTTGTGCGTTTAACTGCTCAGCTACACTACGGTGGTCTAAATCTTTTGCAGCCGAAGCATTGCCTGAGATAAAAAAAAAAAATAAGATTTCAGTTACTGCAAGGAATGCCAATGCACAATCTCAGATTTAAATTGGAATACCGACAGGTTTCAGATGCAACTAGGCATTCCAGGTGAAGGGAAAAAATTCTGAGGACCCTCGGGTCAGTGAATATAGTGCTCCATCAACTCCAGCGACGCCCATGCTATGTCTGGAGCTGATCCAGCGCTCGCCATTGAGCCGCTCTAACTGCGCGAAGAAGATAGGCGCAATGATGACAGTACTTTGTCTGGGGCGATCCAGTACTTGCTGCTGTTGAGCCGCTTGATCTGTGCGTGACATGAGTGTTGGCGACCTTAGCTGCGGCAGCAGATCGAGTGGCATCGCATGTGGGATCGCTAGAGCCGATCGTACTTTCGCCATTGTTGGAGGCTGGAGGTGGCCAGACGTCCGATCCATTCATGTTTTATGTGATCAGTTCAAAGGAAGAGCATATACATCATACTTTTCTTGATTGTCCAATCTCTCGTAACTACTCCTCAAATACCGTACCTGGAATTAATAATGATCAGAGCATCAACCATATCAGTCATCGATCTGTGCATATTTGTCTCAGGCGATGCAAAATATTTTAGCAACTCAGCCTAAGACGTGTAAAACAAATATGTATAGTTTCAACACATTAGTTCACCACAATCTGTGAATAAAGCCCATCGGCGCTCTCCATCTCGTCGGCGTGGCTTTCAGCTTTTGCAGAGCAACATTGCTGGTCGCTCCTTTTCGATGGCCTCCTATCCAGTGTGTGCTGCGGGCCAAGACAGCAGATCGTTGCGCTTCTTCTCGTCGGACTGCCGTGTGTTGTGGGGCGAGATGGCAGATCGTCGCGCTTCGTCTCGTCGTCTCGTCGGGCTGCCCGGCCGGGCCGTCATTGCGCTTCTTCTCGTCGGACTATCGTGTCCTGTGGGGCGAGATGGCAGATCGTCGCGCTTCGTCTCGTCGGGCTGCCCGGCCTGGCGCCGTCACGCGGCGGACGATTATGCTACGACAGAAGAAACCCCAGGCGCTATAGGTCGATTGATTGCTAGCAGATCGTACTATTTTCTACCAAGGCTAGCACTCGTACATTAATGGGTAAACCTAGAAAGAGTCCGCAACATTGTTAAGCAGGGTAGATTGCATCGATTTCCTTGTAAAATTGGATGTGCGTGCGTGGTAAATATCTCCTTTAAGTCTGAGCCGTACTTTTTGAGCGCTTAATCTGAACCCTAAATTGTCTTGTGTTTTAATTATATAATAGATATAATTACGGGAAAATATTAAAGCCACACCACCAAGTGGTGGTGGGCCGAAGTGCCATCGGGGGAAACCCCGGCCGAACCCTAGTGGGCCGAAGGCCCATGGCGGGGCGAGGGGGCGACGACGGCGGCCAAGTGGCAGCCGGCCCAGGCGGGCCCCACCCGTCGGGTCGGTGGTAGCCAGGGTGGGCCCTACCAGGACACGGCGGCCAAGGAGGCGAGGCGGGCCGGCCTAGGGCGGGCCCCACCTGCCAGGACGGTGCGCCGGGTGGGCCCCACCTGCCCTAGGTCGGTTTGGCCAAGGGTGGGCCCCACCCGGCCGGCCGAGCTAGGAAGGGAGAGGGGAGGGGAGGAGTTGGAGTTCCACTCCAACTCCCCTCCCATACCGAATTGGGCAAGGGGACTTTCCCCTTGTCCAATCCAAGTTGAGTTGGACAAGGAAAGGTTTTTCCCCTTGCCCAAGCCTCCCTACCCCCTTGGACTCCTTTATAAACCCCACCCCTCTAGTTGTGGAGACACAATTTAGATAGAAGCAATTGAGATGCAATTAGCTCTCAAATTTAGATCTCTTCTAGTTGGATTAGAGGGACCTCTAATTAGAGGCGACCTATCCGATTAGACTAGATCTAATCTCTCTCTCTCTCCTTCTCATGTGTTGAGATCTCCACCTTCATATACACCAGCAGACTTCAAGCTTGGACGGCGAAGCCCTGCTGAACCTTTCAAGTGTACGTGTGCAAGCTCTCAGAGGGATTCCTCGTCATAGACGTTGCGTCCTTCAACTGTTGAACAAGGTGGTGAAGCAAAGGAGAAGAAGGCGTCGGGATCTCTCTACTAGGCTTGGTTGAGAAGAGACCGCGATCGACTACATCGACTACATCATCAACACGTTCTTCCGCAATCTATGGTGTTGGTAACGTATACTAAACTAGATATTTGGATCTTCGTATTCGCATGTATCTTCATAGTAGATCTTGGAAACAATGGTTGCGTAGCAATACGTGAATTTTTAATTTACCGTACGCGCAACCCAACATTTACTCACACATGGATGGGGGAAACATGGATGGTTGATGGAGAGGCGTCGGTGATGATGATGGTGATGATCCCCTCCAATTCCCCGTCCCGGCGGAGTGCCAGAACGGAGTTTCTGATCCCCGAAATAGGGTTTCCGATGGCGGGGGAACTCTGGAGTGTTTTTGGAAAAGTGGTCGATCCCCCGGCGTTTTTAGGTCAAGGGCTTTAAGTAGTCGAGAGGGGGACGCGAGGGGGTGACCGAGCCGGCCACACCATGTGGTGGCGCGGCCCAGGGCCCACCGCTCCGCCATGTGGTGTGGGCGCCTCGTGGCCCGCCTCCGTCTCGTCTTCTGGCTCCGTGGATATTTTTATAAAATAGGAGTTTTGCGATATTTTCTGTGGATTTTCCCGAAAGTTGATTTTCTGCACAAAAACAAGACACCAGGGCAATTCAGCTGAAAACAGTGTTAGTCCGTGTTAGTTGTATTCAAAACACACAAATTAGAGGCAAAACAACAGCAAAAGTGTTCGGGAAAGTAGATATGTTTTAGACGTATCAGCGACTTCTTGAAGTAGATGGAGCTTCATATGATAGACTCATGGTGGTCTTGTCGGGGCTCCATCTTGAGCTTGAACCATAATAGGTTGTGCCATGACGTTTGGTGGTGTCGCTCTTGAATATGGTGGTGATGGGTTTCCTCTCCTCTTGCATGTTGTCGAAGGATTAGTCAATGTCGTCGCACATGCATGAAGAGTGGTAGTCGTAGACGTTCTCCACCATGTCATCGGAGTTGTAGTTGTAGTTGAAGTCGATGTCGAATGAGTAGTGGCGCTCCACCATGTCATTGGAGTTGAAGTCGGTATCATATGATGAGGCATATGAAGAAATTTGTGCCTCATTGTCGTTGGAGCTTGTGTAGTCGGGGTCGTGGTACCGCTCCATGTCATTGATTCGTGTGTACTTGGAGTCGATACTATATGATGGTGGTTTGTCGACGTCGTTGTACCGCTCCATGTCGTTGACGCTTGAATAGTCGGAGTCGTGGCGGAAGTCTTGGTGATGATCCATCGTGTCATGCACACTCAGGGCATCATTGTCGATGTAGTTCATGTCGTCCTCATAGTGATCTTCATCTCCATAGTTGGATTCGCTCTTCCTAGACATGTTAACTCACAAGACACATCTATATATATGTGGAAAATGGATGAACCAAGAGAAACTATATCGAAAGAATAGAGGTTCTTGACGAAAGAGAATCCGGTTCTTACACCAACACACACACTTATGTGGATAGGTAGGTATGGTGGGTGGAAAGCCAAATGAAATCAACCCGAAACTAAGATATTGTCTTGGCAAGTAAAGAACCAAAATGATCAACAAGCAAAACAAGTCGATCTCAAAAGAAAAGGAGAAAGAAACACACATGTGGCGATGAAAGTGATTTGTGCAACTATCAAAATGAGCAAGAGAACCTAGCGAAGACTAAGCTCGGTGTTGCACAAGTGCTCGATGAGCCACTAGCTCGATTGAAAAATATGAGTGGACTCCAAGATTTGCACTAAAAACACCACCTATAAGATGTTCATCAAGCGTTGGCGCAACCTACAAGTTATGGCAAGTGGTGTTTTCTTTTCTCTTTCTTTCTTTTGGCTCTTTTTGCTTCTTGACTTTATCACTTTCCAAGCTTTGGTGGCTCTTTTTGCTTCTTAAGCTCTTTTGACACTCACTTCCTTGAAGCCAACAAGATATGTATATAAGAACTAGCGCACAACTTTTGCTCGAAAACTACACGGTATCGATATGCAAAGTCCACGCAATCGTTAAGAGCTAGCCTCAATAGGACATGGTAAATGCAAAGATATAATGTGGCTTGCAAAGGAATGGCAAGAGGTAAGGATTGGAGAGGTTATACCTTCGTCGACAACCTTACCCGTTTGGTGTCGAAGTCTCGTGCTTGCCCACGAAATTTGGGTAGTAGTGGATGATGGATCAACCGTGATGGTGATGTAGGTCTTCTTTGTAGCTTCGAAACGAGCCAAAAATCACCAAAAACGGAGTTCGAAAACGAAAGATATGACGAAAGCAATTTTCTGAAATTTGCAGTTTTCGGCGGTAGTACCGCTAGTATAGGCGGTAGTACCGCTGCAGTCGCTGGACCGTGCCCGAGACGTGAAGAACACGCAATTTGGGCGGAAAAAACGGCCGAAAATAGTCAAATCGAAGGGGTAAATGATGGAATTGGGCTATGGAAACACATAGGAAGCAAGATCAACATGTTTAGCACGAGATCCATGGATCAAAACTTGCAAAGACGCACTCAAATTTCAGATCGATCCAAAAGCAATTTGGGGCTATTTTTGGTGGAAATTTTTTAATTTCTCAAAATCAAAGAAAAATTTGGGGGAAAAGTGGTGGAAACACAAGCAAATCCGTGGCAACCTAGAGCTCTAATACCATATGATGAAGGGCGGTCCCGATCTTCACGGATTTGGGCGTATGGATCGATGAACACGAAGAACACGAGGAAGAACGCGAAGAACACAAAGGGGAAAAGGCTCAAATAAGGGGATAACTAGCAAGACCTCAAGATACAAGCAACCGGTAACCAATCCCAAGGGTAGCCCCCGATTCTCAAGCACCAAGCAACCTTACTCTTAGGATTGTTTCTCTCAACGGTCAATCCAACCGTTCCAATAGCCACCGAGAGGTGAGGGATTGGCGAGTAATCACAACTACAAGGAAGAGGTCTTGAATCCACAAGAGGGATCTTCTCCACAAGCGGAGGCCTTGAATCCACAAGGGGAGGCAACACCAACAAGTGTGGAAAGGAGCTAATCTCAACTCAATATATGCTTAGTCTAACCTAGATCTGGACATAGGGGTCCCTATAAGTAGTGTTGACCAAAAAAGTTTGGTGGGGGAAGGTTTCACGGGTCCTTTACTCGAGTTGCTCCCGCACTGGCGGTAGTACCGCTGGGTTAGCCGGTAGTACCGCTGGTGCGGGCAGAGTTCGCTTCAACCCACGTCGGCGGTACCTCCGACGGTACCAGCGGCGGTACCGCTCGGTACCGGGACCCGAAGCAGAACGCCGTTTTGGCGGTACCCGCGGCGGTAGTTGCGGCGGTAGCTTCCAGCGGTAGTACCGCCTATCCCAGCGGTACTACCGCCGCCTGGGACTTTTCTTCCTTCTTCTTCTCCATCTTCTTGACTCGAATCTTGTCCAACTTCTCCATCTTCATTCATAAGTCCATGGGGCTCCTTGTAGGCTTCATTCCTGAGTATGCATAGGACACTAGCTTGAGGTAGCAAACCATTCAATGGAGTATCGAGATCGTGCAAGAATAGGAGTGAGTTCACCTTATCATGGAGAGCCTTGACTCTAGATCTTGTCATTGGTCCGATGATGTCGCTTAGGGAGGGTTGCACTACATCAGAGGAGGAGACCGGGCCGGCGCAATAGACGGCACCCGAGGACGGGGCGTCATCTTCCTGTCTGATGACGATTATATGCCGGCTAGGGACAGTGTGGCGTCATAGTGTGTAAATTACTAAATTTCTTTCAAATTTGTGTTAAATATGTTTACTTTTGAATCAAGTTTGTCTCTTTTGTTATATTTTGTCAACTTAAATTTTCGGTCACATTTTTATTTGGGTGGGTGCCGGTGAGGGTGCCGGTGAGGGAGCCAGTGAATGGTGGTGTCGTGTAGATGCTCTTATACATGCATTTGGACTTTGTTGTCTTATCTTAACTTTCCTCAACCAAAACATGTGATGTATTCCACATCATGCACTTTTCTTCAGAAAAATAACAGTTGTTCTCTACGGAAAGTGGTCTTTGCTCCGGAACTCTAACGATCCTTCTATGTTAAAAAAAACTTAAAATCATTTAAAGTTTCAAAAAAAATCATGCATGTTCCCCAATGATGTATACTACAAACGTGTAAATTTTCAATGCCAAATTCTTAATTTTAGTACACAAAAAATGGCAAATTTAGAGATTTAATATTATGCATTGAGCATTGTAAACTATTGTTAAAAATATAAATTTGTCACTTTTATACAGGTCAAAATACAATGCATTGCACACTGTGATTTTGCATGTTTATATGATACATCATCAGAACATGCATAATTTTTTCAAAAAACTTTGAAGCTTTAAAATATTATTTTCAACTTTTTTACTACCGGGAGCACCGGAGCTCTGGTGCAAGAAATCTCTAATCTTGTCCCCTCCCTTCTGGTTGTAGCAGCATGCAATACTCTGTATAAGTCTATGAATATATATATAGTCGACATATGTGACGTCATCAATCCAGTTGCATGTCAAGTTGCAACTCATGATTAGCACAAATCACGAATCAAATCACGATCCGTAGCACCTGCAACTCAGTCGAGTGAGAATTAACTTAATTCTCAATCGCATGCCGCATCAAACAAGATGACTTGAAACTGATGCACTTTGCACCTATCACGGAGCAAACCAGATGGTCTGAATCAGTTGTAAGTCCACTTACAACTGATGACGTCATGCGATTGAGAACTAAACTATTTCTCATTCGACTAAGAATTATTGAAACCTTATATTTTTCGTTGGATGTCAGATATTTCTATTTTGCATCTGAAGCCCCCAAGATTCTTATACGTATTTTTTTGTATTTTCCTAATATAAGTGGCAGTGACACCCGGCGGCGCCTATGCTTCTAGTGTCTACATCTCGAACCTAAAAGCAAACTTTAACTATGGATGCAGTCAAATCAATCCGAAGTGGGCGTCACTTTCCGGCCGCCCTCTCCGTGAAGAAAGAGGCAAGGCATGTAAAAAATACTACACAAAGGGAAAAAAAGAGGCAAGCATATTCCCAGAAGGAAAAAAAAAAAAAGAAGGCAGGCAAATCAGGGGCAGCCCATTGTCTTGTACAGTCGACAGACGCCCCCGGGGTCAGGTCCGGTGGTCGCTCTCCGCCCGGTTTGACAAAACAGACAGCGAACGGTAGGCGCCCGCGCCGCATGCCCGCCACCTAACCGTACGACAGCACCATATCTTCCCCACTGTCTCTCCATCCATCAGCGACCAGCTCGCAGCAGCAGCATACTACACACTGCGACGAGACGACTGACCGATTTTCGATCGAGATGAACGCGGACTATGGCGCGTCGACGGAGCTCGCGGGGCCTCTGCAGCAGAGGAGGGCGCTGTACCAGCCCCGCCTCCCTCCCTGCCTTCAGGTGATCGATCGATCATCCCCCTCATCGTCCATTTCTTGGATTTTGCTAAGTAATACTAGTCGATGCTTATCTGAACCTTGAGATAATCAGTTCCTTCCCTGTAAGAAGAAGAAGCGCTCAAAGAAACAGGGTTGAGATGATGCTCTTGCTCTGTTTTATGCTCCCAAAGCCTGTTCAGCTCCTATGGGTAAAGAAAGAAAGAACCGATGTTCACCAAATTTTATCTGCTACCTGGCGCAGGGAGCGACGGTGAGAGTGGAGTACGGCGACGCCACCACCACCATCGACCCCATCGGCGCGGACGCCGTCGCCCAGGCCTTCCCGCGCACCTACGGCCAGCGGCTCGTCACCTTCCTCGCGCCGGACGCCGCCGCCGACAGGACAGTCGTCGAGGAGCGCCCGCCGATCAGGTGCGTCAAGTTAACTCTACAGCAAGGATCAGGTTCCTTGATTTGGGAATCTGCAGTGTCGATACTGCAATGGAAGATAGTGTTCTGAGACGGTGCAAGGATTTGCAGGGTGGGCGTGGTGTTCTCCGGGAGGCAGTCGCCTGGAGGGCACAACGTCATCTGGGGCCTCCATGATGTTCTCAAGGCTCACAATCCCCAGAGCGTTCTCTATGGGTTCATCGGTACCCAAATCTTCTGACATAATTTTACTCGATGAAAGAATGGAAGGTATTTTGTTCCTTGCAGTAATTTCTCACTTGTTTTGCGTATAGGTGGGACTGAAGGGCTGTTTTCAAACAAGACACTGGAGATCACCAACGATGTTCTTGCGTCATACAAGAACCAGGGTTAGTTGGCATATTCATTTCCGTTCATCCTTCATTCATTTTTTACATGATTCTGCCTGTGGATCTTAATTCCTAAGGAAATCTTTACCCGTAGGTGGTTTCGATTTGTTAGGAAGGAGCATCGACCAGATCCGAACGAGCAAGCAAGTGAGTGCTGCTATGGCCACTTGTCGCAGTCTTAACTTGGATGGCCTGGTCATTGTTGGAGGTACCAATACAAAACAACTGATTTTTTTTTTCGATATTCAGATGATGTTTACTTCGCTCATACTCTTTGTTACCAGGGGTGACTTCCAATTCAGATGCTGCACAGCTTGCAGAGACCCTTGTCCAGAACAACTGTAAGACGAAGGTACTGTATTAGTTCAGCCTGTAAAATCAAATGGTCATATTGTTCAAGGTCAGGAGCTAATGTCTTGACTGAACAGGTCGTTGGCGTGCCTGTTTCACTGAATGGCGATCTCAAAAACCAGTTTGTTGAGACAACCGTTGGATTCGATACGGTGTGCAAGGTAAGCCACCGGCCGCCACGATCAATTTTGTAGAACAAAACGACTCTGGAGGCACTAAAAAAGCCTCTCAGTTTTCCACTCCTCTCATTATGTGTGCATTTTTTCCAGGTAAATTCACAGCTTATAAGCAATGTTTGCCTCGATGCAATCTCAGCTGGAAAGGTAGATTCAAAATTAAATAAGCTTAAAACCTGATTACATATCACTAATATAGCACTTGACCGATATGCTTTTACCTGCCAGTACTACTATTTTGTTCGTTTGATGGGTCGGAAAGCATCTCATGTTGCCTTCGAGTGTGCACTCCAATCACACCCAAACATGGTACGGTTCATCAAACTTGTTAGCCAAACTCGACTATGTGTGAGAAGAGCAATCATCTTCTTTTCTCAACCTCTCCATGCAGCTTATCATGGGAGAGGAGGTGGCATTGTCAAAACTCACACTGATGGAATGTATAAACAAGATATGTGACGGAGTACAAGCTAGGGCAGAACTAGGTTTGTACAGTCTTTTGGTCGTTTTGTTCCCGAAATAAGGACACTTTGTCCATAATTCTTAGGGCGCGTTTATACATATATGTTAACCAGATAATTTTTGTATGGTGATAAACTGATGCCCGGTATCCTTTGTTCAGGAAAATATCATGGTGTGCTCCTTATTCCAGAAGGACTGATAGAAAGCATTCCAGAAATGTATGCGCTCATTCAGGTATGGTCTGGCTACCTAATAAGATGGACAACATCAAACTTTCGTTCCACCTGATCGGTTTATGTTCAACCATTCCAGGAAATCAGTATCCTCCACAACAGTAATGTTCCTGTTGCGGAGATATCATCGAAGTTGTCGCCGTGGGCAGCTGCACTCTTCCAGTTCTTGCCACCCATCATCAGAAGAGAGGTCCTGCATTTTAAAAAAAAAATATTTCCTTAATGTTTGTGACTTCAACTGATGATTAACATAAACTAAGTTCCAAATACTCTCGATTTTTTTTGTTCAGCTCCTCCTCCACCAAGAATCTGACAACTCTGCCCAGTTGTCCCAGGTTTGTGAAACAGGATGCTCTAAACTATAGCTGCTGCCAAAACTTGTAGCATGCAATTATTGGCATAACAATGTCTTTTTTTACAGATTGACACTGAGCAACTATTAGCGCACTTAGTAGAAGCAGAAATGATAAGAAGAACAGTGAGTTTTCATTTCTACTGCTCATTTCCTTGGTTTAAAATTTTGGGTCGTTTCCTGCTGATTATGTTACTTGATTTTCAGAAAGAAGGAAGATACAAGGGAAAGAAGTTCAGTTCAGTCTGCCACTTCTTTGGATATCAGGCTCGAGGGTCCCTACCGTCAAACTTTGACTGTGACTATGCTTATGTAAGGATTGTGAAAAATTATGTTATTATTTAATTACCTAAGGACAATACTCTGAACATAAGATCTACAAGGAGAATATACTCACTTTGAACAATGCAGTCCCTTGGCCACATCTCCCTACATATGATAGCAGCTGGTTTGACTGGCTACATGGCAACTGTGGCTAATCTGAAGGACCCTGTACACAAGTGGCGGTGCGCTGCTGCTCCACTAACGGTGAGATCTTCATTTATGTTTCCTTTTTATCCCTTGAACTTTTCTTTTGAGACTCAAACAAAAGCATGCTCTTGACAAAAAAATGTATACAGCTTTATCGAACTAGCTTTCTCACCTGGCACTCACTGGTAGTGAAATGGGAAATTGCTTCGATCATATTCTTATTCTAGACCTCTAGTAAATTAGACTACTCCTTCCACTTCTATTAAAATCGTTTTATTTAAGTATTATTGGAATGAAATACAGAAATATTACTACCTGCTTAAGTAGTCCTTATTGACCCAGTAATACTTTGTGTTGTCGTTACCAGGCAATGATGAGTGTCAAGAGGCATTTACGTGGCCCTGGAGCAATCCCTACAGGAAAGCCTGCCATTCATCCTTCTCCTATCGACCTGAAAGGGAAGGCATACGAGTAAGTCTATTTGGTTATTGTTCCTTTTTCGTATGGCTGAAATAGCAATATCAAGGAGCATATGCCTTACTTATGAAACAAAAATAAGTTATGTTAATCTATTTCTACAGAAACCACTATACATATTGCTGAGAGAAACCTTCTTACTTGTTGTAGCGAAACTTGTTAATGATAAGATTGTCACATTTAAGGTTATATCAGTGATTAATGAGGTAAATGATATAATTAAGCGACAAGGGCAAGGAACTATTGTACCAGAAACTAATGCCCCCCTAGTAACACTTATCATATGTTTATCTGGTCACAATCTTATACATTGTACAAACTTAATTTTGTCCTGTATGACCGATCAGGTTGCTCCGAGGGAAAGCTTCAAGCTTTCTCCTCGATGATTACTACAGGACTCCCGGAGGTATTCAATTTGAAGGACCTGGTTCAGATGCAAAGCCCATCACGCTGACCATCGAAGACCAGGACTACATGGGCGACATCGAGATGCTAAAACTGTATCTTGACAAGGTTCATGACTGAAACTCTGTTGCATTTTGTTTTGCTTCTCTCATGTTTCTAACAGTGGCAAGCTTACCGGTGAATCTACTTCCAGGTGAGGACAATCGTGAAGCCTGGTTGCTCGAGGGACACCCTCAAAGCAGCGATAAGCTCGATGATCTCGGTGACGGATGTGCTGACAGTGATGTCCCACCCTCTCAATGCTGAACTGCCTCTGTACCACTTCAACTAAGGGTGAATCACTGCAATGAGAATTTTTGTGAGCCCAGTTTTGTTTATGCTACAGGAGACTAGCTGGCTTCTTGAGCTATTCCTTTTCCTGCCCGTTCCTTTTCTGAAGGACAGGCATGTGAAAGCATTGCAGTTTATGTCATTACGTTGAATAATGGTAGTAGTTAAGCCTTGTATGTTTACACTTGAGCCCCTCAGGGAATGTGAACTTCAATTCGAAGAAAACTGAAACTTGCACTGGGCAAAGCTGGGTATGAAGAAAACTAAACTTGCGAAATGTATGAGATCTCCAGGAGGTTGTACAGATTTTTCAGATTATTATTTCAGCATAAAGTTTTGCAAAGTTTCTGCAAAAACTGAAATTTTCTCTTGTTTGAAAATTTTGAACTGGACAATGATCGAGGAGTCACTGGAGATAAGGAGCAGCTCATTTTTAGACAAAATCCTGGTTATGCTATACCGCATGTCAATTGTTTTCACAAAAGTTCACTAAAAAAACATGCTCACACATGGAACAAGCCACTATATCAAACATACAACCCTGCCCAGCACACATGAACAAGCCATTAAATCAAACATACAACCATTCACAGCATACATATGAGTTTCACAAACATCATCAAGGTATAGATACGCCACATAAACATGCATACGAGCCTCAACAACAGCATCGGCCTACACTAAGAACTACGCATAAACATCCAGTCAGCTACCCAAGAACAGAAACATCAAGTCGAAATATCCAGTGCACCTTAACACCTATTGTTTCACTTCTCCAAACGTTCAAGTCTTGGCACAGGAATATTACACCAAGGCCTTTTTTTTGGCTGAGAGATCATTGACCAATTCGAGCGATGAATAATCCAGCATTAACCAAATTAAAGTGCAACACAAATAACATGATACGACAAAACCAAGTTCAAGTAGATGGTCTAGAGTTCAGAATAAGTTTTACTGCAGATACTACACCGTTCCTCTGAGTAGAATCGGCATAAGACAGGTGTGCTAAAAAGTATGAAAACCTTCCAAATAGTAAAGAACTCGTAGATCCAGCAGCAACCCTGATCATGTCACCCCTACTCGAAGCTGAATCCTGTACACAAATGGAAATTCACGATAAAGGATAACATAAGGCTATGAAGCAGAATAACTTTACCAGCGCTACAAATTTATATGGGCATTGCTGGCTTAATCTAATAATCTAACAAGAAAAGAAAAAATCTCGCTAAAGTGCTCCCAAATGAGAATGCAAAAAAATGTTATACGCATTTCACGGCAAGCGAAAGGTGAAATAAAGAATCATTACAGACACTACAGACTTCCAACGGAAAAACAATTTAAGGATATCACACAGCTGTACATTGCACTTCGCCTGTGATCGAGAGGTCCCAGGTTCGAGTCGCGGTCTCCTCACATTGCACTTCGTGAGGGTAAGGCTTGCCACTGACACTTTTCCCCAGACCCCGCACAGTGCGGGAGCTCTCAGCACTGGGTACGTCCTTTTTTTTTACACAGCTGTACATGCAACTACATCTATACTACTACTATTAAACAAGTGAACAATTTCTTTTCTAGAATTACCCCATAAGTGTACCCAGGTTGTGTAGCACCACCAGATTAACCCACTCAAGCAGATCTAAAGGTTTAAACTGATATAATCATGGATACGTGCATTGCACGTGCACACTAACTAGTGTGTGTAATATAAGAAACTAAGGATATCACACTTTACAAAGCACTTAATTTAGCCCATAAGGGGAAGGAGCTGCTCATATGTAACGAGCTTATAAAAAATCTTAATGATTAACACCAACTACTCAACAACAAGACCTTCGGGTTACTGTTCAGAGGTACTCTGAACTAATCAATCCAGACATTAGTGCAAGTGCCCACAAGACAAGAACAAATCAACAAGTCCACATGTTGTGTTGCTGTTTACATCACAGTTAAAAATTTGCCAGCAAAATATATTATATTGGATTCCCTTTTTGCACGTCACCAAATGTGGTCCAGATTTTGTATGTCTCAAATAATTTTTTATATTCCTACAAATTGTTCCTCATACATACTTTAGGAGTTTCTTCTTCATTCCTTGCTTTCTTTACCACATATGAAAGCTAATTCAAAGTACAGAAAGCATAGAAAGTGTCATTAGTTAGCTTACGTATGTTAAATGTACAGAGGAACTTCAAAACTTTGTGAACTCTCTTGTCGATCGCATGAAACTTGACTTCAACTATGTTAAGGTGCTCTGATATTGCAGAAGACCTCTCCATCGAACTAAAGCTTCCTTTCATTTCAACATAATCTCCTCCCTACAGTAAGAATAAATATTTAACCAAGATGAATAATTGATACTAACTTCAAGATGAAGCAATTGTCAATTCAAAAGATTCATACGTTGAAAAAAAGTTGAAGAGTGAGCTTCTCTAGGACTGGTGAGTTCTTCAGAATGAAAGCTAGTGGATCCAAGTCAGGAGCCAAGCACCAGTATTCATTGAGCAACAGAGTTTTTAAGTTGCTAAATGTAGGGCACTGTTTCAAATCTCTTGCGAACACAATCTGAATCAAACACAAAAAATAAACAAGATAAGTAGTCACTGCTGATAATGTCTACGCAATGACGTAGATTATACTACACAAAACGGTAGTTAAAGAAGAGTAACATACCATGTCATATTGAGATATCAACTCCATGTGTATAGCATTTGAGATACCCCCCAGAACCACACATCCGTTGTTGCCATCATTATAAGCAACACAATTCTCGCATCCATCTTCATTATCTCCACAGAAAACACCAAAGACTTCATAATTCAAAGAAATCTTCACAGGAACTGCCAAGATCCACACGTGCAGTCTCTAGCAACACCATCTTGTCAAGACAAGGGGTTACACCTGAAAAGTTATCTATTTCCAGAGAGATGAGGGACGGAGTGCAAACACGGATCTGGTAATCCACGTCGGACTTGCAACTAATGATGCTCAAGCGCTTCAGGGAAGAGAAAATTGCACATAACACCAGTCTTTGGTAACAATGTTGCACAAAACACAGAAACAAACATCGTTTTGCAGCTGACCACAGGTTTTGGCTTAATTTGTTGCAGCTAGCCCAAATATAGAGATTAACAACTTTTAATAACAGATTAACCGCTTCAGCCACCGTCAGAGCTAAGCTGGCTGTTTAATTCCCTTGTACCGCCCGTACGGGCAACGCTGGCTGTGTGCTCGTGGTCAACGATGCCTGCTTGCGGCCGAGGGCCGCTACTCCTGCTTGCAGCCAAGCCTCGTCCCCCTTGCTCGTGGCCAGCTGCCCAGCACCATTGCCAAGCTTTTTAAGGCGTCCCTAAGGCGTCGCCTAAGCGACGCTTAGGCGTCAGAGCGCTCCCAGGAGGCAAGGCGTCGACCTCGCCTTATGTGGCCTCGTAAGGCGTCCGCCTTAGCGTACAGGGCGTCCAAATCGTCCGCTTAGGCGTCCTGCATCTCGCCTTAGTAAAAAGAAGACGCCTCAGGAAGGGCCACAGAGTTCTGGCGGGAAAGATCTGCCTCAGCGCGGGAACACAGTGGCTGAAAAACTGACTCGCGTGAACATATACGAGGAGGGGAAGAGAGAGAAATCAAATCTAGATCGAGCAGGAAAGGGACTCATCTCCGGGCAGCTTCTTCTCCTCCTCTCCGGCAGCTTCTCCCCCTCCTTTCCGGCAGCTTCTCCCCCTCCTCTCCTCCTCCTCCTCTCCGGCAGCTCATCTCCCCCCATCTCCAGCAGCTTGTGCCTCTCCTCCTCTTCAGCACAGCAGCAACAGCAAGGTACGGCTCTCCTCCCTCTTTCCCCACCCTTTGGTCGCATGTGTTGTTATTCTAGACTGCTAGTTGTTTTTGTGCATGCTGCCCTGCTTTGTTATGTAGCTTTGCTCCCTGTCTCTTATAGTAGATTAGTAGTTAGTGCATGTGGCCCTGTGCCTTAGTGGATGGTTAGATTGATTAGAATAATGCATGATGGGCTCTCCGATTGATTACAATAGTGATGCATGTTCGGCTGTTGACTGCTTTCATGGATATGCTTAGTTTATTGGCTAATGATATGTTGTCTGTTTGCTTGTTACTTGTTTCCAGTAGGTTGTCTGCTTGTTTTGGATGTTAATTAATATTCTTTTGTGGTTGGCTGCTTGCTGTAGGCCTGCAAGTGTGGCACAATGGCTGATGGGGATGAGCCCACTTACGATCCAATGAAAGATCCAGCGAGGAAGCCAGTACGATCAAGTGATCCGGGCTGGAACTATGGATATTGGCAAGAACCTCCCAATAGGGATCTTGTTAAGTGCAATCTTTGTTGCAAGGTAACAAATGGAGGGATCAAGAGGCACAAGGAGCACCTTGCTGGCGTAGGAGGAGATGCAATTGGTTGTCCCAAGGCTACCACACAGCTAAGGAGAGACATGTTAGAATATTTGGAGAAAAACAGGAGGAACAGGGGATTAGATTTAGATGATCAGGAGGTTGTGGAGGTGAATGCAGATGGAACAAGTGTCCCCTGTACCAGGCCAAGCTCAGGGACAGCAGCCAAAAGGAACAAAAGAGCTTTTATTAACAACATGCAGCAAAAAGGCAAGTCAGCGAAGTCCACTACTGCATCCACGAGTAGTTCCAAGCCAATTGTTGCCATGCTACGAAGGACACCTGAGGATCTTGTGGATGAAGACGCTCTGGGTGTTCTCAAAGCACCATGGAGTCCAGCACAAAGACCAAGGAGGAGAGGCAATATGTGAATATGCAGTGGGCATTGTTCTTCTATGAGTGTGGGATACCTTTCAATGCTGCAAGCAGTAGACAATTTGAGGTTGCAGTTGAAGCCTCTTGTCAATATGGTTCAGGTTACAAGCCTCCTAGTGCCTATGAGCTGAGAGAGCCATTGCTTAATGAGTGTGTCAAGGAAACAAGAACAACCTTGAGGAAGCAGCATGAGGCAGCTTGGAAGCAATATGGATGCACACTCATGTCGGATGGCTGGTCAGATAGAAGGGGCCGCCATTTGATTAACTTCCTTGTTAACAGTCCAGAGGGCACTTTCTTCTTGGAATCGGTTGATGCCTCAAGTGAATCACATGATGCTCAAATGATTGCTGATTTGCTAGAGAAGAGAATTGAGGAAGTTGGGAAAGATAATGTTGTGCAAGTTGTCACTGACAATGGTGCTAACTACAAGGCTGCAGGCCGCCTTCTAGAGAGAAGGATCCCTACCCTATATTGGAGTCCGTGTGCATGCCATTGCTTGGACCTAATGCTAGAAGACATTGGGAAGTTGAAGGAATTTAAAAAGCCTATTGCACGGGCTAGACGTGTCACAACTTTCATCTATAGGCATGGGAGAATTCTTAGTCTAATGAGGAAGGCCACAAAGGGGCTGGATCTTGTGAGACCTGCAGCGACTCGGTTTGCCACTGCCATCCTTACACTACAGAGTTTGATCAAGCACAAGAGTGCTTTGAGGAGTCTATTTACATGTCAAGCATGGGTTGGAAACAAATTGGCAAAAACACAAGCTGGCTTGAATGTGGCTGAAATTGTGCTTTCAACTGACTGGTGGAATTCAATTGAGGACTGCCTTAGAGCTTCATTCCCACTTCTTAAGGTGCTAAGGGTAGCGGATGGTGATGAGAAGCCTGCCATGCCGGAGATTACAGCACTTATGACCTATGCAACGGAGAGAATCACTCTTAGTTTTCCTTAACAAAACAAGCAACCTTTGCTCAATAAGATCTTGGGCATTGTTGAGAAGCGTTGGGAGAATCAAATGGACCATCCATTGTATGGGGCTGCTCTCTACTTGAACCCAGGAAAGTTTTTCCCTATTGTAAACAGAAATGATGATGCCTTAGTTGGGGAGCTAAGGAGCTGCTTTAATGATGTGCTTGCAAAAACAGTGCTTGATGTCAATATTCGGAACAAGATTGATCAACAGGCAGTGCTCTATGAGTCCCATCGAGAACCCTTTTCTAATGTGATGGCAATTGAAAACATTGAGAAGAAAAATCCTCGTAAGTATTGGTTATTTCAGCATGTTTAGTTCAGCATGTTAATTTCAGCATGTTTAGTTCAGCATGTTAATGTTTTTGACTTTGTGCTTTTATCATTTTAGTTGATTGGTGGCGTTCATATGGTGGCCGAGCCATTGAGATACAAAGGTTTGCAAAACGAATTGTCAGCCTTTGTGCTTCATCATCCGGCTGTGAGAGGAATTGGAGTGAATTTGAATTTGTGAGTAAAACTGAACACTTTGGGCTAGACGATGGTACTTCCAGCAAGCCATTTAATCAATGTTTTTGCTGTTTGTAGATCCATTTTTGCTGTTTGTAGATCCATACGAAGAAAAGGAACGGGCTACAGTGGAAAAGGCTGAATGATCTTGTCTTTGTTTCATATAACCGGAAGATGATGCACAGGTTTCAAAAGAGGCGTGAGAAGGCAGGCGATACATCCTTTGACCCTTTGGTCATTGAGGATTTTGATTGGGGCAATGAGTGGGTTGATCCAACACTGCCACCGCCTCAAGGTGCTCGAGGATGTCCTGATGACATTACATGGGAGGAGATTGATGTGGCTGTTGGTGCTTCTTCAAGCCTTGAAGGTCGCAATCTTCCTAGGGCAAGTACTGCACTTCAAAGGGGGCCGTCAACTGTCCATGTGCACTTCAATAGGCAGCGCAAAAGATCTACAACAACACGTCCAACCCGCCTTGAAGAAGATTGGGAAGAGGAAGACTTGGAGTTGGAGCAACAACAACAATCAAGTATCCCCAACCCCAATGTAGAGGAGGATTCCGACAGTGTGGTTGATGATGATGATGTGAGCAATGATGATGAAGATGCAACTAATGCTGACAAAGATGGTGAAGACAACACCAATGCCGCCATGGATGAGTTTGAAGATGATGGCTATTGACTGAGAGTTGAGAGAAATGAGAGTGTTGGCCAGCCTTGTTCCTATTGCTGGTTTAATCTAATTATCTATTATGGAACCTTTTTTATGTCATTCTTATGTGGACTTATGTCATTTGGTTACCTAAAGTACTCATTTGATTTGGTTATGTAATATGTAATATGTCTTTTGATTGTTGTATTGTTTTCTCTTTTTGCTCACTGCCACAGTTTTTTCATTATTTCTGGAATGGTATGTGATATATTAAGTTACAAGTTATAACATATTTGTTCATGCTCATACAGATTATTGTTGCGGAGAAGAGCAAGTGCAAAGAGGATGGGAGGATGGATATTATGTCGCCTCTACAACAAAGAACTGCAAGGTGTGTATGCCTACCCAAATCCTACTATATTCTGCTGCTCTGAACTGTCTAAGGCGTCGCCTTGCCTTGTGCTTTAGCGCTTAGGCGGTGAGGCGCCCCCCCAGCGCCTTGCCTCGCCTTACCGCCTTAAAAACCATGACCATTGCTCCCTCCCGTGGTCGAGTCCAGCCCTGTCCTCGCGGCAGCGGAACGGCGCTCGCTGCTCGTGGCCGTGCCTAGCCCCCGTGCTCGCGGCCGAGCACCGCCCCTGCAGCGCCACCCCCTGATCATCCGCTCGTGCGCGTCACTCCCCTGGCATTCGGTTCACGCCGCCGTCGGCATGCTCCGTGTTCCGCTGCCGTGGTTCTCGCCGAGCCCTTAACCCTTGTCAACTAGATCCGCCTCCTTATCCTTGTTCTGACGGTCAACTAAATCCCTATATTTGGGCTAGCTTAGCTTTGACGGTCGGCTGAATCGGTTAATTTGTTATGAAAAGCTAGAAATCCCTATATTTGGGCTAGCTGCAACAAATTAAGCCAAAACCTGTGGTCAGCTGCAAAACGATGTTTGTTTCTGTGTTTTGTGCAACATCGTCACCAAAGACTGGTGTTATGTGCAATTTTCTCTTCAGGAATGAGACGATATCTTATGAACATTGATCTCGCACAATTGCATCTTCAGATCCTCCAATGCTGGACAGCTAGAGAAGTCAAGAAAGGTCTCTTGTAGGCTTACACCGTCAAGGTCTAATGTCCTCAGACGCTGAGAGGCAAGAGGCAGGCCGTCTAGGTAGAGATATTCACAGAGATCCATTCGAAGGGTGAGCGCACGAACTCCCGATTGCACGGCAAACCGTGTCCATAGGTTCACATAGGGCACGTCCTCTTTCAAAAATTGACTGAATCCGATCTCAACGATGTCCAGGACCGTGCGCTCACGCAGTATCAGCAGATGGTGCAGGAACTTCACGAGGTCCTGGACAGGCCCCTGTTTCTGAACGCCGACGATGCGCAGGCCTGTGGTGGACCTCCAAAGGTGGCGCCAGCGCCGAGCGAGCACACACGTCCGCACGGCCGACTGCACAGGGAAGAAGGAGAGGAGGTGGTGTAGTATATCGTCGGAGAGGGCGCCGATGCGGTCGCCCGCTCTCACCGGCGGCGCACTCCCGTTCTCTTCCCCTGGAGGCATTTCGCCGAACAGGCGGCGGGTGTCGGGCTGGGAAAGCAAGAAATGTCATACGACGCAAAGGTGGAGAGAATGAATGGGACGGGAAAGATGGATGCGTTTGAGCTTACCTGGCGGCCGGCAAGTTCACTCGTCGCCGGAAAACAGCAGAGAAGCAGAGGATGGCGTCCCCGAGAGTATAAGCTGTAGCAGGATGGTGTGGGAATCTGGGTCACTCCCTGACTCTGATCCAGGGGAGTACCAGGGCGGCGAAAGTCCGCAAGCCGGCGGCGAGCCGGACACCCAAGCGGCGGCGACGGCGGCAGCAGCACACTAACTACGGTAGGTGATTTTCTGTCTAGCAGCCTAGCACACGCCTATTTTGACTCATGTTATTTGGGTCTGTCGGGAGTCGGGACAGAGAGAGTTTTTTTTTTTTTTTTGGATAAAGAGTGTTTATTAATATCGAGAAGATACAACATGCACCCAGCCTCTGCAACAACGCAATTACCAAAACTATTACGGATGCACACAGCCAAAAAATAATAAGAAGAAGAAGAAATAAAAAGAAAAGTCCCGCTACAGAGTTACAGTCCTTGCAGCAGCCGCACAACCGCCACCAAAACAACACCTGATGTCCAATTCTTCAAAAGCAACGTCTTCAAGAAGAACCGTGCCAGGCACAACCAATTAAGGCCAGACCTTGGGTTTTCACCCTGAAGATAATCCTCGCTCTCAAAACAATGTCTTCAACAAGATCACTGTCAGCCACAACCAATTAAGGCCAGACCTTGGATTTTCACCCTGAAAGGTAGGACTTTGGACTTCACGTATGTTGTCGCCCCCACTTACATGCCGCTGCTCCAATTCATGAAACACCAAGCCAATTCCACATCGCCAGAAAGATCCGAACCACCATTGCTAGCCTCAGATCTCGACTTCATGACATTCTCCGCCAGCACCATGGAACGAGAAAGCGTGCTCCATGATATTAACAGCCAGCAGAGCTTCGAAGTGCTCCCTCTGAAACCAAACGGCCAGAGTAAAACATGGGTGCGCACGACCGAATCCCACCGATCCAGCAATCTCCAGGCATGAATCGCCCCGTGGAGTTCGCCGGCGGAGCCTTCCGGAACTCGTCAATCCGACCAGATTGAGAAGGATAGGCAACAGGCAGATTTTCAACTTGTGGCGAGAGGAACCCTAGGACTGCAGCCATTATTCTTGCTCCAAGCCTGCAGCCCCCACGCCACCGGCCGGTTCCCGGCGAACGGAACGAGGGAGCCAACTCCAGCCCAGATCGAGCGAAGTTTGGCTCCAGATCAAGCGGCAGAAGCAAGGCTGCAGACGCACCCGGCCGGGCCGAAGCTCCGCCGCCTCCATGCCACGCACACCCATCTGTTCCCGTGCCGCCGCCTCCCTGCGACGTACCGGCGAGCTCCGCCGCCCCGCCGCCTGATCTCTCACCCGCGCCGCCATGAGGTGTCTCCCCCGCGCGAAGGGGATCCACCGGGCCGCGCCACCCCCGCCCACTCGACGCCGTGCGTCGGCCAGGCCTGGCCGCCACCGCCGGCGGCGGCGGCAGCGGCCGGACGGAGAGGATCGGGAGAGGCTTTCTAGGGTTTTCTTGGTCGCCTCCGGAGCCGCCCTCGCGCGAGCGGCCCGGGAGGTCGTTTTTCGTCTTAAGCTTGTGTCTGATACCAATCGGGAGGTGGCGGCAGCAGCGGCCGGACGGAGAGGATCGGGAGAGGCTTTCTAGGGTTTTCTTGGTCGCCTCCGGAGCCGCCCTCGCGCGAGCGGCCCGGGAGGTCGTTTTTCGTCTTAAGCTTGTGTCTGATACCAATCGGGACAAAGAGAGATAGTCGTGAAAAAAAAGAAACTACTCAGGGCATATCCACTGACAGAAAATCGCGCTTCAACGGGCCATTTTCCAATGGTCAGTTTATTGGGTTAAAATGTGCTACTCCCTCCACTCCATAATTATTGTCCTGCGGTACAAACAAATTTATACTACGGAGTAGCTAGTGTTGTTTCCTGAAAATTATATCGGGCCAGAGATATCACTAATTATATTAGAAAAGATGTTAGATATTTTGAATCAATATTAGTGGATATACACAGTAAACCACATCGGGAAAAGGTAATGGTCTCAGTAGCACTTTTTTTTTTTGAACAAGGGAGGGATCCAGAAGGATCCCGACTGCATTATACGGTGGGTTTACAATTTACATCAAGGACCTCAGCAAGAAAATAAATTACAATCAAGCCCTTGGCTTTTTCAAAAAGGACCTCAAAGGAAAAATTAGGAACGCAATTTGGTCCTTCTCCACCGTGCACATCGAGCAGCTCGACACGGTGACCGCCATTGCCGCCGCCGGGGACAAAACCACTTGGCTTCAGCACGACGATGTATGCCACCATGGAACTGGGAAAGGGCCTCCGCATCGACACTCTGGCCTGGAGGTTGAAAACACTGCGGTAATCATAATACCGCAGAATAAAGCGACCCCTTAGGTCAAGGATAATCCCGACGCAAATCCACCGCGATTGATGATCTTCACTTGCTGCAGTCAATACAAACCCCCGTAGAGCTTCAGATCCGCAGAACCTGCACCTCCTCTCGCACCCACTGCGACAAAGCAGTGCAAATTCTTCTTCACAAGAAACTCCACAAAGCTTTTGAAAGGACATTTTGTGATCTCTTAGTTTTGTGTGTTAGTTAACAACACTTAGGATGTCTAATCTAGTGCTAAGTGATGCAGGTTTTATTGTATACAACATGTGCATCAACACCAAAAAGAGAAAAGGTTTCTGGAGCATTTCAGGCCGGAGTTTCCGGCCTCCAAGGCCGGAGTTTCCGGTCCCTGGACTTGTCCTCGAAGAAACAGCAAAGCTGCTGAAGTGTTGCTCAGCCCCTGGTGTGGGGCGGAGTTTCCGGTCCTCAGGACCGGAGTTTCCGCCCCTGGCCAAACATTCCGGCCCCAGGGCACCGGAGTCTTTGCCCAAGTCTCAGCTGCTGGTTTGTTGCTCAGTCCCTGGTGTGGGGCGGAGTTTCCGGCCCCCAAGGCCGGAGTTTCCGCCCCTGGCCAAACTTTCCGGCCCCAGTGCACCGGAGTTTTGGCCCGAGTCTCAGCTGTCAAGAAGTTGCTCAGCTCCTGGTGTGGGGCGGAGTTTCCGGTCCCTGTAGGCCGGAGTTTCCGCCCCAGGCCGGAGTTTCCGGTCACTAGGACCGGAGTCTCCGGTGTGATTCTTTTCTCCAACATCGATACCTCTCGCCTCACCAAGCATGCCAAGGGGACTCTCCACCAACTTAGCAAGCACACCAAGCAACCGTCTTCCTCTCGTGCACCTCCTCCGCAATCTAGTAGTGAGGAAGCGGAGACCGAGGCCCCAATGCCTAGAAGGAGAAGCAAGAATGCCGACCCTCCCTCATATCTTCAAGGAAGGGCTCAAGTGAACTCGGAAGTGAGTAAACTCTCTTGGTGGAAGAGAAAGTTGCTTTGCATGGATGTTGCACTTCACAAGGAGAACCATGCCTCATATGTGAGAGAGAAGCATATCATTGACAACCAACAAATCATGATCAAGGAGTTGCGCAAGCTCAACAATGGTAGTATCACTCCTCCTCCGGAAGAAGATGAAGATGGCAATCCTATTATCTCCTCCTCGTCGGCCGAGACTATTCCTCTTGAGAAATGGAACGAAGACGTCTTTCCTTGGTCGGATTATGCGGATGTGACTTCATTGCCTTCCACTTCTCGCAACACCGGCAAGGCTCCCATGAACCTTTCCGATGAGGACTACAATGAAGAAGGGGACGGTGATGATGACATGGAAGAAAGCTCCGGGTGATCTCCATGGGTATCGTTAGTTATGCTCTTTTCCCTTTTTGGCGTCTCGATGCCAAAGGGGGAGAAGTAGTTCTATTAGGTTCTCTCCGGGATTTGCATGGGTTGGACACAAGCATGTGCTTTTATCATTTTATTGCGCTTGTGTCCATTTTATGTTATTTGGAACTTATTTGCATCTTGTGTTGTGAACTATGTGAGTGTAAGACATATGGATTTCTATTATGTATGGTTGAACCTACATTATTGTGCTATGGTTATATGGATGTTTATCTACATTTATATGCACAAGGTATGGTTTTTAACTCTAGGCTCAACCTACGTTGTGATATGTCTTGTTTGTGCTTTGTTCGTTTACATATCAAGTCACCTTTTTGTGGAACTTGTTTCTCTATATGTGTGCATTTGCATTCCAAAGCAAATGAGTTATATGCACACATCTAGGGGGAGCTTTTCCTTTTGTTAAACATGATAGTATGGTGAACTTTATTGCAAATCCGTGTGTTGTCATCTAACACCAAAAAGGGGGAGATTAAAAGGACATTTTGTGATCTCTTAGTTTTGTGTGTTAGTTAACAACACTTAGGATGTCTAATCTGGTGCTAAGTGATGCAGGTTTTATTGTATACAACATGTGCATCAACACCAAAAAGAGAAAAGAGTTTCTGGAGCATTTCAGGCCGGAGTTTCCGGCCTCCAAGGCCGGAGTTTCCGGTCCTGGACTTGTCCTCGAAGAAACAGCAAAGCTGCTGAAGTGTTGCTCAGCCCCTGGTGTGGGGCGGAGTTTCCGGTCCTCAGGACCGGAGTTTCCGCCCCTGGCCAAACATTCCGGCCCCAGGGCACCGGAGTCTTTGCCCAAGTCTCAGCTGCTGGTTGTTGCTCAGCCCCTGGTGTGGGGCGGAGTTTCCGGCCCCCAGGCCGGAGTTTCCGCCCCTGGCCAAACATTCCGGCCCCAGTGCACCGGAGTTTTGGCCCGAGTCTCAGCTGTAAGAAGTTGCTCAGCTCCTGGTGTGGGGCGGAGTTTCCGGCCCTGTAGGCCGGAGTTTCCGCCCCAGGCCGGAGTTTCCGGTCACTAGGACCGGAGTCTCCGGTGTGATTCTTTCTGCAACGGCTACTTTTCTGGGAGGGGTATATATACCCCTCCATCTACCTCCAGCCAGCTAGCTCGCCCAGAATACAAGATCCCCATTGTTGCAAGCTCAAGAATCACTAGATCTCCCAATCCCTCCACCCAAACTTGTTGATCTTTGGAGGATTGAAGGAGAAGGCCCCGATCTACATCTTCACCGAGCCGTTTGTCATTTCCCCCTCATTCACTTGAGGGACCATTTGCTAGGGTTTCCACTAGGAAAACCTAGCCCCCATTGTACTCACTTGATTGTCTTTGTGACAGATTGTAGCTGTTTGGGAGCCCCCAATCCTTTGTGGGTTGTGCCCCAAATCGTTGTTGTAAAGGCTCCGGACTCCGCCTCGAAGGTTTCCGATAGTTGAAGTGAACCAAACCTTTGTGGTGCGGTTCACCGGAGAAGAGGGTGAGGCCTTTGTGGCCGTTGAACCATTGTGTTGGTTCACACCTCTCCAACGAGACGTACTCCCCTAAAAAGGAGGAACTCGGGATTACATCCGTGTCTCCGCGTGCTTTGACTTCGGTTACCTCTATCCTTGTTTACCGCCTTATTATATCGTGCTTAGTTGCTAGCTTGTCATATAGGTAAATTCACCGTAGTTGCATATCTAGAGAATTTACCTTTTGTGTCAAGCCTAAATTGAAAAAGACTAAAATTGGAGTAGCACCTATTCACCCCCCCCCTCTAGGTGTCATACCGATCCTTTCAATTGGTATCAGAGCAAGGCTCTCTTGTTTTGGGTTTAACCGCCTAAGAGAAGTATGACACAAAGTGAGGATGAGGCCGATCTTGCCAAGGCCAAGGAGACCATGGCATCCATGGCCGATATCAAATCGTTGGAAACAACATTGACATCGTCCATGAATGACATGAATGTCAAATTTGATGAGTTGCGTGACATGCTCATGAAACTCACAAATGCCAAGGTTTCGGAAACCATCCCACTAGAGGGTATCTCTAACTCCGATGAAGGTGATTCCGAGGAGGGTAAAAAGAAAAATGAGAAGGGGTGGAAACCATCTCCGGATCTAAACCATCTCCTCCTCCTCCTACCAAGCATGAAGATGGGAAGGAAGAGTACCATAACGTTCCGGGATGGTACCCTATCGACCCACCTATCACCACCCGCATAAACCCCATTGGTCCTCCACCTAAGCTTAATGCATTAGCCTTTGCTAGTTGGCAACGCTCAATGAAATCTCATATTAACAGTGCCTCTATCGAGCTTTGGAGGATCATTGAAGAGGGTACAAGGTTGCGGATCCAAGCAATGTGACAAGAAGAGAATTTGCCGAAAAGCAACTCAATGCCTCCGCACTCCATATGATTGAACTTTCAGTGGGTGAAAGTGACAAGCATTATGTTCTCAATGCCTCCACCGCCAAAGAAGCTTGGAATTGTCTTGAGGTTGCATTTCTTGGGAATGAAAGCATGAAGAGAAACCGATATGAGTCTTTGAGCAATGATGCCGAAGGATTCTACATGTTTGACAATGAGACTCATGAAGACATGTATGGAAGACTCAAGACTCTTGCAAAGGCCTTCTTTGATGTGGGGGCAACCTATGTGGATGATGCTTATGTCAAGAGGAAGTATGTGAATGCTCTCTTGCCTTCCGAGCCCATCGAGGTGAAGGCCATTCAAGGAAGACACAACTACAACGAAATGACATCCAATGAAGTTATGCAAGAAGTGCAAGCCTCCAAGGTTGCCACCAAGAATGCCGAAGATAGCCGTGCTAGGGCCATGGGGATGAAACAAGGCCCCTCACTTGCTTTGAAGGCCAAGGTGGTATGTCTTGATGAGGTTGAAGCGTGCCCAAGCAACATTGCTCCAAATGATCTTGAACCGGCTCTAAATGGTCATATAGCTCTTGCCACAAGAGAGTTTTGGCAAGACCCGGCAAAAGCTAAAGCCAAGGTTGATAAAGAGAACAACTCAAGTGGGAAGAAAGAGCTAGCCTCAAAGTGGAAGACGTGCTACAATTGTCATGACAAGAACCACTACATAAGAGAGTGTCCTTATGAGAACCGAGAGCAAAATGGTGGGAAGCTCATCCCCAAGGACCATTCAAAGTTGATCCAAAAGAAGCCCGCAAGACCAAGGAAGCCTTTCTTCAAGAAGGCACCAAGAATTGTGTTGGTGGCACAAGAAGAATATGCCACAAGTGATTCCGAAGATGAAGATGCACCTACTAAAGAGGTAGCCGCATTGGCTATTGTATCAACTTCATCATCTTCTCTCTTTGAATCCCCCAATGAGAACTTCTCCACCAACAATGCTCGTTGCCTCATGGCTAATGTCACCGAGGTATCATCTCCTTCTCCCAAGACTATGCATGAAATGAGTGATCAATCTAGTCTTGTGATTAAGAAAGAACTTGTTGCTTTCGATACTTTCATGACTAACTTGCAAGGTGAAGCTAAGGAACATGTTGAGTCTCTCATGAGACAACTATGTGCGGCCGAAGAACTTCTTCAAGAAAAGAGTAAGATTGAGAGAGAGGATTCTCTCACCATTGCCTCTTTGAATGCTTCCGTAGCATCCTTGAATGCCTCTCTTGATGAAGAGAGTGAAGAAAGATGTTCTCTTGAGGAAAGACTTGAGTCTCTTGATGCTAAAAATGATGATATCATTAATAAAATCATTAAGGATAGAGATCATGTCGTTGCTAAATATAAAGTGCTTAAAAAGGAGAAAGTTGAACTTGGGGTTGCTAATGCTAGACTTCTTGAGGATATGGAGAAGCTTGACAAGGCTCACAAGGCCTTGGAAACAACTCACTCCCTTTTAGTCAAGTCTCATGAGCAACTTCAAACTCAACTTTCTAAATCTAGCTCAACTAGCATATCTATTCTTCCTCGTGTTCATGAAAATGTTATTGAAGAAAATGTTAGTGCCAAGACCTCTATTCCCAAAGGTAAAGATAAGGGTATTGCTTACTTATTTGAGCAAAAACCACACAAAGGGAAGGAGGGTCTTGGTTATGTAGCCGAGCCCAAGAAGAAAGTGGGCAACAACAAGAAGATCAAGACCAAGCCCGCACAAGCCGAGACTTCCATTGCGGGTGGTAGTGCCACAAGGGGCAAGACCACTCGTAGTGACTTTGCGGGGCATAACAACCCCAACTATATTCTTTATGTTGATTATTATGGGGATGTTTATGCTCAATATGTTGGTCCATATGATGGTTACATTGATTACTCTATTTGGGTTCCTAAGACCCTTGTTGCTAACCAAAGAGGACCCATTGAGAAATGGGTACCTAAATCCAAGCAATGATTTCTTGTAGGACTATGCTTCCGGTGGATCGAAATGGGTGGTTGATAGTGGATGCACTAGTCATATGACCGGAAGCAAGGAGATTATGACGGAGTTGAGACCAAATCTAAATAACTCATCCGTCTCTTATGGTGACAATCAAAGGCCGAGGTAAAGAGTCTCGGCAAGGTGGTAGTTGCAAGGGATATCACCCTTGTAAATGTCATGCTTGTTGAGTCTCTAGGTTACAATCTTATGTCCGTTCGTGCTCTTAATAAGATGAACTTTGATGTCCATTTTACTATTGATATGGTGGTACTCTTGAGGAGCAAGACTCTAAAGGTCATGTTCGTTGGGTATGTTGAAAATGAGTTGTTTGTGGTAGACTTTTCGGGGTCTACCAACACTCAAGCAATATGCCTATTCGGAAAGGCCGACGTGGGGTGGTTGTGGCATCGCCGCTTGTCCCATGTCAACATGAGAACTTTGCAAAGTCTTCACAAGGGTGGCCACATTCTTGGACTAAAAGAGGATGTTTCTTTTTCTAGAGATCGTCTTTGTAGGGCTTGTGTTGAAGGAAAGATGCATGATTCTCCCCATCCGGGCAAGACCATTATTTCATCAACGAGGATTTTGGAACTTCTTCATGTTGATCTCTTTGGTGCCGTGCCTCAACCTAGTCTTGGTGGGAAGAAATATTGTTTGGTGATTGTTGATGACTATTCAAGATTTACTTGGGTTTATTTCTTCAAGACGAAGGATGAAACCCAACAAACCATCATCGACTTTTCCAATATTGTTCAACGCCAATACAATGTCCCTATTTTGGTCATTAGGAGTGATAATGGCTCCGAGTTCAAGAACTACACCTTAAATGAGTTTCTTAGTGAAGAGGGGATTCGTCATCAATATTCCGCTGCATATACCCCTCAACAAAATGGTGTAGCCGAAAGGAAGAACCGGACTCTCATGGATATGGCAAGGTCTATGTTGGCGGAGTTTAAGTCTCCGCTATTCTTATGGGCCGAGGCTATCTCCACGGCGTGTCACTCATCTAACCGGTTATTCTTTCGTGTTGGCAAGAAGTTTACATCTTATGAGATGCTCACCGGCAACAAGCCCAATGTCTCCTACTACCGAGTTTTTGGTTGTAAGTGTTTCTATAAGAACAAAAGTGTTCGTTTGTCTAAATTTGAATCTAAAGCTTTAGAGGGTGTTTTTGTTGGTTACGGTGCCGAATCTCACACCTATAGAGTCTATGACAAGACCGTTGGGAAAGTCATAGAATCTTGTGATGTGAGGTTCGATGAGAATGACGGCTCCCAAGTGGCGCAATTTCATGTTTGTGATGTAGATAATGAGGAACCTCAAGAAGCAATAAGAAGAATGGGGGTTGGTTTCCATCGCCCCATTGAAATCCATCATGAGCCTCCTCAAGCAAGTCCTAGCTCCACTCATGTGGAGACTCCATCATCACAAGTTGAAGTTGCACCTTCTATGGAAGCAAATGATGCACCTACCCAAGAACAAGTTCAAGGCCCTCCTCAAGTTGACCAAGTGGCTATTCAAGAACCAAGTTCTCCTATTGTCAACACTAGCCAAGGTCAAGACCAAGATCAACCCTCTCCTTCCTTTGTTGAAGATGAGCTTCAAGATGATCAAGGTCAACACACCGGTCAAGACGGGGACTCAAATGATCAAGATGATCAAGCGAAATTCCTCGCATCAATGAGGATATCGAAACCCGTCGTATAGCAAGAGTCAAAAAGGATTGGAGAAGAAAGAGTCTTCATCTAGAAAATATCATTGTTAATGTCAAGAACAAAGTCACCAAGAAAAGCCATCCGTGCTCAAACAAGGGACAAGCTTCTTTTTGACAGCAGTGCTGGCCGTCTGAGACAGCAGGGTACCATAGATGAAGAAGCCACAAGACATGCTACCCTAGGTGGTTTTGATAATGAAGAAGAGGCCGAGAGAGCTCATTTTGACTCCTTGACCACTGTTTTGGGCATGGGGAAGCTAGAGTTTCGTCGGATGAGATCTCAGCAGTTCTATGACTTGCCATCCAACACCGATGATCCTAGGTTTCCAAGGAGAGAGCAGCAGCTGATCATGAATGAGATTTATGCAAGCATTGAGAAGCACATGGTGTGTGAGCAAAAAGTGTTGAGCCTTGAGAGCTTGGACAAGAAGCCTTATTTTCAAGAGGCCGTGTGGATTGCTCGGAAGCTTGGACTTGAGAGGCTCATCTCTCATGTTCATGAAGATTATGATATTCAGCTTGTGCATCAGTTCTTTACCACAGTGGTGTTTGATAATGATGAAGATATCACCATGACTTGGATGACCGGTTCTCAAAAGTGCACCTCTAACTTTGTGGAGTTTGGAAGATGTTTGGGATACAAGTTCAAGGGTGCCACTACTTGTGTTGGGAAGAGGATGCATGTGGAAGGGGTAGCCTACAACAAACGCCGCTTGCGCCCTTTATATTCAGTTGCAAAATCCGTTGGCACCAATCAAGACCTCCTCCCCACCTTCAACATTTTCCTTCGCATGGTTCGGCTCAATCTTGCTCCTCAAGCCGGAAATGTGGATGCCATTCGAGGAGGGCTTGTCAACCTCTTATACCATGCTTACAAGGTGCTCCAAGCCGGTCCGGATTGTGAAGGACAAGAAGTTGATGTCATGGATTTCATCAAGTGTGAATTGCTTTGGGCCATTTTTTAGCACAGGAACCCTCTCTATGCACCTTATGTGATGAAGCTCATCCTCTCCAAGGTCTCCAACATCGATACCTCTCGCCTCACCAAGCATGCCAAGGGGACTCTCCACCAACTTAGCAAGCACACCAAGCAACCATCTTCCTCTCGTGCACCTCCTCCGCAATCTAGTAGTGAGGAAGCGGAGACCGAGGCCCCAATGCCTAGAAGGAGATGCAAGAATGCCGACCCTCCCTCATATCTTCAAGGAAGGGCTCAAGTGAACTCGGAAGTGAGTAAACTCTCTTGGTGGAAGAGAAAGTTGCTTTGCATGGATGTTGCACTTCACAAGGAGAACCATGCCTCATATGTGAGAGAGAAGCATATCATTGACAACCAACAAATCATGATCAAGGAGTTGCGCAAGCTCAACAATGGTAGTATCACTCCTCCTCCGGAAGAAGATGAAGATGGCAATCCTATTATCTCCTCCTCGTCGGCCGAGACTATTCCTCTTGAGAAATGGAACGAAGACGTCTTTCCTTGGTCGGATTATGCGGATGTGACTTCATTGCCTTCCACTTCTCGCAACACCGGCAAGGCTCCATGAACCTTTCCGATGAGGACTACAATGAAGAAGGGGACGGTGATGATGACATGGAAGAAAGCTCCGGGTGATCTCCATGGGTATCGTTAGTTATGCTCTTTTCCCTTTTTGGCGTCTCGATGCCAAAGGGGGAGAAGTAGTTCTATTAGGTTCTCTCCGGGATTTGCATGGGTTGGACACAAGCATGTGCTTTTATCATTTTATTGCGCTTGTGTCCATTTTATGTTATTTGGAACTTATTTGCATCTTGTGTTGTGAACTATGTGAGTGTAAGACATATGGATTTCTATTATGTATGGTTGAACCTACATTATTGTGCTATGGTTATATGGATGTTTATCTACATTTATATGCACAAGGTATGGTTTTTAACTCTAGGCTCAACCTACGTTGTGATATGTCTTGTTTGTGCTTTGTTCGTTTACATATCAAGTCACCTTTTTGTGGAACTTGTTTCTTTATATGTGTGCATTTGCATTCCAAAGCAAATGAGTTATATGCACACATCTAGGGGGAGCTTTTCCTTTTGTTAAACATGATAGTATGGTGAACTTTATTGCAAATTCGTGTGTTGTCATCTAACACCAAAAAGGGGGAGATTGAAAGGACATTTTGTGATCTCTTAGTTTCGTGTGTTAGTTAACAACACTTAGGATGTCTAATCTGGTGCTAAGTGATGCAGGTTTTATTGTATACAACATGTGCATCAACACCAAAAAGAGAAAAGGTTTCTGGAGCATTTCAGGCCGGAGTTTCCGGCCTCCAAGGCCGGAGTTTCCGGTCCCTGGACTTGTCCTCGAAGAAACAGCAAAGCTGCTGAAGTGTTGCTCAGCCCCTGGTGTGGGGCGGAGTTTCCGGTCCTCAGGACCGGAGTTTCCGCCCCTGGCCAAACATTCCGGCCCCAGGGCACCGGAGTCTTTGCCCAAGTCTCAGCTGCTGGTTTGTTGCTCAGTCCCTGGTGTGGGGCGGAGTTTCCGGGCCCCAAGGCCGGAGTTTCCGCCCCTGGCCAAACTTTCCGGCCCCAGTGCACCGGAGTTTTGGCCCGAGTCTCAGCTGTCAGGAAGTTGCTCAGCTCCTGGTGTGGGGCGGAGTTTCCGGTCCCTGTAGGCCGGAGTTTCCGCCCCAGGCCGGAGTTTCCGGTCACTAGGACCGGAGTCTCCGGTGTGATTCTTTTCTGCAACGGCTACTTTTCTGGGAGGGGTATATATACCCCTCCATCTACCTCCAGCCAGCCAGCTCGCCCAGAATACAAGATCCCCATTGTTGCAAGCTCAAGAATCATTAGATCTCCCAATCCCTCCACCCAAACTTGTTGATCTTTGGAGGATTGAAGGAGAAGGCCCCGATCTACATCTTCACCGAGACGTTTGTCATTTCCCCCTCATTCACTTGAGGGACCATTTGCTAGGGTTTCCACTAGGAAAACCTAGCCCCCATTGTACTCACTTGATTGTCTTTGTGACAGATTGTAGCTGTTTGGGAGCCCCCAATCCTTTGTGGGTTGTGCCCCAAATCGTTGTTGTAAAGGCTCCGGACTCCGCCTCGAAGGTTTCCGATAGTTGAAGTGAACCAAACCTTTGTGGTGCGGTTCACCGGAGAAGAGGGTGAGGCCTTTGTGGCCGTTGAACCATTGTGTTGGTTCACACCTCTCCAACGAGACGTACTCCCCTAAAAAGGAGGAACTCGGGATTACATCCGTGTCTCCGCGTGCTTTGACTTCGGTTACCTCTATCCTTGTTTACCGCCTTATTATATCGTGCTTAGTTGCTAGCTTGTCATATAGGTAAATTCACCGTAGTTGCATATCTAGAGAATTTACCTTTTGTGTCAAGCCTAATTTGAAAAAGACTAAAATTGGAGTAGCACCTATTCACCCCCCCCTCTAGGTGTCATACCGATCCTTTCAGCTTTGCTTCCCACCACCACATGATATGCAAAAATCCTCCAGTCAACTCTGTACTTGTGCCACCAAACAGAGGAGGTAGATCGAAATGGATGGAGTAGAAAGCAAAGGATTCGGCCTTATGGAAGCCGCCAGTTCCTCTCTTCTTCGTTAGCTTCGACCTCCAAAGCAAATCAACCAGAAGATAGAGAAAAAGCCGAGGCCAGAGCTGGCCGGAAAGCCCCAGCTCAGAACTTCCTCTGCGTACCTTATTCAGAGGGATGCGCACCTTCATCAGCTTCGCATGCACCTTCTCCTGCCACCAGAGCGATGCAGCTAAGAGGAAGAAGATCACGGCGCGGCGGATCTGGCCGCCTCGATCCGCCGTCCTACCCTCAGCGCCTACGGCATAAAGCCAAGTACAAGCATAAAGCTTAAGCAACCTATCTACCCTAGATCTACTATGTACAGGGTAAGCACGACCTCCTACTCCATCTCCATGCCGGCCGGAGAACCCGCCGGAGGGAAGGGAGGAGAGGGGCGGCGACAAGAGGCGGAGGTCGACCCTCAAGGGGTACTGTTTGAGAGCGAGTGGATAAGGAGAGGGAAGGGAGGAAAAAGATAAGGTGGGGGAAGCTTTCTTTCAGTAGCACTTCACCGTCATCCAAACTCGCACCCTCCGTCATGTGACGAGTTGATGTCACCACCACCATTGGCGCCACCCGTAGCAGCGTCGACAACTTTCCTCCTATACTACTGACGCTTGCAGGCTAGTCCCCCTTGCCACAAACTCTTACCGCCGCCTGCCACGAGAAAAACCAACGGCTCTCCGTTAGCTACCACCACCCGTTACTATTGGAAGGGTCCACACCCGCAGAGGCCTCAGAAAACTGGTGAAGGCGTCTCCTACCAAAGGGGGAAACCGGTGAAAACCACGAAAAAATCATGTTTAAAAGTTCAAAAAAATTCTAACCAAAAATGCATTACATTGGGAAGGTTGCGTTCTACGGACATGCAAAATGGCAACTTGAAACTCAAATTTGTTTAGGAGCTATGAAAATGACAAAATCAGCAATGAATAGTGCTTCATCAGTGAATAGTAATTTCTGGTACTATTCATTGCTGATTTTGTCATTTTTGTATCTCCTAAAAAACTTAGAGTTTCAACTTGCCATTTTGCATGCCTATAAAACTTTACATCCCCAACGCAATACATTTTTGCTAAGAATTTTTTGAAGTTTTTAAATATGATTTTTTCGTGGTTTTCACCGGTTTCCATTGAAACTGGTTTCCACCAGATACTTTCTCGTTTCTTATTGCCCTTGGTGTCTCCCTAGGAATGTGGCCCATGAGGCTCGATGGCCTCGTGAAGAAAGTGTATCCCTCTGAGTCGTAGGACGTTGAAAACTCGGGAATGTGCTACTGTGAGTCTGAGACGGCAAGACACATTGGTAATATGAAACAAAAACATATGATTTTATTACATAGCTTGTTGGTCGTGCAAAATGAAGTATACATGAATTTGCCAGAGAGAATAAGTTCATACCATAATAATTATTGAAAACCAAGGAAAGTATCCATAAGATTATACCTAAGGAAAAATTGGTATGGATTCGCACGCTGAATAGAACATTAAATTAAAAAAAGCATATAATTACCAATCCTAGAAAACCAAAAAAACTTTCAATCCTCTAAAATTCTTTCTTAAACCGAAGAAGTCCTGACATTGTTCACGAAACATATTTTCTTCCTGTAGCTGAACAGCCGCTCCATTGATTTTTGGTGAGTTGGGCACTGAGGGGCAAAAAAGCAATGCAAGGCGGGCGCAAGTGAGTGGATCGAGTTAACGTGGTGGAGTTGCCATCAAGTGACTCAAATAGTGGTCGAAGGTGCAGTTTAAGCTATGCATGATTTCAACAAATGCTGTACTCGAACTGAGCAAATGTAATGTATCTCCCTTGCGCCAAAAAAACATTGAGAAAATGTTTGTAGTCGTCAAAAAAGCAATTTCAAGCCAACCCCTTAATAAATTCAGCTTCATAGAATAGTTTCATATACATCATATGAAATCGCTTCAACATGTTTCAACCCAGGCGAAATTAATTTTTTTTTTTATTCATTCATTCAATCGCCATTGCAACTTGCTTACTTGCACCTGGTAGACCAACTCTGTAGCACGGCAGGTCAACGTTCAGGATGAGGACAAACAAAAAAAATCACGGTGTATATAATCAGCATGATAGTTACAACACCAGCCAGCATCAAAGAGAGATACTGGGGAGGGGAGAGAAAAGCAGCAGCAACTTCTACAAAAGAAACCAACAATCCATGAGCGCGCGCACGCACGCACGCAGCCAGAGAGAGAGAGAGAGAGAGAGAGCAAGGTCAGGCGCGTGCGCGAGGCAACTCAGATGAGATCCTTCCATATCCTTCCCTTTCCACCGATATCCTCGAGAGCTTCACGAGAAGGATATCATGGCAGTGCGAAAAGGAGCACCAACCCTCGTCTTATCTGGCTACCTCCATCATTGCCGAGTGAGCTGGCTCGCTAGCTAGCTTCTTGATCCGCGCACCCCGAGCTTCTTGACCTCCACCTTGAGCGACTTGAGGTACCTGACGGCCTCGTCCAGCACAGCGGGCGTGTCCATCCGGTCGCCGCCGGGGATGATCCCCTTGAGCGTCTTCATCATCTTCTTCATCCGGTCCTTCTTCCTCTCGCCGCCACCGCCGCCGGTGGCGTTGTTGCCGGTCGGGCTTACGCTCACCACGTACCCGGAGGAGCACGTGGAGTCCGGCGAGCCGCCCCCGCGGCACCCGGGCGTGCGGCCCGTGCTCAGCACGTCGTCCTCCTCCTCGCCGTCCCCCGAGCTCATCAGCGCGTCGATCTCGTCCGTGTCCTCCTTCTGCCGGATCGAGCACTCTCCGCCTCCGTCGTCGCCACCGTAGTATGTGCTCTTGCCGACGTAGTTCTGGTCGTAGCCGCCGTTATTGTTGTGGCAGTGCTGGTCGTACCCGCCGTTGGAGCCGAAGTTGTTGGCCAGCGACGGGTGGTACATGACCCTGCTCCGGTCATAGGTCTGGTCGAAGATGACGTAGTTCTTGGGGCAGGTGTCCGACGGCTGGAACTCGAGCCCCGTGAGCGGCGCGGGAAAGTCGTGCTGCCTCCGACCGGCGAGCGGATCCTCGTAGGCAACAGGCGGCGCGGCCGCAGGGTACCGGTGCTCGTTGCCGTAGTACGCTGCACCGTTGCCGTACGCGGCCATGTCGTAGCCGCCGCCATAGCCACCACCATACCCATAGCCGTATCCGCCGTAGCCACCATACCCGTAGCCTGGATCGCCCTGCATTGCTTCGGTCTTGTTGCTAGCTGCTCTCAACTTCTATGTGTTTTTATGTGGGGGAAATCAAGAAATGGTTTTGCTTCTGGCTGAAGGGAAATCGATCAAGAATTCAAGAGTGGTCGGGTTAACTGTAGCTGGAAATCTTGTGGTTCAAAATTGATTTTGGTTAGCTTGGTGTTTGGGTTTGAGGCTGTTTGGGTTGGGATGTCTGATCGATGTGTGGAGATTTGTGGTCGAATCTACGTCACTGGCTTGAGCAGCTGGCGGAAGTATTCAGCCTGCAAACATTAGCACAAGTGGAAAGATACATAAGTTAACTGAACGATGCTCTAATTGAGGAGCGGACAATCAGACACAAGGTATTAAAAAGGTGATCGTGCATATGTTTTCTGTGCAGTAAGCATCAATTGAAGTGATCCTGAAAGTGCAATAATGTACCAACTGGTTCAAGAACATAGTGAGATTCTTAATGTGAGAACAGAGTAACAACTGAAGCGATGTGAGAACAGAGTAGTCGATTGAAGCAATGTGAGAACAGAGTAGTACGATTGAAGCAATTGAGAACAGAGTACAATCATGTACAATGTGCAAATAGGAGACGCTGATGCACAAGCAGACTAGTGTAGTAAAACATAAGTTAACTGAAACCATGACACTGGAACGGAAGGAACCCCAGATTGCAAAATTTTGCACGGAATTACTACGATTCACTGATGTGACAAATGCCACATTATGTATCAAAACGAAATGTTTCAAGGTCCATCTAGCATTTTACTCAATATTTCTTTGTGCCATACTAGAATAAGCTGCTACTTATACTGTTGAAGAGAAGGTTCTATTTACTTGAGCTATGCATGTTCAAGAAGATATTTTTCTATGAAGCAAACGACAAACACACAAACATGCTCCCCTGACTGAGGCAAACAATACACAAATCCAAGCGTTGTACTACAAGTAACTGCGGCAGGCTCCATCTTTTGACCAAAGGCAGCAGAAAAGAAGAAAAGACCATGCACTTCAAAACGCCATCTTATTTTTCTCTGTTCTTTTGACGACCGAAAAAAGAAGCTTTTGTCAAGACGGCCGTGGACGCCAAAAAGCGGGCCCGGTTACGCTTTCCTGTCTGCATGCAGCAGCATTTGGGCCGGCAGGCATTTCCTATCGACACTAAGAAAGAAAGAAAGAAAGAAAGAAAGAAAGAAAGAAAGTTGCTTATCAACTAAACATGAGCATGCGATTATGATGATGATGATTCCCGCTCCCCACTATACCAAGCATAAGCATAGCACTAGCAGATTGATGGTGAGACTGATATGAAATTAAAGATAACAGACATTACTGAGTTTGGAAATGAGCAGTAGAGCTTACAAGTTGGTTGGTGCTTGAGGATGCGTCCTCACCTGGCAGAGCTGCGGCAATCTGTAGTAGCACGCGGAGGCGCTACTTGTCATAATCAAGGTCAAGCTGAATGAACCCAGAGCCTCCGCCGGTGTGTCGCCGATCGATCGACGATCAGAACAGGAAGAACACCGGCAGCCGCACCCACGGCATCCTGCCCTGCATCAAGGAACAGAGGGCATCAGGCCACTGCGCGGAAGTAAGCGGGCGCAACAATGGCGGCGTTGTGTAGTGGTACGAACCTGAAGCAGTGATCTTTGAAGAAGAAGAAGAGCTGCAGCCGATCGATGGGCTGGTAGATAGATTGGTCGAGAGCAGCAAGGGGCAGAAACAGAACAATGGAGGTGGCTGGAGGAGGAACTGAATGAAGGGGATGGATGGTGCTAGCCGCAGCGCGGGGTTTTATACAAGGAGGAACCAAGCAGCCGATAGCGTTGGATGCTCCGATTGGTGCTCTCCTTCTCTGTCGATTCTTTTTATTCCCTGGCTGCACTCCTTTTGAGTAGATACAGAACAGAGAGGAAGGAAGAGGAGGAGCAGCGAGAAGAACAGAGCGCAGTGATGGAAACGAAACGAATGAATGAAGGCGAGGGGATGCGGGAATTAATGAGGTGGCGTGCGCACTCGATGGGTTCGTGCTCGCTGTGGGTGCGCGTGCCGCTTCCCACCCTGCCCGACCGACCCAACGGACCGCGCCACCACCACACCCACTCAATGACGCGTAGGCCCTGCTGATGTGTGGCCCTACGTGTCGGCGGGATTACCCACGGTGCGATGGGCAACGGAGGCCCCCGGTCAATGGAGGTGGGCATCGTGGCAGAGGAGCAATCCACCCATCTTCTCCCAAGCACGAAGCAAGCGCCGCGCACGCACGCGTCCGGAACCATGAGTGCGCCCGCCTAGACCGTCGGATCGTGCATCGGGCGGCTGTGACGATGCGTCGCTCGGCCTCGCCGTCCGATCCGGCGCGCGTGCCCGCGGCGGCCATCGATGCCGCTCGCTGGCCGGCCTAGGGACGCTCTGGCCTCTGGTAGGGTAGGCGGGCAGAAGGAAGGGCCCGCGCCGACGACGACCGCGGGGATAGTCATGGCGGCGCGGCACGGCGTATTCCGGGGAACATGCATGATGGCGGAGGAGTACTGGCAGCTGGGCTTGCCCCCGCCCCGACGGATGGACCACCGGACATGCAAGATTGCGCACCCAGATTGTACTTCACGTGCTGTCTCTTTGCTTCTATGTCTGTCGTGACACCGCTAGGCACTACAGCAGTAGAGCTAGCTCCAAATCCATCGTGTCTCGACTCGTCTCGTCTCAGGTACTAGAATAAATCTCATGTGCAATTGCGTCGCACAACAAGAAAGTTATACTACTCGAAGAAAGTAATTTCTCTGATTTTTGCCAGCTCATCAGCCTGATCCAGTGGGGGCGGTGGCGATCCCAGTTGTCTCGTCGGCGTCTCACGTGGAGCTCTCGCTGAACGTCTGAAACCCGCGACGACCATGAAGACCAAGCCGGTGGTAGGCTTGCTCGCTCCTCCTCCAGCACTAACGATGCCTCTCGTGTCTTCTTCTCCTTCGGCGCGACCAAGGTCTCCTACTTCGGGTTCGCCAATGACATCCTGCATATGTCTCCACAACCGCTCACAGGGCCCAACTTTGGGGCGGCTTTGGGGCGGGACGGACAGCGACTCTGTCCTCCTCTTTGTCCTCCCTGTCCGTGTCGGGCCCAAGGGCTAGCCACACAGCCCCTCCCACCTCCAACCTCCCACCTCCTTTGGCCCCTCGACCGCCGCCGCCACCCTGGACCTACCCTTCGGCGACCGAGCTATCCTCGGCCACGACGTCGTCTAGCCCTACCTTGGCCGGATCTCGTCGCCGGCCGCATTCTCCATCTTCTTCGGCCCCCGCCGCCCCGAGCCGTGCGAAGCCGCGGCCGTCCTCGCCCTCGTCCCCAACACTGGTCGCCCTCGTCCTCTGCCTCCGCCCCGGCCGCCCTTGAGCCGTGCTGAAGCCGCGGCCGTTCTCGCCCTCGTCTCCAACACCGGCCGCCCTCGTCCTCTGCCCGGACTCGACCGCGAACTCCGCCGCCCCGAAGGTGTTTGACGAAAGGTATGAACACCAGCCGGCCTTGTTCTTTCCATATGTACGAATGCAAATGATGTACCATTTTCTTATAATTTCATTCATGTAGATGGATAGTGATGATGAGTTCTTCGACCACACCTGCATCGATACATCGGATGAATCTTCCGACGATGATAGCGATATCATGGTGACCGCGGTCACTCTCATCCACAACTTCAGCCAGGATGCAGTGCCCCGGCATGTTGGGTCAGTCGTTGGGCGAGCACCCGCGTTGGACAGTGAACGAGAGAATGGTCACCTCCAACTTTGGAAGGACTACTTTAACCCGGTGAAGACAACATATCCAGCTTCTGTCTTTCGTCGCCGTTTTCGTATGGGCCGACCCTTGTTCATGCGTCTGCTGGAAGGGGTGAGGGCATATGATGACTACTTTGAGGCCAAGCCAGATGCCACAGGTCAGTATGGCTTCTCTTCATATCAGAAGTGCACAGCAGCTGTCCGGATGCTTGCGTATGGAGTGGCTGGTGATCTTGTTGATGAGTATCTGCGCATGAGCGAGAGCACCTGCCTGGAGTCGATGTATAAATTCTGTCAAGCTGTGGTTCAGGTGTTTGGGGAGGAGTACTTGAGGGAACCCAACATGGAAGACACTGCCCGTTTTCTGAAGATGAATGAGAGCAGGGGCTTTCCTGGGATGATTGGATGCATAGATTGTATGCATTGGGAGTGGAAGAATTGTCCCTTTGCTTGGCAGGGACAATACCAGGGTCATATCGGCGAGTGCACGGTCATACTCGAGGCAGTGGCATCCCAGGATCTGTGGATTTGGCACTCATTCTTTGGCATGGCCGGCTCATGCAATGATATCAATGTGCTACATCGGTCCACGGTATTCGACCGGGTTGTCGAGGGAGAGGCTCCAATTGTCCACTATGAGGTGAATGAGCATGAATACAACAAGCTCTATTACCTAGCTGATGGTATCTATCCTTCGTGGCCAGTTTTTGTGAAGATCATCCGGAGGCCTAACTCAGAGAAGACCAGGAAGTTTGCTCAACACCAAGAAGCCTGCCGGAAGGATGTGGAGCGAGTATTTGGTGTGCTCCAATCTCGTTTTGCCATTGTGCGGCATCCTGCTAGAACATGGAGCAAGGAGTTGATGTGGGAGGTCATGACAGTTTGTGTAATCATGCACAACATGATAGTGGAGGATGAGCGGGATGACGCGAGGCTGTTCGATCAAGGATGGGAGTTTCAGGGTGAGTTGATTCAGCCGATCCCAAGGGCAGCGTCGTTCCAGCAGTACATTCATGTGCTTGACGAGATGCAGGACAAGGAAACACACATCCAGCTCCAAAATGATTGGTGGATCATGTGTGGGCTCACTTCGGAAACCATCCAGCTCCAGATCCAGCTCAAGAATAATTTTGTTGAATGAACTATTTATTTCAGAACATGAACTTTTTGTTGTAATAAATTTGATATTATTGGCTATCGAACTATGTTTGTGTGATGATTAATTTGTGAATTGCAAAAAAAAGGCTCACTCGGGTTGGACAAAGGTCCAAAATGTGTCCACGGTCCGTCCCCAAAGGGACAAAAGCGGACCAATTCCGGTGTCCGTTTGCTCCACCCGTTGGAAATGCCCTAACAGACATAGACATATATTTTGTATCCGTCTGGCCACCCAAGCGGACCAAGAACGAACAATTGTGTATCCCTTGGGACGCCACGTTGGAGTTGCCTTAAATTCCAGGAAATGTAATTCCTGAATTTGGTTTCATCACGGACGATGCATTAAAAAATGAGGATGCAGCAAACAGGCGCTCGACACCCATCCCCGGCAAAACATACGTATCGACGACAGGCGTCATCGGGCGTCACCCTGTCCGCGCCGCCCGATTGGCCGACGCCGGCCGGCAGGCCCGTGCTCGCGGTAGAATCATGGACGCCACCGGAGGCAGCGGCGAGCAGTGATGGTGTAGCGGCACAGGGGGAACGGCCGCCATCATAGGCCATCAACGAAATCACTCACTCGATCGCCCTCCTCCTTCCTGCTGCGGGGAGGGTGGGACCCGCACGTCCAGGGCGCACACTCCAACGAGCCACCGTAGGCGTGCTCCTGTCGGGGCGAAGCTAGAGAGAGGCGCCGCGCCGTGGAGTGCCATCATCGCCGTCAAATACCATCATCATGCTGCGCATCCATCCACTCCTCGATCGACCGAGCGCTCACGCCGGCGAGCTTCGAACGCCGGGCCTCCCTAGAGCTGCTGCGATTTCATAGGCGGTCACAACTCACAACAGTGGTGCTAGCTGGCCGGCGAAGTATTCCGAGCACTAGCCGCGCCCATGAACTTTCTTCAGCGTGGGCCCACGTACGCGCCATGATCAAAACCTGTGGCTACCAAACGTAAGTATTTGCAGTGAGATTGCAGCAAGTGCTACCGTATAAGCTACCTCAGCTATCCTACCTATATACGAGTATGGTCCTCGCAGCAGAGTAGATGTTTGGAGCTTGTTTGACAAGGGACATGTGCACATTTATGAATGCACTTGACTTGACACTTGAGGCCTAAGCTCTCATGATCACAGTTCACTACTCCCTCCTTCGTAAAACAAGAGGCCTATATATTTTGGTCAAATTCAAAAATTTCAAAGTTTGACCAACTATAGAGAAAAGAAAACGTCCATATTTATGATCCCAACTAAGAAGTTTGACTTTTTAAAATTGTATAGGCATCATATTTTGGAACAGAGGGAGTACCTAGATTGGGGTGGTTTTCTTAGCGTCCGGCAAGCTATTCATGTGCTTGCTGGCATAATGTTCACATGGTAAAACAAATCCGAATTTAACTTCATTTTCTTTCTTTAAATTTGTAAATAGTATATATCCGACTTTAACTCTAATATTTTTCAAAAAATCTCCATCCTCTTCTAAGTTTCATTTATAATATAGACGTGGTTACTTCATTTTCATCCACGGGGGACCTTGCATCCACAAACAAATTGCGTGATAGTCGGTAATACGGGAAAACAAAAAGAACGTGGGAAGAAGAGGAAATCAATAATGGTTTTTAGAGTTAACAAGGTTGTTCTAACTTGTATTGCAACTCAAGTTCGGAGATGAAACTATGTGTGCAGTTCAAGGACAAAATGCACATAGCTATTCTCTTTTAAAAAAACATGTGCATTTGCAAACGAAATCAAGGGATTAAAATGTTCAAATGGACATTGAATTGGATGCCATCTTCAGTGAAATGCAACATGAAAAATGCAAATGTTTGCATAATGATATTGATATGAATGGGTGGTGTTAATCCCCCGCAAAAAAAAAAGAATGGGTGGTGTTAATTTATACATGTTAATTGACGGTAGAACATGAAGATAAACTTCTTTTGCTTCCAGGCCAAGTTTAGAGCATCTCCAACCGGAGGCCCCAAACCCACCCCAAACGTCCGGGCGGACAGCCCGGACAGGGTTTGGGCTAAAAACCGCCACCCAAAGGAGGCCCTCAAAGCCACCCCAAAAGTCCGGGCTGTCCGACACACCCCAAACCCAGCCCATATGTAGGGAGGGTTTGTGGGCGTCTGGGCGCGCCCGGACAGGCCGCCACGTCGGACGCGGCCCAACATGACCCCACATATATCCGAAAATTCCCCACCCCGGTTAATGAAACATACATACATAGATTATGAAGATAAATGATATCTTGAATCAAAGCGACTGTTACCACCCCATTTAGGTATCACTCTAAACCTGAAAGTGTGTTGTTCCTCTTCATGCCCTGGGTCATGCAACATTTTCTCATCGTATGATCAACAAACAAGGACATTCACTTCTCTTATGTTTCCACCTAGGTTTGGACTGATGATATTCACTTGATACTAATCTAGTGGTTGAAACTTTGAGTAGTTCCTAGAGATACTTTAGTTAGGATAGTTGATTTTCTTACCATGCACCTAGGCACACTCCCTATCTGGAATGTTCATAGGTTCATCAAGATCCGTGCTATAGCTATTTGTTTTCCTCTGAAATAACTTATCCTTCTTGTATCTTTCAAATCATACGACCTATGGATTTGATACTTTACAGTTCACTGAAATACTTGAGGTAGAATGTGGGAATAAAATTTTGTGATTTTTCTCACAAATACTCAAGCAAGAATCATCATTTATACCGGGAATGTTTTCCTCTACCTAAAGAGAAAGGGTTGAAGATAACAAAGGGTTGGTACAAAACAAGTTCCTATCACTTGTCTTTCCGGTCTTTCAGATATTAATTGAAATTGTTTTTGTTTAATGAAAATTTCAAATCCGGAACAATTTTTGGAAAAACGATTGACAATAAATATATTTCACCCTTTTTCAAATGTATTCATATTTTTAAATTAAAATATTTGAAAGTTTTAGATTGCGCATTCCTCGCATTGTAGTTCTATTATTATTTCGGTAACATGCAAAAGTTTCAAATACATATGTTCAATTGTTTGATAGATGAAAAAAAGGAAAACTTCAAAAGTGTTGGTGTAGTTTCAAATCTAAATTAGATTAGAGATTTTTTTATGTAGTCTACTGGAGGCTGGAGGACTGAAGATTAGATCAGGCGATCAACTTAGATCAACAAGGAAATCACAATCACCTTATTAGGTGTAGACAAACCCTTAGTTTTAAAGACGGCAATACACAAATGGACAGACATATCTTGGATTTGTTTCCGAGATGGGTAGGTCGAGCAGACATTTGGTCGTAGGCTCGCAGCGTAAAGACAACACTAGATGCAAACCCGCTGGAAACATGGGTAAATGTCACACACACGGCCTAGGTAATCATGGTGCACTTTATAATGATCATGCCCTCTTGATCTACCATGATCCTCCCTGGTGAGACAGGAGGAGGGATGTCTGCCGTGCCGCCCTGTTGGTGGGAGAGGAGTTCTTGATTAGTTCCAAGGTGACATGATGCGTTTCGGCAAGAGCTCCCGGCCATGCATGCACGCAGGAGATGATGGCTTTTTCGTCCATCATCTCAGATCTTCTCCCGAAGAGACAAACGCTTCTTAAAGAAAGGCGATCGATGCAGTGCATGCAAAAACCAAGTAGTCGATAGATAGTAGAAGCGCGGAAAGGCGGCCAGAAAGACGATGAATCTTGGATTCTTCTCCTTCTCTTCCCCCGTTGGCTTTGCGCAATCATCAGCGAGCTGCCCGCGTGTCGGTCCCCTGTCCGGCTCCGGCCGGGCTGCGCTGTGCTTTTTATACGGGGTACGGTGAAGAACACGAGTACGTAATTACGCATGTTGTCTCCTTATTTGGTACTACTAACCATGGCGCTCTAAGATTTAGGCAGGGAGAATGTTCCGCTGCGTACGTTGTCCAATACTGGGTCAGTTTTCGAAACAATGGAGTTTTGAAAGCACGACGCCATGTCGTTTTAATCTTGCTAGAGAAGAAAAAAACACAAGGATATGCAATATTGCAATAGAAGGTGCTTGGATTGCATTATACTAGGAGAGGACAATACAAGAGTTTTCCTTAAGATGTGCTAGGCGTAGCACGACATAGTTGTTCATAGATAAAGAAGTTGTTTTTATAGTACTCCATTCGTCTCAAATAACTGGCTTAGATTTGTTCAAAAGTGCATGTATGTAGACATGATTCATACGTAGATTCATCTACTTTTGGCCAAATCTTAGACACTTTTTGGGGCAGAGGGAGTATTTTCTTTCCGTTTTAACCTCTTCGGATATTTTAGTTGGGTTATAATTTATCTCGTCACACTTTTTAAAGTTCATTTTATTGTAATTTATTTCTTTGACTTATGTCTTGTTGAATTGATGTTTTTAAGTTTTCGTGAGACTATTTAGAAAATATCTTCAACATTTCTTGTAACTAGAACGACACCGCACGCGTTTCAGTGGGTATCTCTTAAAAATCTAATGATATTTTGCAAACTATTCAACAAATTGCGATAAATTCAATAAATGATTTTTTTGTGCAAGTAGTTCTTTTATGTGCCATGGTTTTCACCAAAATATCAAACCTTGGAATATTCTGCAATACGTCAATTTTTGTGAGCAATCTATCACACAATTAGTTTGTAAAACTTTGTAAATGAATTTTTTTTTGACTTACTGTTAAATACACGCCAGAAATAGCTCAAAAAGACCCACCAAAATTTGCTTGTCAAGCACATCCAATATTGAAGATGTAATTCCCATCTTATCCATGGGTCAACGGACGAAAAAATGCCACGTGCCTCGAAAGGGAGGTTGCGCCATGGGCTTCCTGGTGCTTTGGTCTGTGTTCTCATTTGATTGGAAATCCTTTTATCTTGTATGCCATCGCATATATGCTCGGATTTCTTCACTAATATGTCCATTTCTATAAGGAATTAAGGAGTAAAATAAACATGTAGGTTTGCACATATTTGCATTTATTAGTAATTAGAAGGCAACTTTGCAGCATAATCACATAAATTTGTGAATATTCGGTTTAAACGGACATAAAAACGAGTGTTAAATCCACTCATCAAGATGTCAGAAACTTTGAGAAAACATACTAATATTTTCCGGACCCTTTAAACCAAACTATCAGTGTTCCACCTTAGGTTTAGTGGTGCCTGAGGGAGGGCCTCAGGTAAGTGAAAGTAAGACAGGGAAGCTAACATCCACGGGCATGGTTAAGGCATTGTTTGGCTGGGCTTTTGCTATGGGTTTTTCTGCTTATAACCAAAAGCCCAACCAAACGGAAAGAGCATCAATATTTCAGATAAGGCACAACACATCCAAATATGGTCTAAGAGCATCTCCAACAGGCGCACAACGCGCCGGCGCTGTATAAATTTTTTGCAGCGCCGAAATAGTCGTTTGGCGTGCCGCGCGCAGGTTTCGCTTTAGCAGGCGCGCTATAATTTAGCGCGTCGCTGCCGTGCTTCACCAGGCGCGGTAGAATGCAGCACGCGAGAGCAAATGTGCAGCAAAATTTGACAAAGGAAATATGAGATATGCAATGAAATAATCTTCAACAACAAATTACGACGAACAAAATAACATACTTCAAATTGAAGGCATAGTTCAACTTCATCACATTACAACCAAGTTCATCACAAAATAGTTCACACAAACACATGAAACATGATCAAATTAAACATGATCAAATGAAACATCATGCTTCACTTAGTTCCTTCTCCTCTTCCTCTTCCTTTTCTTCATCGAGATCATCTAGAGCTCCATCGATCCCTTCATCGATTCGGACGGTGTTCCCACTATCTCCAAGAGCACCATCGGAAGAAACGGGAGGCACAACGGAACCATTGCCTCCCATGCCAACCGGTGGTGCACCCATGGCACCAATGCCTCCATATGCTCCCATGCCTCCTCCCATGCCTCCCAAGAGAGAACCGAAAGTCATGCCTCCTCCCATGCCTCCCATGGTAGCACCAACACCTCCTCCCATGCCTCCCATGGTAGCTCCCATGCCTCCCATGGTAGCACCCATGCCTCCCATCATGCCTCCTCCTCCCATTCCTCCCATGCCTCCTCCCATGCCTCCCATGGATGTACCAACACCTCCATAGCCTCCTCCCATGCCTCCCATGATCATCATTGTTGGTACTACAAAGGAATAAGAACTAGTGAACTAAACATCTTTGCACATTTGTTTACAATGAAAAACAAAAAGAATGGAAAATCATACTTGGGCATTTCATCGAACACGTCGGTGGCATCGGCGCCCGCATCGGCTCCCGGCGCAACGAACGGTGGAGACGGAGGAGGAGGAGGCGGAGGCGCAGCTTGCGGCGCGGCCGTCGATTGCCTCGCGCGCTTGGGCGCAGCCGCCTTCCTGCCCTTGGCCGCCGCCGCCGCAGGTCGCTTATTGGAGGCGGCTTTGCGCGGCTTCGCAGCCGGCGGAGCGCCGACGGGGTTCGCCCGTGGCGGCATGAAGAGCCCGCGCGCGATTCCGACGGCCGGAGTTGGTGCGGCGCCGCCGGCGGAGGGGGTCAATCCAGCGCTAGGGTTTGCGGGGCCGCCGACGGTCGAGGCGTCGCGGCTGTAGGGAGGGGTCGGTGGAATGTCCGAGCGGCCGTCCATCGCCAGAATTTGGCCGGCGGTGGCGCGGGAGAGGGGCGGGCGGGGCGAGGGCGCGAGCGCGGGAGGGTTCAGATTGGCGGTTGGTAGCTCGCGCCAGATTTGGTGTCGTCCCGCGCGCTGTAGTCGCCGCCCCAAATTTGGGGCAAAATCTACCGCTTCGCAGCGCGCTGGAAGTTTTTTAGCGCGCGCGGGATTTTACCGCTGCCGCTGGAGCACTGGATCTCGCTCCGCGCGCGCTAAAAAGCCGTTATTTCCAGCGCGCGGTCCAAATAGAGCGCCTGTTGGAGATGCTCTAAGGCAGGAATATTTTCGCTCGGGGATGCTGACAAGGATCAAAGTAAACTTATGATAATTTACCTAAACATTTTGAGGCGGTAAAAAATATAAAGAAAACCCTCGATGTGAAGCAACCGATCCACACAGGCAGAAATAGTGATCACAATGTCATCGGCATACTGAATCTCAAATAATCAAAGGACTAGGCCAGATAACCCTGACTAGTCCTTGTTTTAATAAATTCTTATTGATTCAAGTGAATAAATTTCATGATCAATGTCTGCAATCTCTTTGCTATCAGTTGAGTGATATCTTTAGTGTAGTTCAAAAGAGAAATAGACCTGAAATAATCCACTATAGAGGGTGTTTTTTTTTGGCACACGAGCAATAAGAGAACTCCAGTTATCTCTGTAAATCATTACGTTTGTTACTTTAACATGTTAGCTTTTCCCGAACGTGACAAGTATTTGTTGTGAAGGAACTACTCATATTCACATTCACTAGGAATGTTTCAAATTCTAGGAGTATCTGAATTCCTTTGATTACAACCATTGCATATACTTGACGCCCAGTGCTTGCTCTGTACTAAACATCACATTCACTAGAAATGGTAAAAATTCTATCTATCTAGTACACATCTATGCATCAACCTGGCTACTTTACATAAATAATAATGAATACAATATACAATTGAAGCTTCTAACATCTAACAAACTAGGGGATGAACTATCTAGATACCACCCGCCTGTTGATGGAGGCATACCGTTTCCAGAATGAGCTTATCTGGCTCCACAAGGAAATTTCGGAGCCAAAGAGCCGCACACTAACTGATTTCCTGGACCCTGTTCTAACAAATTCCAGGTCCCGCGATACACCATGTTCTTCGTAGCTGGGGTCATCAAGAAATGGGAGGTCAACCAAACCCTCAGACTCCACATTCTTAAGCCATCCCCGGAGTAAATAGTTTATAACCTGATCAAAGACCAAAGTTCAGCGGTCATCATTATTGTTCAACAAAAATATCTAGCCACAATTAAAAATCCCAGTAGGTACTCAGAGCTTAGACCTCACAACTGATGTGGTTTCTAACAACTTTAAATACATAACAACTTTAAAAAATTGGCCGGGTTAACCGACTAAATATTTTTACATGATATTCAGGTTAACTGAATATTTATAACTTGACTTGGGCCTTAAATATTTACTTATACTGCTGCACAAGGTATGTTCATGAGCCTAAGACCTAGGTACTGCTAGGTAGATTCAGAGAGAATATTGCTCGCTGGAATGTTAACATGAAGATGGTTTGGGCTTAAATAGATGCACCTTGAAGGTTGTTTCTCATATTTAAAAGCAGTCCATTAAAAAAAACTAAGTACTACAAGATAGAAATGCAATCTGCCTAGGGTATGAACCTTATTTGTGCTTGGCGCACCAAGCCAGCCACACTTGTGGACCTTGCCTTGGGGCGGTCATGCATTGCATTTATGCTTCAAAAAATTGTACTGGCAATTTCTCTTTAGCAAAGATTGTTGTGCCGGTTGGCAATATGCTGCCAAGGAAGATCAGGCTACGGGCGTAAGTAAGTTTTTGCTTAGTATTCATTGTGTTACATTGTTGATTTTCTTTATACTGTTAATTTGCTTATGGTATATGCCGTCATAAACAAATGAGACTGTGAAGAAATTTGTACATTTCTCAGACTTTGTAAATTTTAATGTAGCATGGTAGCATTTCCAGGTGCGGCTGATATCTGAAGTGTTACAAGTAAAACAATAGTTCGTACACGCATAGTGGTTGACAAGAACAGTCCAACACGTAAGTAGATACGCACTAATGAATCAATATGCGTGCACCTTTCTCGCAAAAATGCTGGTTGTCATGTCTTCTTGGCTGTGCATCCAGTCCACAGTACCAACATATGGGATTATGGAGCAACGTGTGGCTGCCTGCTGGGCGCTATTGGTCCCAACCGTTGCAGAAGTAGGAGCGTAGTGTTGTGAGTTGTTATATTCTAGAGAGTACAGTTCTGTGACTTGATTGCTTAAAAGTTTACTTTTGACAAAAAAATGTGGTTTTGTGATATTTATTCTACAAGCACAAGAAGTTACGAATGGATTAGTCTATTCCGGGTTTTGCTTACTCGTTTTAGGTTTAAATTTGAAATTTTAAAGGGAAATGCACTGCTCCAAAAATGATCCCCCAATTTTCCAGATTGTTTGCATGCTGATTTTAGAGTTGCATGTTCGCAGCCTGATGGTGATTTGCTCTAGATATGTCATGAGAAAGTTTACCTCAGGAACCTCATCGTGAGGACAGTGACCGGCTGGGCTTATTTGATAATAGGGTGCTTCTGGAACCTGCTGCTTTACTCTACTACCCCAAAAAGGTCCAACCCAAGGATCTTCTTTCCCATACATAAGAGAAATGGGAATACCCTGCTTTTGGCACCTGCAGATGATCACTGTTAAAATGGAATTATAGTTTATAAGCAAGATCAGTTCACCACTTGGGTTTTCCGCTTCACCTAGAAAGTGCCTCCTGGAAGGATATCTGACCCATTGGAGCAAACATAATGGAGGCAAATGATGCAGCAGCTGCTGGGTGCTCCGTTGTCTCTATAATACGCGAGAACACCTTATCAACATTTGTTGAGTGGTCAGCATATACTTGCCGGAGTATCTTCTGTATACTTCTCGGGTCACGTATCTTCTGCCACCTGCATCACAAAGGGATTAATGGACTATATCCAATTTATACGATCCAATGCATGGATAACGAACATAATTCTGATGATGCAATAACCACATAGCTACCATGACATCCTCGTAAGCAGAGAGAAATGCAATGCAAATTAATGGAGAAGAAATACAGCAAATTTCATGTGGAAGTACATTATTTATGTGAAAAAAGTGTTGCTTGTGAGAGTTGAAAATGGAAGCTTATCTCTAAAATTCCAGGTAAAAGGTTCATGAAGAAAGTAAGATAGACTCCCAGAATAAGAATGGCATGCACAAATGAAACGTAACTTAAGTACATCTTTTCAGGTAAAGTCTGCACATACAATACCATGCAAAAAAGCATGAATCCCAAAATGTAGCCACAATTTGCCAGACCATTGAAGCTAAAGATCGTATGAATCCAACTTACTGAAGCCAAAACATCAAGACAACAGTCATTAACAGTAAGGGGAAATTGAAGATTACATACACTGTTTCAGTAAGTTTCCTCACAGATGATGGAAGAGGAAATGTCCCAGCCCATGGAAAAATCTTTGACAAACGAGGAGATCTTGCAGGGTTAGGAAGGAAACCCCAAATTGGTGTTGCATTAAGCAATGTGATCCCCTTTACAAGGTGTGGATTGGATGCAGCAAAATATAGAGCCACAAAACCTCCAAGAGAGTTTCCTACAATATAAACTGGTTCACCGATAACCTGCAAGAGGGTTGTAAAATTAGCATACACAAAAGGAGATGTAATCCCAATAGTTGAAGATAAGCCTACAAAGTAATTGTGTATAGGAAGATTCTAAATAGTCTAAAAGGCAAAGCGGAGACATGTTAGCAAAACGAACATTGGATGACACAACAAAGATTCGGAAATGTACCTCTTCGATGAAATGGAGGACTTGGTCATGCCACAAGTCTACCGAGTACACCAATTCATCTGCCCATGGCTGCGAATCTTGTCCAAAACCCCAATATGACTCCTCATCCTGCTCCCCTACCATTTCCTTAGGAGCAGGGTCTTCACACGGCAGTGACATTCCCTGCCCTAGAAAGTCCATCGTCCACACCTTGTAATCACGACCAAGATCCATCAGCTGCTTCTCATAATGGAACGTTCCCACTCCAAAACCTGGCAGGAAAAGCACTGCTGGCGCCTTGCTGTTCGCGGTGCCAGACTTCTCGTAGTACACCGTCAGCTTGGGCTTCCACTCCCACAAACCAGTAGTGATCTGAGAACTGTCTGGCCCTTCTGGCAGACCTGGGATCACCATTTTCTCAAGCTCGCCGACCTTCCGGGGGATGCCTCCGAGAGCCGCATCGACATTGCTTACGTGGAAGCCATTGCTGACATGAAGCTTTCCCGAATCACCTGGATTCGAAGCTCTCCCTGCCCCGACACAAACAACTGCAGTTTTTCTTGGCCGAGCAAGCTTGGTATGGCGTGGACCAAGACCAGTGCCGAGAAGAAACCTCCGACCACTGCTAGGTGTTTGATGAATTGCCAAGCAAGAGTGGCTGGAGGAAACCACTTCCATGACCTCCTCGGTAGCTAGCACGCTAGTTCTGCAACAGAGGAGCGAACAAGATTCAGGAAGCTGCACAGGCCACAGTCTATCTACTTGGAACAGCAGTCAACTGAATCCGACTAAAACGCATGGCCGATTTTATGCTAGTTACGCCGACAAAATGGCAGACTGAATCTTACCAGATTGGTACCATTTTCTTTACACCAAAATGGTACTACTGTAGTAATATGAACTATGAACAAGCAGGGGCGGACCTAACGGCTGGCGCTGGGCAGGAGGGAGTGGGAGTTCAGCTGAGCTCAGTTCTTTTTCCATGGATGGCTTCGATTGGATAGTTCACACGAAAGAAAATACCATAAAAAACACTGCGAACAATCGGGGCAAGTTGCGGTTGCTCACCAGCAAAGAAGGAACGGATGAAACTCCGGTGGATCTCCACGCCAGAAGAGTGGAACGTAGGAGGAGGAGGAAGAACTCCTTCCAGGTGGCGTGCTTCGGTTCCCGAGGCGTGTTCCGCGGACGAGGGAACAGATGTGTACCACTACTAGTAGCAGCAAAGGCAGATGGCGGAGGGGGTAAATTTTGATCTAGAAGGCTGCTCGGTCTACCATGAATCTCCTCTCATTGCGTCCAGGTCACTCCTTCCTGCCTAACTCCGTTTGCGTCCGGGTTACTTCCACCTCCGCTTGTCTTCTTCTTCCTTCCCCATCTCCACGTCCCGCTCTCCCAGCCCCGTCGCTCCTCCACCACCACACACCGTCTTCCCCACCGAGGTATCCTACCAACCTCTGAATATCTCATGGACGGCACCGGGTACAGCCACATGTGCAATGCCAGAGGTTCAACGCACACAATAGTGCACGTGTTTTGCTCGCAATACATTTACGTCGACGCGGATTATTGAAAGGTCAATAACTCGGAAAATATAGGTATTTCCTTTAGAAATCTTTTTCCTTTGTCTGATTTCAAACAGTAGCCTTTTTTTAGGTTTATCAAACAGTAGCTTTGAACATAAGATAGTGGTATGAATATATAGCCAATCGTAATAACCAATATTTAAAATAGTCGGCTACAGACGTGTAATGTTTCATTGGCGCAGCTTACAAATTTGGAGCACGTGCTACGACTTGCTTTTACTTCACAAACCGATTATTTTCTCTTCTCCAACCAAATGAAGCACATTATTTAAATTTTGCACCCTGCTAATTAGAACTCTAAAGCATGCTCATGGATCGCTTAAAAAAAAGCATAAATCCCGAGATTTACTTCATGAACCCACTATCAGAAATATACTGCCTATTGGAGATTTAAACAACAACTTGACCAAACCAAACATAAAAATAAGAGAGCGTGTTGGAACACAAATAAAGCGGTATCATCATACATCCAGCAAACACGAATAACTAGCAATTACATCAAAGAATCATGATCTAGCTACTGACATGGACCCGTAATTTAACCATGAAAGACTCACGCGTCATCACAAAGTCGGCAAGATTGGTGTAGATGCCTCCGACAAGGTACCGGGACAGCTTCCCTGACGAAAAAGATTTTTCATCCTCAAACTTTTTAGGGTTGAAAGGATTTTATAGGCAAAAACTCGTCGGGAGGAGGCGCCCGAGGCTCACCCGCGGGTGGGGCCTACGGCCACACTCTGACCCGTGAGGGGTTGTGGATCTCTCCGGGGGTCCCCTTTGGTCACCGCTCTTCTTTCTAAATACTATAAATCCCCATAAGTTTTGGTCCCTTTTCGACGATATTTCATTTTTTGATTTTCTGCAATGCAAAAACAATAAAACAGAAATTGACACTTTGCACTGTGTTAATAGGTTAGTCTAATAAAATAATATAATTATCATGAAACAATAAAAAAATCTATAACGGCCCTCGAACCAATCATGAGCGTCGACCCACGGGCGAACAGAGGCCACATGCGAGTGAAGAGTACCAAATTAGGCACCCGTCAGTCAACCTGATTGAAAGTGCATGTTGCCCCCATGCGTGGTTTTGATAATTAATGACAATCCTTATGGGCTAATGTTTGTATTGAGATACTTGTAGATCTTCTCCATATGAAAAGATTGAGTTAGTGTTGAACTCTAGAAGACTACATGATGATCAATGCTCTCTTCTAGTGTTTATATGAAGAATAGTCATGTGTAGAGTTGAACTTATTGCAAGTATGGCTTGGAAAAGAAGATTAAGTGAACATTCATGTTTACCTCCAAGCCATCATACATATCAAGAAAAGAAGATGAAGTGCAAGTTCAATATGATCCATCACGGAAGATATCATTTGATTGAAGATTGCAAAGGAGACATGAAGACGGAGCTTAGCGTGGCTGTCCCATAATGAAGTATGGGGGAGTATTTGGAGAAGTCTTCATCAAGCATGTGCTAGCAAGCACAATCAAGAAAGGTGTTCCAACTTGAGAGAGTCAAGATCGTCATCATCGAGCTCAAGTGGAATGCGCAAGGCAAAGGTATGATCTTGATAGGTTTTCTATTTTACCGGTCTCATGGTTTTAGTGGGAGACCGAGTTATATGATAGACGGCGTACTATCAAGAGTGGGCTCTCAACTGAATAACTCGCTCGCATCTTTGTGGAGAGCTCAAAAGCTTTGCATACTTGGCATTTCCTATTTCTTGGTTCTTATTTGGCTTTTCTCCTTGTTGAGTTTTGGTGCTTTCGTGATCTTCATGACAAGCCCAAGTTCTTCGAAACGGATTTCATATGGAAAATTTGTTGTGTTTTCGTGTTGGAAATATTATTGGTTTATTCTTGAGGAAAGTTCCACACCTTCCCATGTGTGTCAACTTAACTCTATTTATTTCTCTTTCGTTATCTTTCCAACAAAGTTGGTTTCACCCCATTTAGATTTTTCTTGTAAATGTTATGGATTTTACAAGTTCATTCTCTGGGCTGCCAGCCTCTAGGCCGGTTTGGCCGGTGATGCGTGAATTCTCACGTTCGTTGGGAGACCCCAAGAGGAAGGTTTGAAGCAATGCAGCAGCAAGTTTCCCTCAGTATGAAACCAAGGTTTATCGAACCAGTATGAGTAGAAACTCGTCTGTAGGTTGTTGGTGGCGGAATGTGGCATGGCGCAACACCAGGGAATCCGGTGACCGACGTACGTAGAACCTGCACACAAGACAATCAAACTACTTTGCCCCAACGAAACAGTGAGGTTGTCAATCTCACCGGCTTGCTGAAAACAAAGGATTAAATGTGTGGTGTGGAAAATGATGTTTAATTGCAGAGAATAAAAGAGAACAATGATTGCAGTAGGTTGTTTTATCAGATGTAAAAGAATGGACCGGGATCCACAGTTCACTAGGTCACCCTCGTAAGGCTGGCGTGGTTTGTTGTCACTCCCACATCATACTTCTTCCTTTTTACCCCCAGATAAGGGATGTTGGGCTGTATTGTGTCACTCAATACATATGTCGTTGTCACATCGGCCATCCCGTACCTACATACATCATACTTCTTAATGGAAAATATTCTAAACACTAGTGAAATGATTCATATTTCGTGTGCATGACCACATCTCTCTCATCTATCTACACTTGGTGGTGTCAATCATCTCATGACATGGATAAACAAGGCATTATGCATAAATCAAACCATCACATGCATCATAGAATATCTCCAAAGTATGACAAGTCATAAAAGCTCCAACACAATGGTAAATGCATAACAAATATCATCTCATACCACAATATCCACCATAGGAATTACATAGATAGATCCATACTTATGCAAGGCACATCATATGGACTTCAACAATGATCATACATAGAGAGATTAGATCAAGTTACCACCACAAACCCAAAGTCCAGGGGTGAACTACTCCCTCTTCATAATGGAGACGGTGGAGAAGTCGTTGGAGAAGATGAAGACCACGCCGGCATCGCTCCGCCGGAGTTTCCCCCCTCCAATTTGCAACTCCAGGTCTCTGTTTTGTGGTTTCTGTGTTTCGGCGGCACTCCTTTCCGAAGGGCGTCGGGGGACTATTTTTATAGTCGGTTTTAGGTCAAGACGGAGGCTCTAGAAAAAAGATCGACGACTGCGGAGGCTCGAGGCCCAGGATAGTGGGCCCCCACGCGACCAAGGAATCTGGCCGTGTGGGCCCACCTATCTTGGCCCTCGGGTCTCCGTTTGTTTGCTTTCTTCGCTCCTACGCTTTGTTCCTTCCAAAAACTGATGCCCGTAAAATATTAGGTCATTTGGACGTCGTTTGGGTCCCTGAAACATCAAAATATAGAAAATAGGGTTTTCTGCCAGTGCAGGGTTAATTCTAGAAAAATAGGGAAACTTTGAAATATTCCCAAAATCAGTATAAAACAATGATATAACCCTTATATGATGCAAATATGATTGAAATATAAGTACTACAATGCAAAGTTCATGTATGCATTTTACATGCATCAACATCCCCAAGCTTAACCTATACTCGTCCTCGAGTATGAAGGGTATAAAGTAACATGGACTTTGCTTTTTAATACTATCAATGGATATCAAAGATGATTGCTATTGCTACATAGAGTCAAGTGATTCATTCTTCAAATGAGTAGCAATATACAAGATAGTTTATGAAGTGATATCAAATATTCAATGTAAGGATGTTCAATGATAATTCACAAAGTGTAACATAGAAGAAAGTACTATGGACCAAATGTATACATAATGAAAAAGTAAAAACATCCTATAATGGTCATAGAGTATTCTTGTAAATCTGAATATAAAAGGTGGACACTTTGGAAAGATATATAAATGAGTAGAGGTAAAACATGAATAAGTTTCATCTAACTTCCAAATGCTTCTACTTAAGTTAATGATTGCAATGTGGTATTTACTGGTGTCAAGCTCTCATTACCCCTATCATAGCATCTTGAATGGTTAAAGTTTAAAGTGAAAGCAAATATGAGTAGTGTGCTTGACAAAGTATGGGTTGAATGCCTCATGCCCCGTGAATACGAGTTCCTACACCACGGTGTTACTCAACTCGGGCCACAAAGCTAGTTCAAGTTAAAAGTCATTGTAAGTAATATAATAGCGTCATCAAGAGCGTCAACTGGGGTACCTCCTGCCTCAAGACATGGAACAAGCCCATGTCAAAATGACAAGACAAATAAACAAAATGAACAATCTCAGCACTCTTTTATTTACTATGGGTATAGCTTTTATTGTGAAGTGCATCACTGAAGGTCCACTATGGCATGCAAGTAAATTTCCACCATGAATGATGCATGGCTTAGATTAGCGGCCCAGGCGTCTCTCTAGCCATTTATACAAACTCCTCAAACATACTAAGTTTCCGCATTTATTTGGCACCATGATAAGCATCCATAAACAAAAGTACATGATATCAACTAAATAAATAAGAGCATGTTGAAAGCTTGCCATGTGACAGCACATATGAGTGATACGTCTCAAACGTATCTACAATTTCTGATGTTTCATGCGTGTTTTATATCAATGTCACATGTTTTATATGCATTATATATCACTATTATACATTTTCTGAGACTAACCTATTAACAAGATGCCACAGTGCCAATTCCTGTTTTCTGCTGTTTTTCTATTCCAGATAATTACTTAAGGAAATATTCTCGGAATTGGACGAAACAAGGACCCAACCTCCTATTTTTTCCGACACGTCAACAGAGTCCAAAGCTGAGAAGGAGGGGAGCCACGAGCCAACCACACCATGTGGTGGCGCCCCCCCCTCTGACCACGCCGCCACGTGGTGAGGGTCCCACGGAGCGCCACCAACCATCGTCCTTTCGCCTATTTATTGCCTTCGACGCGAAAACCCTAAAACAATCCATCATATTCCAAAAAGAGTTCCGGAGCGCCGCCGCCATCGAAACCTAGTTTCGGGGGTCAGAAGGTCCTGTTCTGGCACCTTGCCGGGACAGGGATTGACCCCCGAAGCCTTCTCCATCGACGCCACCACCTCCATCATGCTCCATGAGTAGTTCCCCCATGGACTACGGGTTCTAGCTGTAGCTAGTTGGTACTCTCTCTCCCATGTACTTCAATACAATGATCTCATGAGCTGCCTTACATGATTGAGATCCATCTGATGTAATCGGTGTTGTGTTTGTTGGGATCCGATGAATTGTTACATTATGATCAGTCTATCTATAAGTTTGTGAAGTTATTGTTGCTGCAATCTTGTTGTGTTTAATGCTTGTCACTAGTGCACGAGTGGCATGATCTTAGATTTAAGCTCTATAATTATTGCTTAGATTGTATCTACAAGTTGTTTGCACATGTCTCTGTCCGGAACCCGAGGCCCCAGAGTGACAACAACTGGGATAACTGGAGGGGATGGTTTAGATATGAGGATCACATGTTTTCACTAAGTGCTAATGCTTTGCTCCGGTGCTCTATTAAAAGGAGTACCTTAATTACTAGTAGATTCCCTTGAGGCCCCGTGTAGATTCCCTTGAGGCCCCGCTGCAAACGGGCTGGTAGGACAAAAGTTGTTATGCAAGTTTCTCATTGCGAGCACGTATGACTATATATGGAAAACATGCCTACGTATGATTAATAGACCAGATGTTCTGTCTTAATGCTTCTTCAATTCTATCAATTGCCCAACTGTAATTTGTTCACCCAACACTTGTTATTGGAGAGTTACCACTATTGTACAAAGCTGGGAACCCCGGTCCATCTGTCATCATTAAATACTCATTCTGTCCTATATGCCATTAGAAGTAGTATCAACTATTTTCTGGTGCCATTGCCTCTGTGTTACTGCTACTGCTGCTGTGTTACTGTTACTATTGCTCTCATATTACTGTTGCTTTCACATCACCCATGTTACTAGTGCTTTTCCAGGTGCAGCTGAATTGACAACTCCGCTGTTAAGGCTTATAAGTATTCTTTGTCTCCCCTTGTGTCAAATCAATAAATGTGGGTTTTACTTCTCTCGAAGACTGTTGCGATCCCCTATACTTGTGGGTTATCAAGACTATTTTCTGGCGCCGTTGCCGGGGACTACAGATCTTCATCCTCAAGCAAGCTCCCGTCAAGACGCTAACGAAAATAGCATCAACTATTTTCTGGCGCCGTTGCCGGGGAGCATAACTCTACTCATAAGTTCACCTGGGGAGTACACTTTGCCTGTCTCTCTGTTTTTATTTTATTTTGTCTTGTCTAGTTTACTTTTGTCTAGTTTATTTGTGCTTAGTTTATTTCTGTCTTGTTTTATTTTTCTTGTATACCCGAAAATCCATAAAATTTTGAAAAACCGAAAATCTAAAAAACTGTTGTTATGGAAGAACATGCTACAACCTCTATGGAAGTTAAAGAATTATATATGAAGTATAGAGAATCAATAAAGGGTAAAGTCATGAGAGGCGTGTTAAAAAGTTGAATAATATTGCTGAAATTTTGCTTAAACGCCATGATATAAATTGTTGCTCTGAACAGGATACTAAACATCTTAAATTTCAATGTGACTTTAGTAAAGAAGATATAATTATGAGCTATCAATGTTATAACTATGCTTATCTGGGAGCTGAACAAGTAGAACAATTTGTTTTATTTACGGGAGCTTTTGAAATAGAATCCTTCATGTCTAAAAATTATGAAACATGTGTTGCTTGTAATAACCTTAAAGATATGGTCTCTTCTATCCTTGATTATTGCATAGAAAATTTCAACAATAATTGTATATCATTGATTATAAAGAGAGACTCAGTCATACACAAGAATGTATTCACAATTTGCAGGAACCTGTGGAAGAAGAAAATGTTGAACCTGAAAGCTCATTAGATGAAAAAGAGGAGGAGAGTGATGAACAAAAGGAGGAAGAATGGATTAGCTACCCATGCCTACCTTCTAATGAGAGTAACTCTTTATCTCTTACATTATTTGATTGCCCTCCATGCTTACCAAAGGAGGATGAATGTTATGTTCCTGTGGATTCTCTTGAAATATTCCCTATGAGTAAAACTTGTGAAAATGATTATGCTACTGTTATTTATGATAATCCATGCTATTTCGAAAATATTATGATAATCCTTTATTTGTGGCTGATATCGAAATGCATGGTACTAAGAGTTTTGCTTGGAAAATGTTTATGATAAAGCTCTAGATGATGGTCCTATGTTACTTGATAATATTAACTGCACTACTATTGAAAATGGGATTGGAGAGGTTTTGACTTTATCTAGGAGTCCCATACCTCTAGAATGATCAATCATCTTGTTATAAAATTGTTAAAAGTGGGTTTGAAAGTTTTAATCCCACTATTTTTGAGCTTGATAAAAATTATGTGTTTGTAGATCATGAAAATCATGCTTTATGTGATGGTTATATTGTTGAGTTTATTCATGATGCTACTGAAAATTATTATGAGAGAGGAGAATATGGTTGTAGAAATTTTCATGGTATTAAAACACCTCTCTATATGCTGAAAGTTTTGAAGTTACTCTTGTTTTATCTTCCTATGCTTGTCACTTTGTTCTTTGTGAATTTATTTGTGTACAAGTTTCCTATGCATAGGAAGTGGGTTAGACTTAAATGTGTTTTGAATTTTCTTCTTGATGCTCCTTTTGCTTCATTTTCTATTTTCATGAGAGCATCATTAAAACTATCAAGCCTAGCTAAAAGGCATTAAAGAAAAGCGCTCTTGGGAGACAACCCATGTTTTATTTCTGAAAATTTTCTTTGCTTTTTGAGTCAAGGAGCTGCTTACTTCTGTAACAACTCCTTTGTATCTTTACTTTTTCGAATTGTTGTGCCAAGAAGAGTCTCTAATGATTAGATGATGCTAGATTTGGATTTCTGCACAGGAACAGAATTTTGCTGTTCACCGTTTTGAGCCTTATAAATTCTAGAAAAATTAAAAATTCTGCAAATTTTTGTGCGTGATTCACAGATATGTACGCATCTTTCATTAGTTTCGAGTTTTCTGATTTGAGCAACGGAAGCGCCTCGAATTTTTTTATCTTTACTGATTGTTCTGTTTTGACAGATTTTGTCTCTGTTTTTTGCATTGTCTCTTGTGGACTTTAAGCAAGGTTCTCTAGACGTGGAGGGCTGTAGCTAATGTTTTATTGAGTTCTTGCAATGTGTCACAACAGAACCAAAGTGGATTAATGTTTTTGAGTACTAACCCCTCTAATGAAGTTTATGAGAAGTTTGGTGTGGCAGAAGTTTTCAAGGGTCAAGAGAGAAGGATGATATAATGTGATCAAGAAGAGTGAAGAGCCTAAGCTTGGGGATGCCCCCGTGGGTCACCCAAGTATATTTCAAGAAGACTCAAGCGTCTAAGCTTGGGGATGTCCAAGGCATCCCCTTCTTCATCAACAACTTATCAGGTCATCTCTAGTGAAACTATATTTTAATTCTTTCACATCATATGTGTTGTTCTTGGAGCGTCTGTGTGCTTTTATTTTTAGTTTGTTATTTTTATTTTCTGATCATATCAATGTCGAATCCTATCTATCTTGTTTGGGAGAGAGACACGCTCCGCTTTTTCATTTGAATACTCCTATTCTTCACTTATATCTGTTGAGTATTCCGTTTTCACACTATTTAGCTTCTAGCTCTTGATTTTCATGTATCTCTTGTTCAGAGCTATTAGTTCTTTTATAGAAATTAATCTCTTACTTCACTTATATTTGTTTGGAGAGTTGCTTGGTTGATGTGTTGGTTTAGAAAATGTTGCATGTGGTAGTGGTATAATGAAAAACTTGCATAATCTCGTAGATCATTGAACTTTGATAACCTGATTCTTTGCAAACGTTTCGAGGTAATAAGTAATAGATGGTAAAGCTTGCTGGTTAATTAGTTAAAATCATTAGTGGATTTTTGTCTGTAAGCTTGTACTGTACTACAAACTCTACTAAAATTGTTGAAGGTGTAGTTGGACTTGATAGCTTTCCATGTCTAAAGGTAATTCGTAATAACTGAGTTGTGCTGAAGGTCGAGGGATCTAACGGGGTACTTTTGCCGCCGTGAACGGCCCTTCTTGGAGTGAATTTTAATCATGCTCTTAATGTTGAACCTGCTAGTTGTTTGCAATAAGCTTGTGAGTTCTTTTTTACTGATGTTAAGCTACGGTTTTTGGCACTTCAACCATCAAAATTTGCTAGCCTCTTCGGTGATGTGCATTGCCTTCTGCTCACATTGAGAGTTGTGCATACTTTGCCAGTACATGAAAACCCGTGGGAGGACTTCCTCTCCTTCTCCTACACATAAGCCCATACATCTTCCTCAAAACAGCCACCATACCTACCTACCACATCATTTCCATAGTTGTTCCGAGATATATTAGCATGCAACTTCCATCTTACATTACATGACTTGTTGTCATTTATCATTTATATATTGCTTTGTGTGATTCTATACAGCTGATGTGTGGTTTACCCATGTGTCGCAGCAGTGGAACATGGGGTTCCCCTAGTGCTGCCAAAGTGGGTCCACCACCTGTGGGCCCAGCGGGAAGATGGACAAGGCCACGACACGACGCAAGGCTGGCGGGCACTCCACGCGCCATCCAAGTCTGCCGGGTGCGAAGGACCCCGGAGTCCATCGCACCCCGGAAGAGAGAAAGGATCCAGAGAGCCTGAGGCCCCGGCAGGGCCGGACTCCCTCTCGGGTATCAAGCTGTACCAGACGGAGCTAGGGTTTCCACCACCCTCCAGAAGATAGTAGAAGAACCCAGAAGACTTGGTAAGCAAGGCGCAGGCAGGGGACACCACCTGCGGGGTGCCAACCTTTTTGCCACCTCGCTTTCCCCTAAAAGGCGGGGATCTCACCAAACGGGCGGAAGATACTTGGAGGAGGAGGCGTCACGTCTCCACCTCAACCACGGAGAGGGGGAACTTCCCGCCAAGACCCCCCTCACGCTCCTCGTGTGACCTATGTGGCTTCCCCTTGTCTATAAAATGAGGACCGAGTCATGGCGAGGAGGGGAGGACGAATCCAAGGCAAAACCTAAGCAAGAGCATAACAAGACATAGCTAGGGCAGGGAAGAGAAGGGAGGTGATCTCCTCAGGGCTAGGAGCTGCCCTGTCTCCTTCCGCTGGCCAAAACCCTTTCCGGGTACCTCACCGGAGACTCTATTGTAGCCACACCATGATGCTCCCATCTATCCAGACATGCAGGAGTAGGGTTGTTAGCCTTCGGGCGGCCTGAACCTGGGTAGATCACCGTGTCCCTTGCTTGCTTGCCATCCACACACACACAGAGAGAGAGAGAGAGAGAGAGAGACGGAGAGCTCACCGACGGTACTTCTCCGGGAGACGTCTTCCAGCCTCCTTCGCGCCCCTACCGAATCTACAAAGGGGGTGTCCTTCATCCCCGGTGTCCGTCCTTCGTGACACGACACCATGTTACACTAGATCATTGCACATCCTGCTACACTGGCAGAGGGATACAGTTTGATACATCATGTTTTGTTCATTATGAGATATTTGTACCAAAAAGTGTGTTGTCATATTAGAATGTTGCCCCTAAAAGTGAAAAGAGACATGGAGGCCATCGAAAAGAGAAACAGAAAAAAGAAAAAATATATATAAAAGAAAAAAAGAATAAAGAAAAAGGGGGCAACATTACTATCCTTTATCCACACTTGTGCTCATGTTTTAGCACCTGCAGTATTCATAGTCATCATTTGTGCTCATGTTTAGCACCTATACTCCATGTGAGAGAGTTTTCATGTTTTACTAGTATAACTATGTGGGGAATTTACACTATAGAACTTGGGTTGTATATTCCAATGATGAGCTTCCTCAAAAGTGCTCTAGGTCTTCGTGAGCAACCAAGTTGGATGCACCCCCACTAGTTCCATTGGAGAGCTTTCATACACATATAGCTCTATGTGCATCCGTTGCATGACAATCACTACTCCTTACATAGCTTCGATTATAAGACTTCCTCTTGTCTAATGATCACTTATAGCTTTGTGAGACTTTATTCCATTGGCCTTCCAAACCCCCGTTAATGTTCTCTTAGCCATAACATCCTGGTGCCAATACCAAATGCTTACGCTCACCGGTTGAGTAGGCTTCGAAACTGTTGATTCATGACGTTCCTGTTTATTATTACTTGACTGGATCCGTACTCTATGTTGTGAAAATTTGCTTGATGCTTGGAATTGAAGGATAGAACTCCTACACTGGATACTTAAAACATCTTTAATGAACCTTGTACGGTTTCATGTCTTTAAAGCAATAGTTCATGAAAACTTCTAGCTTGTTTAACTATCTTGCTTTATTATCTCTTATTTAATATCAATTATAGACATTTGTTTTGAATGATTTGATCTCAGCTCACATGCCTTAAATCATTATTAGATCAAGTTTATGTTGATAGCATGTCACTTCAGTTTTTTTTACAGTTTACCTACTCGAGGACGATTAGGAACTAAGCTTGGGGACGCTTGATACGTCTCAAACGTATCTATAATTTCTGATGTTTCATGCTTGTTTTATATCAATGTCACATGTTTTATATGCATTATATATCACTATTATACATTTTCTGGGACTAACCTATTAACAAGATGCCACAGTGCCAGTTCCTGTTTTCTGCTGTTTTTCTATTCCAGATAATTACTTAAGGAAATATTCTCGGAATTGGACGAAACAATGACCCAACCTCCAATTTTTCCCGACACGTCAACAGAGTCCAAAGCAGAGAAGGAGGGGAGCCACGAGCCCCCCCCTCTGACCGCGCGGCCACGTGGTGAGGGTCCCACGGAGCGCCACCAACCATCGTCCTTTCGCCTATTTATTGCCTCCGACGCGAAAACCCTAAAACAATCCATCATATTCCAGAAAGAGTTCCGGAGCGCCGCCGCCATCGAAACCTAGTTTCGGGGGTCAGAAGGTCCTGTTCTGGCACCTTGCCGGGACAGGGATTGACCCCCGGAGCCTTCTCCATCGACGCCACCACCTCCATCATGCTCCATGAGTAGTTCCCCCATGGACTAAGGGTTCTAGCTGTAGCTAGTTGGTACTCTCTCCCATGTACTTCAATACAATGATCTCATGAACTGTCTTACATGATTGAGATCCATCTGATGTAATCGGTGTTGTGTTTGTTGGGATCCGATGAATTGTTACATTATGATCTGTCTATCTATAAGTTTGTGAAGTTATTGTTGCTGCAATCTTGTTGTGTTTAATGCTTGTCACTAGTGCACGAGTGGCATGATCTTAGATTTAAGCTCTATAATTATTGCTTAGATTGTATCTACAAGTTGTTTGCACATGTCTCTGTCTGGAACCCGAGGCCCCAGAGTGACAGCAACTGGGATAACTGGAGGGGATGGTTTAGATATGAGGATCACATGTTTTCACTAAGTGCTAATGCTTTACTCCGGTGCTCTATTAAAAGGAGTACCTTAATTACCAATAGATTCCCTTGAGGCCCCGTGTAGATTCCCTTGAGGCCCCGCTGCAAACGGGCTGGTAGGACAAAATATGTTGTGCAAGTTTCTCATTGCGAGCACGTATGACTATATATGGAAACAAGCCTACGTATGATTAATAGACCAGATGTTCTGTCTTAATGCTTTTTCAATTCTATCAATTGCCCAACTGTAATTTGTTCACCCAACACTTGTTATTGGAGAGTTATCACTAGTGTAGATAGCTGGGAACCCCGGTCCATTTGTCATTATCAAATACTCATTATGTCCTATATGCCATTAGAAGTAGTATCACCTATTTTCTGGTGCCATCGCCTCTGTGTTACTGCTACTGCAGATGTGTTACTGTTACTATTGCTCTCATATTACTGCTGTTTTCACATTACCCCTGTTACTAGTGCTTTTCCAGGTGCAGCTGAATTGACAACTCCGCTGTTAAGGCTTATAAGTATTCTTTGTCTCCCTTGTGTCGAATCAATAAATTTGGGTTTTACTTCCCTCGAAGACTGTTGCGATCCCCTATACTTGTGGGTTATCAAGACTATTTTCTGGCGCCGTTGCCGGGGACTGTGGGGACCCCGGACTAGCTGTCCGAAATACCCGATTATGCTCAACACAACGATCCCGTGATCAGTCTGTCGTTGCACATAATCCGAATTGGATACCAAAGTTTACATCCATTACAGTACCGAGTAAAAGTCTTACATAAATGGTCATTTAGACCAAGTTCTTACATAGGTGCCTTCATGGGCCAAACCAAATACATCAGCGGAAGCTACGGCGTAATCGACATCATATTCTAACGATGACGACCCGACAGGCAGCTGACTTGTGGAGATCCTTAGTTGGCGTAGAAGTCGCCATATTCCTGCTCTGCGTAGTGTTCCTCCTCGTAGTCTGGCTAGGACAATAGCCAGGGACGAAACCAATATGAGTACATTTGAATGTACTCGCAAACTACCCCAACATGAGTATGCATCAGTTTTATTTTAGTTGACAACTTTTCTTATTTAAAACATCTCTATATCTTTATTGAAAAAGGTAAGAAGAGTTTTGTAACTATTTTTAAAGAAGTCACCATTTTCACCTGTTTTTCCAAAACTCCTCCTTTTTCCCGACCATAGCCCGTCATGGTCCACTTTCATCCCACCACCTCATACCGATCCGTTGGTATAGGTGTAGGAAACATTCTCCACTCTATTTTTCTTGAAAAACTCAAAGCCTTTTTAAAACTTACACAAGGTCTTAGGACAGTCTCCCAATTGTCCATATCCGAGGACTCGGCTATTCAAATAGTTTTAAACACTCTGCAGAGGTAGCACGCTTTTAAACCCACATTCATCCAGCAACTCATCGTGTCTGCCACGTCTCGCCATACCAGGTGTATGCGAAGTAAGCCGCCGGCCATAGCCTCTTATTTGCTCATGCTAGTATAGGATCCTTCCCATATGACACTTTCCATCGACACCCAGTCCGGTTTCCCGTCAGAAACCCTAAGTGTGAGGACTCATAGTTTTGTCCGGCGGTTTATGGTGGAACCTTCTATCCTCCCCACCAACTTGTGTGAGGACCCGGGTCAGGGGGTAGATCCTCGGACCATCCCCTCATGCATAACGGAGTCATCTCCGTCGCTGAGGTATCCCATACTAATAAGAGCAAACTACATGACTACGCCTTTTCCCATATGTGGTAAATGTGGTCGCACAGGGTAGGATTGGTTTCCATAGTACTAGGACACTGTGCATTTTTATAAACACCACCATTTTCCACTTTTCCACTCCAACACCGACATCTCGGTATTTCATAAACTCATAAGAAATTTCAAAGGAGTTTTGAATAAACAACACTGTTTTCCCATCCTAAAGTTTTATATAAACTACTACATAGGGTGGCAAAATAATATCCATATATTTTTGAAATGGGTTTTGTAAATCTTGCTTTGAGAGTAAACATGTTATGAAAGTAGATGCATATGTTGGTAGTGCAAGCTTAGAGAATAGCTTGCCTTGCTTGGCAAAGTGATCTTGCTCTTGTTCTTCAAATTCAGCAAACTCTCCTTCCTCGATATATCCGACAACGTTCTCGTCTAATTAGCAAACAAACAATGCAAACAATCACTAAGCTATACAAGCAATCATCTCAACATAACCATCATCAACATCACAATTAGCTACTGCACATATCAAACCACACAATTGATTTTCAAACAAAATTGAATTAAACACTTTTTAATTACTTCTAAACTAGCGATGTGGCCCGCGCATTTGCGCGGCTAGATTCCTCTTTTTTTGTTTGTAAGTTGTCTCGAGTTATTTGTCAATTTTTCGAGCATATTCTGTTTCTTTCACTGGACACTGACATTGTTTTTTTACGGGGTACGTCCCCACATCAGACCATTGGATCCTGGATAAACTTTTAGCGAGGTGTATTAGGTCCTTACTCCATATTAAATAATAAATCTCTAGCTTTCCTCACACAAAAAAACATCTTCTTGGTTATCGTTTCCCAGCATGCAAAATTCAAATACTTTCATATTGATAATGTTTCTTTATCTCTATACTGCTAATGTGCGTTCTCTAAGCTAATCATTTCATTATCTATTTGGAAGCAAGCGTCCAATATTCAGTTTTTAGTGATATGCACATGTACTCTTCTTAAATATGCATTAACAAATATCGAATTGCACTTGTTTTTTATATGCTAATATTACACGAATTGATGTATGACAATGTAATAATACATAATTTATGTAAAATTCTTTCTCATTCACTCAGGTTGGACTTCCCATATTGAGTTAGTATGAAAATCATAATGCTAATTTTTCCGAGTTTTTTTCCAAATCTGGTACTTATCTACTATATGAACAATAGCAATCGCTTTTTTCAATCTGTTATTAAAATAAATTCAGGTATGTAGGATTGATTGCTGGGAGAAGCAACTTAGGCCTTTATGATTGATTTGCCTTTTAGGTGGTATATCTTTTGTAAGGGTTGAAAAGTTCCTATGGACAACACATGCATGAAGTATCCGTCAGACGTGGCAGCACAACAAAAAATATGCACCTCAACGTGTACTGTGAACCTGCACCACCCAACTATTGAGCAATAATAGCTAGCAGGGGCAAGTTAGATAACTGAGACAATGTACTGTACATGCAAGTACACAACCAAGAGAGAATATATTGTATATGCAAGTCACATAACCCAGATAGAATATATCGTATATGCAAGTCACATAACCGAAAGAAAATATATTGTATATGCAAGTCACATAATTGAGATCTCCGCAAAAAAAAAATCACGTAACTGAGAAATGTGATATAATGTATTATACCTCCGTACCAAAAATATAAGTTTTTTTAGCATTTTTTTATACCGGTATAGACACGTATGAGTGTGTAGATTAACTCATTTCAGCTTATATGTAGTCCGTATTGAAATATCTAAAACATATTATACTTTGATACAGAGAGAGTAGTAGCTAAATTTCAGAAAAATAGGTATTCAGTAGAGTAAATATATTAATCTTCCCCTGCTGCCGATTTGCATTTTCATCAAACGTAGGCATAAGTTCGACAAAAAACTATAGAAATAAAGATGAAAGAACTAAATCAAAATAGATTAATGGAAGAGAGAGGAGGCAAATCAGTAAGAACAATTGCAGCCCTCGCTCCTGGTTTGGTCATGGAGGTACCTGATTGAGGAAAGGAAATGGTCAATCACACACCTGACATGTACCTTGCTCCTGGTTTACTCCACTCGTATGTACACAAACTGGTTTCACAAAGAAGAAGATAGTTCACCTCTTAACCAATGAAGTTTTTTTCTTGGTGCTAGTGGTTCCTTTGGATCCTCAGTGATTTATCGAATGGCCGGGTGCGAGGGCAAATAAAACGATAAAGGATAAGAAACAACTTTCAATTCATCACGCATCAAAAGGAAAATATAATTTCTCCTTTTTTTTCTTGCCCACTTACATTGCATCGGTGGAATGGCCTGCTGCGAGAGCAAACAAATCCAGTAAATGAGTAAATGATAACACCGTGACATCAATAATCTATTTTCTCTCCTTTTTTGTTCACCAAAACAACCCTTTTATTTTCTGTGGATCGCACAACAGGAAGTTTTGGCTTCTCCATGGACATATCTAAATGAATTCCTCATGAAGCAGGTAAAAATACGAAGCGTGTGACATGCAGAAATCCCCGGGAGATGAAGCTAGTTTGACTCATACCATGGATGCATATGATCGATGGATTCATGTTGTGTCCTGGTGACTTGAGACAATCAACGTATAGAGTGATCGTGTACCTGAGATCGGTGGGAAGACCAGATCGATCTAGCATGTCGTAACTATTATGTGATACCTTCCAGCGACTGGGTTGAGTCCACGCCGACGAACTCCTCTGAAGTTCGTGCCGCGAGCAAATATAGACGATCTTAATACTCGGGATCTCCAAGTATTAATCTTCCCTGCTGCCGACTTGCATTTTCATCAAACTTAGGCATAAGTTCGACAAAAACTATAGAAATAAAGATGAAATAACCTAATCAAAATAGATTAATGGAAGAGAGGGGAGGCAAATCAGTAAGAACAATTGCAGCCCTCGCTCCCAAACAATCAATCTTCCCAAAACCCATGTATACATACTCTGTCAATTAATCCTGCTACGCCGCAGCTCCTCACCTCGGCGGTTGAACTCGCCTCATCGATCTGCACCCGCCGGGGCAGGCCTCAACGCGGGTGAACACGGCCGTGGTGCTGCCGCTTACCTCGCTTTGGATCGTGGCCTACAACTGCATCCGCTAGGTAAACGGCAGATTGATCAATTGAGGTACATGTCTGCTTGCTTAGCTTATCAGCTGCGCGCTTTACCGGAATTCAACCTAGGAGCTGTGCTAGGTGCGTCGTGGTCGTCGGCCGGCATCGTCCCGCAGCTGATCCTTATGGAAGCGTGGCTTCTTCATGCCTTTCGTCTCCTTCTCGTGGTCGCCGCAGCTGTTGGCATCCTCTGTGGCATCGTGAACCTGCAGCTCCGGCGCCGGAAGCCTGGCTCCTTCATGCCTTTCCTCTCTGGCCGTCTTGTGTACGCCTGAGCTATTGGCGTCCTCTGCAGCATCGTCGACCTGCAGCTTGTACTTGACGTCGCCTACCAGTCGCAGCTCCGCGTCGATGTCTAGATGGGTGCCTTCCATCATCGACTCAAGTCGCAACCTTGAACGGCGTCTGCAGAATCAGCACTTCCGTCTATGATCCCGATTGGTTTGCTTTCCATGGTATCAATAGTCCTACCAACATACTTTTCAGCAGCCTTGAACGCCAGAGATGAACAATCAGAATTGTGTCCATATATACACTGCAGATCGATAAAAATACGTTAGTCTTCCTCTTGTCGCAAGTTGCCGGACAGCACGCGCCGGCGTGGCCGCGATGGATGGTCAGGTATGCCGTGTGCGATCCTAGAAGCAAACGTCGGCCCGCCGGAGCAAATCACACCGCGCGTCTCCATGCTTTTCAATCTCGTGTGCGTGTCTTTCTGGTATCAGATATGCGTACGGTAGGTCTAGCAAATATAAATAATGGTATACTTGTGTCAGGAAGGAATTATATAATGACGTGTGCATGTCAATCTCTAATTAGCTATGACGTGTGCATGTCAATCTCTGTATCCTTCTCGTAGTCGAATTTGCTTGCGCACGTTGCTTCTCGTAATATTTATCTTTTAAATCTACACCGTTCATGTTTAGCTGGTTAATCAGAGCCGTTATTTGTCTTGTGTTTTAATTATATAATAGATTATGGCAGAACTAGTTATTCATGTTTAATTCCACAACTTGAGTTCTGTTGGTCACAAAAATACAAACTAAAATTCTATGGAAAGCCACTGATGTGTAGAATACAACCCAGTTTGAATTGGATCATTTGGAGTTACCAAACTCCCTACACATTGGATTGAATCCAGTAGCTTAATAATCAAGTTTTAGCTACCAATTAAATTATATTGTTCCAAAAATTAAACCCTTTTAGGGGTAACTAAACATGGATATATGTGAGCTAACAAAATTGGTTTGGAATTATTTGGACTAACAGAGCATCAGAAACAAACAAGTTTAGAATTTAAATCTTCTGTAGCATTTTCAATAATACTTTTTACTTATTTAATTAAATGACCTGAGACCAATTGTGTTGGTTAAACAATTTCGTAAGCTTTCCAGAATAGTTGAGTTTGATTTATTTGGATTCATAAATCTCGAGATATTTAATTTCAAAGTTGACATCAGTACTGAGAATTTCAGAGAATTTAAATTAGAAAAATCCACTGTTGTGGATAATGTTGAAATCCCTGACGGGTGGGTCCTACCCGTCAGTGACTCAGCGAAACGGTACGTGCGCGAGGGAAAAGATTAAAATTATGACAGTGGGACCCACATGGCAGTCTAACTTAATACGAAGCGGTACGTGGCTGTAGATCTTCGATCCAACGGCTCACGGAGGTCGCCATCGGCGACGACCTAAAACCGGCAGCGCTGCCGCGCCGGCGGCACGGGAGAGCTCGATTGGCTCACCTAGGGGCACGGGAGAGGGTGGCGACGATGCTAATCGACGGGGGCGGCATTGGGGAAGCTCCTGGTCGAGTAGCGCGTGCTGGGACGGCCTGGATTGATGGCGGCGATAGCCTGAACCTTCGCGGCCACGGGCAGCAGCTCCGGCGATGTCCTGGGGTCGCTCCTGTGTGATCCAGAGGGGGAAAAGACGGGCGTGAGTGCGGAGAGAGTGGGAAACAAGGTGCAGTGCCAGGGGAGAGAAAAAGGGAGCAGCAGCAGCACAGCTGCGGGTCGATGCATACCTCGTGCACGGCGAGGTCGCAGATGGCACGGGCGGCGTGCACGCCCTCCTGGCGAGGCACAGAGGGTAGTGGAGAGGGGGTGGAGTGGTGTGGTGATTGTGGCGAGACACGGGGTCCTTTTATAGGCAGGGAGGCGGCGTACGGTGGACGGGTTTCACGGACGGCGTCCATGGCGCGGCGGCGAGATCTTTTCTCGTCTCCACGTCGACGGCGGGAGGGGATCGGGGCAATGCCGTGCCACGAGGGGTTCTAGGGTCTTCTAGAAGCTTGGGGTGGAGGGGCAGGTGTCGGGGTGCAGCGAGAGGGGGCCAATTTGGGCGGCGAGGCCGTGCTCCTCCGCGGCGGCATCGGGGGACAGGGGACGATCTCCGGTCGCGGCGGTGCTCGAGTGACTGCGGCGCGTGCAGAGGTGATGTACGTGGAGTCTCGCAGGCCAAGCGCGAGGCCAGGGGGGCCAGAACGGCGGCGTGCAACGCGGCGGCGACAGGTGTTCGACGGTTTTCTTCGTCGGGGCGAGGGGTGAGGGAGACGATGGCATATTTGCACAAAACCCCCTGCCCTTTTCTGTAACTCTTATTTGCGTTTTAAAACAGTAGCTCTTCTCCAATTTTTTTGAGGTGTTTAAACATTTTAGAAAAATTCAAGAAAAATTGTGGGGCCTTCCCATATCATGTAGAAGCTCCACAAAAATTGGCTTAAAATAATAAAATGTTTTGCAACATTTTTATTCATAGAACTTTGATTATAGTATTTTGAATAATTTCAATTGTTTTTAACTTTTGAATTTTTAATAATAGTTAAAAATATTATTTTGAAAGGGAAAAGGGTAGGAATAAAATGGGAGTGTTTAACATTACAACTCCACTGACTTTGGTTTGAAATTGATTGGGTTTGTCACTTGAAGATTTTCATGTGACAACTTGTCACTTTTATATTTCTTGCTTTGATTTTATATTTTGTTTTCTTTCTTTCTCACTAGTGTTCACTAGAGCAAACACTCACACAAGCAGCAAGAGCAACATCTCAAGTAACAAAAGCAATTAACATACAATAAACAACAAAAGTTTTTGTTGGCTCTCATTTTTGGAATATAATCCTGATAATAATTTTGGGATGTTACAGGGACTACAGATCTTCATCCTCAAGCAAGCTCCCGTCAAGACGCTAACGAAAATAGCATCAATGAGCTAACTCCCAACCAAGACTCTTGTCAAGCTCACAACTTCATAATCTTAATCACAATGGTTCATGTTTATTAAGTGCAATAAAAATAAAGTGTGCATCAAGTTCGTGAGACCTTTTTAACCAACTTTTCCCATAACAATCAATAACATAAGCATTTTAATTCAGAAGTATAGATAATACAAAGTAACATGATAAACATACTTGGAATATCATAAAGCTAATAGTTAGATATGGTGGATTGGAAGAGATTGGAAGTGTGAGACTCCCTATCATGGATTCTCCCCGGCAACGGCGCCAGAAAATGTGCTTGATGCGTGGATTCTCACGTTCGTTGGGAGACCCCAAGAGGAAGGTTTGAAGCCGTGCAACAGCAAGTTTCCCTCGGTATGAAACCAAGGTTTATCGAACTAGTAGGAGTAGAATCTCGTATGTAGGTTGTTGGTGGTGGAATGTGGCACGACGCAACACCAGGGATTCCGGCGACCGACGTGGAACCTGCACACAAGACAATCAAACTACTTTGCCCCAACGAAACAGTGAGGTTGTCAATCTCACCGGCTTGCTGAAAACAAACGATTAAATGTGTGGTGTGGAAAATGATGTTTAATTGCAGAGAATAAAAGAGAACAATGATTGCAGTAGGTTGTTTTATCAGATGTAAAATAATGGACCGGGGTCCACAGTTCATTAGTGGTGTATCTCCAAAAGATAGATAATATGCTAGGTAAACAAATTACAGCTGGGCAATTGATAAAATAATGAGCACATGACAATGCAAATACATGACATGATGATTACTATGATATTTATGTGGGCATTATGATAAAATACATAGACCGTTATCCAACTGCATCTATGACTAATAATCCACCGCCAGGTTGTCATCCGAGTCCCCCGTTGGTATTAAGTTCTAAGCAACAGATAATTGCATTAAGTAATGTGCATAATGTAAACAACACATATGACCTTGGACATAGCATTGTTAGGTTATCCTAGTGGCAACAACACATCCACAATCTTAGAAGTTGTTGTCACTCTCCCAGATTACTCGAGACTGAACCCACTATCTAGCATAAATACTAACTCTTGGAGTTACAAGTATCTACTTGGATAAAGCATCTACTTGTAATGGAAAACATGCAAGACATAGATAACATATGAGAAATAATGATAATCAACTTGACATAATATTCAATATCCATCGGATCCCAGCAAACACAACATATAACATTACAATAAGATGATCTTGATCATGTTAGGCAGCTCACAAGATCTAAACATGATAGCACAAGGAGGAGAGACAACTATCTAGCTACTTCTATGGACTCGTAGTCCAAGGATGAACTACTCACACATCACTCCGGAGGCGGGCATGGTGATGTAGAGCCCTCCGGCGATGATTCCCCTCTCCGACAGGGTGCCGGGAAGAGGTTCTAGACCCTCTCGAGCTAGGGTTGATGATTGCGGCGGCTCTGGAACTTTTCGTGGAATATGACTCGGGTATTTAGGGTTTTCGCTTCGGGGGGAATATATAGGCGAAAGGGCGGCGGTTGAGGGCACCTGAGGGCCCCACACACCCTTGGCCAGGGCCCACCTTCTGCCGCGCCGAGGCCGTGTGTCACCGCCTCGTGGCACTTCTCCGTCTCCCCTTTGGACTCCGTGAACGTGTCGGTGAAAATAGGACCTTCAGTATTGATTTCGTCCAATTCCGAGAATATTCCCAGAAAAACTTTTCTAGAATACAAAAACAGCAGAAAACAGGAACTGGCACTGTGGCTGTCGAGGGGTCACCTCGGCAGATCCCAGGGTCGAGTACCCGGGTTGATTGAAGGGGAGAAGATGGTGAGTGCTGGTAGTTACCACGACTGACAAGCAAGGTGATTTACCCAGGTTCAGGCTCCCGAAGGATAACACCCTACTTCCTGCTTGTCTGATCTGTATTGAAGGAGTCGAAGGTTACAATGGCGATCTGATGCATGTAAAATGCATACATAAACTTTGCACTATATCACTCACATTTCAATCATATTTGCATCATATAAGAGTTATACCGCTGTTATTTAATGATTTTAGGAAATAAAATAATTGTTTCCTATTTTTTATGGAATTAACGCTGCGCAGGCAGAAAACCCTATTTTTTTCCTTTTATGTTTCAGGGACCCAAACGTCATCAGAAAAATATGGAAAAATACAGAGGTCATTATTTTGGAAGGAGGAAGACGTAGGAGTGAAGGAATCAAGCAAACGGAGCCCGGAAGGCCAAAAGGGGGTGGCCCACGAGGCCACTGTACCTGGCCACGTGGGGCCCACCAATTTTGGCCTCGGAGCTCCGCAGCCATCGATCTTTCTTCCACCGCCTTCGTCTTGACCTAAAAACGCCTATAAAAGAAGTCCCACTGCGTTCTCGAAAACAAGCGCCGCCATATCACAGAAACACGAAAACGAAGATCTGGAGCTGCAGATTGGAGGGGGAAAACTCCGGCGGGGCGCTGCCGGTGTGGTCTCCATCTTCTCCATCGACATCTCCACCATCTCCATCATGAAGAGGGAGTAGTCCACCTCTGGACTATGGGTTTGTGGAAGTAACATATGTATCTCTCCTCTCTTTGAGCTTCACTAATTAGTACCGTATGAGCTGCTGAACATGATTACGGTCATATATGTAATTCCTTTGTGGTGGATCTTTTTGTGAGTTAATATATGTTGAGATTGCAATGTTTGTTTCAGTTATGAGTATAGATGCATATTATGTACCCTGTTCTTATCTACTTGTTATGATCAAGCATGTTTATGAGGGCGTGTGTGGGGTGATGTGTGCATTAGTTGGAGTAAGGGGGGTGGTGAGTGCGGTAAGTTGACAACTGAAATATCGCGATCCACTTGGGTGTTTACCTTACTTTGTTGCCTCACTAGGGATAAACAAAAATACCATGCTACAAGGGTTGAGGGTGACCAGCTTCTTCTGTGACTAGATCTAGCATGTTCTTATTTTCACTTCATGTCATGATACTTAAAGCTATACTCTGATTTATCTTAATTGCTAAGGTGTTATGATTTAGTTCGCATCTTGGTGGAGTATAAGAGAGATTAATAACCAAAAGATCTCTATGTTAGGACGTGATGCCCATATAATTAGTAACTTGATATCAAACTTTGTGTTGCAATCTCATATGTCAACTCTATGTGTCCATTGTCTGCCACACCATTAAAAGAGAGAGTGCATTTGTGAAACCATGAACCCCGGTCCATTTTTAATCATAAGAAACACCTTTCCAACCACTTTTACCACTTTTCCATTTTCTGCCATTATTAAATCCGAAAATACAAAAACACTTTTCCATCTTGCATTCATCATAAAAAACCCAAAAATATCATTTATCATTGTTATCATCATCCTTGCACATTCATTCACCACCATTGCATATTTATTTGTTTGCATTGCATATTTATCTTGATATCATTCATACACCTTGTGCTTGACAACCACAGGTGAGGTTGAGGACCAAAACAATTAACCTTGTTTTGTAGGTGACCAAAAGAAGGATAGGAAGATAGATCTTTCACTACTGATTCCCCGAGAGTTCGATATTAAACCCTCGAGTCACCCTCGTGGGGAAAACACGTCTTCCACTTACTACATACTCTGCACTTGGAGGCTCAACCTAACCCGTATACTTTATCTTGCAGGTAGCTACTGAAGGCTATCACATCTACGGGTATCAAGACTGTTTTCTGGCGCCGTTGCCGGGGAATCATAGCTGAAAAGATTTATCCAAGGAAGCTCCTGCACTAGTCCTGTTTTCTAGCGCCGGATTCATCACAACAAAGTCAACATCACCAACTTGTGCTAACACCTAAGCTTGGGGAGGTTGCACCTACGTGAGCATCATCTTATCCATCTTTACCTTCAAAGCAAAATTATTTGTTTTGTCATTGTCATTGCATTGTCTTGCTTTTGTAATTCGGTTTGCATTTGTGAGACACATTTTATTTTCAGTTTTGCATATAAAATAAAAAAATACAAAAAAACTTGCTAAAATGGGAGAAAGAACTAAATTGTGTGACTACACAAACACTCCTAATGATCAATTTATCTCTAAAGCTATTGCCACACCTGAGATTAAAGCTGATAGCTATGAAGTGAGTCCTAGTTTGTTAACTTGATAACTAGGGAACAATTTGGTGGTAGTGCTATGGAGGATGCCTCTATGCATCTTCATGATTTTGTTGAAATATGTGACATGCAAAAGTTTAAGAATGTTGAAAGTGATATCCTAAAATTGAAGCTATTTCCTTTTTCACTTAGAGGGAAAGCTAAAGAATGGTTGCATTCATTGCCATCCGGTAGTATTAATTCATGGGATGATCTTAAAGAAGCTTTTATTAAGAAATACTATCCTCCTGTTAAAATTTTGCAAAATAGAAACAACATCCTTTCTTTTAGGCAAAATGAAAATGAACATGTTGCTATGGCTTGGGATAGGATTAAACTTATGCTTCGAACTTGTCCATCACATGGGGTTAATGAATGGACCATATTACACTCTTTCTACAATGGTTTAAACTACATGTCTAGAAACATACTTGATTCTGCTGCTGGAGGTGCTTTTATGAGTAAAACTATAGTTGAAGCTAAAAATATATTGGAAAGCATTTTGCAAAACTATAGTCAATGGCATACTGATAGGGCACCCAATCCTACTAAGAAAGTGAATTCTATTGAGGAAACTAATGATTTGTCATCTAAGATGGATACTATTCTTGCTTTGCTTAATAAACCTAGTGTGAAAATGTTCCTTTGCAAGAACTAGTTGGTAATAATTCTGAAAATATTGATGTCAACTTCATTAGGAACTATGGTAACAATGGGTATGGGAACAACAATTACAACTCTTATAACAAACCCCCATATGTGCCAAATAAATATGCTACTAGTGGTAATGTTTCTAGTGATTTGGAAAACACCATTAGATCTTTTATATCTACTCAAAAGGAGCTTAATAAGGAATTTATCTCAAAGTTTGAAAAACAAGATGCTTTGTTTGAAAGGGTAGATCAGCTTGCTAAGGAAGTGTCATCATTAAAGAGTATCATTACAGCCCAAAAACATGAGGAAACAATTAAGTATTGCCAAGAAGTTATCAATAAGTCTTGGGAACACATTCATGAGCAAGAAAGAGTTGCTAAAGAATCTATTGGGGTAATGAAAGAGAGAGAAGTTGAGGAAGTTAAAATGCTTAGTGAAGTCAAGGATCCTTTGCTTGACTTAGAAAATTGTAGCTTGCATGAACTAATCTCTATCTTACAAAAGTTTGCAAGTGATCCTTCCATCAACACTAATCAAGCTGGCTTTGGTTCCTATATTGCTAATCATGTCTTGAAAAGAAAATTGCTAGGTACAACCAAGAGGCCATGATACCACCTAAGCTTGGGGATATATGGATTCCCAAGGTACTAGTAACTATTGGAAAAGAGACACATCATGCCATACTTGATCTAGGATCTAGTGTCTCTGTCATGTCTAAAGAACTATATGAAGTACTTGAATTGAAAAATCTTGAAAAATGCTCTATTGAACTTGCACTTGCTGATGATTCCATTAAACATGCTTTAGGGAAAGTAAGTGATGTTATGGTAGAGTTACATATGACTTTTGTGCCTGTGGATTTTCTAATCATGGACATGGGGAATAAAACCTCTAGTCCTATTATTCTTGGAAGACCTTTTCTTCGTACTACAGGTGCTATCATTGATTCAAAGAGGGGAACGTGAAGTTTCAGTTCCCACACAAGAAGTGCATGGAACACTTCCCAAGAAAGAGGGGAACATCAAAGTTCAAGCTCCCTCATGAGCTTCATCTTCAATAAACAACAAGTAAGAAGCCTAGCTATATGGCTATAAAGAAAGCGCTTTGCGGGAGGCAACCCGGTTATTTTTATGTGTGATTTTCTTTGTGTCCTCTTGCTGTATCAAGAGAGTTTGTTTTTAGTTTAGTTTCTGGAGTTTTTAATAAAGTGCCAAGTTTTACCCATTTTGGTCTTGAAAAGTTGCTTATAGCGTTCGGAGATTTTATTCCTGCACGAATCTGTGCACGGTATGATTTTTATTCTTATTCTGTAACTCGAATGAGCTCATATTTGAACTGTAGTTGCAACTTTTCATCCTCTGTATGCATGAATTTTTGCAGAATTTTCGGCAAAGTTTGCTAGGGTAAAAAATACGTTTTGCTGCTGCTGTTTTTCTGGACAGATTCTGTCCCATTTTGTTTTATGCATGTTTTGAACTTTTATTTGAATCTTTTTTATTCGAATGAGTTTATGAGTAGGCATACAACATTATATACTTTCTGGAAATTCATATGATGTTTTTTTAAGGATTATATTGTGAGGACCGAAATTACACATCCAGACCTCCTGTGTTATCATGTCAACCCCAAGATCAATGTTGACAACACAGCGAAATGAATATCATTGCATAACGTTCAAAAGTAAATTATTACAAAGTTTGGGTAGCAACAGCCACATAGTACAATGTCTTGTGACATTTTATTACAACCAGAATGCTCAGTGGAAATGTAAAACGCGAAGTGACTCCATCTCAGCCACATGCAGTCGATGTAGTCCACGAGGCCTCATTCTTCGGCGTCGTCGAAGTAGTCGTAGTCTTCTCCTTCATAGTGCTCTGAATGATCAACAAAAGCAATGCAATGAGTACAAAATAATGTACTCAGTGTGCCCCCCTTATGCAAAACCTATAGTAGCTACATGTGGCTTCAAAGGAAGGTTGTATGGTTCTTTTGCATAAAAGCCAATTTTATTTGCAATACCATAATAGTTTTGATAAAAAAGGATTTTAGGCGAAAACATGTTTTGTATTCAATGTGATATTTCTCATTCGTGAGTGTCCTCGACACCTCACGTTCTCCATTAGATTCCAGAATAGGGGTAGAGGGAAGTAGCAAAACAGGGTTCCTGTATGTCAAGAAAGATTCATGTGTCGTCCATGACCGTGGACACGGCTATTCGAATAGTTTTACACTCTGCAGAGGTTGTGCACTTTCACCACATGACACAATCCCGTCTTGTTGCCCACCAGTGGCCACTGGTATAGTACTCACCAGTTGGAGTACCGGCAGAGCGGGACTGTGACGAGGTCTTTGGGCTAGATCCCCCAAAGATGTGACACGCCCACCGGGTCTGGCGCCGGAACTGAGAGTACGTCCCCAAACCGGTCCCCCCATCTGTGCCGAAGGTTCCCCCGTAGGCAGACACCTCTTCTGCGGTACGGCGACATCGACATCAAAGGCTGACTAACTTACTTGACCAAGCCAGTGCCCATATAGCATGTGGCTGCACTGTGGTCACAATCTTCAAATCCAAGACTTATTAGGCCCTTATGCGGCACGGACGACGGATTGCCCGCAGCCAATCGCTCCTTCATTGTTGATCCAGCAGTCGCCCGCGCCAATGTTAGATGGTAAATTTCACCCAGAGTAGAAGGTAGAGTAGGGAGAAAGCAACAATGGCTCATCAGCCAAGCTCAACGAGCAAATAGTGTTCAGAAAGAAGTTGTGACCCAAGGGTCAACCAATTCCTCCAAAGAGACAAAATTGAGATATCCTACTAAATATTGAGCATGGCTAAGCATTTCTACTCTACAGGATTACTATATAGCTTCTACTCAGGGTAATAAGTATATAGGGCGACAAGCGGATCAGGCTGGTGCGTCAATCGACACGCCAGTAAATAAAATAGCATGCATATTTGTAAAACAACAAAATAATGCCCCTTTTGAAAACATAGGATAAAACATGAGAGGGGGGGGGGCATGCCTTCGTTGATGAATCATTCTTCTTCAGTAAGCTGAGCATTTCCACGTTCTTCAATAAGATGATTATATCCACGTTCTTCAATAATATGATCATATCCACGTCCAACCACGTCACTCCCTACTCGTCGTAACGACGGCAAATAGAAACCAAATAAATACAAAAGCAATAATTACCTAATCCAAATGAAGTACAAATGAGAATGAAGTGAGTATAGTAGTTGAAGAGGAAGATATGACTACTTGATAAAATTGTGAAACTGAGTTGTGACAACTCATATATGAATCAAATGACGTGGATAGCATTCTAGGATAGATAATCAAGATGAAGAGCTAGGATTAGATATGTGGATAGACTATCAGACCAGAATGTTGTGATAAGATATATGGATTGATCTTACTATATCTAACTTAGTTTAAAACCCGACAGTAGGATTAAAACATAGTTGGTCATACCCGTGTAACCCAATAAACTCAAACAACATAATATAGCATATCTAGATAACTCGCAAACATGTAAACAAGACATAACAATGAACCATATCTTACTAGTTTGCAATCATCAAACAATACTTAGCATAGTACTAGTGATATAAACAATAGCTAGGATTATCTAGCATGATAACACAAGCATACAACAAAACACAAGTAGGCTAAGCATCATCATAAAACAACATCCAACGCAAGCTAAAGTTTATAGTATGAACACATGCATTACTCTAGCAAGCCATAACCAACATGCATCAACTAGACAACTACTAACAACGATTCATGCATGAATAAAACATTAAACATGGATCAACAACACACAAGATATTAGTAATCAAGACCAAGCTACTAAACAACTACAAAGTAACACACACAATTATATTTAAGAATAATTCAAAAGCCACTATTGAAATACAAAAGATCATCTAAACATGTCACAAAATGATACATAGGAAATACAGAGAACTCCTACACATGTGATTTAACTAGAAAAATAGCTCACACCCAACAATCAAGCATATAATTCAAATAACATTTGAATACCTAAACTAAAGTATATAAAAACCTAGCTTAAATTCTACCCAATGGATTTACAATCCAAATCCACCAAATGGTGTCTAAGGTCATCTAGATAATTTGACATGTTTAGATGGAAGTGTACAAATGATGAACAGAGGAAGATTTGCATGGCAATGTCAGTATTTGACGAATTGGCATCAATGGCGTTTTCTCTCCGATGGTCGGATTGAAGATCCGTTTTCTCATATGGAATCCAGTATATAAGTTGCACAAAGAGACATTGAAGGATCTCACGAAATTGTGGCAAACAATGGAGATGGCATAACGATGTCTACATTGGATGACATGATTAAGAGTTGATGGGGAGAATGGAATATATGGGCTGTCGAAGCTTTTCTAGGATGTAGGGCTACATGATATGAGACTATGTTGCAAAGGAATTGATCAGATTCTCACCATGCATACGCGACGAATTCGTCCGACGAAGTTGATGAACTGGGAAGATGTGGTCGCGAAATTCCTTCGGTGCGATAAACAAATCCAGCTTGTGGTCGCCTGAATCGATCCTCCTCCTCCGTGCCGTTCTTGTGGTGCAGCCGTTAGTCCCGGTGTCGCCGGAGTCAGGCTTGTGGTAACCGATCGCTGGAAACGTCAGCGGCGTCCGTCGATAGTCTGGCCGGAGCATTGACGAGGTTGGATCTTGTGGGCGAGCGGACTTGTGCTGGCGGCGAGAGATGGAGAGGAATCGAATCAGTGATTCATAGGCAGAGGCGAGAGGGCAAAGCGTTGCTTTGCTTAGTGGCGTTTCGCGTGGGTGCATGCATGGACAGGAAGTAGCTAGTGCGAGGATGGACTGGAAATTGAATGCCGGCGTAAAAAAGAATTGATGCGGCAGCGGCAGCAGTTTCTGGTGTGACCTGCCGTTTCTACTCGTGCGTGCAGACGAAGAGGAAGAGGAAGCCGTGCGGCGCGGCGCTGGGCGTTCTGTGCTAGGACTGTGTCCTGTGTGTGCGTGCTAGGGAGAAGGACACAGTGCGGCGCTTAGCTTGGCTGGAGATGTTGTGTCGCCTGTAAGGCGCGTCGAGCGATCGCTCGGCTGGTGCGGCCGGCCTGGTCGATAGAACTGCTGGCTCGGGCCTCATGGGCTTACTGCTTGCTTCAGTCGTTGTCAGAGAAAAGAATAAGAAGAGAGAGATCGATTGGGTGTAGCACGTACCGGCCAAAGGAAAGGAAAAGGCAAGAGATTACAAAATGATGGATGGATTGATCGGTGCGACGGTGCCTATACTAGGTATGTACAGGAGTAGGGAATAGCAGAACTTTAGAAAGGAAAATAATAAGAGAGAGAGAGAGAGAAACTAGCTGTACTAGTGAATCGATGGGAAAAGATCAGAAGAAAGATCGATGGGGAAAGGATCGATGCATGCATGATTTACTAGTCACGTACAACAAGCCAGCCAAAAGCATTGCTTGCACATACATGTGATGTATGCCATTTTGGATAGAAATAAATTAAGGAGGTAATCCTAGGAAACTTGATTGGATATAAATCTCGAAAAAATAGCAAATGAATTCGTGAAAACGAAATCAAATTCAGAAGAAGATATTTTAATATGCCGAAGCCAAGAAAATACGATCCAACTTGAACGAAAAATAAATAAAAGATTTATTCAAGTTGATGCTTAATTCATTTTAAAGCTTCATGTTTACGAAAAGTCAAGTTAAGTTTTAATTCATTAAACGAAATTTTCTATTCCTCATTTTTAGATAAAAGTTTTTGAAAACTCCGAAAATCGGTCTGTTACATATATGCAGTAAGAAACCTATTTGTTTATCACTACTAATGCACCCCACAGAAAAGAAAATGGGAGAAACGGTGTTTTGAAGTTTTTTTTCACAGGGATTGGAGGAGATGCACCAAGAGTTATCCAAGGATGGTGAACACCATAAGCTTGGGGATGTGAAGACAACCCCACTGGACCTACACACTCTCGGTTTGCGCACGTCTAACTTCTGATTTTCGATCGAAACACTTTATCGCATAAACTTGGAGCGTCTTTTGTTTGTTTTTAGTTTGTTTGTTATTTTGTGAGACCACCACATTATCATTTATATGAGAAAGAGCTACTGGAAATATGGGTTGAAATATGTTGGATGCTTTTATCATATTGGGAAAAGGGATGTTTGAGTTGATTTTTAATGATACATATAGTTGCATGATTCATGAGCTTGTTTATGAGTAATAATTTGCAAATGTTTTATCAAGAGCTATCACTTATTCATGTTTTGATGCTGAAAGTTATTTTACTTTGTTTAACATGGATTAGTTAGTTCTATGGACACTCACGCATGCATCTAGATGGTCAACTTTCTCCCTCTTGCTAGCCCAAACACTCCAACAAGTAAAAACTTGTTTCCAACACCTTCAACCAAAGTTATTCCAGTGAGTCCACCATATCTACCTATTAGCTTTATGCTATTCCGAGTATGTATATCATGATATTTGTGTTATCTACACCTCTGAATGAAAATGTTTACGTTATTGATTGTTATGGGAAAAGTTGGTTATATAGCTCTCACGAACTTGATGCACAACTTTATTTGTATTGCATAAATAAAACATGACCCATTGTGATTAATAATATGATGCTAGTGGCTTGATAAATGTCCGAGGTTGGGAGTTAGCCCATATTGAAAGGACAATGATGTCGCCTAGAGGGGGGTGAATAGGCGATTAAAACTTTTCCGGTTTAGGCTTGCTAATTGCGGAATAAAACTAGGTGTTTAAATTAACAAGCCGACAACTTAATTAAACTAGGCTCACCTATGTGCACCAACAACTTATGCTAAGCAAGACAAGCATCAATGTGATAGCAATAAAGGATACTTCAAGCACGAAGGCTATCACAATGTAAATTGCATAAGTAAAGAGCTCGGGTATAGAAATAACCGAGGCGCGCGGAGACGAGGATGTATTCCCGAGTTCCTCCTTGTTAAGGGAGTACGTCTCGTTGGAGAGGTGTGAACCAACACAATGGTTCAACAACCACAAAGGTTTCACCTTCTTCTCCGATGAACCGCACCACAAAGGTTTGGTTCACCTTCCACTATCGGTATTCCTTCGAGGCGGAATCCGGAGCCTTTCAACAACAATCCGGGGCACAACCCACAATGGAATTGGGGGCTCCCGAACGGCTTTCAACAACAATCTGAGGCACAACCCACAATGGGATTGGGGGCTCCCGAACGGCTTCAAGTGACCACACAAGGGTCCAACCACCACAAAGGCGTCTAGGGTCCAAGGACCCAAGAGAACAAGTTCACAAGCTTTCAACTTCCACGAATCCTCGTGGAGAGCACACCGATGCACCAAATGCAAAAGGCAAGAGCACAAGTGCTCAAACCCTCCACTCTCAAATTCCAACAAAGAAACAAATGCTTATGGGGGAATAAGAGAGGAAGAACAAAGAGGAGAACCACACAAGAACTCCAAGAACTAGATCCACTAGGTTCCCCTCACTTAGAGGAGAGATTGATTGGTGGAAATGTAGATCTATGTCTTCTCCTTCAATCCTCCAAAGATCAAAGAGTTTGGGTGGAGGGATTTGGAGATATCAAGGAAATGAGCTTGCAACAATGAAGGAGAGAGAAAGCAAAACGTGCTGGGCAGAGCTGGCTAGCTGGAGGTAGGTGGAGGGGTATTTATACCCCTCCCAGAAAAAGAGCCGTTGCAGCCAGTTTCACACCGGAGTCTCCGGCCCTAGTGACCGGAAAATCCGGTCTGGGGCGGAAACTCCGGCCCCCACCAGGGGCTGAACCACAAACAGACGAGGAGCAGCTCGGCAGAAACTCCGGTCCCCTGGGGCCAGAAACTCCGGTCTGGGGCGGATACTCCGGCCCCTTGGGCCGGAAACTCCGGACCCCACCAGGGGCTGAAAAAGAAAAACAGATTCCGACGAAAAACCTTGGGTCCGGAGACTCCGGACCTGTAGGCCGGAGACTCCGGCTTGAAAAGCAGCAATAGAACAGCACAGCCTGAAATGCGATAACTTTCTTGTTCGAACTCCAAAACAGGTGAAACCAATTTCGTTGCAAAGATAATGACGAGTGCTAACCCACAAATAGGATTTCTATTTCAATATAGTGTGCACAACATGGAATCCTCACTCCCGCCTAGATAAATTCGAACACAAGCCCATGCAAGAGAATAAATGAGAAAAGAGGCAAACAACTTGCAACAACTAAATTTTTGCAACATGAGCAAGGAGCGGCAAAAGGATGGGTGTGAGAAAAGAAGACATTTTAGGAGACTAATACAAGGATGAGCAAAAGCATCAACTTAGTCTTTCAAAAGGAGTTGCACATAGTGCATATCATGTCTTTTCCATACCCACACACCAAAAGAATATAAATCAAATAGCTCCACAAGCTTAGTAAGATGCACAAAGCATAACACAAAAAAATAAAGCTTGTGCCTTTTAGAAACCACCAAAGAATCAAAAGCAATAAGAGGTGGTCACTAAAGAATTGGAATATCAATTAAAGATGTAACTATTCTCATGTGTATAAGTTTCTAAGTAGACACGAATCACTAAGATATGGGTCTACAAATAAACATGTACACACAAGATAGATACAAAGGTAAAGATCATGATATCCAAGAGGAAGTCATAAATACACCAATAAGATCTTTGCTTAAAAGCATAGCACAAAGCCCAAATTTATCTGAAAGGAATATAGATGAACTCCCAACACACACTCATCATAGCATCAAAGAAAATTATCCACAAAGGATAAGGTGATAAAAGGGATGCTCCGAGTAAGATAACAAGTATCACGAAAGGCAAATGATTTTGAAGAAACATCAATATTGCATATGCGATACATAGATAAGAAAGTGCTAGATTAACATATTTGGGATTGGTGAATCATGAAAATGATTATATATATTCCCTTTGATATGTAATCATCCCGGCTAACTCACATTTGCAATAAAGACGTTTTGCAAGAATCAAAAGAATTGCAGCCAAAGAGATTCATGCCATGAAACAACCTACACAAGGTTGAGAGCTAGAAAAGTATGCATGAGGTAGATACTTGTTACCGAGATAGCATTGGTGATGTAGAAGATAGGAGCTCATGATCATCCAAGCTTGGATCCAATAAGCACATGGTGACAACACCTTCCTTGTAGATGAGACAAGCTTCCAATGCATCTCCAATATACCTAAAACACATTCGTTGCAAAGATAACGATGAGTGCTAACCCACAAAAAGTGGAAATATTAAGGGTCACAAATATAGAGGGGATACCACACATGGGAGGTGTGGACCCTAACTCGGAGGTGGACCGGTAATATTTCCAACGCCGAGAACAAACAAGTTTTCCAAACAAAAACCATTCTCGAAGAACTTGGGCTTGTCATGAGGATCACAACAAGCACCAAAACCCAACAAGGAGAAAAGCCACATAAGAACCAAGAAAGATGAAATGCCAAGTATGCAAAGGTTTGAGCTCTCCACAAAGATGCGATCAAGTTACTCACTTGAGAGCCCCTCTTGATAGTACGCTGTCTATCCTAAAACCCGGTCTCCCACTAACAACATGAGACCGGTAAAATAGAAAACCTATCAAGATCATACCTTTGCCTTGCGCATTCCACTTGAGCTCGATGATGACGATCTTGACTCTCTCAAGTTGGAACACCTTTCTTGATTGTGCTTGCTAGCACATGCTTGATGAAGACTTCTCCAAATGCTCCCCATACTCCATTATGGGAGGGCCTCGCTAAGCTCCGTCTTCATGTCTCCTTTGCAAGCTTCAATCAAATGATATCTTCGAGATGTATCATATTGAGCTTGCACTTCATCTTCTTCTCTTGATATGTATGATGGCTTGGGGTTAAACATGATTGTTCATTCAATCTTCTTTTCCAAGCCATACTTGCAATAAGCTCAACTCTACACATGACCATTCTTCATATAAACCCTTGAATAGAGCATTGGTCATCATGTCATCTTCTAGAGTCCAACACATGAACTCCAATCATTTCCTATGGACAAGATCTACGAGTATATCTCAATGCAAACATTAGTCCATAAGGATTGTCATTAATTACCAAAACCACGCATGGGGCAACACATGCACTTTCACATATGTGCTGTCACATGCAAAGCTTTCAACATGCTCCTTCATCATTTAGTTGATATCATGTACTTTTGTTTATGGATGCCTATCATGGTGAAATAAGGAGGAAATGAAGTAGTTTATATGAGTTTGTATAAATGGTTAGAGAGACGCTTGGGCCGCTAATCTAAGCCATGCATCATTCATGGTGGAAATTTACTTACATGCTATGGTGAACCGTCTATGATGCACCTTATAATAAAAAGCTATTCCAATGGTAAATAAAAAGAGTGTTGGGGTTGTTCATCTTGTTTGTTTGTCTTGTCATTTTGATATGGGCTTGTTCCATATCCTGGGACAAGAGGTACCCCAGTTGACGCTCTTGATGATACTATTATTACTTACAATGATGAAACTTGAGCTTGCTTTGTTTCCTAACTTGAGTAATCATGGTGTAGGTACTTGTATTCAAGGGGCATGAGACACCTAACCTTTACTTTATCAAGCACACTACTCATATTTGCTTTCACATTAAACTTTAATCATTCAAGATGCTATGATAGGGGTAATGAGAGCTTGACACCAAGAATTCCACATTGCAATCATTAACTTAAGTAGAAGAGTTTGGAAGTTAGATGAAACTTATGCATGTTTTACCTCTAGTCACATATACATCTTTCCAAAGTGTCCACCTTTTATATTCATATTTTCATCTACACTCTATGACCAATGTAGGATGTTCTTACTTATCATTATGCATACATGTGGTCCATATTACTATCTTCTATGTTACACTTTGTGAACTATCATTGAACATCCTTGCATTGAATACTTGATATCACTTCATAAACTATTTTGCATATTGCTACTCCTTTGAAGAATGAATCATTTGACTCTATGTAGCAGTATCAATCGTCTTTGATATCCATTGTTAGTGCTATATTGCAAAGCCCATGTTAGTTTTATCACCTTCATACTCGAGGACGAGTATTGGTTAAGCTTGGGGATGTTGATGCATGTAAAATGAATACATGAACTTTGCACTATATCACTCATATTTGCATCATATAAGGGTTATACCACTGTTATTTAATGATTTTAGGAAATAAAATAATTGTTTCCTATTTTTTATGGAATTAACCCTGCGTAGGCAGAAACCCCTATTTTTTCCTTTTATGTTTCAGGGACCCAAACGTCGTCCGAAAAATATGGAAAAATACAGAGGTCATTATTTTGGAAGGAGGAAGACGCAGGAGCGAAGGAATCAAGCAAACGGAGCCCGGAAGGCCAAAAGCGGGTGGCCCACGCGGCGTCTGTACCTAGCCGCGTGGGGCCCACCAATTTGGGCCTCGGAGTTCCGCAGCCATCGATCTTTCTTCCACCGCCTTCGTCTTGACCTAAAAACGCCTATAAAAGAAGTCCCACGGCGTTCTCGAAAACAAGCGCCGCCATATCACAGAAACACGAAAACGAAGATCTGGAGCTGCAGATTGGAGGGGGAAAACTCCGGCGGGGCACTGCCGACGTGGTCTCCATCTTCTCCATCGACATCTCCACCATCTCCATCATGAAGAGGGAGTAGTTCACCTCTGGACTATGGGTTTGTGGAAGTAACATATGTATCTCTCCTCTCTTTGAGCTTCACTAATTAGTACCGTATGAGCTGCTGAACATGATTACGGTCATATATGTAATTCCTATGTGGTGGATCTTTTTGTGAGTTAATATATGTTGAGATTGCAAATGTTTATTTCAGTTATGAGTATAGTTGCATATTATGTACCCCGTTCTTATCTACTTCTTATGATCAAGCATGTTTATGAGGGCGTGTGTGGGGTGATGTGTGCATTAGTTGGAGTAACGGGGGTGGTGAGTGCGGTAAGCTGACAACTGAAATATCGTGATCAACTTGGGTGTATACCTTACTTTGTTGCCTCACTAGGGATAAACAAAAATACCATGCTACAAGGGTTGAGGGTGACCAAGCTTCTTCCTGTGACTAGATCTAGCATGTTCTTATTTTCACTTCATGTCATGATACTTAAAGCTATACTCTGATTTATCTTAATTGCTAAGGTGTTATGATTTAGTTCGCATCTTGGTGGAGTATAAGAGAGATTAATAACCAAAAGATCTCTATGTTAGGACGTGATGCCCATATAATTAGTAACTTGATATCAAACTTTGTGTTGCAATCTCATATGTCAACTCTATGTGTCCATTGTATGCCACACCATTAAAAGAGAGAGTGCATTTGTGAAACCGTGAAGGCCGGTCCATTTTTAATCATAAGAAACACCTTTCCAACCACTTTTACCCCTTTTCCATTTTCTTCCATTATTAAATCCGAAAATACAAAAACACTTTTCCATCTTGCATTCATCATAAAAAACCCAAAAATATCATTTAGCATTGTTATCATCATCCTTGCACATTCATTCACCACCATTGCATATTTGTTTGCTGTTTGCATTGCATATTTATCTTGATATCATTCATACACCTTGTGCTTGACAACCACAGGTGAGGTTGAGGACCAAAACAATTAACCTTGTTTTGTAGGTGACCAAAAGAAGGATAGGAAGATAGATCTTTCACTACTGATTCCCCGAGAGTTCGATATTAAACCCTCGAGTCACCCTCGTGGGGAAAACACGTCTTCCACTTGCTACATACTCTGCACTTGGAGGCTCAACCTAACCCCGTATACTTTATCTTGCAGGTAGCTACTGAAGGCTATCACATCTACGGGTATAACGATACCGGTGACATGGCTATCTCGCTAGGGTTTTGGTGGATAGTATGAACGTACCCTCGACAGAGGTCCCTCCTAGCCTTTATATGGAGGCTAGGTCTCAGGATATCGGTGTCGGTTAGGTTTACAGAATTTGGTAAGCTTGTACCGACCTAAATTTCGACTTTCTTGGGACGTACGTTGTCCTTCTTGGGCCTTTCACGGGCCTGCAGTAGTTGATCCTGCGTCCTTGCGTGCACCAGGTATCTTCATAGTGGGGCACCCGAAAGGTAGGCCCACGTCAGGAGCCCCCGAGTACTTGGTCGAATCGTAGAATCGGGTAAGGACTCCTTTCTCTGTGCACGCCTTTCTTCATGAGTCAAGAGCTTGTCGACTGCCTTGATATGCTTCATCTCGAGTTGATGACTACTGAGGGATAGTAACATAATTGGCTTAACTCACTCGAATGATCGAGCTCAGTCAAATATTCAACCAGTTTTCGTCGAATTCGAGTCCCCAGGCTCGAACTCGGAAAGATAGCTAAGAAGCTTCGACTCTTGCCATTCAGGGCTTACAGAGCTATTAACCCCAGTTCCTTATGCGAAAAACGCACTCGGGGTACGTGATGTATGGCTGAGCAGCCTGAGTTGTGAAAATTTCGACTGCAATCTATCGGGAGCGCGAACAGTGCTCCCGATGGGAGTAGCCCCCGAGATTAAGCTGAATTGCTTGTAATTGAGGTTAATCTCAAAATCCTCTCTCAGTCGAAAGAAATTTCTGAAACCCTCCCGATGGGAGTAGATCAGAGTCCTTTTTCAGCCTTTTGGGCTTACTATGTGTTGCACTTTCGAGTGCTCACTCAGCCTGATGGCCTACTTGTGGGACTCGAATGGAATTCGAGTGTTTGCTCAGCCTACTGGCCTACTTTGTAGAGTCGACAAGCGTGTCGAATTCTTGCTCAGCCAAATGGCTTACTGCATTGCTTCTCCATGCTGACGTCATGGCTGACGTTTCTTTTCCTTCACTGCCACCGATGGGACGTGACACTGTGGTCCCGCTGTCAGTGTTGACCTGCGGAGACATTTGCAGTTCTTGATTTGACCACTCCACGCGAAAATTTCACGGCGTGATGATGATTCCTCTTTTCTCGTGCGTAGTGGGCGGCGTGGTGCACGACGGTTACGCTCTCCGCACGCCACGTGTAGGGCTGGATGAAAGAGCCTGCTTGCAGATGCGTATTGGACGGTTGAGATTCACCGTTGTCGCGGTATATTAAATTCACCGTGGCGTGGGGAAAGTTATCCCATCGTCATTCTCGCCCTTTCCGCTCCAAGCCTTCTTCTTCCTCCTTGCGCTCCATCGCCATTGCCGAACTGGCTTCCACCGCTGCAATGTTGAAGAAAGCTGGCGCCCAGAAGTCCAAGAGGGGAGGCAAGGTGAAAGCCATCGACGCCGATGATCTTGGCCTGAAGAAGCTGGACTGGGACTGGGCCAAGTCCACTGTGAAGACCTAGGATCTTGATGATCTTCGGGAGAAAGGTCTTCTTCCTCCTCTGGACCAGCTGAAGACACGCGCTCTGGGGATAGAGGTAATCCCTTCCCCTCGCGATGGGGAGTGCGTCTGTTTCGTCGACTTTATGCACAGGGGATTTGCGTTTCCCCTGCACTCCTTCGTTCGCGGTCTCCTGTATGCCTATGGGATTCAGATGCACGATCTGACTCCCAACGGCATCTTGAGCATCGCAAGCTATTTTGTGCTCTGCGGGTGCTTCCTGGGGATCTCCCCCAACTGGCTGTTGTGGAAGAAGATCTTCAACATGAAGCGCAATGTCGGGAAGGGCAGCGTCGTGTACCCTGTTGGCGGCTTCGGTATCCAGGTGCGCGACGACATCAACTTCTTCTAGATGAAGAAATCCGACTCCGTCCAAGGCTGGCGAAAGAAGTGGTTCTATGTGAGCTGCGAACAGGACTGGCTTCCTGACTTCGTGGCCGACAAGCCCCTGAGGAAGACGAACGCCTAGGCGCATTCTCTGTCGAAGGAGGAGAAGGCGACTGTGAAGCCGCTGCTGACGACCATCTCGGGCCTGTTGAAATCGCTTGGCAAGGAGGCGGGTGGTGTACACCTCATCGCCACTTTCGTCAAAAGGCAAGTGCAGCCGCTGCGTGCTCGCATCTACCCGATGTGGGAGGATCAAGGTGCCAGCGACCCCACTCGCATCTCTTCAGCCGAGCTGAGTGATGAGGAGGTCGTCCAGAAGGTGAAGGCCATCACAAGTCTTCGGGCAGCCGACACATGCAACATCAACTGCCCCATCCCTCCTTATGGGGTGGAGAGGCGATTGCCCGAAGTGAGTTTTCTTTGTTTCGTAATTGCACTATTCCTTTTGATTTGCTTGCTTCTCACTCGAACTATCCTTGAATGACAGGGTCATCCCAGCTTTGACTGTCTCCCTCCTCTGATGGAGAACGGGCCGCATGAAGAAGCCGAGTTTCCTGCAGAGGAACCGGCAGATGAAGAAGAAATCCCCTCTGCACATACTCCTGAAGAAGAGCTGGAGGAGGATGATGTTGATGAAGATGAGATGCGGCCGCAGAAGCGACCACGACAGGACAGAGGTGACTCTGCTTCTGGGAGCTCACCCGCCAAGCGTGCGGCTGCTGAGGAAGAAGACGACACAGGATCCTCCTCGCCGAGTGCCAAGGAGTCGAGGGACCCGCGAGAGCCGCTGAACGTAGATCCGCTCAACTCTGCGCCACCCATGGACTTCGGCAGGCTGCCCTCTGTCTCCCTTGGCAGTGAGGATGACGAAGAAATGAGGTAAAGTTAACTTGTCTCTGTTTACTATCTGTAGTTTTGTCTGAATCTTGGTCGTCTTTGTTTATTCCCTTAGCGATCGTGCTGGCGTTGTGTCTCCTACACATGGTACGAAGCATACTTCTGCTCCCACCATGGAAGAGAAACAGTCGGCGGCTCCAAATGCGAGTGCCGCGGCCACGACTAAAGTGGCTAAGGCTTCGACTTCTGCCGTCCCAGAGGAGCTGGTCGTCCCGACTCCGAGGCCAGCGTCTGTGCTTGAGCATGTAAGTATCCTTGACTGTAGATTGAACATGGGGAGCACGAACAGTGCTCCCGATGGGAGTAGCCCCCGAGTCTGTGTGCAACTAGTATAGTTGGGCACAGACTCAAACCTTATTTCTATGTCTTGCAGGCCTTCTATCACCAGCAACTGGCAGGAGCCGAAGCGTACATTCGTCTGGAGCAGGAGAGGAATCAACTCCTGGCCGATTTGGAGCAATCGAAGTGTAAGCCTTTCTTCTTTAATGGTTCTGATTGTTGATCTCTGTTGAGTCGAATTTGATGAACTATGTCTCTTTCAGGCGACCATGCGTCTATGGCCAAACGAGTGACGGAGTTGGAGGGAACTCTCAAGACCCAAAGCGCTGACACCAAGAAGTCACTCGACGTGGCCAAACAGCGTGAAGATGCCAAGCTCCAGGCAGAGAAGACAGAAATTGAGCGACTGCTTGCGTTGGCAGACACTCTTGGCCGTAAGTACTTCATTGCTTATAACTTTTATGTCCAGTCGATAGTTTGATTCTGTAACTGATTGACTTGACAATGTGATTTGTATACAGAGACTTGTGGTGGCGCTCCTCCTACTGATTCGACCAGCGACACCGTCTCCTTGCCCCAAGCTATCGGCTTCCTCGACAGAGCGTGTGCTTACGCGTCCACGGCCATGACGAAGTCAGCTGGGGCCTTGGCGACTGTCCATCGGGGCATCTTCCCCAACAAGCCAACACCTAGCAGCGTCGATGCTCTGGCCGCCCCTTTCAACCCTGGGTCTACTATCATGGCGGATTACTTGCACACCCAGATGGTACGCGGCTCAAAGCTTACATTTCAGCTCCTACTTGGGCACCAAGTTGCAGGTGATTTTGATAAGGTCGCCAGCGAGTTCCCCAAGAGGCCTGATGGCAAGACTGCGTCTCTCAGCGGGTGAAAGTGGAGGCGAGTCGCTTGGCAGAGAAGCTGGTGACCATGTATGAAAAGTGGGTCGCCAAAGTTGCTGATGTTGCGGCTCGCAAGAGTAGATCGATGTCCGAGTCCGTGTCTTAGACTCGCTGAGTAGGAATTGTCTCCCTTCATTTTGTGTTGTAATGAACCTTTAAGCAGTCGCATCTTCTGTAAAAAATGCTGCTTTTGCTATGACTCGTTCTATTTGAGCATGTTTTAATTCGAACTTCCTTTCACTGAGTACTTCTGCTTGTTGGCTTGGATATGCCTGGTTCCTTGGCGCTTGACTCCTTGTTATTGAAACAGACGGAAATGAATATGGATTTGGGGGGAAGCGACTGGCCGGAGACAATCGCAACGCCCGCTACTACTCGAAGAACAGTCAACCGTCGTCCTCGACTCACCCGTAGCCGAAATGACCAAAAGCTGATATCTTGGATGAGGAAACGGATCGTTGGTCTGGAGAAGGCAATGAAGGATAAGCAAAAGGAACTCGGCCAGCTGAAGGTGCGGCCTGCTCCTTCGAAAGAGCGTGAACAGTACTTGCTTGGCGAGATGGACCTGATCTGTCGACAGTTGCAGAGTGAGCACTCTGAACTGAATCTTTCGACTTGTGCATCACTGTCTTTGAGTTTGAGTCCTGACAACTTTGCTTGATTGTTTTGCAGACGTGAACCCAGACTGGAAGGTTGAACAACTCCGTGTGGAGCAACATGTGGAGAGGGAGGCGAAGGGTACTGCCTCTAGTGCTCAATACTTCTGGTCTGACACTCCCAAGGCCAAGGTGTTGGCTCTGATGCTGGATCGCACTTGGCGCGCGGCGATCTTGCTTCTAGGGTGCCCGAAGACCTTGGCGAAATTGCATCGAGTGATGTTTCCACACAACGCGCAGCCGCGAGGGATATCTGCACTGGTGGATCAGTTTCGTGATGGTGCCAACGTCAAGCAGATTGTCCATGCTCAACTTGTTGCTGGAGAGAACATCGCCTTGGCGTACTTCCGTAAGCATCTGCCAAATTTTCCACTCGACAGAGTTGTTGGTGGCTTGCCTGACGAAGAGCATTATGCCGAGTCCTTGGCGTACGCGAGGCAGATGGTCGAACAGGTCCAACGCCACACTGAACAACTTGTGTGTCCGCTGGATGCGCCGAAGGATGAACCTAAAGGGTAGAGATAGGATAAAAAACTTCTTGTAAATTAGTAGCTTATAGCTGTGAGGGTTGACCTCTAAAATTCATATGTGAATATGATGTATGTAATTGCAAATGCATCTTCGAGTGTGTCGATATTTTTGCGTTAAACTTGTATGGCGGAGCCCCCGAGTGTTCGAGTGTGGCCTAGGTTTTTGTCTTTGTACCTGTATGACGCAGCCCCCGAGCATTCGAGTGCGGCCTAGGATTTGATTTGTGAACCTGTACGGCGCAGCCCCCGAGCATTCGGGTGCGACCTAGGTTTTTCTGTTTCAACTTGTACGGCGTAGCCCCCGAGCGTTCGGGTGCGGCCTAAGTTTTTCTTTCGACTTGTATGGCGCAGCCCCGAGCATTCGGGTGCGGCCTAAGTTTTTTATTTGAACTTGTATGGCACAGCCCCCGAGCGTTCGGGTGCTGCCTAAGTTTTTCTTTCGACTTGTATGGCGCAGCCCCCGAGCGTTCAGGTGCGGCCTAAGTTTTTTATCTGAACTTGTATGGCGCAACCCCGAGTGTTCGAGTACGGCCTAAGTTTTCCTTGTTGGACCTGTATGGCGCAGCCCTCGAGTGTTCGAGCGCGGCCTAGGTTTTCTTGTTGGACCTGTATGGCGCAGCCCCCGAGTGCTCAGGTGTGGCCTAGGTTTTTTATTTGAACTTGTATGTCACAGCCCCCGAGCGTTCGGCTGCGGCCTAAGTTTTTCTTTCGACTTGTATGGCGCAGCCCCCGAGCGTTTGGGTGCGGCCTAAGTTTTTCTTTCGACTTGTATGGCGCCGCCCCCGAGCGTTCGGGTGCGGCCGAAGTTTTATGGCGCAGCCCCCGAGCGTTCGGGTGCGGCCTAAGTTTTTCTTTCGACTTGTATGGCGCAGCCCCCGAGCGTTCGGGTGCGGCCTAAGTTTTTATCGGAACTTGTAAGATGCAGCCCCCGAGCGTTCGGGTGCGGCCTAAGTTTTTATCTGAACATGTATGGCGCAGCCCCCGAGCGTTCGGGTGCGGTCAAAGTTTTTCTTTCGACTTGTATGGCGCCGACCCCGAGCGTCCGGGTGCGGCCTAAGTTTTTATCTGAACATGTATGGCGCAGCCCCCGAGCGTTCGGGTGCGGCCTAAGTTTTTTGTTAGGAACCTGTATGGCGCAGCCCCCGAGTGCTCGGGTGTGGCCTAGGTTTGTGTTACTTTTTGATTGCAAAAAGTAAAGGAAAGAGCTTGTTTCTTCAAACCACTTCATATATTAAGCTAGCAAGCCGCCTCATTAAAAACCTTCCAGTCCCCTTAGGTACCCTGAAAGGAAAAGAGCGCGTTTGAAACCTGCTGCTTGTTGGCGTGTAAGTAAAGTTACATTGGGGTGTCGACTAAGCGTAGAAGCGGCGCAGTTGCGCGGTGTTCCACGGGTTGTGGCTAAGCTGCAGTGTCTTCGAGTTCTTCAGGTGGTAGACTCCATTGTCGAGTGCTTTCGTGACGATGTATGGTCCTTCCCATGGGGATGTGAGCTTGTGCACCTTCTTCTGCTTGAGCCGCAACACCAGGTGTAACATCCCAAGTTTTCAAAAATTTGAAAAATCAGAAAAATTGAAAACTTATGAAAACTATTATGTATTTTGATTTGAAAAAAAATCATGCATGCATTCATCATCTTCTTGCATTGTTTGCATTTGTATATTTCAAAAGTGGGAATTATAATTCCCCTTGAAAACATATTTAAGAAAATATACTAAAAGGACAATTTGTGTCATATATATTATTTTGTTTATTATGGTTTTATTTATTATGTCTAAATTTTGATATAGGTTTGATTTTAGAAGATTTTTACAAATTGGTTTGAACTCATTTGGAGTTTCAAAACCAAAGTTATAAAAGTTTCAGAAAATAGAAAAGAAGAAAGAAAAAAACAGGAACCCTAGCTACATGGGCCGAGCCCATCTCTCTCTCTCTTGCGCGCGCGACAAGCAGCGGCCCACGACCCAACTCTCTCTCTCCCTTCTCTCACTGCCATGCGGGCCCCACACATGACGTAAGCGATAACATCATCATCTTCAACCCGTTGAGCAAGAAATCCTCTCCGAACCCTAGCAAAATCCGGACCAAATTCGTTGCGATTCGCAACGATTCTTTCGTGCCCTCTTGCCCCTATATAAGCCCCACGACCCCTCTCTCTTTTGCCCCAAGAACCACAGCTCGAGAGCCCCCAGGCTGCCCGCATTGCTCCGCCGCCGTCTGCCACTGCCGCCGGCGAGATCCTTCGATTCTGGTGAATATCGGCAACCCCGAGCCCTCTATCCACTCTCATTCTTTTTATTTCGTTCTTGCGCATCTTTGTGACGCAGTCCGATGATTCCTTGTGTGCCAGATCGACGCGCCCGTCCTCGACTGTCGACCACCGCCGCGAGAGCTACTCCGGTGAGCAATAAGGGAGAAGCAGAGCACGCCCGCGACCACCGACCCCGTCATCAAGCTCGCCTCGACTTCCCGCATCTCGTGGTAACGAAACCCCTCTCCAAGCTCATTTTGCCCACGCCGGCCATGGCGCCGCGACAAAACCACGGCCACCGGAGTAACTCCGGCCAGCCGCGCCGCTTGTTTTTGGTCATTAGATCTAGGACCGTTAGATCTGTTTTCGACGGCATAGATTAGATCTCCTACACGAAGGGGTACGGACAAATCGGAGGAGGCCACGTCATCACTAAATCAGGGCCGCGTCATCTCCAGTCAGCAGCACAGTCAGCATGCCCAGCCAGTCAGAAGAAGCCACGTGGACAAGGACTTCAGAAGATTTTTCGATTTATTTTTCTATTTAGCAATTGTGCAGAAAAGCCCCTCTACATCTTAGATCTATTATATCTTTTTATTGGCTTGGCCAAATTTTACAATTTTTATATTTTTGAAAAGCTTACGACTTGTAGAATCTTTTGCCTTGATTAGATTTAGGTTTTGCCAAATATAAATTTATTCAATTTTCAAATGTGTGATTTGAGTATTTTTTGCATAACTTTAATTCTATAAGTCCAAATTTTGCAAATAAAATCTTTTTGGAAAGCCCTTGACCTTTAGAATAGTTTGGCCGAATTAGTTTTATATTTTTGCCAAACTAAATTTATTCAAATTTCAAATGTGCTATTTTTGTAAATTTGGCATATCTTTTATTATAAAAATCATTTTTGAATAAATCAAATTGCATTGGATTTGTATAATTATACTCCTCCTTGGAAAATCTCTCCCTTATTTTGCTAAGTGTTTTACTTAGGATTACTTTTGACTTAGTATTATTTTGAAGGGTTGAGATGCTTAGAAGTACTTAGAATTTTTTTAGCATCTTAATATGATCAAACTTTCCCTTAGAAAGATTTGGTATCTGAAGATTGGTTAAGTTTTTCCTTAGAAAAATTTAGCACCTTATAAATGGTGTACTTCCCTTAGAAATTATTTTGCCATCCTTGGGATTTTCAACATGAAGCTAGAAGGATAATGAAGGACTTAGCCAAGAGAACAGACTCCAGAAGCATCTCCAAGAAGTAAAAGCACTTAGAAGAAAATCAAGAGAAACTTCAAGAAGACCAGCCACCTATATTCTCTAAGTCTTCCTCTCTTTTCTTTTCTTCTCCCTTAGACTTTGTGGTGGCTAAGTTATATCCAAGACCAGCCCTGGTGATACCAAAATCATCAAGTCTGCAGAACCATCAAGTCTACAAAATTGCAATGAAATCATCACACCAAGGAGAAAGCTACAAGGAAGCAAGGAGATGATTCTTTGGAAGACCAACTACATCTCTCTTTATCTCTTTCTGCCCTTCCTATCCTCTTTCACTTTGGACATAAACCAAGTCCTTAGTATTTATGACTAAGTCCTTAGTGTTTATTCCCTTTTGGGAATTGTTTTATTATTCTTTAACTTATAATTTTTGTGTGTAGTCTCATGCATGACTTAACCAAATTTGAGAGCTAGAAAATTGTTTACTTGTGTTTTGTTGCATCTCATGCATGTCATATTTTTCTAAGTGTTGCATTTATGATTGTATGTTTATTTGTGGCTTGTTTGACTTGTTAGAAATTTCGGAGAGAGACTAAGGCTTTTGCAACTGCTACACCTGTTCACCTTATTGCCAAGGCAAGTGGCACATTCATAAACTTCCTATTATTTTTCTATGCATGACTTAGTGTATTTTTCTTAAGCATGTGTAGGGCTTAGTAGGTATTGCTATGCAAGACATGTTTAGAATAGCACCTTTATTCCTATGTGTCTAGGAACCTATATAATTACTTAGTAGAATTATTGATGCTATGCAAAAAGTTGTTTTTATGGAAAGGCTAATTTCTACTAAGTTAAAATGAAACACCTGGGTGGAAATGGTTTTGATAAGAGGATGTATGAGTTGAGTGTTGTCCCCAGAGGATTACCTGAGCGATATTCACTTGTGGATGGCCACCCAGGAACAAAGGGACCAATGTTATCTCCAAGTGAAGATGCTTCCAGTGCAGCCACTTGGTATTATGGCTCTGCCTTGACTAAGTAAGTTCTAGGAACCTGATTCCGGCAGGTCTCAGCGGATGAATGTCTTGTATGGGTCTGCCCAGAGGAATAGGGGACTGTTACCGAAAGGTCTCGTCTTAATCTTCTCCTTTCCTTTTCACTACATGAGGGTCAAGGACATAAGGGTTGGTTAAGTCTTGTGGTGAACGTGCACAACCTCTCGAGAGTGTAAAAACTAAGTATTCTTAGCCGTGTCCCCGGTTACGGACAATTTGAGCAGCTGATCAAGGACAACAACGGAGGCTCCCAACATTCCAATTTCTTAAGTTAAAATTTTGATGGTTGAACAAAGGTGGACAAGAGGGTGGTTTTCATGCCATACCTGTTTTTGACAAATGAAAAGTGTTTTATAAAGAGATAGGAAAAATTGGCTTTATGCAAAATAGCCTTGAACTCCACCAGCCAAATATGCATATAGGTTATTAGAGTTATTCCTTAAGTGTCCACATAGTGTCACTTGCCAGTTCCATTTTTAATGGTTCTGACCCACTCAGTTGCAAAATTTTATTTGTTGCAGATTGTTCTGACGACGAGTGAGTTTCGTTAAGATTTCAAGTCTGCAACCAACATGTTTCGCCTGTGGCGCATGAAGATGATGGAGACTCCATGAAGAATAAATTTCCGCTGCTTTACTCTTTCAAAGCTAGCTTCGTGCTATGCAATTTGTAAAAGATATTTTCCTAAGTACTGGATCCACGTGTAATAATTGATACTATGTTGTGATATTTCATCTTAGACTGTGTGTGCAAATGAATCGATCCAGGGGTTTGCACTATACACAGGTACCTTGCCAGTTTCTAAGTGCAGGTACGCTACAGATGGTATCAGAGCATGTGTTGCCTGTAGATTCGAGACCCTAGACATGGATAGAAATAGGTTTGGCCATAGGATTAAAATCTTTTTTTATTCAGGTTACTAAAAACAAAACTTTTCATTTTATCTTTCTAGTACTCTCATCTACTATCAACCTTCTAGAAAATTCTTATCTTATTGTAGATGACCTACCTCTTTGTATCCATGAAGACATGTTTGGTGATGACCAAGAGTAAGTCTGATACTTCATAGAGAAATGCTACGACTCAACATGAAGCACTACCTGCATGGAAGATCATTGAAGAAATCAGATTATGAGCTCAAGCACTTAGAAGATTTTGAAGAAAGCTGAAGAAGAACTTGAAGCACTCAAGATGGAGATAGACTAGAAACTACCACCTTATTAGAACAACGACATCGTGTTAGGGTATTGATCATACCAACTTAGGTTGTATGCCAATACTAGATTGTTTTTCTGTGTTTGAACCTTGTGGCTTTTGTTGGTTAGATGTTGTTTGTAAGATGTTTTGTCTTGATCTGCTGTGTTGGGTAGGATTCTTCCTTAGCATCTATCTATCTTTTCCTCATCTATGCTAAACCCAAACAGATGCCTCGCCAAAGCCCCAACGTTGATGAGAAGACAAATGCAAATCAACTATTAGAAGCACAGAATCAGTTGAACTTGTTAATGAACCAAAACCAAGAAGACACCAAGGACATTCCAGCACCACCTCCATCTCAAGTGGATATGCTGATCAAATTCTTGAAGCTTCGACCAGAGAAGTTCTCAAGAACTACTGAACCTATTTTGGCTGATGATTGGCTACATTCAGTAACTAAGGATTTAGTGACCACCGGATGCACAGATGCTGAGAAGGTTAGATTCGCGGAACATCTACTAGAAGGACCTGCAGCAGACTGGTGGGACAGCTACCAGATCACTTACTCAGTTGAAGAGATGACATGGGATTTGTTCCAAGAAGGATTCAGTGCTGCACATATGTCATCAGGACTGATGAAACTAAAGAAGGAGGAATTCCTCGACCTTCGACAAGACGACCGAAATGTAATAGAATACATGAATGAGTTCAATAATCTAGCGCCCTATGCACCGGATGATGTTGATACAGATGACAAAAGGAGGAAGAGATTTCTAAATGGTCTGGATGGCAAATTATCAATTTATTTAACAATTGCCTATGCCCCTGACTACCAATCACTGGTTGACCAAGCTATAGTCCTGGAAAGTAAACTGAAGCAATTTACAAACAAGAAGAGAAAGCAGAAATTGGAAAACCATCACTCAGTATCACAGCAGGAATGGAGCACTTCACATGAGGAACATGTTCGTTTTGAGTTCAACCATCATGAAGACCATAACCACCATTGTCGTAATATTAATGAACACGACTTCATGGAGAGGATGACCACCACCTCAACCATGGTCACCATAGCCCTGCTCATACTGAAGAAGTTTATGACCTCGAAGATGAGCACCTTATGGGAGAAAACAGTAGTGGAATCTCCACCCAAAACCCAATAAGAAGGACCTCAGTCAGGTAGAGTGTTTCAAATGCAAGAAAATGGGACACTACTCCCGAAGCTGTCCAGAAAGGAAGACTGGTAATGGGACCAAGCCAATTCAGTTCCGAAAGGGGCATGTGTTTTCTATAAACATAGAGAGAGTTCTCAAGAAACCAGACCCAGTTATTGAAGGATTGATGATCAACTCTTATCCTGCCTTAGTACTCTTTGATACTGAAGCAACACATTCATTGATATCAAAAGACCTTGTGAGTAAAAATAAGATCCCCAATCGAGGACTTAAAAGACCCATCAGAGTAAGTTCTACAGAAGGAAAGATGTCAGCAAACACTGTATGCCAAAACATGACCTTGGAAATTGATACACATAATTTTCCAAGCGAGTTGTTTGTGTTGGATCTGCAAGGCCTTGATATAATCATAGGCAAGGACTGGATGTCCACGTATGATGGTCAGATTGATCATGCCAACAAAGGGGTCACACACACTACACCAGAAAAGAAGAGGATCAGATATCAGTATAAGACCTGAGACGAAGACACCAAGTGAGACATCATGAAGAGTTTAGCCAGGAAGAACCAGAATCAATGGGATTGTTTAAGGTTGTAATAAGTGTCACTTGAATTTTAGACCACTACCAAAAGTTCCTTTTAAGGGTGGTAGCCACCCTAATATCCCAGTCACAACCTTTTGCTAGCCTTCTTGAATCTCGGGACGAGATTCCTTTTAAGGGTGGTAGTCTGTAACATCCCAAGTTTTCAAAAATTTGAAAAATCAGAAAAATTGAAAACATTTAAAAACTATTATGTATTTTGATTTGAAAAAAAAATCATGCATGCATTCATCATCTTCTTGCATTGTTTGCATTTGTATATTTCAAAAGTTGGAATTATAATTCCCCTTGAAAACATATTTAAGAAAATATACTAAAAGGACAATTTGTGTCCTATATATTATTTTGTTTATTATGGTTTTATTTATTATGTCTAAATTTTGATTTAGGTTTGATTTTAGAAGATTTTTACAAATTGGTTTGAACTCATTTGGAGTTTCAAAACCAAAGTTATAAAAGTTTCAGAAAATAGAAAAGAAGAAAGAAAAAAAAACAGGAACCCTAGCTACCTGGGCCGAGCCCATCTCTCTCTCTCGCGCGCGCGCAGCAAGCAGCGGCCCACGGCCCAACTCTCTCTCTCCCTTCTCACACTGCCATGTGGGCCCCACACATGACGCAAGCGATAACGTCATCGTCTTCAACCCGTCGAGCAAGAAATCCTCTCCGAACCCTAGCAAAATCTGGACCAAATTCGTTGCGATTCGCAACGATTCTTCCGTGCCCTCTTGCCCCTATATAAGCCCTACGACCCCTCTCTCTTTTGCCCCAAGAACCACAGCTCGAGAGCCCCCAGGCTGCCCGCATTGCTCCGCCGTCGTCCGCCACTTCCGCCGGCGAGACATTCGATTCCGGTGAATATCGGCAACCCCGAGCCCTCTATCCACTCTCATTCTTTTTATTTCGGTCTTGCGCATCTTTGTGACGCAGTCCGACAATTCCTTGTGCGCCAGATCGACGCGCCCGTCATCGACCGTCGACCACCGCTGCGGGAGCTACTCCGGCGAGCAATAAGGGGAGAAGCAGAGCACGCCCGCGACCACCAACCCCGCCATCAAGCTCGCCTCGACTTCTCGCATCTCGTGGTAACGAAACCCCTCTCCAGCCCCCTCGCCTAGCTCATTTTGCCCACGCCGGCCATGGCGCCGTCGCAAAACCACGGCCACCGGAGTAACTCCGGCCAGCCGCGCTGCTCGTTTTTGGTCATTAGATCCAGGACCGTTAGATCTGTTTTCGACGGCATAGATTAGATCTCCTACGCGAAGGGGTACGGGCAAATCGGAGGAGGCCACGTCATCGCTAAATCACTGCCGTGTCATCTCCAGTCAGCAGCACAGTCAGCATGCCCAGCTAGTCAGAAGAAGCCACGTGGACAAGGACTTCAGAAGATTTTTCGATTTATTTTTCTATTTAGCAATTGTGCAGAAAAGCCCCTCTACATCTTAGATCTATTATATCTTTTTATTGGCTTGGCCAAATTTTACAATTTTTATATTTTTGAAAAGCTTACGACTTGTAGAATCTTTTGGCTTGATTAGATTTAGGTTTTGCCAAATATAAATTTATTCAATTTTCAAATGTGTGATTTGAGTATTTTTTGCATAACTTTAATTCTATAAGTCCAAATTTTGCAAATAAAATCTTTTTGGAAAGCCCTTGACCTTTAGAATAGTTTGGTCGAATTAGTTTTATATTTTTGCCAAACTAAATTTATTCAAATTTCAAATGTGTTATTTTTGTAAATTTGGCATATCTTTTATTATAAAAATCATTTTTGAATAAATCAAATTGCATTGGATTTGTATAATTATACTCCTCCTTGGAAAATCTCTCCCTTATTTTGCTAAGTGTTTTACTTAGGATTACTTTTGACTTAGTATTATTTTGAAGGGTTGATATGCTTAGAAGTACTTAGAATTTTTTTAGCATCTTAATATGATCAAACTTTCCCTTAGAAAATTTTGGTATCTGAAGATTGGTTAAGTTTTTCCTTAGAAAAATTTAGCACCTTATAAATGGTGTACTTCCCTTAGAAATTATTTTGCCATCCTTGGGATTTTCAACATGAAGCTAGAAGGATAATGAAGGACTTAGCCAAGAGAACAGACTCCAGAAGCATCTCCAAGAAGTAAAAGCACTTAGAAAAAATCAAGAGAAACTTCAAGAAGACCAGCCACCTATATTCTCTAAGTCTTCCTCTCTTTTCTTTTCTTCTCCCTTAGACTTTGTGGTGGCTAAGTTATATCCAAGACCAGCCCTGGTGATACCAAAATCATCAAGTCTGCAGAACCATCAAGTCTACAAAATTGCAATGAAATCATCACACCAAGGAGAAAGCTACAAGGAAGCAAGGAGATGATTCTTTGGAAGACCAACTACATCTCTCTTTATCTCTTTCTGCCCTTCCTATCCTCTTTCACTTTGGACATGAACAAAGTCCTTAGTATTTATGACTAAATCCTTAGTGTTTATTCCCTTTAGGGAATTGTTTTATTATTCTTTAACTTATAATTTTTGTGTGTAAAATGCACTTTATCTCATGCATGACTTAACCAAATTTGAGAGCTAGAAAATTGTTGACTTGTGTTTTGTTGCATCTCATGCATGTCATATTTTTCTAAGTGTTGCATTTATGATTGTATGTTTATTTGTGGCTTGTTAGAAATTTCGGAGAGAGACGAAGGCTCTTGCAACTGCTACACCTGTTCACCTTATTGCCAAGGCAAGTGGTACATTCATAAACTTCCTATTATTTTTCTATGCATGACTTAGTGTATTTTTCTTAAGCATGTGTAGGGCTTAGTAGTATTGGTATGCAAGACATGTTTAGAATAGCACCTTTATTCCTATGTGTCTAGGAACCTATATAATTACTTAGTAGAATTATTGATGCTATGCAAAAAGTTGTTTTCATGGAAAGGCTAATTTCTACTAAGTTAAAATGAAACACCTGGGTGGAAATGGTTTTGATAAGAGGATGTATGAGTTGAGTGTTGTCCCCAGGGATTACCTGAGGGATATGCACTTGTGGATGGCCACCCAGGAACAAAGGGACCAATGTTATCTCCAAGTGAAGATGCTTCCATTGCAGCCACTTGGTATTATGGCTCTGCCTTGACTAAGTAAGTTCTAGGAACCTGATTCCGGCAGGTCTCAGCGGATGAATGTCTTTTATGGGTCTGCCCAGAGGAACAGGGGACTGTGACCCAAAGGTCTCATCTTACTCTTCTCCTTTCCTTTTCACTACATGAGGGTCAAGGACAGAAGGGTTGGTTAAGTCTTGTGGTGAACGTAGACAACCTCTCGAGAGTGTAAAAACTAAGTATACTTAGCCGTGTCCCCGGTTATGGACAATTTGAGCAGCTGATCAAGGATGACAACGGAGGCTCCCAACATTCCAATTTCTTAAGTTAAAATTTTGATGGTTGAACAAAGGTGGACAAGAGGGTGGTTTTCATGCCATACCTGTTTTTGACAAATGAAAAGTGTTTTATAAAGAGATAGGAAAAATTGGCTTTATGCAAAATAGCCTTGAACTCCACCAGCCAAATATGCATATAGGTTATTAGAGTTATTACTCTAAGTGTCCACATAGTGTCACTTGCCAGTTCCATTTTTAATGATTCTGACCCACTCTGTTGCAAAATTTTATTTGTTGCAGATTGTTCTGACGATGAGTGAGTTTCGTTAAGATTTTGAGTCTGCAACCAACATGTTTCGCCTGTGGCGCATGAAGATGATGGAGGCTCCACGAAGAATAAATTTCCGCTGCTTTACTCTTTCAAAGCTAGCCTCATGCTATGCAATTTGTAAAGAATATTTTCCAATTTCTAAGTGCAGGTACGCTACAACAGGTCACCAGGGACGAAGGATCTGGCTCGCAGTCGTCGACCGTGGTAGTTGCGAGGCTCTGCTGATATATGGCTGTGCGAGAGAGTGCGATGTCTCGAGCCTTGTCTAGCATGTCCTTGGCATCCTCCATTGCTTCATCAGTGTCTGACTCGTCATAGAGCACCACGCGGGGTGCGTCAAAACGTATGTCATGTGGCATGACTGCTTCAACTCCGTAGACCATGAAGAATTGGGTGTATTGGGTGGATCTGTTAGGTGTGGTGCGCAAGCTCCACAGCACAGCTGGCAACTCTTCCACCCAGGCTCCCGCAGCACGTCTGAGTGGCACGAACATATGTTTCTTGAGGCCGCGACAAACAAGGTCGTTTGCTTTGTCTACTTGCCCATTGGATTGTGGATGTGCGACTGAGGCGTAGTTGAGCTTGATGCCTTGGTCTGCGCAGAACATCTTGAACTCTTCGGCTTTGAAGTTGGTGCCGTTGTCGGTGATGATGTTGTTGGGCACGCCGAATCTGAAGATGATGGACCTGATGAAGTTGACCGTGGACGAGGCTGTCGAGCTTGTGATTGGGACAGCTTCGATCCACTTGGTGAACTTGTCGACTGCGACGAGTAGGTCCGTGTGTCCGCCAGGGGACGATTTCTTCAATGGACCCACCATGTCGAGTCCCCACTGGCAAAAGGCCAGGCAAGTGGTATCTTCTTGAGCTCTGTCGCAGGCGCATGTGGCTTGGTGGCGAATTTCTAGCATCCGATGCATCTATTGACCATGTCCTCAGCTTCTTGCATAGCAGTGGCCAATAGAATCCTACTCGAAAGGCTTTGGCAACTAGGGCACGACTGCTGGCATGGTGCCCACAGGTACCCGTGTGGATGTCGAGCAGGATGGCTTTGCCGTCTTCTGGGTCGATGCACCGCTGTAGTACTCCTTATATGCTGCGCTTGTAAAGCTCTCCGTTGATGATCGTGAAGGCCTTGGAGAGGCGAGTGATGCGCTTGGCTTCTGTCGGGTCTACTGGCAGTTCCTTTCGCAGCATGTATGCTAGAAAAGGATTAGTCCATGTAGGTTCGATCAACAGTACCTCGATGGGTTGTGTGCCAAGCGTCTCCTGGTCCTTTGCTGGCGAGTCTTGCGAGCCTGAGGTCGATGTCGAAGGCTCGTGCGGCTGCTTCAGCTTGATGGAGCGTTGTTTGATGCACTCGAGGAAGACTCCGTCTGGCACCTTGCCCTTCCGTGAGATGATGTAGGCGAGCATGTCCGCCTCTTCGTTGCTTTCACGACCCACATGACGCAATTCGCAGCCTTCGAAGTTGCCCTCCATGATGTTGTACAGGTCCCGGTAGGCAATCATGTTGTCTGCGATGGCGTCGCAGTCTTTCATGGTTTGTTGGACGACAAGGTTTGAGTCCCCGTAGATCATGAGGTGAGTGGCGCCGCAGTTCTTGGCCATTCGCATGCCGTGGAGGAGAGCCTCGTACTCTGCTTCGTTGTTTGTTGGCCTTTTGAAGTCCATTTGCAGAACGTAGCGGAGCCTATCGCCTTTGGGTGATATCAGAATGACGCCTGCACCCGCACCATCGTACTTTTTGGAGCCATCGAAGTACATGGTCCAGGCGTTGGATAGGTCTGGACAGATGGTAACTGAGCTTCTATCCACTCAGTCGTGAAGTCATGGAGTACTTGCGCCTTGATTGCTCTCGGGTGTGTGTACTTCAGGTCCCATGAACCCAACTCGATGACCCATTTGGCGACTCTCCCTGTGGCATCTGGATCGGTGAGGATGTCCCCGATGGCGGATGAGCTGACCACCGTTATCGGGTGCCCAGAGAAATAGTGCACCAGCTTCCTTAAGCTCATGAAGATACCATATGCTAGCTTCTGGTAATGCGGGTATCTCTGCTTGGACACGGATAGAACCTCGCTGAGGTAGTACATATGCCACTGTACAAGGTGCCCTTTGCCCTCATCGCGTTCAACGATGAGGACTGTGCTGACCACTTGATTAGTTGCTGCGACATAAAGGAAGATGAGTTCCTTCTCAGCGGGTGCGAAGAGGATGGGCGGAGTCGATAGGACGTGCTTGAGATGAGCGAACGCTGCCTGAGCTTCTTCTGTCCACTCGAATTTGTCTGTCTTCTTCATCAGTTGGTAGAAAGGGAGTGCCTTTTCGCCCAACTTACAAATAAATCGACCGAGTGTTGCGATTCGACCAGACAAGCGTTGGACTTCTCGGAGCTTGGTCGGAGGCGGCATCATTATGATTGCCTCTATCTTCTCTGGGTCTGCTTCGATTCCTCATGCTAACACCAGGTACCCGAGTAGCTGTCCTGCTGGCACGCCGAAAGCGCATTTATCTGGGTTAAGCTTGATCTGGTACTTGTTGAGGTTCGCGTTTGTCTCTCGCAGGTCCTGGAGGAGCGTGTCCTCTTTTCTGGTCATGATGACGATGTCGTCGAAGTAGACTTGCATGTTTCGACCGAGTTGCAGCTCAAGGCAGTTCTGCATCATGCGCTGGTAAGTGGCTCCAGCGTTCTTGAGCCCGAAGGGCATTGTTTGGTAACAAAAGACACCATGGGGTGTGATAAAGGCTGTTTTCTCCTGGTCTTCGACTCTCAGCTTGATCCGGTTGTAGCCCGAATATGCATCCAGAATGGAGAGGCGCTCTTGGCGGGTGATCAGCTCTCGAGAAGGCGATGTCAGTCTCGGATCCTCTCAGGTACTCCGGGACTGCTGGTGGACAAGTGACAGCTTGGTAGCCCTGTCGACTGATCAGCTTTTGGCATCTGTTCGATGGGCGCCCCTTCTAGATCATATTCAGCTGTCCGCGGATGACTAGGTACTGGTCTTCTGCCACTCGAGCCTCTTCCTGCTGGGGTTGCGGCTGCGCATATGCTGTGGCTACGTGTGCTGGTGGTGGTGCGGCCGCGGGTGGAGCCCGGAGAGCCAGCTGTCCAGCGGGCTGCGCCGCGGGTGCCGGGGGTTGGAGTTTCTTCGAGAGGGATTTGTATATCTTGTGCGCCTTCCGACAATCCTTCAGCAGGTGGTTGGCACCCCACTTTCCCGTCTCAGGGTTCTTGAACATGTGGTGTCTGCATGGTTGTTCGAGCTCTTCCTCAGGTGAGAGGGTGCGACGCTTCCACTCGCGTTTCTGCCCTCCATCATTGCGGTAGTTGTCTTGATTTCGACCGTAATGGTCTTGGCTGTACTGGCGACCGCTGTCGCCACTGCCGTCCTCACGGGGTTTGTTAAACCCAGCCGCTACTAGTTCGATTGTGTCCCTTCCATCATACTGGGGTTTCTTCTTGTGACAGTCGTCTCTCCAATTGCATGGGCCACCTTCTTCTTTCAACGAGTACGGACGGTCCTCTCGCACAGAGTCTTCTTCGTCTTCCCATTGATTTGCTATCTTCATGACTTCCACCATGGAACTCGGTTGGAGTCGACCGAACGCTTCCCTGAGGTCGTCACGCCACATGTCGCGCTGAAAGGCGTCCATCGCCCTGTCCTCGGAGACGACTCCGATGCTGTTGCGCAGCAGGGTCCATCGTGAGATGTAAGAGCGCAACGGTTCGTCCTTTCCTTGTTTACAAGCCTGCAGCTCCACAAACGTGCCAGGCCACGAGTATGTTCCGATGAAGTTCTTGATGAAGGCTTCCGTGAACTGATCCCGTGAGCTGAAGGAGTTCTTCGGCAAGGTTTGGAGCCACCCGCATGCTGAACCGGTGAGCATCAGCTGGATATACTGCATTGCCGTAGTCGTGTTGCCTCCTTGGCAGTTGCAGGCGATGAGGTAGTCGTCGAGCCAGAGCCTTGGGTCTTGTTTCGTGTCGAACTTGGCTGCTTCGGCTGTGAGTTTGAAGCCTTTTGGCATCCTTGTGTCGCGGATGTTCAGGGTGAAGCAGGGTGCACCGCATGGCTCGTAGTCATCATTGGAGAAAAGTTCTTGGTCTTAGGTGCTGCTTGCTCGTTTGGCGCGGTTGCGGTCGAGATGCCACTGCGTGATGTAGTTGCGTGCGTCTTCTCCTTCTTGAAGGCGTCGCGTGGGCCGCTCCACGTGCGCGGCACGCTCGCGGTCGCGTCGACCTTGATCTTCTGGTGGTTTATCGGTTGCGCCTGATTTGACCAGAGCGTCTTCTGCCAGCCTGAGTGCCCTGATCTACTGCTTGTGTACGTTAGCGCGCGGGTCACCCTCCGGAGGTTGGGTCAACTACAGATATGTGCCTATCGACATCAGAGCGGCACAGGTTGTTTTGGACCGGAATCCCTTCTGCGTCTTCTGTCACGTAAGATGAATCGAGGTTGCGGGTGGCTCCCGCTCTGTCTGCGTCCGCCAGCCGGTTCAGGCGTGTTCTATGGCGCCTTGCTCCTTGCGAGATGGCGGTTTCAGAGGAGGCGAAGGAGTAAGCTGCGGGTCGGGCACTCGAGATGTCGACTGCTTCTTTGCGCCGAGCTAACTCAGCTTTTTCTGCGCGGAGCCTCTCGGTGTCCTTCCACATCAAGTACCGGTACGCCATCATGTCTTCCTTTGCATCTTCACGGGGCATGGTGTACTCATCCATGTGCTTCAGGGCCTTGATTCCCATCTCACGGGTGATGGTGAGCTTCGTCACTCCGTCTGGCATGGTCACCTCCATGGGGTACGCCGGGGTTCCTCTCGACGGTTGTTGTTCGGAGTCGCGGTTCCGATCATGAAGACTTGTGCCGGATGCGACTGGGCTGTCGACTGCGCGTCGTTGTCGTCGGAGTTGTCCCTGGAGTCGAAGATGGAGGCGACGTGATACATGCCGCAGTCGTTGCAGAACTCGTCGGGTGAAGAGTCGATGATCCTCGTAGTCCCCGTTGCTGATGGAGGTGTGGCGGGTGTGGTTGACGCAGATGTGACCTTCACCGTCGATGTTGTGGACGCAGGTGCGATCGCCATAACCGACGGAGACGCGGTCAACGTGGTTGAAGCAGATGCGATCTCCGAAGTCGACGGAGACGCGGTCGATGTCGCTGAAGCAGATGCGATCTCCGTAGTCGACGGAGACGCGGTCGATGTCGTTGTCGCAGATGCGATCTCCATAGTCGACGGAGACGCGGTCGATGTCGTTGAAGCAGATGCGATCTCCGTAGTCGACGGAGACGCGGTCGATGTCGTTGTCGCAGATGCGATCTCCGGAGTCGACGGAGACACGGTCGATGTCGTTGAAGCAGATGCGATCTCCGTAGTCGACGGAGACGCGAGTCCCGCGGCCGTCACAGGCGCGAGAGCAGAGGGTCGAAAGACTCCCCACTTGTTCACATGGAGATGCATGTTACCGAAGGACAAACACATACCTCCATAAATATCAGCGTACACCGAGCGCTAGGCCAGCGGGTGCGGATCGTAGGTGAAGGAGCCGAAGGAGATTGGTTTTTCGACGGTCGGCGCGTCGATCTTCATTGCTGATGGAGCCGGTGCAACCATGCTTCCATCACTCGTCTTTCCCACAGATGGCGCCAAATGTCGAGGGGTCACCTCGGCAGATCCCAGGGTCGAGTACCCGGGTTGATTGAAGGGGAGAAGATGGTGAGTGCTGGTAGTTACCACGGCTGACAAGCAAGGCGATTTACCCAGGTTCAGGCTCCCGGAGGATAACACCCTACTTCCTACTTGTCTGATCTGTATTGAAGGAGTCGAAGGTTACAATGGCGATCCCGGCGAGATGGCTATCTCACTAGGGTTTTGGTGGATAGTATGAACGTACCCTCGACAGAGGTCCCTCCTAGCCTTTATATGGAGGGTAGGTCTCAGGATATCAGTGTCGGTTAGGTTTACAGAATTTGGTAAGCTTGTACCGACCTAAACTTCGACTTCCTTGGGACGTACGTTGTCCTTCTTGGGCCCTTCACGTGCCTGCAGTAGTTGATCCTGCGTCCTTGCGTGCACCAGGTATCTTCATAGTGGGGCACCCGAAAGGTAGGCCCACGTCAGTGGCATCTTGTTAGTAAGTTAGTCCCCAAAAATGTATAAAAATGATATGAAGTGTATGTAAAACATGTAACAATTGGCATAATATAAATATGGAAGATCACAAATTATAGATACGTTTGAGACGTATCAGCCGACTCCTGGGCTGGGCGCCTCGGCTAGGCTGCCAGCCGCTGGGCCGGCCTAGCCAGCTCTTGAGTCGGCGCCTCTGCCCGGGTCACTGTTTTGTGAGGCCGGGCCCCAGGCCAGCCTGGCCGGGACCTTGGCTGGCCTCCCTGCAGCCCAACGCTCACTTTTTTAAGTGACCTTTTTAAAGGGGCTTTCTTCCCCAATGTTTTTTGACACGCTTGAGCACGTTTTTCCCCCCTCTCTCCTCCATTGTTGACCTTTTTGAAAAGCTTGCCTTCCTCTCAATACCTCCCATGATTCTTGCATATTTTTTAGGGAAAGTGAGATGAGATCTAGATCTACGTACTCACCAATCCATCTCTCCTCTAAGTGAGGGAAACCTAGTGGATCCAGATCTGGGAGTTCATTTGTTGAGTTCTTCTTTGTTCTTCCTCTCTTATTCCCCATAAGCATTTGTTGCTTTGTTGGAATTTGAGAATGAAGGATTTGAGCACTTGTGCTCTTGCCATTTAATTTGTGCATTGGTTTGTGCTCTTGTCATGGTGGGATCACGGCAGATGCCATGGGTATGGCTTAGTTGGGCCCGAACGGTCGTTGGGGGAATCCGGGGAGGGTTTATGCACTCAAGATGTGCACAAGGAAGAACATGCAAGAAACCTCAAGAACATGAACAAGAAGCCAAGAAAGCCAAGAACACAAGACACCACGATGTACCCAGGTTCGGGGCCTTCGTGAGAAAGTAAAACCCCTACTCCTGCCTTTCCTCTCTCAATATATCAGTGTAGTTCTTAGGTACAAGGTGCTCCTCGAGCTGTATGATGCTGCTCAAGTGAGAGCTCTAGATGTAAGATGAAACTATGAAGGGGGAAAATGAGCTAGGGTTTCGCCGTCCTCCTCCCTGGAGGTAGAGATGCCGCATATATACACAGGCCGAAGTACATTTTTACCCCTGCCTACAACTGACAATGGCATGGCCAAAAGGTAGAAGACAAGCCTCTGCGTCCTGCCAGCTCAACGGCCGAACTGTCAGGCCAGCCAGGCCTAGCTTCCTCTTCCGGTCATACTTCAGTAGCCTGCCGAGGTCTAGCCTGTAGACCTTTCCCGAAATAGCCGAGTCAGCTCCTAGGCCCCCGAGCTTCCGGGAAACCCATGGACGGACCTCGCCGTCCTCTGACGTTTGGGGCTACGGGCTCTGCGGCGCCCGTGACTCCTCTGACATGCCTCGATACTTGCTGCTAACCTCGGCTGGCCGGTCACTTATACGTCAGGCCACGCTTCATCTTGGCTCGGGATACTCCGGATCCTATACCTCGGTAGATAACACCTTGTCCTTGGGGTAACTAGTTGACTGCCCCAAGGTTCATACCTCGGAGGCTATACCTCGGATGATTCCTCCGACGTTCACCTTACGTCGGATGACGCCTCCTGCGTCTTTGCTTAATTGCTACCTCGGACGGCTTATAGCCTTTACGTCGGATGACCGAACCAATACTCCGAGAAATCCATCGGTCTGTTCCTCGTGCCATACTGCTTTTCCGAAGTATCCGCCGAGATCTCGGACGTCAACCCCTCATTTCTGCATCCTTACTGACTTCGGTCAGAGAACACTGTTCACGTGTCCCATCCGTCACTTCCTGGTCCACGATAGTCAAAGCACTCGAGTGCTTTCCACCACGCGGCCCACGTCAGCGGAGGTTTCCCGCTTGCGCCGCTTCACGCTCCAGTAACCGCGCCGCACGACGGTTTGCCTCCTGCAACCGTTCCTGTGGCCTGCTTGTCCACCGCTATCTTCGTGCCACGTGGGCATTTGTGCACAAACGATCCCACTCGCCGCTCCGATAACCGCGCGGTAGTGCGCAGTTACCGCCCGCGGTTATAAATACGGGCCCAGGGCAGTGCTTCCCTCTTCTTCCTCATTCACTCGCCGTCTCGCCTCCATCGCAACCAGCGCCGCCGCTTCCCGTTGAGAAGAAACGCGTTCCCGCCGCCGCCGACGAGCAGTTCCTTCCTCGCCGCTGCGACCGCGTCACCGGCGCCGCTCCTCAGCACCTCGTTTTCACGGTATGTACTCCCTTTCTTGATACCCTAGGCATTGCTCTAGGTTTCTTCCTCTTCGCGCTTTGGTTCTTCATATGTTCTTGAATAAAACTCTATTTACCCCCTCCGGCAGATCTTACTCGCATACTCTTTTGGGTAGAAATGGTTTCATGCCTCGGATAGATGTTCGCCTAGCATAGATATGCCTCTATGCATATAAGATAGCCACCAAACTCCTCCTGAGTTAGCCAAATATTGTACTAGATTCCAGATTCCCTTTTTCCTTTGCTAAACTTCTGCGCATTCTCTGCAGATTGACTCTGCCGAGATGTCTCCTCCTGAGACTTCGGAACAAACCGAGGTTCCAGACCTCGAACTGGAGGTCGGAGAACGAGCCGGCTGGGAAGGTTCGGATGTAACTCCGGACGAAATCCAGTGGCTCAGGGCGACTCGGCGGATTCCCGCCGGGGTAGAGTGTCGCCTGCCAGAGGGCGAACTCGAGCCTCAAGTCAAGCAAGGGGAACGGGTGGTCTTCGTCGCGCACTTCAGCGCGGCTTCG